>OX335663.1:10258783-10881182 GCA_946894095.1 Incurvaria masculella | reverse complement strand
CTTAAAAGATAACTTGCGTTTTATGAAAATTTGGAGGTAATTTTAAGTAATTTGTCGTATAGGTCGCTTGAAATAAATGATCAGTATTAGAAATATATTTAACATATATTAATGCAAAACAGTCCGGCCCTGTAAAGAGGGTGCGGTGCCCCTTCACCCCTCCACCCTCGGTTACTCCTACTATGTACAGATTATATGTAGAGAAAGGTGCCAGCTAAGATGACCAAGCCACATAACGAATGCTGTAGGCATCCATTACATCCCGTCTACATCATACCGTCCGTATAATAAACATTGAGATATGTAGAGCGAATGGGTGATGAAATATTGACGTAACAAGTTAACAGAGGAGAAATAAGTGGAATTGTCATGCCCTGGTGGTCTGGCAGAACGTACCACGACCGGTTGTTTTAAGGCTGTTCCGACCCATATAAAGTTGTTTGCACACATAACGCAAAAAGTATTGCACTTTAAGCCACGAATTAATAATAAAAGTTTAATATAGTCATATTACTTGCAGCGAAAACAATTTCACAATTTCAGGATTATTGGTTTTGTTGAAATTTATTTAAATGCGATTTTTATTTAACAGCGCCATCTAACGGCGTAAAACTTCTAACGGCAAATACAACGAAACCATTAAACCAGAAATTGTGAATATGTTTTCGCTGCAACTACTATGGCAATATTTAATATTTTTGACGAATTCGTGCCGTAAAGTGCAATACTTTTTGCGTTATGTGTCAAAAAAAACATTGTATGGGTCGGAACATCCTTAATAATTCGTAGAGCACCCGTAATCGTAGATCATTTATGTCTGTATAGGAAGCGAAAGAATTCTGCTGTGAACGTTTTGCATTGCGCTCTGTCATCTTTGCCTAACCCTCGGGAACGCGGCGTGGGGTTAGTATTTGTTGTTTTTTGGGGTTTGTTAACCAAACAAATATTACTATTTTCATCTCACGAGGGCAGTTCGAAATTGTTGTGCACCTCTGTAGGCACTGAACTGTAAATATCCTTATATATTAAAAAAATCAACTCGATGGTCAACGTCTGCTGGCGTGTTTTCATTCAGCAGGTTACGTGGTAGCGTAAAAATCGATTATGCCTGCCCACACACACGCTTATCAGACATAGAGGGTTGCACAAAACAAACAAGTAATATCTCTTGTTATAATTTATTATATTTATTGGATCCATGTTTGGATTATAAGTGAGTTGACGTAAAAATATTTTTAAAAAGATAATATTAAACTGTTTTCGATTTCTAAGCGATATCTTTGTTGGCTGACTTATCGTGGAGTGCACAATCTCTGTTTATTAATTTATTAATTTTATATAAGACAGGCAGCCTAGGCTGATGTGTCTATATCGTATATCCAGTGTGTGCTTATCATGTTCAAGTATGGTTATCACTTTTCATGTTTATGAGTTTTTTTTAGTGATAATTTTAAAATAAAATAAATCCGTCCTTATTTTTAACCGATTTCAAAAAAAAAGGAGGAGGTTTTTTTTTAGTTTTTTTTTTTATGTTTGTTACCTCATAACTTTTGTTTGGGTGAACCGATTTTGATGATTATTTTTTTAAATGATAGCTAGTGCTTCCCAACTGGTCCCATTTTAATTTGGTTAAGTTCTGACAATGGTATCCATGAGAAAATCATAAAAGTCTTAAATTTGTATTAAGATGTGCGCAACAAATGTACGAATAACTCAATATAACGCCAACCGATTTCGGTGATTCTTTTTTTATTGGAAAGGACTTGTACAAATTAGTAAGTGTACTTCAGATTCACTAAAAATAAACAAATTTAAAAAAAAATAACAAAAAAAATTACCGACTTCAAAGAAAAAGCACTAAACATTAAAAAAAATTTTCCATTTTTGTAGTTACGATTTCTGTTATTTTTTGAGTCGGTGTCAGCCAAGGTTAGGTTAGGTTAGGTTAGGTTAGGTTCTCTTGATTGGCGCAGCGCGTGCCCGGCTGACGCCGACTCAAAAAGTAACAGAAATTGTAACTACAAAAGTGGAAATATTTTTTTACTTTTTAGTGCTTTTTCTTTGAAGTCGGTAATTTTTTTGTTAAAATTTTTTTTCGCCTAAAAGAAGAAAGAAGAGAGATCTACAATAACCAGAATTATATAACTAACCAGATATTGTGCACTCCAACCTTAATTGTGTGGACTACTCAGCTGCAGAGCAGTGAATAGTTTCGAATCCTGTTTCAGATAAATGTGAAAAAACATGAAATTACGTTTATTTGCCATAACCAAGAAAAGACAATTATTGTTACACCCTAAAAAATAACACACAGCGATTGAGAAAAAAAGCGTAATTCAAAATAACAAAAATTAAATAAGTTAACTAAAATAGTCTAAGAGACCAACTAGTAACTAGGTAATTAACTTAATAATACAGTATTATGATGAATCGAATCCAGGCCCATCTTTGAAAATGCTAGGTGCATAAATTAATGACGCTGGTTTGTAAAAACTTGCCGTTGGCAGCACGGAAAATGTTTTTTACTATTAAAAAATCGAATTCAATGCGTACCTAATATCGATGTCGCTCTATATTCTTAAATTGATGCAATAGTATAACAATTAACTAAAAAAAAGTTTTTATAACAAAAACGTATCTACTTTGCTAAAACTACATATACATATTATATAAATACCTATCCAGAGGGATAGACTCGAGGTCACAAGACCGCGTACACCTGGAATAAAAGACATTTAATGATGTATTCAAGTAAAGCACAAAACAATAAAAAATCAAACTGGCCTACATTTTAACGCGACAAACATTAATATTTTAAAACTTACGCGGGACATAACTACAATATTTAGTTTGACGGCTTACCGCGCGTGTGAGGAGCAGGACGTGCTGCTCGACGTTTCGGAGCCTCACATGGGCTCCATCTTCAGGAGAACGTGCCTGTCGCGACGGAGGTAGGCACGTTACTGGCTACCCGCCGCTTTGCTTCACTTCTCAGCGTCCATGGCAACACTCGTACATTTTCTTGAGGATTAGCTGCGGTCCGAATTTCGTGTGAAGTGCAAAACACGCTGACTGTGTTTTCCTCGACGTCTGTTGTCGGTGCACCTCTCCGAAATTCAGTTTTCAGCTTATTCAGCACGGGTTTCCATATGGGCGAAAGACGGTAGCCGTCACACGCGCGGTAAGCCGTCAAACTAAATCTTGTAGCGACAAATATTGATAATAAGCTACTAGAAAACATCATAAGTTAAAAATAAATCATAAATATAAAAAAAAGTTTTATGACTGGCTGTTAAGCAATTAACTTTACATACAATCTCAACTATTTTAGAATTATATATTAAATTAAGTTTTTTTCTTAACTTTATATAAAATTGATATGATATAATTGTTTATAAACATATCGATACTTTTAAATGCTAAAAATGTTAATACTATAAATTCTGTGTACTTTATCTGATTAAAAATCGGAATATGAATAGTGGCAACCCTGTAATATCTCTCCCGTCTGCAATCTCCCGGCGGGCGGCGATGTGTGACGAGTTGATGGCAGGTCGGCTAGGGGTGTGCCAGCGCGTACAATCACGCCAGAGGCGGGGTGGACAGGCGCGGGGAACAGATGTTGCCGGGTTTTAATTATTGTTATGATTTTTTCAATGTTTTCTTGATTTCATTCTTTTTTATTTCTTTTTAAATCTAAAATTTAAAAATAATCCTTGGTCATCATCCAAGTAGCAATGTTCTTGTAAAGTTCATGGCAACTTGTAATTTTCTTCAATTTTTCACTCCCAAATTTAAGATAAGAAATGTACTGAAACTTTTTACCCAATATTAATAATAATTAATATGTAAGTATGTAGTAATGTAAGTAATGTAAGTACAAAGCAATTTAGCGTGTTTATTTTTAATTAATGTTTATATTAGATTTTTGTTTGAATTATTCATTATTTACATTTGTATTATTATTAGAAATATGAATTGTTATTAGGAATTATTATTAGAAATATGAAGTATCTTAATTAAATAAATCAATGGAAATAAAAGTTTAAGGGAATATGTACTGGAAATAGGTAATTTGCATGAGAGTAATTTGTTTTACATTGTCAATACTTTGAAAAAAAAATCTGGGAATCATCTTGAACCAATCTATATTATCTTTCGAAATAATTTAAAAGAAAAAGTCGGCTCATTTCTAGCTAAAGCATTATTAGGTAATATGTATCATGCATGTTGCAAAATTATTGAAGAGCTTCGAGTTTTCTCACTTACTTTTTCAAAAAAACAATATTAAAAGTTGTGTATATGTTGATTACACGCTTACAGATGAAAGTAAAAACTGTATAGTGCTAACAAGCACAGGGCCTACCCTTGCAGTTGAGAGTGGTAATGGTATGTACCAATGCGCGCTTTCCCTCGGGCGTAGGTAACCTATTTATGAATAAATAACCATTCACAATGTGGCTGAAGTTCTCTCTCTAGAGCACAGCGAGCTACACGAGCCTCCCACCCACCCTCCCCCTCACCGCACACTTGCACACGTAGTGCTGTCATCCACACCTATTCCACACCACCCTACCCATTTAAGGCTGTTATTTCACTACAAGATACAATGTTTTTGCAAGTAATAAAGGATATCTTACAACGCAAAAACCTGCCTACGTAGCTTTTCTGAATCACTGATTAAGGTGGCCCTTCCCGGCGTGACTAACTTATTCGTGAGCACGGTACAAAACCGTGCTATTGCGCTCTGGGACCTTTTCTGTTTCTTGGCTCCGTTATGAGGAGGATGCAACATGTCCACAAATCAAACAATGCGGATAGTGTTTGATTTGGTAAGATTTACGAAAATTTTATACAATTTCATTATAATAAAAGTAATTAACGACCTCTGCAGTAAAAAAATCAAACAAAAACCAAATTGATTATAAATCTTCATGAAACAAGCTTTGTCCGATGACTAATCTTTTTATTGTTGAGTAATCCACCTCCAAAGTTATTGTATAATTTCTATACAATTTATATATAATTTATATATATATAATTTCGGTCCTTATAACTTAGAAACCAAACACAATTGTACAATGCCAACAGTCATCAGACATCTAGTCCGATCAAATAAAGCTATTTCGAGCAAAACTTTGGATCTCTGGCAAGAAATATGAGCGTGATCTTCGTTCCCCGTTTGTATGGAGAGTTGAGCTGGAAGGCCCACCTTAAAATTAAAATAAAAAAGTGCTTTAATTACCGATTACAGACTTGTGGGCGCAAGACTACTGGTTTCTACATAGATTAAGCAGTGAGTTTCTATGTATTTTGATTGGATATTTTAGCGACACTTCTGTCGCTGCGGCATGTAGTTGGCTACGAACTTGTACCTTTTACGAATTCCTTTTGGGGATACGCGAGTGGTTAAGGGGACAGCAGATGCATATCGGCTAGGGCTAGCATTTTTTTAATGCAAAAATGTGAAAAAATCTATTTTTTTCTAACTAAATCCTCTGGATCTTAAAAACTCCATGTGATATCGAAATATCACGAAAGCCCGTTTAGATTTTTACTTTGAGCTACATTAAAAAAAAAACAATATTATCGCTATGGTTCATGCTGCAGGGGGTCCCTCAAATTTTAGCTATAAAACACACCCCTACTGATTGTATAATGCCTAGCCATACATTTCTTGTGTTTTACGTACAAATAAAGAAAATGTTCTTAGATTTACACCGTCGCTGTATATACAGTATAAAACTTACAATAAAAAAAAAAAACATTAAATAAAGAAAAGTATGAAATAAAATTTTTTTTTTTTAAATTAATTTTCAATGCACCCTAATGGTACGAGTGATTATTTTACCATCAGAAGAGTGCACGAAAGGGCAAAAAATCTAAATCAACGTCAACGTATGATTAGACATATCATTTTTAAATGGAAGGAACTCCATGCGGTTCACTAAACGAGACGTGTTTGAACATTGATTAACTTAGCCGTCTCTTCGTGCAACCGGGGCCTGGTCGTGAAAGGGCACACACCCCCCCAATACTGAAAACCCATACTTGGTTGAACTGACTGCCTCAAAAATAAAAAGACCTCTACTACTCCCCACTTAACTTTTCGCATATGCAATCTCCTTAACGCTTTCCCACCGTCACACGGACGCGCGCACATGTGTGCGCGCTGTTGATGCGGTGCGTCGCCATGGCGACCGTCCTCCGCCACTTCCCAGAAGAGGTCGCAGATACACGCACACACTCGCAGGCCGTGAGTCAGCTATCATCGGCTGAAGCACTGCCTTCTATAGCGCTGACGGCTGTTCCAGCGTATTCCGAATTTGATCGCATTCAGACGCTTTGAATTCACGTATCATTAATTTCCATGAGGTTTCACATTAGCTAAGTTATTAGATTCTTGAAATATGCTTAGAAGATGACCGATGAAGCATTTTAGATTTAACAACTTGTATTATATTTGTTATTAGGTTATGAGAAGTTGTGGATCCCATCACCTAGTAAGAAGGAAGGGGACCTGCTGGTTTATCGACTTTTTCTTCAATGAAAATAAACACACATTTATTAACCTGTTATTCCGTAAGAGTATGCAAACATTTATGAACTTGTTCTTCAGTAAGAGTAAGAATATAATATATTTATTAACAGTTTTTTTTAGAAAGAGTAAGCACACATTTATTAAATCAGTCGTCAATAATAACTAGTAAGCTTACATTTATGAAACAGATCTTCAGTAAGAGTAAACATATATTTATTAAATTGTTCTTGAGTAAGAATAAAAATACATTTATTAAATCGTTCTTCAGTAAGAGTAAGCACATATTTATTAAATCGTTCTTCAGTAAGAATCAGCATACATTCATTTACGTGTTCTTGAGTAATAGTAAGCATACATTTGTCAACTTGTTATTCAGAAAGAGTAAGAATAAATTCATTAACTTGTTCTTCAGAAAGAGTAAGAATAAATTCATTAACTTGTTCTTCAGAAAGAGTAAGAATACATTCATTAACTTGTTCTTCAGAAAGAGTAAGAATACATTCATTAACTTGTTCTTCAGAAAGAGTAAGTATACATTCATTAACTTGATCTTCAGAAAGAGTAAGTATACATTCATTAACTTGATCTTCAGAAAGAGTAAGTATACATTCATTAACTTGTTCTTCAGAAAGAGTAAGTATACATTCATTAACTTGATCTTCAGAAAGAGTAAGTATACATTCATTAACTTGATCTTCAGAAAGAGTAAGTATACAATCATTAACTTGATCTTCAGAAAGAGTAAGTATACATTCATTAACTCGATCTTCAGAAAGAGTAAGTATACATTCATTAACTTGATCTTCAGAAAGAGTAAGTATACATTCATTAACTTGATCTTCAGAAAGAGTAAGTATACATTCATTAACTTGATCTTCAGAAAGAGTAAGTATACATTCATTAACTTGATCTTCAGAAAGAGTAAGTATACATTCATTAACTTGATCTTCAGAAAGAGTAAGTATACATTCATTAACTTGTTCTTCAGAAAGAGTAAGTATACATTCATTAACTTGATCTTCAGAAATAGTAAGTATACATTCATTAACTTGTTCTTCAGAAAGAGTAAGTATACATTCATTAACTTGATCTTCAGAAAGAGTAAGTATACATTCATTAACTTGATCTTCAGAAAGAGTAAGTATACATTCATTAACTTGATCTTCAGAAAGAGTAAGTATACATTCATTAACTTGATCTTCAGAAAGAGTAAGTAAACATTCATTAACTTGATCTTCAGAAAGAGTAAGTATACATTCATTAACTTGATCTTCAGAAAGAGTAAGAATACATTCATTAACTTGTTCTTCAGAAAGAGTAAGAATACATTCATTAACTTGATCTTCAGAACGAGTAAGCATACATTTAGTACCCGTAAGTCAATCAGGTCTGCAGGGAGCGGTGTGTTGTGGTAACGGCACCCCTAATCGATGCCCGTATCTCCCGTCTCCACCGAACCTACATACGAATGAGTAAAAAAGCGCCAATTTCCGGTCTCCCCCTGCCCCCTGCCCCCCGCACGCGGCGGTGAGGGAGGGGTGCTTATGCCCTCGAATGCACAGGTGAATGCAGGGGACAGCGACTGCATTCTGAGCAAGTAGCGTCATCTGTTATTATACCTTCTTGCGCTCTGTTTGTACCATAGACCTAGCACAGCGCGCTTCGACTTCTAGCTAAAAGTAAACCACGACCGCTGTAGTCAAAAATCTAACAAAAACTAAATTGATTATAAATTTTCATGAAACCAGCTATGTCTCATGACTACTATTTATAAGATGTATACATTTTATGGTTGAGTAATCCACCTCCAAAGTTATTGTATAAAACACGCAAAAAATTCGAACTTTCAGACCTTATAACTTAGAAACCAAACACAATTGTACAATGCCAATGGTCATCAGAGTTCTAGTTCGATCAAATAAAGCTATTTTGAGAAAACTTTTGGATCTCTGACAAGAAATATGGGCGTGATCTTCTTTCCCCGTTCGTATGGGGAATTGAGCGGGATGGCCCACCTTAAATGCTATCTGATTCAATTACTACATTAGATGCACTATCTACTTTTAATATTATGAACTACCATTAGCGGAAATACCCTTTCTTTTGTCTAAATTAGACAAATCTAACTAAATCTAACATAAAGAATCGTCGTTCTGATATCACTTAACATTATAGTTGAGTTTACTAAAACTCTGCTGATGGATTTAATTAAATCAAAATATAGTTGACATCTTTGTACTCAGTGTATTTGCACGAATAATCTGATATCTACTGCTATAGCGTGTCAAAGAATATCTAATAAATACCGTGTTATGAGAGGTAAAGTTGGTAGCCCTTTTAAAATGTTATCCCAAGACCCGCTGGCTATCTAATTTATAACGAGCCAGCGAAGGCAAAAGTGTGTTTGGCCGGCGGAAGGGTTGAGGGTGGCATTAATTAATGATATTTACCTACTTCCGTTCGTACGTCAACATTTCCGACGCCGCTGCTCGGGTAGGGTGACCATGCAGCGGCTCTAAGACGCTTGGACATTTATTTTTCTGAAGTTACTACTTCTCTACTTCAGGGGTTGATACCTCTTTCTTTCTCTTCTTTGTAACTGAGATACAATTCTCTCTGTTCTGTTTTGTAGTGACTCCAAATTTTTATATTCATGTAATTGGACATGGATGGCTAATGCCGAACCTAAAGTCATGAAATTAGACCAACACACATCAGGACTTTCCTTATATTGCACTTCGACCATCGTTCAATCAATGCGATGATACTGTGCCGGTAGGCACATACAGCACTGATGCGCCGGCAGGATATGAACCGATCGCGGCTACCTGGTCCCTCGGCCCACCCGCGCACCCGTGGACATACTTGCCTATCGCAGACAAGCTCAGTGCGCATAACTCAGTGACTTACTATATTATTTTGCCGAGCAACCTTCTGATCTATAAGTTAACTACTTAACATCCTTAAGACGGCAAAGTACCAAGCCGGATGAACCCTACCACCTAATAAGTAAAGAAGGGGACCTACAGTTTTACGTACAATCCAAACCACGGCCAGCCTCAACGGTTGAAAATGGTCACCCATCCAGAACCTAACCGCGCTCAGAGATACTTCCCTAGCTTATCGAATCGCAAGGCGTCGCACGATTAGCTACCGAGGCTGACATTCACTTTCCTATAACAGTGTTGAAGTGATTTGTTCATCGAACTCATGGTCACCCTACCCTTTGTATGCGGCGAGGTCATGATACGCTGGCGACAATTTGTTATTAATTTCCGCTTACGGAACTTACGAAACAAAAAGGGATAGCATTCCTAAGTCCTTTTCACTATAAGGTCGACGACAACATGACAGACGAGTCTGAATAAAAAAAAAAGATTCCATCTCTTTCCGTCCCCTTTATTTTTTTATGTTTTACCATCTGTTATAGCTATAACATAAATACACACTCGATCTGTGAAAATTTCAAGTGTATCCCTTTTTTTCATGCAACCTGACATGGATGGCTAATGTGGTATTAGCCATCCATGTCAGGTGCCACGACTACCGTTATGATGTCAGCCCCATACAACACATTCTCGAAGGAATTAGGTGCCATGCCAGAACGTTCCCTTTATGAGCACGGCTACATTGAACTGGATGGAAAATACAGACAATTCTCATTGCCGCTTCGACCATCTTTTCATCCAATGCGATGGTACCAACCCGGGCGGGCTTAAGCCCTACCACCTAGTGGGGGAAGGGGACCTACAGTTTTACATGGATTCCGAACCATGGAGTAACTCGCATTCGTGAAGAAATTCTGTCTGTTGCGTTTCCAATTTTGATGAATTTCGGTATGGAGAAAGTGTGGACCTCGGAGAAGAACATAGGCTACTTTTTGTGGCGGAAATTTAACTCTAAAGTCTATAATAGATAGATATATAGAGATATAATAGATAATAGTCTAAATGTATGTAAGGGGAACTCATATAATATTCAGGTAATTATTTTAAAACGACATTTACCCGACCAGAGCCGGGTATCTAAGTCTAGTTCTATATTAAAGCATATTTTTTTGGTAAACGGTCCATTGATTTGATTGATTAAGTATGAACTGTCTTTTGTGCACCTCGGACTTAATCGGCGTAGTAACGTTTGAGTCTCTTCCGTGTTTTCCCTCACCGCACTGCCGTGTCGCGTCGGTCGGTGTCCGAAGGTCCGTTCTCACCCTCGCGACTTCAAACGGATATTTTTTCTCGAAAAAACTCACGTAATGTCGCGCGGCAGATGCCGCACACACCTGTCTGTGGCGCGAGCAGAGCATCTATTAGAACCGGCATGAGTCATCCAGAAACTCAAGGATACATTTTCTTGCTTAAATAATAGTCTTATGGAATGGATAAATTGTTATTTTTGCATTCTACTAGTCCATTATATCTGTAAAGTGACTAATAATTTTATTACAACGGTGTTTTCAAATTACTGGAACTCAGATTACTCAGATTACAGGGAACTGGAATGCATTCAATATGCTGTAATTTTCCTTATTTTTAATTTACAAGTGTGAATGATATTCATTGGTTTATATAAAAATTGTTTGCAGCTTTACCTTTATCTATCTTTAAATAAATAAATATATTTTGTATTTTATTTTTTTAAATGGCGCTAAAGCGGATTTACAATCACTAACGCTGTAGTAAAAAATCAAACAAAAACTAAAATTATTTCGAATATTCATTTAACAAGCTAGGTTTAATGGTTTATATAAAAATTGTTTGCAGCTTTACCTTTATCTATCTTTAAATAAATAAATATATTTTGTATTTTATTTTTTTAAATGGCGCTAAAGCGGATTTACAATCACTAACGCTGTAGTAAAAAATCAAACAAAAACTAAAATTATTTCGAATATTCATTTAACAAGCTAGGTTTAATGGCTAAGATATATGAGATGTTTTGGTTTTATCGTTTTGAGTAATCCACTTTCAAACTTATTGTTTAAAACGCGCATAAAATTCAAACTTTCGGACCTTAAAACTTAGAAACCAAACACAATTTTATAATGCCGATGGTGAATAAGCTTCTAGTTCGATAAAATATTTGTATCTACGACAATAAATATGCGCATGATCTTCTTTCCACGTCTGTATGGGGAGTTGAGCTGGATGGCCCACCTTAAGGATCCAATTGACTCCAGCGTTCAGCAAACAAACGATAGTGGCGATCTCCGGAAGCATTGAGTTTCCGTTAGTGTTCATTGCTGTATGCGTGTGAAAATCGAGCGCGACGAAGCGAAATTTAGGTTTTTGTGCTATAAAGTCTAGTTTTTAAAGTGAATTCATACATGTTTCACGCTTATCCACTAGATAAATATGTAATCTTGTGCCACAAAAAATAAAATTGTCTCAATCATCTATAGTTTCCAAGCGAAGGCTTGAAAACCTAGTAAAAAAACTGGTAAATATGTGTTCACAAATCCATTTTTTAAGAATATAAGCAACGCATTAAAACCGTTTTACGGTCATACATTAGATATTAAGGCGGCCCAACCCGGCGGGCCTAACTCATCCGCGGGCACAGTACAAAACCGTGCTGTTGCGCTCTGGGACCTTCTCTGTTTCAAAGAATAATACAGGCTCCGTGATGAGGAAGATGCAACATGTCCACAAAAAATACAATGTGCATAGTGTATGATTTGGTAAGATTTACGAAAATTTTAATTTCAAAACGACTTATAGCTAAAAGTAAACCACGACCGCTGTAGTCAAAAATCTAACAAAAACCAAATAGATCATAAATCTTGATTAAATAAGCTATGTCTGATGACTAATCTTTTTACGATGTTCTTACTTTATCATTGCGTAATCCACCTCCAAAGCTATCGTATAAAACGCGCGAAAAATTCGAACTTTCGGACCTTATAACTTGTAAACCAAACACAATTTTACAATGCCAATGGTCATCAGACATCTAGTTCGATCAAATAAAGCTATTTTGAGCAAAATTTTGGATCTCTGACAAGAAATATGGGCGTGATCTTCTTTCCCCTTTTGTATGGGGAGATGAGCGGGTTGGGCCACCTTAATCTAAACTTTGATTTTTAGATTTTTCTACTGGTATTTATTCTAAACCTACGCTAAGAAAAAATAAAAATAACACCAAAAATATTTGTGGTTAGCGTCCTTGCGTGGTTAAGAAACAATGTCCACCGCTACATTTACGTAGCTCTATGGCGCCGCGACAGCGCACGCGCCACTGAGCACGCGATCACACACACACACACACACACACACACCACCCCCCCTCGCGCCTCGCACACACAGCGACAGTCACCCTTTCTCGGGAGAGCGCGTGTGGGAAGAATGGCGTCTTTGTGCCGACCGATGGGGGATTGACTTTTGACCGTTGGTAACGTCTCACAGGTGGCGTTGGTGGATATGTTCAGCCACTATAGCACTTTTAACACATTTCTCTTCATTTTTATTAATCTTATGCTGCGTTGGATACGCTCAGATACGTTGAAATTGAAAGTGGGTACACTTTAAAATATAAATAATAAAATCGAGTAGACGTTTCAAGACAAATAAATAAATTTTTAAAATATTTTTTTAAAATAAATAATTTATTAAGGTGGCCCAACCCGCTCATCTCCCCATACAAAAGGGGAAAGAAGATCATGCCCATATTTCTTGTCAGAGATCCAAAATTTTGCTAAAAATAGCTTTATTTGATCGAACTAGATTTGTGATGACCATTGGCATTGTCAAATTGTGTTTGGTTTCTAAGTTATAAGGTCCGAAAGTTCGAATTTTTCGCGCGTTTTATTCAATAACTTTGGAGGTGGATTACGCAATGATAAAGTAAGAACATCGTAAAAAGATTAGTCATCAGACAAAGCTTATTTAATAAAGATTTATGATCTATTTGGTTTTTGTTAGATTTTTGACTACAGCGGTCGTGGTTTACTTTTAGCTATAAGTCGTCTTGAAATTAAAATTTTCGTAAATCTTACCAAATCATACACTATGCACATTGTCTTTTTTGTGGACATGTTGCATCTTCCTCATCACGGAGCCTGTCTTATTCTGTGAAACGGAGAAGGTCCCAGAGCGCAACAGCACGGTTTTGTACCGTGCCAGCGAATGAGTTGGGCCGGGTTGGGCCACCTTAAGAAACACCGTTGCGGTGTTGTTTGTAAAAATTACAGACGCCTTGTATTAACAAAATATTATATTTAAATTAAAAAAAAAAAAAAAAAAAATTATGATATTCTTTCTATAGGTAGAAATAATATTAATAACAACGGTGATTGTTTTTGTGTTTGTTGTAGAGAAAGCACCATGCATTCGAATAAATTAAACTAAGTATTCATTGTCGATCGCCGTATTTTATTTCAACATGGTCCTTTCCTCTCCTCATTGAATGATCGGCCGATTCAAAATATTATTGGGTGTCACTAAAACATTATGCAGTAAGTCATCGGCGGCTCGTGCTGGCCGAGAGAGAAACATGTATTCCGGGAGGTCACGACATTTTTGGTCACGATAAGGTAAATGGCTGAATCTGGGTTCACAGGTTAGAGACCAACCCTCTGATGTTAAATATGTCCGTCTGCCTGCGCCAAGTGGTTGCGTTATCTAGAATGGCTATATAAAATAGATGCTGGTATGTACCTGCTGATCAATATACTGATTGTCTGTAAACATTGATATCTATTAATTATACAACAATAACCAGTCGATTTTTTTATTAAATACTTAAAAATACCTAAAGTTATATCTGTAACCTAAATCGCCTATAACTAAGAAATGCAACCAAACATTTGTTCAATTTTTGTATTGCTAAGCAAGTCTGTACTGATGCTTTCATGCTTCATCATTTGCATCCATTTACATTATCATGTATATTTTTTGTCACCATAACTACTTTTTTAGTCGCCTTATCTACGTAAAGCAACCACTTGGAACAGGCAGACTGACACCTTTAGATTCAGAGGGTTGGTCTTTATCCCGTGAACCCAGTTTCAGCCATTTACGTTATCGTTACCATTTTTGTCGCGACCTCCTAGTCTAATCCTCCATGACTCATTGTCATGGAGATCCAAGTTCAGAAGCTTTTTAGGGTTCCGTACCCAAAGGGTGAAAACGGAACCCTATTACTAAGCATCCGCTGTCCGTCCGTCCGTCCGTCCGTCACAGGGCTGTATCTCATGAACCGTAACAGGTAGGAAGCTGAAATTTTCACAGATTATGTATTTATTTTGCCGCTAATAACAACAAATAGGTAAAATAATAAAAATTAAAGGGGGGCCCCATAAAAAAAACTTTTTTTTTGTGGTACATCTTGTACAATGGCAAGGAACCCTTCGTGTGCGTTTCCGACTCGCACTTGGCCGGTTTTTTTTTATTTAACGGCACATGTACACCTACTGTCATGATACTCGTTTGGACCGCCGTACACCACCGCATGGAAACATATTGCACGGCTACATTGTACTGGATGGAAACACGGACACTTTTTCATTGCCGCTTCGACCATATTTCCTTTAATGCAATGGTATTTACCACCCCTGGCAAGGAAGGGGACCTAAAGTTGTACGTGGCATACGAACCACAATTTGCAGAAAGAGACAGGTAACGGTGTTATCGTTTCGCCGGTAAAGTAATATGGGTTGACGGGTCGGTGACAGCAAAAGTGTCGCTCGGACCCTTTTTCTCGTGCAGCTTCCTTCCGCCAAACGCGCTATAATTTATTTTATTTTATGAGAAACCTTACAGCGAAGCTTAAAATTATTTCGTTACAAATGTTCAAGCCAATAACAAAGTTTCACGTTTTACCATTTGCTCAAATGTCTAACAAATGTATAATATAGATTTAATTGGATAATTTAGATCTTGCAACTGTGTGTGCGACAGAGAGAGGGTAGGTATGTAGTTTGTGTGTGGTGAGAGTTTGTGTGTTATGTATGTCATAAGGAACATACAATCGAAGCGTTCATGTAACTGTTTAATTTAGATAATTTAGATCTTGCAACGTTCCAAAACCGTGTGTGCGACAGAGAGAGGGTATGTAGTTTGTTTGTGGTGAGAGTTTGTGTGTTATGTATGTCATAAGGAACATACAATCGAAGCGTTCATGTAACTGTTTAATTTAGATAATTTAGATCTTGCAACGTTCCAAAACCGTGTGTGCGACAGAGAGAGGGTATGTAGTTTGTGTGTGGTGAGAGTTTGTGTGTTATGTATGTCATAAGGAACATACAATCGAAGCGTTCATGTAACTGTTTAATTTAGATAATTTAGATCTTGCAACGTTCCAAAACCGTGTGTGTAGTTTGTTTGTGGTGTGCGTGTGTGTGTGTGTTATAAGGGACATAGAATCGAAGCGTTCATATGTTTGTATCGTTTACCACATAATGGTAACGTTATGTAAGAGCAGAGGCGTCGAGACGAGAGAACAATGGATAGCCTTGAAATTTCTGACTTCTCGCCCACGCGTCATCTCCAAGCTAGTTCATCCCACCGGGGTCATTATGTAATGCGACCGTCGAGTTCACGCTGTTGGTTCAAGTGATCGGGTTAAAGATAACCGACCATCACTCAACGAAGTTGTGAGTATGTATGTTTGTATGTTAAGAACGGCCCGTAAGCTATCTTCCCCATAAGAAAGTAGTTAACTAATCATTTGAAAAACACTGTTCCGATTTTCCTTAATATTTGGTATCCAATTTCCTACAATAAATATCTGTGCCTGCACGTTTTTGTTTTGCTGAAAAATCTAAAGCAAGTCAAATAACAGGCAAAAGAAAATCTTCATACAAATTTTCTTTTCTCTGTTGTGTGAGCCAGGATACATGTTTCGAAAAAACAAACACGTGCAGACATAGATATCTGTTGACTGATATTAAGTTCCAAATATCAAGAAAATTGGAACAGTAGTTTTCAAATGATTAGTAAACTACGTTTGTATGGCCTATAAATTCTCCATACTGCGAGCGATAACTATTTCCGCGCTCAGAGGTGCTTTATTTAATTCAACATAATGTATGCCAATAATTTAAAAATATTTCACTTAGTAATCAATTAATTATGTTAAAAATATTTCTATAGTGTAATTAAATAACTAACGAAATAATGTTTGGTTTCCACAGCCCTTCTATTGGTATGGCCACAGAATAAGTAATAGGTAGGTATGGCGTCATGCTTAAAAACAAAACAATTCAAAATTGGAACACAAGTAGAAGCGACGGCGTCTGTGATTGGTTGTCGCTCCCGTCCCGCCGGGATGCGGTGTCCCTTTCACCCCCGTACGCCCGCTTAGCTCTCTCGCTCTCGCTGAAGCATTTCCGATTTGAAGACGGAGCTGAGATTTCATCTCCGGTCCCTACAGCTTTTTTCGTACGAAATTATTCAGAGGAAGAGACTTTGTCGTTAGGATCACGGATCGTACATTTTTCTAGTTGAGCTGACGACGTTCGCAAATAAATAAAAACCAGCCAAGTGCGAGTCGGACTCGCACACGAAGGGTTCCGCACCATCGTAAAATATTTATAATAAAAAAACAGGTTTTTTTGCATGGGAGCCCCCTTTTTTTTTATGTGACTGGACATGATGGCTAATACCACACCTTCTGTCATGGTATTAGCCCAACACACCACATGGGAACTAGGTGCCATGCCAGGACCTTCCTTATATTGCTCGGCTACACTTAACTGGATGGAAAACACGGACAATTTTCATTGCCGCTTCGACCATCGTTCATTCAATGCGATGGTACCAACCCGGGCGGGATTAACCCTACCACCTAGTAAGTAAGGAAGGGGACCTACAGTTTAACGTGGAATCCGAACCACGGCCAGCCTCTCTCAACGGTCTAATGGTCACCCATCCAAGACCAGACCGGACCCAGCGTTGCTTAACTTCGGAGAGCGATCGCCGAAGTGTCGCGCCACTGGGCCACTGAGGCTGACAAATTAATTAATTTTAAATATTTTTAAATTTACCTATTTGTTGTTATAGCGGCAAAATAAATACACACTCTGTGAAAATTTCCTCTGTCTATCTGTTACTGTTACTAGATACAGCCCTGTGACGGACGGACGGACAGCGGAGGCTTAGTAATAGGGTTCCGTTTTCACCCTTTGGGTACGGAACCCTAAAAACTAATTAAATGATTTTTTTTATTTTAAAGTACCTACGTACATTAAATAGATAACTTCCTCGGAGATTGAAGAAGCGACAATAAAGCCAGCAGCACATCAAATGTCAGACTATTCAAACATTAAAATTTTAGAAGGTAATTTCCGATACCGATTCTCTAGATATTTTATCTAAAATAAAAAACATCAGAATGAAGAATGTAGTATATATATGTGTAAAGTATTTATTTATTTATTTATTTATATATGTTTATTGCACTCAAAATTCGGGCAAAAGGTACAACTTAATGCCAGGGGCATTCTCTACCAGTCTACCTTTGGGTATCGTTAGCAGTACAACATGGTGTCCTTCAAACATGGCATCGGTAGGCATGGTTTTCGCAGCTCCAGTGAAAAGTTCGAAAGCCCATGGGCGTTTTCTTGTCAGGGGGGCCATTCAGGGCAAGAGTGAGTTCGAATTCGTCACTAAATATCAACTCACTTTTTTAACACGCTTTTATTAGCTTGGGTTGTATGTATGTATGTAATGGAATCTTTGAGATTTATTTTCACCAGTTTCCAGAAGTCTGATTAATTTGCACACGTATCAAGGACCGATGACAATGCAATAATTTCATAACAGTTTTCCATTATCCTTATTAGGGCCGCCAGGATTAAATAATTATTTTATAGATCCTCTGTAGTAATAATAACAAATTGATAAATCGAACTAAAAAATGAAAAATAAATAATAGTTTAAAAAAACTAAAAAAACACGCTTTTATAGCTAACTGAACTAAAAAATATAAAATAATTTATAATTTTAAAGAGTTTATATTACAGTAGTAGAAAATCGAACAATCAATCAGAATTTATCACCTCAAAATAAAATTATAATAAAGTTTGAGTTATTAACAAAATAATTCAATTCAGAGTAAAAAGCGTGGGGTGCATTTTACTACTTTTCATAACTCTCCTCTCATAGATAGTTGCCAATAGAATGATTGTTACATTTACTTTATCAAGCACCCCACGCTTTTTACTCTGAATTGAATTATTTTGTTAATAACTTAAACTTTATTATAATTTTATTTTGAGGTGATAAATTCTGATTGATTGTTCGATCTTCTACTACTGTAATATAAACTCTTTAAAATTAAAAATTATTTTATATTTTTTAGTTCAGTTAGCTATAAAAGCGTGTTTTTTTAGTTTTTTTAAACTATTATTTTTAAATAGTCAATGTTCCCACACTTCTTGAACATCATTACAGTTAGGTAAACATCTGGTCTGTCCCGTAAATACGTTGGAAGTATAAATAAGGTTCCGTTATTTAAATAATACTATATTTCCCAGCTATTTTTAGGTTAACTCACTCCCGAACTCGAACTCACTCTTGCTCTGAATGGACCCCCTGCTCTTGGGCGAGGGCTGACAATACCGAACGGGAAAACATTGTGAGTAAAGATATTTTAATTGCATAAAAAATAACAGTAATAAGGTTTTCAAAAATCTATCAGAACATGATTTTTTACGTGACTGCGAATAGATGGCTGTTAATATACCCACCGTCATGATATAGTACATTAGGTGCCATGCCAGGTCCTTCCCATTTTGAGCACAACTACATTGAACTGGATGGAAAACACACAAAACACTTCTTCTAACCCTACCACCTTATATGGCAAGGGTTTTTTTTTAGTTAAAGTAGTAATGTATATGGCGTACGCCAGGACCTATCAAAGTGCCCGACGACACCCATGGGTTTTCAAACTTTCAGGGGACCCTCGAAAACCATGCCGGCCGGCCAGGTGTCTCTTCACGCCACGTTTGAAAGGCCCTAGGTTGTACATTGGGAGAAATACCACGGCAGGGAGTTGATTCCATTGTTTACCGATCCTATGGATAAAGGATCTAGTGGATCGGTGGGTTCTTACTTTAGGAATTTCAACAGTGTTTGTTTTTCCGCGTTGTGCGAAGGTAGAAGGTATAGATGTACCTACAGTTTTAACCGTGTAATAGCTTGCTTTCATAATTAAATGCACTCATTCCACTCAGAAGGAGAGAGAAAGCGGTACGGAGATTCGAACCGATGACCTCTGGCATGCAAGACAAGTCCCTGCGCTACTAAGCTATTAGCGATTTCTTACAAATAAGTCCTTTTTAGGGTTCCGTACCCAAAGGGTGAAAACGGAACCCTATTGCTAAGCCTCCGCTATCCGTCTGTCCGTCCGTCCGTCCGTCCGTCCGTCCGTCCGTCCGTCCGTCCGTCTGTCACAGGGCTGCGTCTCATGAACCGTAATAGGTAGGCAGCTGAAATTTTTACAGAGTGTGTATTTATTTTGCGGCTATAACAACAAGTAGGTAAATTAAAAAATATTTAAAATTAATTAATTTGTCAGCCTCAGTGGCCCAGTGGCGCGACACTTCGGCGATCGCTCTCGGGGGGGACATACAAAAAACATGATTTTTTTTGTTAAATCTTGTACGATGGTACGGAACCCTTCGTGTGCGAGTCCGACTCGCATTTGGCCGCTTATTTGAAAATGTATCGTAACGTATCCATTCGTTTTTCGAATGAAATCGTCGTTACATTGTGAAATCACCCAAGTACATCAGGACGAAGACTTCTCGTCGACAAAAGCTCCCTCGGAGAGCTTGTCCGTCCGTCCGTCACGCTCCGACGGCGCTGCCTACCTCTCAGTTCTCGGCCACTTCATATTATTATCTCCCCCCGAGATGCTCAGCAATGCAATGGCTCAGCGGGAGACAGCTCGCCTCCCAGAGCGAGTTCGATTGCTGGAGCTGAGTTCTGAATAGTTATTTTTGACATATAAACAAATAGAAGATAAAATTATACAGAAAAAGTGTTAACACTATTTCCAAAAGCAATTTTCACATAAACATTTATTTATTTATTTATATAGTTCATTGCACTAAAAAAAACTCGGGCAAAAGGTACAACTTAATGCCGGAGGCATTTTCTACCAGTCTACCTTTGGGTATCGTGAGCAGTAGTGAGAGTAGTAACTATGGAGAAATAGCTTTAGAGGAAACATAATTCCTACACAATATGCAACAAATACACACTATACTTAAACCTAAATATATAACTTATATAACTGTACATAAACTACATAGATATCAATAATTAAATACTAAATACTACAAATATATATATTATAAAAACAAATAAAAGATGATACTTAATACAATATAATTAAAAGGAAAAAAAAATATTGGCAAAAGAAATAAAAAATAAAAATAAATTCTGATAAACTTAAAGAAGTATGAGGGAGAAAATTAAAGAAATCATAAAGACAGAAAATAAGCTTTAAGGTCGGCCCGTAAGCATCACATAATTTCGCCTCCCATACAAACGTAGTTTACTAATAATTTCAAAACCACTGTTCCAACTTACTTGATATTTGGTATCTAATATTAGGCCACAAATATCTGTGTCTGCATGGCTTTGTTTTTTCGGAAAATGAATTCTGGGTCAAACCACAGAGAAAACTGAATTCGTATGAAGATATTCTTTTTGCTTTCATTTCATTCATTTTTTCAAAAAAAACAAAAGCATGCAGACACAGATATTTGTTACCTGATATTAGATATTAAATATCAATTTAATTGGAATAGCAGTTTCCAAATGATTAGTAAACTACGTTTGTATGGGGAGCATAGCTTACGGGCCGTTCTTAAGATCTTTTTTTAAAAACATTAATAGAGGGAGAATTTCGTAAATGGGGAGGTAGCATATACAGTTATATAGTATATATAATTGGCAAAATCATTATTGAAAAATCAAGAAAGAGGCAATGCAGCCAGCGTATTAGGGAGACTGTGACGGAATCAGCCGGTCTGGAGGAATTATTTTATTTAGTTTAACTTCCTTACTCATTATTGTATTCAAGAAACAGTCAACAAAGAAATTAAAAACTAAAATATTATACATTATCCAAAAAATTAAACTATTCCTAAAATTACACACATTTATAACAAATCATAAATTTCAGCCATATCGCTGCCAGGCGGCAGGGTGCCCAAAAGACTGGCCGCATTCCCTCTCTGGATAGCTAGGCTCAACCTCTGCCCGAGATACCAGCCAGCCCTCTGGTCACGCGATGATTCGATCAACCGCGACGACTATTCCTTACTATATTTTGTTTAATTATTATTTTACTTTTTAGTCAGTTTGTTGTAATGAAATAATTCTTAAATGTGTACTAAAATTAAAATAAAAAAACTTTACATTGAAAAAAAAATACAGTGTTTTGCAGCACAAATACATTAATGTTGCATCTCAAAGGGAAAATATAAGTAAAGATCAAACTAGTATATAATACCATAAATAACGTATATTTTATTAGTTGTTGGACACTGCAGGCTACATTCCGTAGCCTGCAGTGTCCAACAACTAATAAAATTTACGTACATGCCTTTTACAACATTTTCGATAATATTTTTTTCTAAAAACGTGTAATACTACTAAACATACTAAGTATACACCAGACCCTCAAATAACAGGTGCCTGACGATGCCCATGGGCTTTGCGACTTGCGCGGGGCCTACGAAAACACGCAGGCTGACCAGTTGCCCAGGTTGTACTTTGGAGTGATAGTTTACCGGCCCTATGGATAAACGATCTAAAGGATCGGTTGGTTAGAATATTGGGATAGTGGACAGTGAATGGGTGCAATCCCAGCAGGGGTCACGTTATTCCGAAGAGCATTCTCCATGGCAGAGACGATAGAAAATATAGATATTATACATCTTTTCGGAGTTGTAGAGTCTCTAAATTCATTTTCAACTTCATCAATGGGGATATTTGTTATTATTAGTTATACATACGTTCTCGTATGTTCTTAAGTTTACACCGTTGCTGTACATAGTATCTGTCGAACTTATTTATTTAGAAATATTACGTAATGAAATTGTAAAGCATTTCAGTGGGTTCTGAAAACACTGGCATAAGTCTTGTGGTTGCGCTGTCAGCTTTTATGTCCATTTATAGCTCCTAGACAAGGCTTCTGCCCGTTTTCCAGGAAGTCTATTTACGTTCAGTAACAGTGATTGATTTAACAATAAAGGTATGTCTAGACTTAACATGTTCTTATTTATTTTGAGTAAAAAAAAATATATTAAATATTTTGGAGGGTGTTTATAAATATATGTAAATATGAATAGCGATGGTAAAGAAACAGCATTGGATGCATATATGTAGTTAAGTAGATGTATGGGATTATTTCGAAGTTGACAAACTTTTATTGTGAAACTCATGGTTTTCATGTCGGCCCATCGCGGCATCGGAAATCTGTTAGTTCGACAAATACTATTCAATAGAACGCTGTAGACCTTATAGGGAAATACTAGCCAAGAGAACTAGGTAGGATTACGGTGGTAAAGGAAATCGCCTCAGGAGTGTGGAGATGTCGGAATCTGCACGCTCCGGTGCGCAGGCGCAGTCCGCAGCTAAGTATATAATGTCATATACCCGCTCATTATGTAGCCCCAACCGTATCCCGGACCCCTTTGTGAAGGCACTGGCACTAGATGGCAGTGCTTGAGGCGTTTTACGATGCGTTTGTGTATTCTCGGTAGCCCAGTGGCGCGACGCCTTGTGAATCGATAAGCTTGTTTAAGCACCTCTGACCGCGGTTAGGTTCTGGATGGGTGACCATTTCGAGCGGCCTAGCGTACCAGAGGCCTGGGTTCAATACCGACATGCACCACTGTCTTTCTCTATACGAGATCGATAAGTGCATTTCGTCACGAATGCGAGCTGCTCCATGGTTCGGAATCCATGTAAAACTGTAGGTCCCCTTCCCCTACTAGGTGGTAGGGTTTAAGCCCGCCCGGGTTGGTACCATCGCATTAGATGAAAAGATGGTCGAAGCGGCAATGAAAAATTGTCCGTGTTTTCCATCCAGTTCAATGTAGCCGCGCTCATAAAGGGAAGGTCCTGGCATGGCACCAAATTCCTTCCTTGGGCTAATATCATAACGGTAGTTGTGTGGTATTAGCCATCCATGTCAGGTCGCATAAAAAAAAACCGTTGAGGCTGGCCGTGGCTCGGATTCCACGTAAAATTGTAGGTCCCCTTCCTTACTTACTAAGTGGTAGGGTTTAATCCCGCCCGGGTTGGTGCCATCGCAAGACGGTCGGAGCGGCAATGAAAATTGACCGTGTTTTCCATCGAGTTCAATGAAGCCGAGCAATATAAGGAAGGTCCTGGCATGGCACCTAGTTTCCATGTGGTGTGTCAGGATAACATCTGATGGTCAGTTGGGTATTAGCCATCCATGTCCAGTTACAAAAAAAAATGCTAGTTTATATATATACTCTGTGAACGTTCGTATATTATCCACTTGACATTACATTTGTTCGTGTTCTTTATTTCTTCTTTTATGCTTTTAGAATGGATAACACCTTGTATGGATTTCGTTTGCTGGCTACTTTTAGTAGTGTTGTATGCGTATCTACCGGGCTATTTTACTCGCAATGTCGAGTTCGAGTAAAACGGACGAGTGGCCGATTTACCGTTTTACCCTTCAACTGGCAACAAAAAAACATTGTTTTAGGGTCGTTTTAATAACGTTCGACAGATCCAACTTGCTTTAACTCCGTCTGGATCTTCTTTTTAGGATCCCGTACCCAATGGGTGCCAACGATGTCCGTCCGTCCTTCCATTCGTCAGTTGTTCCGTCCTTTCGTCTGTCCGAGGGCTGTTTCTTATGAACCGTAATACGTAGGCAGCTTAAATGTTCACAGAGTGTGTATTTATTTTTCCGCTACAACAGCTAATAGATAAAATAAAAAAAGGGGGCCTGATGCAACAAACGGGATTTGCTGGTGTTAAAATCTTGAACGATGATACGGAACCCCTCGTTTGCGAGTCCCACTCATACTTGGCCGGTTTTTTAAACCGTGTTGTATCAACGAAGAGTGAGTCAACTTTGAAGAGTTTTCAATGGAACTGATCAGGCATGCAGGTCCGGTGTGGGAGCGAAGAATGTGGGTTTGCTCTCGCGTAACCGCACAATGTTTGATTGTGTCGTCTGTATCCATACTCCTCTCTTTGTGACTTGTAAACCTCTGCGTGCGTGAAACGTAGCTGTTTTGAATTTAGTCATAGTGTTGATGTGAGTCATATGAGAAACCGGCCCAGTGCGAGTCGGACTCGCACACGAAGGGTTCTGTACCATCGTAAAAGATTGAAGAACGAAACATCACTTTATTTGTTGTTATAGCGGAATAATAAATACACACTCTGTGAAAATTTCAGCTGCCTACCTATTACGGTTTATGAGATACAGCCATGTGACAGACGGACGGACGGATGGACGGTCAGACAGCGGAGCTTAGTAATAGGGTTCCGTTCGTACCCTTAGGGTACGGAACCCTAAAGGCAGAGGGGATAATCTCTACCCAATGTGTAAATGATGGAATAATATTAGTCTAAGGACTACAATCCATTTAAAAATCTTACCTACAGCCAATGCTACAATCTCCCAAACAATCTAAAGCAAAGACAGAAATATCCACAGTAAACAGATTTCTCTATCCTCCTTTTGGCATCGTCGTTATATTGATATCCTGTGATGAAAACGAACGGATCGCTCATATCACATTCCTTGGATTAAGCGACGTACCTGGGGGTCCATTCAGGGAAAGAGTGAGTTCGAATTCGTCACTAAATATCAACTCACTTTTTTTAATAGTAATGTTTCCACACTTCTTGAACATCATTACAGTTAGATCAAAATCTGGTCCGTCCCGTAAATACGTCGGAAGTATAAATAACGGTTCCGTTATTTAAATAATAATATATTTCCCAGCTATTTTTAGGTTAAGGGCCTGGTACTAGCCAAATCGCAAAGTTAGACGAGGCACCCCAAGTTAACTAACTAAGTCTGACGATTATAAGTGTCATTTTTACAATATATGATTCCTTGTCTAGGAATCGAATTATTTTCGTTAATGTATGTTTCCTTTTTCTATACAAAATACATTGCGGAAACGGTGTCCATTTCCGAACTTTTTTGACTAAATGTAGAAATCTAAAAGCAAATGGATTTTTTTGTTTATGCATATATGCTGTTTTTGCTTATATCTAGAAATCGAATTACTTTCAGATTTCTAATGAGAAAAATCAACTTTTTTATTTTTATTATTATTTAAATAAATGATGGAATAAAAAAATATTAACAATCCATTATCAGTCTGGAGTTCTATTTGGATTTGCTAAAGCGTTTCACTACATATTATTACATTTGTTAAAAAGTGCATTTGTATGGCGCGAGTAGTTGGCTAGTCCTAGCGCCTTAACTCAATGGACCCCCTGCTTTGTACGAAAAAGTATATTTACTTAAATCAACCTAGGACTGGTTCTAGCTTCGTGGACAAAATACGATTTTGGTGACGACGGCAATATGTTTGAACGTTCAATCTTTTCAGTCAATGTCCGTAACGCAGATGAACCGTTAAATGAATGTATGTTTCTAGGTATAATCTTAAACACTGTGTTAGTAGGTGGCATTGATTACGGGAGCAGAGACTGTAGGAGAATTCCAAATTAGGGGTTTACAACAGGTGGCTAAATTGGTAGACGCAATACCCACGAATAGTATGTTTTGCTGGTTCGGGTCCAGCCTTGCAGTATCAGCTCTGCTTCACGGTCGATTATACATTTATATATATCACATTCCTTACATTTCTTCATATCTGTTATAGTAGGAGAAATCCTAACAAGACAGAGTCGTGTACTGGTAATCTTGCCGACAGAATTTCCCTTTGCTCCAAAGGACAACAACACCTGTACGTACATTTATGTATTCAACGGCTCCAAACCAGTCATCGGGGGCTCATTCAAGGCAAAGTAAACCCCATGCCCCCTTCCCCAAAGTGCCTTTTCACACGGACGTCATTACAGTCTATAGGATGTTACAGCATGTCTGCGGATGCTAAATTTATTTCCCAACGGCGGCAGGATGCGTCGTCCCTCTCTTCACGGGCGAGTGATCGGGCCGAGAAAAAAAAACGAGAAACTGGTTCGGAGCACTTAACTCGACTGTTTTCTCGAATGCTCGCGGGCAGTCAAGGTTAGGACTGTAGGACCGGCCAAGTTGGTTCCAAATCCGAAGAGTTCCGATGTTTTATGGAAATATTTCATAACACACATTAGCCACCTAAAAATAAAAAAGTTAAAACTATGTCATTTATTTTCATTTCATTTTCATTTTATTGTCAAGTAATTCTCATTAGTATTAGGGCCTTTTTTACCTACTGCTGATTAGCTTAATCGCCACATTTTAAGGGCCTTTCTGTAATAATAATAGTAATAATAAAGCCGTTTATTTTATGAGCACAGATGGTAATCATTACATTTCGATGATTTCTAGAGTGTTAGTGTAAAGCAAAAAAACTGTGAATAGATAATTCCTTCGCCTCCCATACAAACATAGTTTACTAATAATTTGAAAACCACTGTTCTAAATTACTTGATATTTGGTATGTAATATTAGGCTACAAATATCTGTGTCTGCATGTCTTTGTTTTTTCGGTAAATGTATTCTGGGTCAAACCACAGAGAAAACAAAATTTGTATGAAGATTTTCTTTTTGCTTTCTTTCATTCAGTTTGGATTTTTCAAAAAAACAAAACCATGCAGACACATACAATTTTTACCCGATATTAGATATTTAATATCAATTCAATTGGAATAGCGGTTTACAAACCATTAGTAAACTACGTTTGTATGGGGAGCATAGCTTACGGGCCGTTCTTAAGTCCTAAATATTAGTAAAGTCTACATAATTTTTCAAATTACTGTGCTCCCCACTGCAGGGTGAAGGCCTCCCCCATTTCTTCCCATTGTTTTCTCTCTTTTGCGGATCTTGTCCATATTCTGCCAGCAATTTTAACTACGTCGTCGTCCCATCTCTTTGTCTGTCGTCCTACGCTCCTTTTTCCGTATCGTGGATACCATTCTGTGGTCCTTTTTGTCCATCTTTCATCCTTAGTCCTAATGAGGTGTCCGGCCCATTTCCACTTAATATTTTTTGAGTGAACAATACTATCTTTTATTTTTGTCTTTTCTCTTACAAGTGTATTCCTTATTCATTTTTTAGCAGATTGCAATAAATACCAGTACAAGATAATCAGCACTTCATTAATAAAGGCCCTTTGAGTGCGATTTAAATAAATCAGCTCTTGGCGAAAACCAGGCTTAATGTATTACGGTAAGTATCAATTAATGAGCCAAAACAGCTAATATTAAATAGTTATTTTAACCGATTGAACAGTACCGCTTGGTGAAAATAACGCGTGTGACAGATCAGATGATATTGAAACGGCTATCTTAACTGATTGAACATTACTGCTGTCCAGTTTCAAGAGGTACAGTAATTTTAACGGATGGACAGTAGCTTTTCACTGCATATAAGATATAAGAACTGAAAAAAAAGCTATGCACGTATGCCATGCACGTGTCATGCGTCTTCGTCAGGTCGTCAAGACCCTGGGAAATCGGTGATTTGGAGGCTCTCCAACTCCGAAGCGGTCTACCGTCGGTTTTTAGGGTTCCGTGCCCAAAGGGTGCCAATGGAACCCTATCACTAAGCCTCCGCTGTCCGTCCGTCCGTCCGTCCGTCTGTCACAGGGCTGTATCTCATAAACCGTAAGAGATAGGCAGCTGAAATTTTTAGAGAGTATTAATAATCGAAGGGGGTCCCCATACAAATAAAGTGATTTTTTTTGTGTTACATCTTGTTCGATGGTACGGAACCCTTCGTGTGCGAGCCCGAGTCGAACTTGGCCGGTTTTTTGTGTTTTCTTTATACCATGTATGTTCTTTGAATCCCTTTTCTAACATCTTTCTACAAGGGCTGGGAATACACCCACATTTCCCCCATGAGAGCCCACCGTTTAGTTCTTTTTTATGTGGGGTCTGTTAATCGTCGAATGTATTCACTGCCAACTCATTCCACCAAAGAAAAACCTGGGTCCTACAAACTGCATGGATCTCGCAACCCCTGAATAAATTCTAAGCCCATGGGCTTCGTAGGACCGAGGGTCTGACGCACGCCGTAAAATATGCCGCGCTGACAAAAGGACTGACATTGATACTTTGTCTCATCAAGACTCGACTTGAACAAATGATTCTGTTCTTAAGACCGAAATGGACGGATCGACTTTTGAGTCAACATTTAAGAGTTTCGGTTAGGATCCCTTGGATCTCTAGAATCGAACAAGTCTAGTCAAGTTCATGGATGACCTAATGAATTTTAACAGAGTTTTGAGAAGAAAAAAAATACCTATGTATGCTTATTATTGTGAAGTTGGCATACAGTAATTAAATATTTACAAATCTTCAAAATATATTTGAAAACAGTGGCTGAAAACCATTAAGAACACACAATATATGAAGAAAGAAATATAGGCAGTGCAAAGATGTGGCAAAGCAGGACGCAACTATGCCAAAAGGTGCCACGCCTTCAGGTTCGTCTGTCTGCCTCAGTGGCCCAGTGGCGCGACACTTCGGCGATCGCTCTCCGAAGTTAAGCAACGCTGGGTCCGGTCTGGCCTTGGATGGGTGACCATTCGACCGTTGAGAGAGGCTGGCCGTGGTTCGAATTCCACGTTAAACTGTAGGTCCCCTTCCTTACTTACTAGGTGGTAGGGTTAATCCCACCCGGGTTGGTACCATCGCATTGGATGAACGATGGTCGAAGCGGCAATGAAAATTGTCCGTGTTTTCCATCCAGTTCAATGTAGCCGTGCAATATAAGGAAGGTCCTGGCATGGCACCTAGTACCCATGTGGTGTGTTGGGCTAATACCATGACAGAAGGTGTGGTATTAGCCATAATGTCCAGTCACATAAAACAAAAAAAAGATTTATGAACACGGCTATATTAAGCTGGATGGCAAGCACGGACAATTGCCGTTTCGACCATCTTTTCATCCCATGCGGCGGTACCGCCCTTAATCTTTTCACATGTATGGAGAAATTGCGCGCGCAGTGGGCGGTGAGTAAACTAACATTTTCGAGCCCGAGTTTGATTTGGCAGCTCATTAAAAATTGAATGAAAATATTCTTTATTGCTTACAACTATTACATAGTATGCAAAGGCGAGCTTATTGCCAAAGGCAATCTATAACAGCTAACCTTAATATTAGAAAATATATTAAGAGGTAGCAAGAAACAATTAATTACTTAAAACTAAGCACCATAATCACACTTAGAAAACATTAGATAACTCATTCACCGGCGCAGTAATACGTCGACGTTGCAATTAACGCCGACTCCGAGTTTTCACACAAATCGGAAATCCGAGTTCGACTTTGACAGCTTAAGGAAATAAATCCAAACAATATCTAGTAGAAGGAATGTGACATGTATGTATGTATAATCAACCGTGAAGCGAGGACAAATTAATTGAAGAAAGAGCCCAGTAAAAAGAACTACTTTACGAATATACTGCAAGGCTGGACCCGAACCAGGGGCGTCTGCCAATTTCGCCACCGGCTGTATACCCATAATTTGGAATTTTCCTACAGTGCCTCTTCCCGTAATGAATGCCTCCTACTAACACAGTGTTTAAGATTATACCTACATACATTGATTTTACGCTTCATCTGCGTTGCGGACATTGACTGCAAAGATTGAACAATCAAACATATTGCCGTCATCACCAAAATCGTATTTGGCATCAGACGCTAGAGCCAGTCCTAGGTTCACTTAAGTCAATGTGTCCTTGCTTCACGGTTGATCATACATTTCACATACCTTGGAATAAGCGACGTACCTGCTTAGTACGAAAAAGTATATTTACTTAATATCTAGTAAAAACTTGTATAGACTTTGATGTTTTTACGTTAAGTTCCTTAAGGTGGCCCATCCCGCTCATCTTCCCATACAAAAGGGGAAAGAAGATCACGCCCAAATTTATTGTCAGAGATCCAAAATTTTGCTCAAAATAGCTTTATTTGATCGAACTAGATGTCTGATGAACATTGGCATTGTAAAAATGTGTTTGGTTTCTAAGTTATAAGGTCCGAAAGTTGGAAATTTTCGCGCGTTTTATACAATAACTTTGGAGGCGGATTACGCTATGATAAAGTAAGAACATCCTAAAAAGATTAGTCATCAGACATAGCTTATTTAATCAAAATTTATAATCTATTTGGTTTTTGTTAGATTTTGGACTACAGCGGTCATGGTTTACTTTTAGCTATAAGTCGTTTTGTAATTAAAATTTTCGTAAATCTTACCAAATCATACACTATGCACATTGTCTTTTTTGTGGATATTTAGCATCTTCCTCATCACGGAGCCTGTCTTATTCTTTGAAACATAGAAGGTCCCAGAGCGCGACAGCACGGTTTTGTACCGTGCCCGCGAATGAGTTAGTCCCGCCGGGTTGGGCCACCTTAAACGCAAATTTTGGTTAAAACTGGGACAAGGAACTCTCTGGTTTGTCATATGGTCCTTACCTATCCCGTCTTTAGATGTCTCCCGCTTTATCTCGACCACTTCTCTTTCTCCGTGAAGCGGACGTGCTACGCTGTCTTATCGGCGGCATTTTCCGTGTATTTCCCGAGCGAGAGACAATTAACGCGTCTTTATGTGTCGCTTATCGCGAGTAAGTTACACGCCCACAGATAAACGGGGCATCCGCTTGAAAACGACAAAATTACAGATCAATACAATTTGCACGTTCGTTCCATATATTCCGAGAGGCCACCACATTTTTGGTCACGATAAGGTAAATGGCTGAATCTGGGTTCACGTGTTAGAGACCGATACTCTGATGCTGAATATGTCGGTCTGCCTGTGCCAAGTGGTTGCGTTATCTAGATTGGGTATATAAAATATATGTTGGTATGTACCTGGCGATGAATATACTGATTTTCTAGAAACATTGATACTTATTAATTATTCAACTATAACCAGTCGTTTTATTAATTAAATACTTAAGTATACCTAAAGTTATATCTGTAACCTAAATCGCCTATAACTACGAAATGCAACCATAATTTTTAATCAGTTTTTGTATTGCTTAAAAAGTATGAACTGATATTTTCATACTTCGTCATTCGCATCCATTTACCTTATATCATATTTTTTTTGTCACAAAAAACTACTTTTTCAGGCGCCTTATCTACGTAACGCAACCACTTGGCACAGGCAGACTGACACATTTAGCTTCAGAGGGTTGGTCTTTATCCCGTGAACCCAGTTTCAGCCATTTACGTTATCATTACCATTTTTGTCGCGACCTCCTAGTCTAATACAATGGCTCGGTTTGTCTTATATTTTGCACATTAAGCTGAGCCTTCCTGCTCAATTCCCCATTCTTCTTCTTCAGCCTTTTGTTGTTCACTGCTGGACGTAGGCCTCCCCCAGACTTCGCCAAGTTGTGGGGCTTGTCACCTGCTGTCTGACGTATATCGTTTGCCGTACAAACGTGGAAATAAATTCATGTATGCGTATTCCTAACTATGTGTAAACTATTTCTCGTTTTAATATTTATTTCAATATTACTTACCTCTTAGACTCGGATAAAGGTACTGTCCAATCTGTTAAAATTCCTGTACCTCTTGAAACTAGTCAATTGCACGCCTAATTGAAGTCAGCAGTAATGTTCAATAAGTTGAGATAACCGTTTTAATATCATCTGATCTGTCACACGTGTTATTTTCAACGAGCGGTACGGTTCAATAGGTTAAAATTCTAACTGTTTTGGCTCATCGATAGATGCTTACCGTAACGTACCTTACTCTTTTGTAGAGAAACTGCTACTTTATAATTTTGATATTTGTTAAATTTCTGCTATTCGAGCATATGTATGTTTCTCCATCCTTGCCTATGTATTGCTGGTAAACTTTGCCGGTTTCAGCTAAATTCAAACTTTAGTTTCAGGAATGTTTGTTTTCCTTAATAAAAAATAAATGAAATAAAAGTAATATATTAATACTAATGATTTACACTTTACTATAAATGACTGAATTTTAACTGTACATCACAGAGAAAATATCATTTTCTACAGTGAATAACAAAAAGTGAATTCTACAATGTTATCTGTATATTATACATTTACTGTATAAGTCTTTCGCATGTGTGATATTCGATGTACATAGATGAAGGTTTAGTCTTTCGTACTAGTTTCTTTATCTACACGTTCAATGGTCTACGTTGGAATATTTAGTTCAACTCACTGTATTACTTTGTAACGCCAATCTGTAAACGTCAAAGTCCGACACAGGTTACCGTCAGATTTTTAATGACTACGTTTCTTACTGGTGTGCCGTTAAGGCCCTGGTACTAGCCAAATCGCAAAGTTAGACGAGGCACCCCAAGTTAAATAATTAAGTCTGACGATTATAAGTGCCATTCTTACAATATATGATTCCTTGTCTAGGAATCGACCTATTTTCGTTAATGTATGTTTCCTTTTTCTATACAAAATACATTGCGGAAACGGTGTCCATTTCCGAACTTTTTTGACTAAATGTAGAAATCTAAAAGCAAATGGAATTTTTTGTTTATGCATATATGCTGTTTTTGCTTATATCTAGAAATTGAATTACTTTCAGATTTCTAATGAGAAAAATCAACTTTTTTATTTTTATTATTATTTAAATAAATGATGGAATAAAAAAATATTAACAATTCGTTATCAGTCTGGAGTTCTATTTGGATTTGCTGAAGCGTTTCACTACATATTATTACATTTGTTAAAAAGTGCATTTGTATGGCGCGAGTAGTTGGCTAGTCCTAGCGCCTTAAGGCGGCCCAACCCGGCGGGACGAACTCATTCGCGGGCACGGTACAAAACCTTGCTGTTGCGCTCTGGGACAGAGCGCAACAGCAAGGCAGGCTCCGTGATGAGGAAGATGCAACATGTCCACCAAAAAGACAATGTGCATAATGTATGATTTGGTAAGATTTACGAAAATTTTAATTACAAAATGACTTAATAGCTAAAAGTAAACCACGACCGCTGTAGTCAAAAATCTAACCAAAACCAAATAGATTATAAAACTTGATTAAATAAGTTATGTCTGATGACTAATCTTTTTAAGATTTTCTTACTTTATCATTGCGTAATCCACCTCCAAAGTTGTTGTATAAAACGCGCGAAAAATTCGAACTTTCGGATCTTATAACTTAGAAACCAAACATAATTTTACAATGCCAACGGTCATCAGACATCGAGTTCGATTAAATAAAGCTATTTTGAGCAAAACTTAGAATCTCTGACAAGAAATATGGGCGTGATCTTCTTTCCCCGTTTGTATGGGGAGTTAAGCGGGATGGGCCACCTTAAGTTTAAAAAGTATACATTTACTTTATTTTTATCATCATAAATCTTACATTTGTACGAATATGCTTATAGTTTTTATTTTTATGGGATTTTGTTATATCCCTTTTTAGGGTTCCGTACCCAAAGGGTGAAAACGGAACCCTATTACTAAGCCTCCGCTGTCCGTCCGTCCGTCCGTCCGTCCGTCTGTCCGTCTGTCACAGGGCTGTATCTCATGAACCGTAACAGGTAGGAAGCCGAAATTTTCACAGATTATGTATGTATTTTGCCGCTATAACAACAAATAGGTAACATTATAAATAATAATAATTAAAGGGGGGCCCCATACAAAAAACGTGTTTTATTTTGTAAATCTTGTGCGATGGTACGGAACCCTTCGTGTGCGAGTCCAACTCGCACTTGTTTAGGCTTTTTTTTGTATGCAACATGTCATGGATGGCTAATACCACACAACTACCGTCATGATATTAGCCCAATACACCACATTCCCGAAGGAATTCGGTGCCTTCCCTTTATGAGCACGGCTACATAGAACTGGATGAAAAACGCGGACAATTATTCAATGCCGCTTCGACCATCTTTTCATCCAATGCGATGGTACCACCCCGGGTGGGCTTAAACCCTACCACTTAGTAAGGGAAGGGGACCGACAGTTTTACATGGGTTCCCTACCATGGAACTTGAGAACTCAGAAAGAAAAATAAAGTGGCGCTTGTCGGGGCGAGGAATTGAACCCAGACCTCTGGTACGCTAGGCAAGTCCCCGCACCACTAGGCTACGAGCCACGTTCTATCGTTCTACGTTCCCATAAAAAAACAATGCTATACATATGTCGCTATTGATGAACATTTCCAAAAAGTAAATAGTGCCCACTGCGTTTCGTCCCGTGCATGTCGTAAGAGGCGACGAAGGTGTTCGTCTTTCGTGGTTCGGATTACCTTTCTTGATAGGTGGCAGGGTTAATCTCATCCGGTTTGGTACCATCACATCGATTCAACGATGAAAATTATCCGTGTTTTTCATCCAGTTAAATGTAGCCGTGCAATATAAAGAAAGTTCTACCTAGCTCCCATTCAGCATGTGTGGCTTACATTATGGCAGTATGTGTGGTGCTTAAAAAATCTAGGTTTTAGCCCTGCATACACATACTTTCACGACGTTTTCCCGGAGGGCTAGGCAGAGATGATAGAGCGCCATACGGTACGATCACAGCACACCTCTTAAGCTTTATCTACAGACACACATCTTTCATACATGCTCTACGATCACAGGTGCTACGTACCTGACCCTTACGAAGTATTTTAGCCTTGATACTTAGATATACATACATGTAGCGATATCGCTAAAAGATAACGAATTATATTATTATTGTGTGGTACTAATCTGTTAATAATCTCAACATTGGGCATACACTGACACACTGACTGACTGATACATGCGTGTAATTACAATTGAGCGGCTCATGGTTCAGGGGCGCGGCCACTGGCTTTCCATGCCAGAGGTCAAAGGTTCGATCCCCTGTGCGTTAATTCTCCTCTTTCTTTCTCTTTCTGAGTTGGATGAGTCATCACGAATGCGAGCTGTTTCGGTATCCATATAAAACTGTAGGAAAAGTCCGTCCGGGTTGGTATCATCGCATTGGATGAAAAGACCGATGTTTTCCAACCAGCTTAATATAGCCGTGCTCTTAAGGCGCTAGGACTAGCCAACTACTCGCGCCATACAAATGCACTTTTTAACAAATGTAATAATATGTAGTGAAACGCTTCAGCAAATCCAAATAGAACTCCAGACTGATAATGGATTGTTAATATTTTTTGATTCCATCATTTATTTAAATAATAGTAAAAATAAAAAAGTTTATTTTTCTCATTAGAAATCTGAAAGTAATTCGATTTCTAGATATAAGCAAAAACAGCATATATGCATAAACAAAAAATTCTATTTGCTTTTAGATTTCTACATTTAGTCAAAAAAGTTCGGAAATGGACACCGTTTCCGCAATGTATTTTGTATAGAAAAAGGAAACATACATTAACGAAAATAGGTTGATTCCTAGACAAGGAATCATATATTGTATGAATGACACTTCTAATCGTCAGACTTAGTTAGTTAACTTGGGGTGCCTCGTCTAACTTTGCGATTTGGCTAGTACCAGGGCCTTAAAGGGAATGTCCTGGCGTGGCACCTAATTCCTTCGGGAATGTGGGCGAATATCTATCGCCTTAATGCATTGGGATCCTGGAGAGAAATATGGAAAATATTTTAATATAATGCAAACGTGGTGGATTCTTAGAAGAAATGGCGACTTCTGCCATTCTTTTAATGTTTAAGACCTACTTAATCTATGGTTTAAGTACAACAAACAAAATTAATACCATGCCGATAAGATAATAGGTCCATTGTTCATATCATTGGGAGAACAGACAAAACAAATTGTACTTAGGGTGTTTGAAAGTGAAGAGAGAAGACATTTAACATACACTCTAGTGTCATACTTGTGGCATAATTCCAGATACTTTTATCGCACTTTTATCAGAACACATCCCGTAGCTGATCTGTTTTTAGGGTTTCGTACCCAAAGCGTGCTAACGGAACCCTATTAGCCTCCGCTGTCCGTCCGTCCGTTCGTCCTGTCACAGGGCTGAACCGTAATGGGTGGGCAGCTTATATATTCACATAGTGTGTTTTTATTTTGCCGCTATAACAAGTAGGTAAAATTAAAAATTAGAAATATTAAATGGCCCCATACAAAAAACGTGTTTTTTTGTGTTAAATCTCGTACGATGGGACGGAACCTTTCTTGTGCGAGGCCGACTCGCACTTGGCCGGTTTTTTAATTTATGTTTACTTCTTTTACGATCACCTATTGGATGTTTTTCTGCGCGGCCTCTATACTTGTTATGCACGAGAATATTTATAAAGAGTGTTAACGGAGGGATTGGAGATAAAAAGGTAGAAGAAATTTTGTTGTCCAACTTAAAAAAAAATTGTCTTCCCCATCCATTTTTGTAAATACCTAAATGTATGGGGGGGACGATTTTTGTTTCAGTCGTACAAAAAAATGTTATCTACCTTTTTTGCTCCAAATATGCCAAGGAACATGTGGTTAACGTTTGGACCATGCCTCCGCTAACAACCTGTATACACACAGTACGTAATACATTTGTCGTGTTTTATGAGGTTATTTTCACGTTTTTTTTATGCAAGCTGACATGGATGACTAATACAATTACCGTTATGATATTAGCCCAATACACCACATTCACGAAGGAATTTGGTGCCATGCCAGGACCTTCCCTTTATGAGCACGGCTACATTGAACTGAATGGAAAACACGGACAATTTTTAATTGCCGCTTCGACCATATTTTAATCCAATGCGATGGTACCAACCCGGGCGGGCTTAAACCCTACCATGTTTTACATGGGTTCCGAACCATGGAGCAGTTCGAATTCGTGACGAAATGCAATTATCGAAATCAGATTGGGAAATAAAGTGGTCCATGTCGGGGCGAGGAATTGAACCCAGACCTCTGGTACGCTAGGCCAGTCCCCGCGCCACTAGGCTACGAGCCGCTCGTTGTTAGGGTTCCGTACCCAAAGGGTGCCAACGGAACCCTATTACTAAGCCTCCGCTGTCCGTCCGGTCGTCCGTCTGTAACAGGGCTGTATCTCATGAACCGTAATAATTAGGCAGCTGAAATATATCATAGAGTATTTATTTTGCCGCTATAACAACAAATATGTAAAATTTAAAAATAATAAAAATTCAAGGGGGGGGGGGCATACAAAACAACGTGATTTTTTGTGTTTTGTGCTATGATACGGAACCCCTCATGTGCGAGTCCTAGTCGCACTTGGCCGGTTCACTAGATGTAGAGATCAACATCGATATACTCCCACCAAAAATAAGGATCCAATGACAAATACAATGTCCTCTCGGCGAGCTTAGGCGGCGGCATCGGCGCGTGCGCAGACTCGCAAGGACATTGAGATGAGCGCTCCGGGCTTAGTATTCACTTCTGGTGGCTGCCACATGCCCATTCTTGACCGGCACATCCTCTCACGCGCGGGCGAGACGAAACGGCACACACACCTACGTATGTGGGCGTGCATAACAACGCGCCGAATCTCCGGAGGGGTGGCAGGGGTGATGGAGAGCTTTCTGTGCGATGCTGCGGACTTTTGGCCAATTCTGAGTGTTCTCAGGATACAGAGTCCTTACCGTGTCAATTTCGCATGCTACCGGTGATAACTGTTCACATGCTCTGAATGTTTTAATAGGTTTTTGAAATGATGTATTAAAAAATATGTTATTAAAATCTAAACATCTGCTCGACCAGTATACGAGCGGCTCGTAGCCTAGTGGCGCGGGGACTGGCCTAGCGTACCAGAGGCCCGGGTTCAATACCAACTTGCACCACTGTCTTTCTCTTTCAGAGTTCGATAAGTGCATTTCGTCACGAATGCGAGCTGCTCCATGGTTCGGAATCCATGTAAAACTGTAGGTCCCCTTCCCCTACTAGGTGGTAGGGTTTAAGCCCGCCCGGGTAGGTACCATCGCATTGGATGAAAATATGGTCGAAGCGGCAATGAAAAATTGTCCGTGTTTTCCATCCAGTTCAATGTAGCCGCGCTTATGAAGGGAAGGTCCTGGCATGGCACCTAATTCCTTCGGGAATGTGGTGTATTGGGCTAATATCATAACGGTAGTTGTGTGGTATTAGCCATCCATGTCAGGTCGCATAAAAAAAAGGTTATTTTTTTTATATAACTTTTAGATTGGAAAATATTGATTAAAAAATATTGGCTAAAACATTGCCAAAAAAGTTGCGTCTTATACGTTCATTTTCGATTTTTTTAAATTAAAAATACTGATATTCAATCACTCACTTGCCTCTTCACCCGGCGAGTATGCATGCAGAGGAAGCGAAAGAAGTGAGCTCAGACCGTAACGTATGGCGCTTTGTAATTGTTGCCTACCCCTCAGGGAAACAGGCGTGATTAAGTCAGAATAAGTAACAGTACCAAAAGGTTTTCTCGTTGCTTCGAATTCAGGACTAATCCTCTAAACCCTATTCTAACTGCATCATGGAGCTCATATTTCATCTAAAAACACGTAAATCAAACTTGACAGGAATTGTTGGCAACATTAACCAACTGATGTAATATTTTTGTATATTGCAACATTATAACGAACTCCCCATTCTGTTCTCCTCCGACCTTCAATGTGATTATCGCTGTTATACACATTTCTTTATTATATTAAACAAGTGTTTCTAAGCAGTTACGTCTTCCAAATTATTACACCAACGCCTCAATGTCACCGAGCTACAATTACTAACTCCTACAGGAATGACAGTTTAGACGTTTATAAGGTGAGGCCGCTCATGCGACATCTACAATAAGCTTTGAGTTTTTTTCCCCATCGACAAAGTCGTTGAGTTTTTTTTTTCTGCTCTCTTTAATTAATGTGTCCTCGCTTCACAGTCGACTTATGTTGATGATATATAGTTGACAACAAATTGCGACATTTCCGTAAGACTTCACCGGTTACACAATTGTCAATAAGTAAACCACTCTCACTACGCCACGAGCGACATTCGCCACCTTTTCGGAAGCGCGTGCTACGGATTAAAGTGACGTAATGGGGAATTTATTTTTAACTCGAGCTGTGCCCTTCGTCCGAATTGGTTTGACAGTGATCACAAACATATATTTGTGCAAACACCTGGTCCGAATCAGTATTCGCAAATACTGTAAATCGGACCGATTGTGAGCGTGCTAGCGGTGCTCAAAAAAAACCTCCAACGATTATTTGAAGTGTCTTCAACAAAAAAGAGTATTTAATGTTCAACAATGATAAATTTGCAAGCTGATAACTATTTACTAACATTATGGGACGATGAGAGTGATTTTGAGATGATGATAGACAAAGAATTTGTCAAACAGGCGAAACAGTAGTAGATCGATAGTGAAGAGAGAGCGCATTTCTGCAGATTGCACACGGCAATGACCTGTTTTATTTTATATTCTGTGTCCTCTACTTTCAGTATCCAAATAAAATTTTCCGCTCAATCTATAGCTGCCGCTGACAGCTCTCACGGTTTTACCCTTTTAACTTGAACGATGACGTCATCGTGACGTCATACCTCACAATCTAGCATTTGTGGGCACTGTCAGCGCGTTTCGGACCAACTGCATTCACGCTGTCAGCATTTGAGCGCAATTCGTAGCATCGTTATGGTCAGTCCTACGAGGTGTCGAAATCTGATAACATCACGCAGAGCTATAAAATATGTGGCGCCTCAGAACTGTTTACACACACATACACACCCTCGTAATGGCCAGGATGGAATGAGAGAGGATCTTGTCTCACATAATAATTAGACGATGATCGGTTCTGATTATCCGCGCTTCGGCTAAACGAACTATTGTAACTGGTACGTGGAGGGCCAATAAAAAATAATTGGATATTACACTTTTCTTATTGCCTTTTAATTAATTTAGTGTAGTAGTACCTACGTAGTCTACAATTGATGAGAGGAAACAAATTATAAGCAGAAAAAACCGCATCGAAATAGTTCATCTTACATGCGCACAAAGTGACAGAAAGAGAGCCAGAACGAATCGGAATTATTACCAGTCGTCATTAAAATGGATAATATGCAATTATTTCAAAGTTAATCGATATATACAGTTTTTGTTTATTGAACTGGAAAAGAATGCCTGATATCACACCCACCGTCATGGCATTAGTCCAACACACGGTTACATTGGCCTGGATGAAAATCCCAGGCAGACTATACAGGGAGTTTTTTCGGAAGTTTTTTCGGGAGTACCTACAGTTTAACATGGTTTCCGAAACATGGAACAGCCCGCATTCGTGACAAAATAAGAGAAAAAAAAATAGTGTGTTAAGAGGGCGCGCATCGAACTCATGAAGGTCATGGAAAAACTGTTATGAGAAAGTGCAGAGTTTTTCAAGATTAGGACTAGTCAACTACTCGCGCCATACAAATGCACCTTTAAACAAATGTAAAAATGTAGTGAAACGTCTCAGCAAGTCCACATAGAACTCTAGACTGATAATGGATTGTTATTATTTTTTTATTTCATCATTTATTGAAATAATAATAAAAAAAGTACATTTTTCACATTAGAAATCTGAAAAAAATATGATTTCTACATATAAGTAACAACAGCATATATGCATAAACAAATAATTTTATTTGCTTTTAGATTTCTACATTTAGTCTAAAAAGTTCGGAAATGGACACCGTTTCCGCCAATTGTATCGTATTGTATTGCATTTACATGTTTTTGACTTTTGACAATTACAGTGTCCATTTTGTAAATTAATTGTAAATAAGCTTTCCATTAAATAAATAAATAAATAAAATTGATAAATAAAACAATAAAAAAATATTTTGGATAGAAAAATGAAACATAAATTAACGATAATAGGTTAATCCCTAGACAAGGAATCTTATATTGTAAGAATGACACTTCTAATCGTCAGACTTAGTTAGTTTACTTGGGGCGCCTCGTCTAACTTCGCTAGTACCAGGGCCTTAAACCGGACTGACCGACCGACTTTACTTTCGATTATCCGTTACAATGAATCCCATGTCGGATAAGCGGTGATCGCATCTCGCGTCACGATCAGTATGTCACGCGCGCCTCTCGTGTGAATGTCCTGTCCTCGTCCTCTGAGCCTTTCTTCGTCTGTCTCCATGGGTGGCTGTCGGTTTGAGCACATTTAATTATTATAAGTATAATGATAAAAGTTGAATTTTCAGTTGAATGATTAAAATTGACGACAAATGTATTAGTGACATAGTACACAAATAGTGGGATCCACTTATCGTTATTGTGGTAATTAGATATGTAATTTTATTAACAATTATGAACATGAGTAGGCAATGTTTTTTTACTGCATGATACATATTTGGAATTTAAATCTTTACAGTTTCTAAGTGTTAGCTGATATAATAAAAAAAATATTGTTATTGTAAAAAAAACACCCTGCACAAACTTATACCCAAAATTTGGAAATTAAGTCCCGGGAATTTGCATACATCTCGAGAACTAGCAACACTGAGAGGCTTATAAACATAGCTGGAAAGGAGGGAGCTTTCTTTCGTTCCATTCGAATTTTGAAATTAATAGAGCGCTTCGTTTGTTTGTTACGTGTTTTTTTATTTTTTGCAACTTTTTAGTGGCGTCGTGAAAAGAAGTCATTTATTGTGCAAGAGTTTTTGGCGAAAAAAAGCAATAAGAAGTAAAAAAAAATATTGCCATTTTGGTAGTTACGATTATTGTTATTTTTTGAGTCGGCGTCAGCCGAGCACGCGCTGCGCCAGCCAAGAGAACCTTGGCTACCTTGGCTAACACCGACTCAAAAAATAAAAATAATCGTAACTACAAAAATGGCAATTGTTTATTATTGTTTTTGTTTTATTGTACAGCTGTGCGTGTAATGCGAGCCGCGAAGGACGAATCCCTTCGTCGCCTCTAACGACATGCACGGTAAGAAATGCAGTTTGTTTTATTTTTAATTGCTGTTCCCCACACAGCACGTGAGCCTACATGGGTATTTCCTCGGGTGTGATTACGGTGGTTATAAGAGGTGGTTACGGTGGTTAATTTTTATATTGAATTCGCCTTAAAACAAATCGCAGTTAAAAATTGGAGCTACAAGATTTTGTACAAAAAACAACAAACCTCAAATTGACCGAGAATTCCAAGAATCGACACAATGTGTTTTTGAGGCGATCGATATTTTCAGCCAATCTATCTGTAATCTGAGTAATCATCTGACATCATTCCCTTATCTGGACGTTCGAAAACGCATCCAGGACAAACACGACGTTTTCTCGCAACCATCCGGCTTTCCGTCTCGTATCTCTTGTAGACCCTGAGCTAGCGACCATACAATATTAGTAAAGGAAACTCCGAGTATTTTTTTTTGGTTTTTTTTAAAGAGCTTCGGTACACGAAGTTCCCATGTCAGCCCTGTTAGGTCTTAGCTATAACTTAGGTCTAATGTAACGTAAGCTCTTCTACTTAAAACTATGTTAACAAAATGATTATTTCTAATTGCCTTTTCCGGAGCTGGCAGACTTAAAATCGTCTGATAGTTGCCGACATTAAAATTACTAATACACACTCAGCCAAAACATGATGATAATACGACATCCTCAGGTACTCTACAGACGTCATAGTTTCAATCGACTATATACCAATTAATCGAATAATTTAAAGTAATTCCAATATATTAGGTTGGGGAAAAAGTTTCTTCGCATTTTTTAAGAAAATTCAAAACATTTTTTAATATGGTTTATTTACATTTAACTAAAGTATGTAGGTACCATTTTGTTCGATAACTTTTTGCCATCTTGTAGGTAGGGACATGATCCCATTGCTATAGAAATATTGGGACTTCTGATCAATATACCGCGACAAGTGGTTTTGGCAGTCCTCTCGTGATGTTAACCTGACACTGCCTAAAGAATTCTGAAGAGACCTAAACAGGTGGAAATCTGAAGGTGCAAGGTCAGGACTATACGGCGGATGAATTAACACCTCCCAGCCAAACTCTCTTAGTTTTTGCTGAGTGGCTAAAGATGTGTGAGGTCTAGCGTTATCATGATGAAAAACCACACCCCTTCTGTTGATTAATTCCGGCCGCTTTCTCTCAACTTCTTGCTTTAATCTCATCAGTTGTTCGCAGTAGAGTTCAGAATCGATGGTCCTGCCTGGTGGTAACAGCTCATAATGAATAATGCCCTTCCAATCCCACCACACACACAGCATCACCTTGTTGCGAGTTAACCCGGGTTTCGCCACAGTCTGTGAAGCTTGACCGGCCTTTGACCACGACCTTTTTCGCACGTTCTTGTCGTACGTGATCCACTTTTCATCACCAGTTATCAGCTTCTTCAAAAATGGTTCGGTTTCATTACGTCGTAATAAAGAATCACAAATGAGTACACGGTTCATTAGGTTTCTTTCAGTGAGCTCGTGAGGTACCCAAATATCGAGCTTTTTGTGTACCCAGTTTTTTTCAAATGCGCCAAAACTGTTTTGTGGTCAATTCCTAGTTCTTCAGCTACGTCGTAACTACTGATATGCCGATCTTGCTCCACTTTTTCAAAAATGGCATCCATTTTATCCGTAATAAGGCGACCAGAGCGACGTGCATCTTTGACATCAAAATTTCCGGATTGAAAACGCTTAAACTAAATTTGTGCTACTCTCACAGACACTGCACTAGGTCCATAAACATCGCAATTTTTTTTCGCGGCTTGCGTTGCATTTTTACCTTTTTTGTAGTAAAATTTTAAAATGTATCGAATTTCTTCATTAGATTCACTCATTTTGACAGTACGAAAAACAAATGAGAATCACACATTTTCCTAATTTGAATTTGGAATTATGTTCTTTAAAATTTAAACTTTCAATGATACCAAAACCAGCCAGATACAAATAGTATAGCCAAAGAGATTTTATTACAAGTTCATACATACTATAATGCGAAAAGACCTTTTCCCCGACCTATTATAAACATTTGTATCATCACAAGCACCTCTTGGATACCTCGAAAGTACTTAAGGCGCTAGGACTAGCCAACTACTCGCGCCATACAAATGCACTTTTTAACAAATGTAATAATATGTAGTGAAACGCTTCAGCAAATCCAAATAGAACTCCAGACTGATAATGGATTGTTAATATTTTTTTATTCCATCATTTATTTAAATAATAATAAAAATAAAAAAGTTGATTTATCTCATTAGAAATCTGAAAGTTATTCGATTTCTAGATATAAGCAAAAACAGCATATATGCATAAACAAAAAATTCCATTTGCTTTTAGATTTCTACATTTAGTCAAAAAAGTTCGGAAATGGACACCGTTTCCGCAATGTATTTTGTATAGAAAAAGGAAACATACATTAACGAAAATAATTCGATTCCTAGACAAGGAATCATATATTGTAAGAATGACACTTATTATCGTCAGACTTAGTTAGTTAACTTGGGGTGCCTCGTCTAACTTTGCGATTTGGCTAGTACCAGGCCCTTAATCGCCTAGAACGAGAGACGCAGGATGAATGGCTAGCCTTTCTTGTGCTACAGATTGTATTATTATTACGTGCCATACTTTACCTACCTTCTTTTAATGGAAAGACGTACCGAGTCAAGCATGAGAAAAATATTTTTTCATTAAAAATGTACTAAATTTCTTATTTTACCCAAAACCATCTCTAAACTGCCATTTAATTTCAAAATAATAATCTGAAGTTATGTTTCATGTCTTACTTTTAAATCATCTGTAAAAGGTAAGAATTATGAATCAAATCGTCAAAGAATCAGTGGATGTTAATTACCAGATAAAATGCCAGATTATTACGCCTATTCGCCTCACACATCACAAATCTACAATTGCACATGGCTCAATGGCTTCAATACAAACTTTTGAATTAACACAAAATATTTGTCTTAATCCAGAAACCAGAAAACTCTGTGTATTGGTAATGGCGCCTATTTTGATTAGATTCAGATCTCTCTCTCTAAGAGACAACGATGTTCATGAGTAAAAAGTAATTCATCTAATGACGTAAAATGTACACGTCTGGCTCCCGAAGTGTCGCGTTATCGGCACAAGTGTACCATTTTACAGAACTTAAAAGGCGATCAGTCGAGTGAAAAGCAAACAGCCGGGCCCGAATTGTGGGTTATCTCTTCAGCATTGAGCTCTCGTATAGCTGATTTGAGCCGATAAGTCCAACCAAGAGTTGTGTACTGTTTTTATTTACTGGACATATTGTAGGCTCTAGTATCGAACATACTGTCTCTTTTATGTAACTTAATATGGGTGTCTAATACTACACAGACGTAATATTGAAGTACTGTAACCAAACCCACCAATATTAACTAGTTAATAAGATTATAACAAGTCTTATGATCTCTTTTATGTTATAAAAATCTACTAGAAAAAGAACGCATTAGTCAGGTATGCATCCCGTGTCCTCTAGATTAGTGGTCGAGAGCCCAACCCCTGATTTTTAGAGTTATTTGACTGATATCTACGACAAGGTTGGTGGAAGAATATGAATATCTTATCTATATGATCCTTTGGCCTTCGCTATAAGTGCTTACAACAAAAATGGAGAATTTTCACAGAGATTTTTCCTCCATGCATAGGTAAAATCATTAAAAACTTTCTAGACAAATATTCCGCCGCATTCCGATAAATCTATACAGGGTGTTAACGGAGGTATGGTCAAACAGCTAACCATATACTTCTTGACATATTTGGAGCAAAAAAGGTAGAAGACATTTTGTTGTCAAACTTAAAAAAAAATTGTCATCCCCATACATTTTTGAGAACACTTCCACACAAAATGTATGGGGAAGACGATTTTTTTTTCAGTCGTACAAAAACATGCAATTTACCTTTTTTGCTCCAAATATAACGAGGAACACGTGGTTAACGTTTGGACCATACATCCGCTAACACTCTGTATAGTAATTTTGACTATATTGTGGAGACGCGATTTCGAGCGCATGCCACTTCTCATGCCTTTTTCTTCAGTGGTATTATTTTACCCATCTATGTCTGGTTAAATTAAGGTGGCCCAACCCGCTCAACTCCCCATACAAACGGGGAAAGAAGATCACGCCCATATTTCTTGTCAGAGACCCAAAATATTGCTCAAAATGGCTTTGTTTGATCGAACTAGATGTCTGATGACCGTTGGCATTGTACAATTGTGTTTGGTTTCTAAGCTATAAGGTCTGAAAGTTCGAATTTTTCGCGTGTTTTTTACAATAACTTTGGAGGTCGATTACTCATCGATAAATTCTATACATCTTAAAAAGATTAGTCATCAGACATAGCTTGTTTCATGAAAATCATCAATTTAGTTTTTGTTAGATTTTTTACTACAGCGGTCGTGGTTTACTTTTAGCTAGAAGTCGTTTTGTAATTAAAATTTTCGTAAATCTTACCAGATCAAACGCTATGCGCATTGTCTGCTTTGTGGACATGTTGCATCCGCCTCATCACGGAGCCTATCTTTTTCTTTGAAACAGAGAAGGTCCCAGAGCGCAATAGCATGGTTTTGTACCGTGCCCGCGAATGAGTTAGTCCCGCAGGTAAGGGACACAGGATTGGCGTGAATAGCAGAAGCAGGTAAGGCTCTCGTGAGGTCACAGGAAATCTTGGATTTGAATATTTTAAGAAATGCATTCTCTGTCCACTGCCCAAGACACAAGTTTGCACGGCGACTGACATTAGACTAGCGATTAAACTATCGAAATCATCTTCCTAACGTTTCCCTGCCCCTAAAAGTTGTAATTTTTTTTATCACTTGATAAAGCGTCATTATGTGTCCGAATTTTATGTATATTTCTTTATCTTTCAGTACAAACTATTCTAAAATGAACGTAAAAAAGTCAACTTTTTTATTAGCCAATATATCCCAACCTAAAAGGTAAATTAAAAAAATTAAACCATACAGATGTAGGTCCCAACAAAATATTTTAGAATCCAAAATGTCAAAAGCCTAGTAAAATATTAAGAGCGGTTAACGCCCGTAGTATGAGGAATTGTTAGGATAACTACTCTCTTAAGTGTTCAAAACAATTCATTCACGAATTGCGACATGAAGATACTTCTGCAAAAGATATCTTGGTATTTGAATTAGGTATATCATTTCCAATTCGAGCTCCGAGACACTTATTTGAAAACGGTTTAGATCTCCGACATACGCCGGCTGATTTACCGCGGTACATGGCGGCCATTTTGTATCGATCGCTGTGACACAGATCACGTCCCAGCAATCACCTGATCACTCGCCACCTGTGCACACCGGCAACTACCGGCTTACCTTCTGTATACGGTGTCCCAGGAAAACAATAACAATTTTTTTTTTTTTTAATATTTGAAATCATTTTTGATGGTATTTTATGTCTTTGAATATTTCTCCTTAATAATTGTCTGCTCCATTCTATTACGTTCGAGTGACTATACCTACTGCACCTTTGTCAAATAGAAAAACCATGGACAGTTGCCATTTCTTGCTCCCGACTAAAATTCCACACAGAACAAGTATGTAACAAGCTTTTAGTTCTGTCATCTATTTATTGTGAGATGAAGTAGGTTGATAAAATTATTAATATAGTAATTAAAAGATCTGGATTGACAGTAATTGGTTCTATGTAACTAGACATGGATGGCAAATACCACACCTAAAGTCATGACGTTAATAACACACCGTATTTACCAAGTAATTAGGTGTTCTTTATGAAGATGTCATTATTGAGCTGTATGACGATATTTATTGTCTCTTGCAATCGGGTTTAATATGGTAAGCCTGGTTTTCACCAATTGCTGATTTATTTTAATCGACACTTAAAGGGTTTTTATTACTAAAGTGCTGATTATCTTGTACTGGTATCGATTTCGAGATGGTAAGAAAGGCCCTTTAATGTGAGGATTAAGCAAATCATAACTTGGTGGAAGATACCCTAATACTAGTAAGGAACGGACCTACCGTACCATTGAACATCTCGCATTCGTCACAAAATTCAACGCCAGCTTCGTTTGCCATTAAAAAACTGTCCTTACCACTCTATCAATTAGTTCCAGAACTGCTGCTACCATCAGCATCTCATGGATTTGATAGACGACTGCACGGAACAAACTTTTTTTTTGTGTTGTCTGTAGGCTTTCTTAATTAAAATGTTAGTTTGTGCGTTTGTTTTATATACTAAACAATAACTATAAATAAAAGCCGTATTACAACAGATTGAATTACATAATTATCATTAATAATTTAAGCGGAAACACAATTAATACGTTTTTACCAATCATTTCCTACTAGTCGTTTAGATCTGAGATACCCTATACAAATGTCTGTTATCTAACGAGGTGACGATGTGAGTAGCTCAAATACTCGAGTCTCTATTTATATCTTATTTGTATGCTCTTTTAATTCCGGGTGCGGAAAAAAATATTCCGTTAGCTGTAGCAATGTATGCAATTAGAGTAAGCTTGTAGCCTAGAAATTATTTTATGAAGATGTTAAATTACGAATTATCTAGAAAGACTTGGAAAAAAGTCTAACGTGGATAAATTAAAGAAAACGAGACCAGGCCTTGTTATTTTTACATACTGCAGCCAGGTAGATATGCCAGTCAGCGTGTTTGCGTCCAGTGCTGGACATACGCCTCTCTAATTTTTCTCCAGTCCTCCCGGCCCTCAGCGGTACGGAACCACTGCTTTCCGCCGACGCACTTGAAGTCGTCGTCCCACCTGGTGGGTGGTCTTTCCACACTCCGTTTTTGATATAGCTACATGAAAATACGGTGACGCTGGGTAGTTGACCAAAATAGTAACTAAAACTTGAAGACATGGGTCTCGTCGACAGCCCCGAGTTATCCCTGAGTATAGAGAACCTCCAACTCCGAAGGGATGCTCTCTGGTCCACATTTACCGAGTCAGTTCCCACCAGCAAAAACCCTCCAATACGTCTGCGACTTTATATGACTAAGGGCAGATTTTTCAATAGTCCGATAATCAGCCAGATAAATACCCCCGTTATAGTGAGTTTTTATTATTATTAGTAAAAATACAGTCCGATATTTGTGATAGAAGATATCATTCTGTGGTAATGACTATCTCTCTTTGGACAAACGTAAAGTTCTATCAGTCCGATAAGTGGGTTTTCCAATAAGAGGTGTCATTTTGATATACAAAGAAAAATGCCATTTTTTATATAAATGATCGGATGTGTATTTCATTATAAAGAAGAAGGTATGCCGTTAATAGTGGAAAATAACATCAGGCAAATGACCACCACGACCAAGCTTACAGGACCATATCCTTTTCATGAAATTTTCCATAACCAAATCGCAAAGTGGCTGCCCTATGTCACAGCCTCACGAATTCCATCTTTGAGGTCTTGAATCGACGCTGGGCTATTGGCGTAGACCTTCTCTTTTACGTGGCCCCAAAGGAAGACGTCGCAAGGTGTTAAATCACAAGATCTCGGTGGCCAATTGTGATCACCTCTTCGAGAGATAACACGGTCCGGAAACTTTTCCTGCAAAAGATCAATGATTTCATTGCTTGTGTGGCACGCAGCGCCGTCTAGTTAAAAGTAAACGTTGTCCAGATCAATACTATCCAATTCCGGCCATAAAAAATCATTAATCATCTCTCGATAGCGCAGCAATCCACGTGTTATCTCTAGGGCCACCATATAAGTACCATGGTTTCTTTGGTTCAAATCTTTTCTAATAGTACGGAACCCTTCGTGTGCAAGACCGATTCGCACTTGGCCGGTTTTTTATCTGAATTGTCGTCTTTACTACTCATTCCTCCGGGAACGCATCATAAACTCCAAAAAGCACAAGGCCCAAAACGGATATTTTTATTTGGGTTAGGTTAGGTTAGGTGAGGTTAGATTATATGCATTTTATAATACACACGAAAATTACATACTTTTGGACGTTCCGGGTTTTGGGCCTTATGCTTTTTGGACTTTTAGAAGGGGACCCATTCCTCTCGCACCAGTAGAGACATTTGGTTCTTCGGAGCACGAGTCGGAGCCATTCGCGATGATGAGCCAGTCACGTCAACATCCACGTCTGTGCCTAGCGAACGGCTCGCATCGATCGAGTCTCATCACGTCTCCGGAGACCATTGTCTGCATGCTTCTTGGAACGCGGTAATGGTTCCGCGCCGTGCCGCCGCGCGAGATCCGAGCCCCGTTAGACCGTCACCCGAGATGGTGATGTGACACACGAGTCGGGAGATCGAACGACTCTTGTCGATCGAACTGGCTACATCACGATTTAAGAGCAGAGGTGCGACTTGTCTTGCATGCCAGAGGTCATGCATTTAAATCCTCTTGTTTTATGTAACTGGACATGGATGGCTAATACCAAACTGCCTAGCCTTACACACTACATGGGAATCGGTGTCATGCCAGAACCTTCCTTATATTGTTCGGCTACATTTAACTAGATGGAAAACACTGACAATTTTCATGGCCGCTTCGACTGGCACAGGGCTGTATCTTATGAAACGTAAACGGTGGATTGTGTATATTTCTATTGCCGCTATAAAAATTAAGAACAAAAAAAAAGTAAGGAGGCCACCATACAAGTACCATGGTTTCTTTTGTTCAAATATTTTATAATGATACGGAACCCTTCATGTGCAAAACCGACTCGCACTTAACCGGCTTTTTGATCTGAGTTTTCGTCTTATTTACTCATTCCCGCACCAGCGGAGACATTTGCATTGGTACTTCGGAGCCATCCGCGATGATGAGCCAGTCACGTCTACATCCACGTCTGTGCCTAGCGAACGGCTCGCATCGATCGAGTCTCATCACGTCTCCGGAGACCATTGTCCGCGTGCCTCTCGGAACGCGGTAATGGTTCCGCGCCGTGCCACCGCGCGAGATCCGAGCCTCGTTAGAATGTCACCCGAGATAGTGATGTGACACACGATTGGGGAGATCGAACGACTCGTGTGGCTCGAACTGGCTAGATCACGATTTAAGAGCAGTGGTGCGACTTGTCTTGCATGCCACAGGTCATGGGTTCAAATCCTCTTTTTTAGGGTTCCATACCCAAAGGGATCCTGTTCCGCCATCGCTGTCAGTTCGTCCGTCTGTCACAGGACTGTATGTTATGAACCGTAATAGGGGGACAGCTGAAATTTTCACAGAGTGTGTATTTCTGTTGCCACTATGAAAATAAAAATCAGAAACTACCATACAAGTACCTTGGTTTCTTTGGTTCAAAACTTTTATAATGGTACGGAACCCTTCGTATGCAAGACCGACTCGTACTTGGCCGGTTTTATGAGTTGTCGTCTTCAATACTCATTCCTATTGCACCTGTGGAGACATTTGCATTGGTTCTTCGGAGCCATCCGCGATGATGAGCCAGTGATGTCAACATCCACGTCTGTGCCAAGCGATCGGCTCGCATCGATCGAGTCTCATCACGTCTCCGGAGACCATTGTCCGCGTGCTTCTTGGAACGCGGTAATGGTTCCGCGCCGTGCCCCCGCGCGAGATCCGAGCCCCGTTAGACCGTCACCCGAGATGGTGGTGTTACACACGAGTCGGAAGATCGGACGACTCGTGTCGATCGAACTGGCCGCATCGCGATTTAAGAGCAGAGCAGCGACTTGTCTTGCAGGCCAGAGGTCATGGGTTCAAAACTTCTTTTTTAGGTTAATTTTTTTTTTATGCCACCTGACATGGATGGCTAAAGCCACACAATTACCGTTATGATATTAGCCCAATACGCCACATTCCCGAAGGAATTAGGTGCCATGCCAGGACCTTCTCCATCCATCCATCCAATGCGATGGTACCGACCCGGGCGGGCTTAAACCCTACCACCTAGTAGGGGAAAGGGACCTACAGTTTTACATGGATTCCGAACCATGGAGCAGCTCGCATTCGTGACGAAATGCACTTATCGAACTCGGAAAGAGAAAGACAGTGGTGCATGTCGGAATTGAACCCAGGCCTCTGGTACGCTAGGCCAGTCCCCGCGCCACTAGGCTACGAGAGGCACAAAAGGCAATAAAGGCATCCTTTATATAAGGTCGAATACATATATTTCTATTCTCAAACCAGAGTACATAACATCATCCGTATTCAAACCTGAACGCCGAGCCCGTCTCCCCCCGGGAAAGTGACAGGGACACCCTTACCCGTCCGGCGACGGGTGCGAGCGAGAGGCGCACTCTTCCCTGCGGTGTCGAATGTCGTCGGCAATGAGATTAGAGCAGCGCGAAGCCATTCTGTCTGCGGAGTATTGATCCGGCGAGAGCAGGGAGCGAGCAGGCGGCAGGCGGCAGGCGGCGCCGCCCGCCCTGGGATCACGGTGGGCGGCCAGACGCGCGGACCTTGCGGGACATTATACACGGTGTTAAACAAGTTGGCGACATTCCCTAAAGGGGGTTGTTTTGGGTCGCATACTGATTCCGAAAAAGACGGATTTTTGTTGTTTTGAGCTTTTGTTTTAAAATTATCGATTTTTAATACTAGTATGAAAACATAGTATTTCGTAATAGGAATCGCACTGCATTAACAAACAGTTCTAAAGTAGGGCATTTTTTAAAATAAATGTGTACATTTACATTCGGATCGACGCGATAAAATTGGCGGCGGCGCGCAGTCGGCTGCGAGACAGCAAACGCGTGACCTTGGCAGTGGCGCGTACACATGGCGTGCTTACACCATTCCAAAGGGAAATTGACGCTGAGGTAAACGTTTGGATTAAATTTGCAATTTTTTTTTACTATTTTAGATTTAATTTTTAAATACCACAAAATGATCAGTATACGAAATAGTGAAATAATCGGTATTCAAATAGAAATGTCGCGAAAAAATTAACACCGTGTATTGTCTTGTCTGCAATGTTTTTGGAACTAAGTTCCTTATAGTGCTTTTAGTGGATGGGAGCTACAATAGGTAAAATGACCGAGAGACAATTTTGCTGTCACAGATCTGACAACCGATATTACTTTAACGCTGTTAATTATTATATATTATATTATATACCGATATTACTTTAACGAATACAGGCATTAGTGTCAACTGTCTGGCGCTTTGAGCGTAATCTCGAGTTTAACTTGACGACTGGCGCTTGTGATTTTTAGGGTTCCTTACCCAAAGGGTGAAAACGGAACCCTATTACTAAGCCTCCGCTGTCCGTCCGTCCGTCCGTCCGTCCGTCATTCCGTCCGACCGTCCGTCCGTCCGTCCGTCCGTCTGTTACAGGGCTGTATCTCATGAACCGTAACAGGTAGGAATCTGAAATTTTCACAGAGTGTGTATTTATTTTGCCGCTATTACAACAAAATAAAATAATAATAAAAATTAAAGGGGGGGTCCCATACAAAAAACGTGATTTTTTTCATGAACGATGGTAAGGAACCCTTCCTATCCTATCCAAAGCATACATAATTTTCAAATCCAGCAGATAGTTTCAGAGATTAGCGCCTTTAAACAAAACACGCGTTAATATAAACCACATTGAATTCTTGTAAAATTGTAAGTCCCTTCCCATACAAGGGGAGTTGATACCATGGCATGGGAACAAAGATAAATTGCAAAGGGATAAGATAAATTACTGTCAGTGTATTCCAGCCAACTCAATGTGCCAGGTCCTGGCATTTCAGAAAACACCAATGTCCAGTTAACAGAGTCGTTACCCTATCAATTCCCCATACTGCGGGCGATAACTGTTTCCATGCTCTTAATGTTTTAGTATGTTTTCGAAATTTTGGATTCTAAAATATATTATACTAGCAGCCCGTCCCGGCTTTGCACGGGCATAATGTCATTTAAAAAAATATTATTTTGACACAATGATACACAAATAAACCATTTTTACGTAGAGTTCCTACATTGAGATATTTGAAATAAAAAAAAAATTAGATATTATTATTACATGATTATTAGATATTAGAGAAATAATAAATTCAAAGTGCTATAGGGAGAACCGCGGCCTCCGAGGCACGCTCCGCCGCCGCCCCGGCCGGCCGGTACCGCCGCAAACACTATCCCGCAATTTTTAAATCTAAAATATCTTCGAAAATATTCATTTAAATCATATGCTGTAAAAGGCCGTATAGATCTATATTAAATCAACAATGTATTTAAGGTATTCAATTGGATAAGGATTAATGCTGTATTGGTTAAAATCGCTTCGAAAATTAGCCATTATTTGTCGTAAAAAGTAAATGAGAAAAAAATGCTATTGTGGGATATCCATAAGAGATAGATATATACCATAGCGGAGTTTTCTGTAGACCTTTTCTATATGTACAATACTCAGTACATTATTTTGATAAATCTCGTAGGGTTCAGCCTGCGTTTGCAATGTAAGCGGAAAAAAATTATTTTTTTACGACATTACATTGGAAACCTCAAAAATAACAGTATTTCTCCAATATTTGATGGATGTTATTATACATATAAACCTTCCTCTTGAATCACTCTATCTATTAAAAAAAACCGCATCAAAATCCGTTGCGTAGTTTTAAAGATTTAAGCGAACATGGGGATATAGGGACAGAGAAAGCGACTTTGTTTTATACTATGTAGTGATAATCCTATGTCTGAATGTTTTAATTTTTTTAATATACCTTTTAGATAGGAAAATATTGGCTAATAAACATTGAGAAAAAGTTTTCTTTCTTTACGTTAATTTTTTTTTTTTGTGTACTGAAAAATACAGATTTTTACACAAAAATCAAAACATAGGGACATAGAATAAAGCTTTCTCAAGTTATATTAAAAATTTAATTAAAATCTGTCAAAGTTTAGGGGTAGGGTAACGTTAGGGCCTGGAAGACGATTTCGCTATTTTAATGGCATTCGCCGTGCTAAATTGTGCATTGGCCTTCGGACAAAGAATGCATTTCTTATTATTTTGAAATCGTAGATTTCCTGTGACTTTCCGGTGTCGATTCTACCGTATTCTGGTCACCCTTTCCAGGTAGAGAAGAGAGTAACCCCCGCCGCTACGCCCCCGCATTGTAGATTCACCGCTGACCTCCCCCCTCCCACACCCCCGGGGGGCGGGGGGGGGGACGCCCCGCCGAGAGAGTCGGGTGGAGAGTTGACCCGGTGGGAGGGGGGGGGGTTTCAGCCTGAAAAGGGTGGGAGGCCATTTTGTTAATCTGCTCGGCGCGGCGAATTTTCAAAACGACGGAGATCAATGCCGGCGTTCTTGTTAACTTTTTGCTTCAATAGTTACGTTATGAAAACGGTGTATGAAGTTACTGAACTCAAATATACATAAAACTCAGGCGCACACCATGTCATGGAACGTCACATCACACGACACCACACCACATCATACCACATCACAACAGCGTTAAACTGTAGGTCCGCTTCCTTACTTACTAGGTGGTAGGGTTAAATCCCACCCGGGTTGGTACCATCGCATTGAATGAACGATGGTCGAAGCGGCAATGAAAATTGTCCGTGTTTTCCATCCAGTTCAATGTCGCCGTGCAATATAAGGAAGGTCCTGGCATGGCACCTAGTTCTCACGTGGTGTGTTGGGCTAATACCATGACAGAAGGTGTGGTATTAGCCATCCATGTCCAGTCACATAAACAAAAACACACCGTAGTTCTAAAAACAGAAATGTTTTCGATAGAGTTGAAATACTCGCATACCCTATACAAATTATTAAGTTTACTAAATAACTTTCCCTTATATACAGCTGTAAAGCTAGTTAAGGGGAGAGAGGCCCCATAATTTGTGTAAATATGTTATATCCAATAAGCATGTCAATAAACCTAGATAATCATCTGAATTTACCCTTTTGTCCCTTTCTCTGGGACTGAAACTGCATGTCAAAACATTGCAAAGGACAAAACATTGTGTAACTATTCAGATGATGATCTGGGTTTATTAGTAACAGGGGCAATTTTAATATAAACATTTCAATTTTATGGATGGTACAAGGCGTAATACTGTATTATACTATATTATACTATATTATACTATATTGTATTACATCACATTACGTATTACAGATTGCAATTTATTCGATCGGGATGATTCACTTAGGCATTGCAACGAGAATATCGACGGTGGTTTGCTTACTAGCATATAACATCTTTAATATAAAAATTAATCAATAGCTGTAAGTTTTTCTTATTTACTTTCTCTGTTCTACACTATACAGTATATGCTTCGTCCTACTACTTTTGCTAAACTTGTGAAATACGAAGCTGGACTAACATATTTTCTAAGCAATATATTAACACTTATATTAAGTTTTCTATGTTACTCTGTTTGTTTTTCCTGAAATAAATAAATAATAAAAAAAAAGTAATACCCTGTTTAACTTGGCTACTGGCTTGTAAAATATCATTCCATCCGACTTTTAAGCGTTTCCCTTCCCGCGACACCTCTCGCAAGATTCGTTTAGTTAAAATCTCCCCAACGCAAGCCAAAAACTAGCAACAATATAGAGAAATATAATTTCAGTCTACTCCTTCACTCATACACGCACTCGTGATGGTCTCCCCTCTCCAGGTGAGCCTTTCCCGAGGAGGCTTTGTGTCGCGTGAGTAATGAGTCCCCCCGCCCACGGCCGCTTCTGCTTGCGTACAGGGCCGCGCCTGGCACCGGCGGCGGAGCTTCAGCTCTGCTGAAAGCTGCCCTCGGGCCACCGGAAGGGGGCTTTTGAAGGCGGGCTGTCTCCATCAAATTGTTCGGCTCGGCCGCCTTATTGCGAGTGGACCAACTTCTGCGAAGCCTTAGGAGACGGGCAAAAATCAACCGTAGATCATGTGCATACACAAAAAAAAGAGTGCCCTGTCCCCTTTTATTGTTTTAATAAAAATGGTACATAGTAGCATTCAATTCGATAAGGTAATCATTAGTAAAATAATATTTCATCATTATATTAACAACGAATTTAAGATAGTGGAATGTTCATGATTAGAGGCTGAACCGGAGTGAGATGTGAGAAAATAGTGGATGCCAAATATTCTCATCAATAAGAGCGCAGAAGGTATCACGTAAACGTTTTGATTTATCAAATCACTAGTTAAGGTCAAGCTCCGCTCGGGTCAATTGTCGTTTTGAACCGATGTCGGGCTGAATTGTGATATGAGTTCCTCATAACTTTAATCCTCTATTTAACAATAATAATAATAATAATCATTTATTTAAGAAATTACACATTCTTACAGGTCACATACAGCTTTGAGGGAAAAAATATATGGTGCTACTACCTATTCAATTCGTAAAAAGGCTATGGCTCAGCAAAGTCCTGGATGGGCGGGTCCCTCCAGCCGCTGGTCTTCCGCCACCGCCTAGTCGCCTTATAATGTTTGCAGATGTCACCACCTTGGAGATAAATTTTCGCAACAAAAGGCAGTACATGTCCTTTTTAAGGTCCAGACTATTTCTATAACGAAATGCATCAAAATTGGTTCAGCGGTTACGTTCGCATTTATAATATTCGTATAGTATGGTAACATAAAAAAGGTTTCAATAAAAAATTAGAGCATCAGATATTTACAGTAAGATATTTCAAATATAGCTAGACCATTCATTCATCTTTTACCTTTTTGCAATTCAAAATGAATATTCATATTTTTTATACTAGAAAATTTGGTTTCACTGCGGAACTAAAAATTATCAGGTGTTATCACGCCCTTAAACTGGAAATCTTTATATGTCTATGAACATCTACTTGGTATAGTTGATAGTCAATAAACACACCACATAATAACTAGGTCGTGGCTCTTGGTCAGGGGAACTTGCCTTCCATCCCAGGGGTTCAAATCCCTGCCCCTTTCTTTCTGTATATAAGCAATCGGTGGGGGGTTTGCAGAGCAATATAAAGAAGGTCCTGGCATGGCACTTAAGAAATTATCATGTTGTGTGATAGGCTAATATAATGACGGTCGGCATGATTAGCTATCTATGTCCAGTTATGACCGGTTGCATACGGCATGAATTGTTAACTTTCGTGAATCCATGTAATTTTAGTGTTTTACCTATGTTTGGTCAACAACATTGACAAACACTTTTGTTGATTTAGACTAAGTGGACGTTGAAAAAAAAACAGCGGAGTTTCTTGCCAGTTCTTCTTCGCTGTATTTTGTTTTTCTGAATTGGCTTATGTTGAAATGTGAAAAATCTGACCGTGTTTAATACAATACAAAAAGTTGCATCAAAAAAATCTTGCAGGCAAGACAAGTCCCCGTGCCACTGATCTGCGAGTCGCTAAGCGTATATATTTTCGGTCGTCTTTCCTTGCTCGGTGGGCCGTAAGCCTGTGGGTTGGTCGGCTTCAACGGAACTCACTTCAGACTCGCTCACAAAGGGAATTTCGCGCCACAAAGGCGCGGCCATCTTGGCGGCCATTTTAATAATCTCGGATGACTTGCAGACTGTTGGTTTTATTCCCTTTGTGCTCGCCGCGCGGATGTTCGGCCTGGCTCGGCTTTGTTCGGTTTCGATTGAAAACGTGTCTGAGGATGGGATGGTAGACTTTTCAGGAGATTGATGCGAGGCCTTTTGTCGGAATTTGCTTTGGGAAATAACGAATTGGTTCATGTTTTCTTCGGTGTTAACAAGCGACGATATTTTTCCGTCAAAATATAATTTAGATAAAATATTACGATCCAAATCTTTTTGGATGGATGAAAATAAAATATTTTTTTATTATTAATTACTAGCTGAGGTACCCGACTCTGCTCGGGTTTACATTCATATATTTTTACTAGTAAATATAAAGAAAATAAAGGATAAAATATTTGGTAATTTACTAGTAGGATGAATTTATTTTTAATTTTTTTTTTATTTTTAATTTTTTTTTATTTAGGAAAACAAACAGTCTTAAAACTAACTAATAACAACAATTTGAATATAGCTTAAACCAGCAAAGTTTCCATTAACATAGTAATACTAAATACATAGGCAAAATGAAATGCTTGAATAGCAGATATCTAACAAATAAACAAAATAAAAAAGAAGCAGTTTCTCTACAAAATAAAAAACTTCAACAGTTAAAATAATAATATATTTTTTAATTTATTTAACAAACCTGAGATATAAACTAAATTGTTAGTAATCATTCAAAACTACGATAAACTACTTACATTAATATCATCACACGGTTTCCCCAAAAGTGTTGGCAGCACTGACAGAGCGCCATGTGGCACGATCAAAGCATAGTTTTATCGTTTGTTCAACATCTCTAAATCTCTTCATGCAAGATCTTCGATTACGGGTGTCACGGGTATTGTATTTTCCTAAGCACATTCATTCTTTATTCTTTTGATTAACTGGATAGGTATGCATGGATAATAACACCCACTGTCTTCATACTAGCCCAACACACCACATTCCCAAAATAATTAGGTGCCATGCCAGGACCTTCCCTCTATTTATGAGCACGGCTACATTGAACTGGACGGAAAACACGAAAATGTATCTTTGTTATTTCGAAAAAAAATTCGTCCAATGCGATGGTACAGTCGTTTCGTCTGAAATCTATACACCGGAAATAGAGACAAATTTGAGATCTCTTTCTGACATGCTGACGTCAACTATAGAGTAAAAGGGACTTAGAAATTCCTTCTCTTTCCAGTGTACACATTTGATAAGTAACGACTGTACTCAATCGAGCGGGCTCAACCCAAAGCATGACAAGGCGCCCTATAGTTTTACATAGATACGAAACCATGTTTTTATTGTTTTTTTTTATTTCATATAAGTTGTTAATCGTAAAATATGGATGAAAAACAATTAGTTTCCACGCGTCATATTTTATCACGAAGATAATATACATTTTTTTTATTTGGTTATAAGTGGTCCATAACCATTTATCACACCGTATTTGCATAAGTAACGCAAACCACTTAAAATCACATTCTCTGCTCACATATCTTTATATTATGTTTTAAACCCCCTTCTATAGAATAAGCAAAATAGTTACATAGAACTGCCCCTTCCACATCCAATCACAGGATCAGCCAATTGGACCACAGTAAATCTCACAAAGTACATGCGTTGCGCTAGACTTTACGTATCTACATACATAAATGAAAGCATAATCTAAGTCTGCGAAATACGCCACTTTCAGAGATAGGACACATCTCCCTATTGTGATATTATCATTGGAAATTCAACATTAAACTCTTCTACTGTAAAATAAAATGTTGCTCAACAATATTCTGTGTCACTTATGACGTTGCAAAGATAACTCGCGCCTTGAGATCGATCCTGTTAGAAGTGTTCTCTCCCTCAGTCAAAACCAATTCTATCGTGTTGGAATACGGGTCAGATTCGTTCGTGCAGCAACAGGGATACATTCGTTTAAATATGGAACGTGAAAAGATGGCTCTCAAGGGAAATTCTAATTGAAAATTCAGTGCATTGTAAGTTTTATTTCTAGACGGTTAAAGCTGTGGATAGTATGAAATGTAGTTTGTCGGATACAACGTTTTGGTTGGGGTAGATGTGAGATCGATTTGCTCTGGGGAGAGCGCTGAGGTCAGGCCAGCCGAATACCAAATGAGGGCAAGTTCTCTTTCGAACATTCTTGAATTAATTATATTTAAAGTAATTATTCCCCCTGATGAATATTAAACACAGATGACCACACAAATGATAACAAGAGATACCGGTTTTTGTCTCGTAATATGACATACATAGGTAGTTTATGTAGTTAGGGGCTTAGATGACACTCTGCATGTAAAAAAACCGGCCAAGTGCAAGTGGGACTCGCACACGAAGGGTTCTGTACCATTTACCTATAGCAATTATGAAGATCGAGCAAAAAACGCCAAAAAAAATTTGTATGGGAGCCGCCATTCATTCTTATAATTTTTTATCCTTATTTTTAGTTTTTTTATAACGGCAATATAAATACACACTCTGTAAAAAATTCAAGTGCCTAGCTATTACGGTTCATGAGATACAACCCTGTGACGCACGGACAGCAGAGGCTCCGTTGGCACCTCTTGGGTACGTAACTCTAAAAATACTTGAATAACGTCGAAATAACGTAGAATAACAGAGGCAAACAGTAAGTGGACTTGTAATGCCCGGGTTACGTAGACAAAGTTCTTTGAAAAGAACCGAAGGGTAATACCCGTAATCCTAGATCATGTATGAAAAGATGTAGGTATGCACAGGAAGTCAAAGAAGTTTACTCTTGTAAATTTCTATGTATACATAATCAACCGTGAAGCAAGGACACATTAATTAAAGAAAGAGCCCATTAAGAATGGCCCATAAGCTATGTTCTACATACAAATGTAGTTTACTAATCATTTCAAAATCACTGCTCTAATTGAATTGATATTTAATATATATTATTATTCAACAAATATCTGTGTCTGCACGTTGTTATTTTTTTCTTAAATCAAAACAGAATGAAATGAAAACAAAAAGAAAATCTTCATACGAATTATGTTTTCACAGTGGTTTGACCCAGGTTACATTTACCGAAAAAAAACAAAGACATGCAGACATAGCTATTTGTTGCCTGATAGTAGATACAAATGTCAAGTAAATTGGAACAGTGGTTTTCAAATTATTAGTAAACTACGTTTGTATGGGAGGCGAAATTTTCCGATGCTTACGGGCCCACCTTAAAAATAACGACTTTCCGAATATACTTCAAGGCTGAACAAATTAAAAAAATGCTGAACTAAACGATATGTTTGTATTTTTATATACTATTAATTACTCTACTTATTCTGCTCTTGACGTTTTCCCTGGGGTGTAATCATTTTAAATTGACTCCTCGGGTGAACAGGTAAGTGATCAATGAAATCTGACGTTTAGTTGCATTTCGAGAATTGAAATTAACCAGTATGCATGGCACGAAATTAAACTAAACGTGGGAATTCGTAACTTACTTGCCTGTTCACCCGGGGAGTTAATTTATCACGGAAACCCCGCTTATAAATGTCTACAAACAAGATTTATGTTAAAATATCCAGAAACGTGCTTACGATAGCGTAAGTTTCGTCTGCTTTGCTATGGAAAACTAGATTTTGCCCGTATAATAACAGGGCCGTATGATGCAAAAATATAATATCGAAACCAAAACAACAGAAAAACATTATTTTGTCGTTTTTAGACTTGGGCAGTTTTGCTGCAAGCGCTGGGCGGGCGGCCGCCCCCGCGTTGCCATAGCGACCGCTCAAACACACACAGGCAAAGCACCCTAGAGGCCGACTGAGTCAGACGCCATGGAGATGAGAACTAGCCACGCCTCGTTTCAGTTCGTTTCAGCTTTGACTCCTCGAAAATTGGAATTATAGCTTTTCAAAATGCGTGGTAAGAAGGACGAGACGACGACGACGAGTTCGTACGACGTCGGCGTAGACACTTTTGCATACAAAAACCGGCCAAGTGCGATTCGGACTCGCACACGAAGGGTTCCGTACCATTATGCAAGGTTTGACCCAAAGAAATCACTTCTTGTATGGTGGTATTTATTAGTTTTTTTTTAATTTTCCTATTATTTTGTTATAGCGGCAACAGAAATACACACTCTGTGAAAATTTCAACAGTCTAGTTATTATGTATTTAGTTAACATGTAATTGCACTTCAATATTGAAATTGGTACTATTATAACTTAGATTATATTAACTTAGATATAATTCTGCAAGATAGCCTGCCGATATGCTTCTGTGCGTGACCACTTTGATTTCCTTGCGTTCGCTGTGGGAAAACTCTTCGCTTGGTCATCAGATGCGAAAAGTTTCTCAGACTGCGCAAAACCATCGCGTTAAAGCATTTTTTATCCTGCAAATTAACATAGAAATTCAGAGGGGACATTGACAGAGCATTTAAGGCAGCTCGACGGGCATGGAAGAGATTTTCAATTTAGTTTACTTATAGTTGGTAAGTTGTTGGTTTTATATTATTACGAGTAGTTTAAGGGTTTATGCATCTAAATTAAGTATGTTATAAATGATTCGAAGTTACAAAAATATTATAAAAATGTAGATTTTTTTTTTTTATGTGACTGGACATGGATGGCTAATACCACACCTTCTGTCATGGTATTAGCCCAACACACCACATGGGAACTAGGTGCCATGCCAGGACCTTCCTTATATTGCACGGCTACATTGAACTGGATGGAAAACACGGACAATTTTCATTGCCGCTTCGACCATCGTTCATCCAATGCGATGGTACCAACCCGGGCGGGATAAACCCTACCACCTAGTAAGTACGGAAGGGGACCTACAGCTTAACGTGGAATCCGAACCACGGCCAGCCTCTCAACGGTCGAATGGTCACCCATCCAAGACCAGACCGGACCCAGCGTTGCTTAACTTCGGAGAGCGATCGCCGAAGTGTCGCGCCACTGGGCCACTGAGGCTGACGAAATTAAGGTGATGCTAATAATAAGCTGTTGAATTCTTAATGAATAAGTAAATTAATTCATTAATAAATAAAAGTAGGTATCTAGATGAGACCTAGCTATATCGGGTTTCCGCCCCAAAAACCCCATGTAGCGAATTCCTTGAAGTCGTTAGAGCCGTTTTCGAGATATCAAAACAAACAAATGTTCCTCATTTAAAAGCATAAGATAGATAATGAGCAAGTGTGATCGACCACGTCTGTCTTTGATACATAATAAGCGATGGGCTGAACGACTACCAGGTGGGTTACCATGGTACATAACTCGCCAGGTGAATGACAGGTGAACAAGAAAAGAGTGATACAATCTGACGTTAGTTATGATACTTTTGAGATGCGTCCTTGACAACGGGCTGAACGATTATTCCGAAACGTCGGAGAATGTCTCTTCCTGCCGCGTGAAAAGCGGTAACATTTTTCAACCATGACGTATAGTTGCATTTTGTACCATGACATATGGTAGATTTCAGTTCACTTCAATCGTTTGAGATTTAGCATGGTACGAAATGTTACCAAACGTCAGGGTAACTCCCGTGATATGCGTGCCCGTTGTCACATCGATGAGCGTGCTCGCGATCTGCGCTCGCGCGCACGTCCAGTGCGGAGTCGAACCCACGACCCGTCGGCTCAATTACCATACAATAACCGCTCCGCCAGCGCCGACACGGCGCCACGCCCTCGCCGCATACGGAGGCAGCTGTGAAATGTTATTTGTTATGAAATTGAGATTCTGTATTGAAGCATTGCAATGAACAAAATCAGTAAACATTTTTGGTCGGCACATTCGTCTAAGACACGATTCGAAACTGCGATCATTGGTGATGCGGTGAGCTATTCCGCTGAGGTCCAGCGAAGTTTCTTGCCAGTTCTTCTTCGCTGTGAATATTGAATTGGTTGTAACGGACCAAACACTCTATTAGGTTTTTCTAGCCACTCATGGCCCCTAGTACAGATTGTCTTACTTAAGCTGCAGTAGGGTGCATCATAAAAAAATGCATATTAATAGATTTGACGAAAAGCCTCTTTATTTTTATGTGTGTTTTTAACCGACATACAAAAAAAAATGGAGGAAGTTTTCAAATCATCGGAATCTTTTTTTTGGTGTTAGCAGATTATCAATATAATGTTCAGAAAATACAGGTATTTAGATGTTTCTCTAAATTAGAACTATAAAAAGTAAATGTGGCTATTAACTAAATTACGAGAAGCTCCGCCGCGGGCGCCACCATCGCTCCGCGATTTTTAGTAACCGGAACGATAAGCAAGAACATAGACGGCCGCGAAATTGTATTTTAGCGTTTTTCTGAAAATGGCACAGAGATAAATATTGTAATGCGTAATGTATTCAGTTTTTTTAGAAAGATTTACTTAATATACGTGTAATTCACCAATAAAGACTGCCAAATACATAGCTTATGGCACTCATTGACTCACCTATAGTGTTAAATAAAAAAATACTGACTGGAAGTAAAAAAAGTCAGTCATTCAGCGTGTTTACGTCCACTGCTGGACATAGCTTCTCCAATTTTCCTCCAGTCCTCCCGACCCTCAGCGCGACAGAACCACTGATTTCCGTTGACGTACTTGATGTCGTCGTCCCACCTGGCGGGTGGTCTTCCCACACTCCTATTATTATTTTGACTCTTTGTTTAGAGGTCACTGGAGTAGTTCATGACAGAAATAATAGTATTAAAACTAAAACGTACAAAGTTTTCAGTACTTTTTTATGTTGCCACTGGAGTAGTGCCTTGCTTTAAGGTCTTTGCTTGCGGCGACGCTAGGTTCGGGTCTCCTCTTTCCCTAAAATATGGTTGACAGAGGCGATGGCTGAGCCCGGCGTGATGCTCGTGAACGGTTGCTGGTTGTGGGGACTGGCTTGCTCCAATTGGCAACATATTAGATGGCGGGCATAGTCTTTACAAATAAACTGATATTTGTCATGAACTGTTGCATATGATATTAATTGTTTGTACTTTATACTTTTGTAAACTTAGACTAAGTGGACGTTGAAAAAAAAACCAGCGGAGTTTCTTGCCAGTTCTTCTTCGCTGGGATTGCTGAACTGGCTAATGATAAAATAAGACAAATCCGAGTGCAGTGTACTGTCTATGGATGATGAATAAACAATAAACTCCGTTTTCCTGTCCACGGCCGCCAGTGCATGACACGGTTGCTCCAACGGTCTTCGTCTCTTTGGCTGACATGACCAGCCCATTGCCACTTGAGCTGAGTCGCCCGGTGTCCAATACCGACTACTTTGGTACGTCTATGGATTGCCCCGTTACGCATCATATCCCGTACCGATATTCCCAACATGGCTCGCTCCTTGCGCGCTGGGCAACTTTCAACCTTTGGACAACGGCGACCGTCAGAGTCAAAAAAGTCAGCTAGGTGCTTTTCCCTCAGCAGCGCAGTGAAGTCATTGTGAAGTTATGGTAATGTGCGATGGCCGAGCAGCGATCCGCTCTTAAAACTCAACGACTCATCAACTTGTTTACTGTGCAGGTTGGCGGCGGTCATCGTGACAGACACATCTCATTGGGAAGCACTTGCTTTTAGTTCGTATTTAGGTGTTTCTTTAATTGCCGAGCTTAATTTGTGCGTGTAAGGCCGAGAAATGATGATGAGTAGGTAATGGATTTACTTCAACAACATTTAAGGTAACCATATAGCAAATAACAACTTGATGTTTAGAGGTTCACGAAAAATGGATTTTAGATTAGCGTTTAAGTAGTACGTAGTTGTTGTTGTTGTTGTTGCATATAATTCAGCCTTTGGAATACATAAGGAACACTTGGAGTCTTCAAAATCGATTCCATGACAAAAGGCTATACTTCGAGTTAAAAACTCACTATTACTAGGTATACACAGTTATAATATAACACTTAACATTAATACATGCAGTATTGAAATCTTGCTTCAATTAATATTTATAAATTAATAACTAAATTAGTTTATCAAATAAATAATAAATGTCAGAATACAGATTAAAATGTGACATACAGGGCATCAATAGAATTAGCAGGACACAAAATTAGATTTTATTATATGTATAGTATAAAATAAAATATAAATAATTAAACATAGCTTCAATAGAATTGTCAGAATACAATATAAAATATGAAATACAGAGCATCAATAGACCCTTTGAAGAAAACGCCACACAGTCCGCAGAAAAATCTCAACAACGCCAACGCGAATGTTTGTGTTATGGGAATCGGAGAATCCAGGCCCTCACCTAAAAGGTCCTTGGCGACGCGACGCCCATGGGTTTTCGAACTTGATGGATTTTCGATTTCGAGGACTACACCCGCCGTCATGATATTAACCCTATACACCACATTCCCAAAGGAATTAGGTGCCATGTCACGACCTTCCCTTTATGAGCACAGCTAAATTGAACTGGAATGGAATTTTCATTGCAGCTTCAACCATATTTCCATCCAATGCGATGGTACAAACCCGGGCAGACTCAACCCTACCACCTAGTAGGGGAAGGGCACCTACTGTTATACATGGATTACGAACCATGGAGCAGCTCGCATTCGCAACGGAATGCACTTATACACCTCAGAGAAATAAAGTGGGGGATTTGAACCCAGACCCTGGGAGTCCAGCCAACCCGTCCCTGAGCAACGAGCTATACTAGGCGAATTCAATATAACGAGTGATATTTGTACATGTCGGAAGTATGTAAGAAGGACGGTGCGTCTATTCTGGTGCGAAGCGTTCGTAATTTGAAACTATATAGAGCCATTGGAATCAGATCCAGCTAAATCAACAAGTTTCTTCCTGGTATAGACATAATGAGAGTATTGTCACACTCGAGAAACAATCATGAGATCGGCTCCGTTCGATTGTCCGTGGAATACTGTCGGATTGGTACCGCCGCCAGCCTGATGGCTCTGTGAAAGTGACAGGTGCTCATTACATTGTCACATTCGTAGCATCATACATGTTCGTGTTTTCAATCTTTTTTGCAGTATCTGACATGTATGGCTAATACCACACAACTACCGTTATGATATTAGCCCAATACACCACATTCCCGAAGGAATTAGGTGCCATCCCTTCCCTCAATGAGTACGGCTACATTGAACTGGATGGAAAACACGGACAATTTTTCATTGCCGCTTCAATCATAGTGTTATCAAATCCAAGATTATCGTAGTCAAGAGTTTGCTCCTCACCAATGTATATAATGTTCTTATAATAATGTTCTTTGTGAGCAGTAGTAATCAATCAATCACTGTAAACTAGTTTGTAAGTATCACTGGAAAAAATAATAATGCAATGACCAACCTGACGAAGTTTCTTGTCGGCTCTTCTTCGCCAGAAGTAATCGAACCGACACGAAAAAAAAATTACGAATCCGAGTGTGTACATCGAATGGAGGAAATAACGAAACTGATACTGAAACAAGGTGGTACCACCACGCGGCTTAACCCTAGTAGGGGAAGTGGACCTACAGTTTTACGTGGGTTCCGAACCATGGAACAGCTAGCATTCGTAACAAAATTCACTGAATTTCGGTATAGAGATAGTCTAGAACTAGGAGAAGGACATAAGCCACCTTTTTTGGTGTAACTTAAACTTGAAGGAGGTGAAATAGAGGATGAAAATTTGTATGGGGAACTCATATAATTCCCAGTAAATAATTTAGCCCGACAACAGTCCAAAACGATTAGCAAGCGAGCGGAGCCGGATACCTCAACTAGTAGGTACCATAGTGCCAATTATTCTGTTGTATAAAGCCGTGTGTAACTATAAAAAAATCAACTGTATTCATAAATTAAAATATTGATACTTAAAAGTAATGTCTACGTAATATAAAGAATATATGCCCGATGTTTGTTAAAGTCCAAAATAATTTTTTCCTTTAATTTTATTTGATTTTTGCTATCATACTCATATTCAGTGCACTAATTAAGAGTCGATGCCAAGAAAAAAATATATTTAAATCTTTTTTTTGTATGAAAAAAATAGAAAAAAAATAGGTTGAGGTTTTTTTTTTTTCTTACCATATACTCGAAATTAGTGCACTCGACACGGTTATATCTTCAAAAGGTTGTTAACCTTCAAGGAGAGAAATATTTCGGGCTTCAACCAACATCGGGCTTTTGAGCGGCTCGTAGCCTAGTGGCGCGGGGACTGGACTAGCGTACCAGAGGCCTGGGTTCAATTCCGACTTGCACCACTATCTTTCTCTTTCCTAGTTTGATACGTGCATTTCGTCACGAATGCGAGCTGCTCCATGGTTCGGAACCCATGTAAAACTGTAGGTCCCCCCTACTAGGTGGTAGGGTTTAAGCCCGCCCGGGTTGGTACCATCGCATTGGATGAAAAGATGGTCGAAGCGGCAATGAAAAATTGTCCGTGTTTTCCATCCAGTTCAATGTAGCCGTGCTCACAAAGGGAAGGTCCTGGCATGGCACCTAATTCCTTCGGGAATGTGGTGTATTGGGCTAATACCATAACGGTAGTTGTGTGCTATTAGCCATCCATGTCAGATCGCATAAAAAACCGTAACATATACATAATTGTACGAGTTGTGACTATCGGACTACGTCCTCAATACCCTTTTCCCTAATTTTCCCTACAGCTTACAGCTTTCCCTAATTTTCTCTGAAACATACTGCATCGCTGAAACGGTCAGGTGATTCCCCAAGACACGATAAGTTCTGATAACAGAAAATCACAAAGAACACGTACTCTCAAAGGAGGTGATTATTTTACGATTTCAGATATCTCAGCTGATAAGCAGGGCGCGACTTTGCCATGCCCATTTGGCTGTTATCATCTGTCTATTCTTAGCATCTAGATCTTAAACAGGACGAATTATGTCTTACGTACATAAACCCATGTGTTATGTGTGGGTTCCGGCACATAAAAATAATACAAGGGGTCACACCGCAATAATATGCTTTATCTGGATTCATGAGGTCAAAATAGGTGGAATAAAATGCCATAAAAAAATTTACTGACATTCACCTTATAGAACTGCTGTAAGGCGGGCAAAAGACACAAAAAACCGGCCAAGTGCGAGTCGGACTCGCACACGAAGGGGACGTACCATTGTGAAAGATTTAACATAAAAAATCACGTTTTTTGTATGGGGGCCCCCTTTCTTTTTTATTTTACCGCAGTACTGTGTTAGAAGGAGGCATTCATTGCGGGAGGAGGAACTGTAGGAGAATTCCAAATTATGGGTATACAGCAGGTGGCGAAATTGGTAGACGCAATACCCGCGAATTGTTTTGCTGGTTCGCGTCCAGCCTTGCAGTATATTTGTAAAGTAGTTATTTTTACTTTTAATTAATGTGTCCTTGCTTCACGGTCGGTAATACATACATACATGTCACATTCCTTGGAAGGGTAAGTGATTAAATCTGACCTATAGTTGCATTATTTACCATGCTGTCAAACGAAGTGTTATTCGGCCAAGTGAACTAAAATGCACATGCGAGTGGTGTCTTGGGCTAACCTCAACCAATCGTGGTGGACGTGTGGTTTTTGAGAATTAGCTGTTTCTCAAGCTCATTTCTCATTTCTCAAATTCATTTCCGTCAGGATGTGAAACTTTCTGCCGGCGGATACCTATGACATGGCTCCTAGCGTGATTTGAACAAGCTCGATAGCACAGCGATATTCCGCAAATCCGCTGGTATCTGCTGAGCGTGATTTCGCAAAGGGATGTGTATTTGGCCTTTGTGAGTGCCTTTGGTCTCTCAGGACACCACCCATAGCGAAGAAATGCATCTTAACCTAAGATTTCCTTGCATGTTTATTCGGAGAGCTAATTTATTATGGTAACTCCCTTGCAGTCCAACTTTGGAGATTTTCACTCACGTCACCTGACATGGATGGCTAATACCACCCAACTACCGTTATGATATTAGCCCAACACACCACATTCCCGAAGGAATTAGGTGCCATCCCAGGACCTTCCCTTTATGAGCACGGCTACAATGAACTGGATGGAAAACACGGACAATTTTTCATTGCCTCTTCGACCATCTTTTCATCCAATGCGATGGTACCAACCCGGGCGGGATAAACCCTACCACCTATTAGGGGGGAAGGGGACCTACAGTTTTACATGAATTCCGAACCATGGAGCAGCTCGCATTTGTGACGAAATGCACTTATCGAACTCGGAAAGAGAAAGACAGTGGTGCATGTTGGAATTGAACCCAGGCCTCTTGTACGCTAGGCCAGTCCCCGCGCCAGGCTACGAGCCGCTGAAAAGAAAGGATATTCCTTGTCCCTGGAAAAAATGCCCGAGAAGAACCATTAATAAGCGTCTCGTTTCCAGGTTTCATGTCCAAACTGCTGAAATCCGATGAGATGTAGCGCAGTCTCGGCGGCGTTTCTCACGCGGTCAGCAGAAATCACTTCTCACACTCGCGCCGCGCCCGCGGCGTTCTAGGGTTGGCGCGTCAAGTTGAAAATGCATTTTTTTATGAAACTGGATATACATAGTTAATACCACACTCACTGTATTGATATTAAGCGGCTGATTTTGAGCGGCTCGTAGACTAGTGGCGCGGGGACTGGCCTAGCGTACCAGAGACCTGGGTTCAATACCGACATGCACCACTGTGTTCGATAAGTGCATTTCGTCACGAATGCGAGCTGCTCCATGGTACGGAATCCATGTAAATCTGTAGGTCCCCTTCCCCTACTAGGTGGTAGGGTTTAAGCCCGCCCGTGTTGGTACCATCGCATTGGATGAAAAGATGGCCGAAGCCCGAAAAAATCCCGTGTTTTCCATAAGGTTCAATGTGTCCGTGCTCATAAAGGGAAGGTCCTGGCATGGCACCTAATTCCTTCGGGAATGTGGTGTATTGGGCAAATATCATAACGGTAGTTGTGTGGTATTAGCCATCCATGTCAGGTCGCATAAAAAAAATAGGCCACCCGACCTCATTCCCGAAGGAATCTGCATGCTGCATGGAACTAAATGGAAAACGCGAACAAATTTTCATTGCCGTTTCGACCATCTCTTCATCCGATGCGATGTGCCAACTTGAGTGGAAGGGTTGATCCTTCCACGTAGCATGGGAAGAGGACCTATAATATGACATAGATTCTGTACAATAGAATGACTCGCATTCGTAATGCGATTGGTGGAAAAAGAGTGGTGTAAAAACGGGGCATGCATATCAACCCATGACCTGGTGCAGACTTCCCTGGTTACAATTTAAGTTACGAGTTGTGTAAGTCACAAACATGACTCATAATGGTTTCATGATATTTAAGGGCTATCAAATCATGTGGCAACCCTGCGCTGGCAAGACGTCCGACACCTGCCGAGGGCTCGCTGCTTCCGCGAAATCTCTTCTATTGCCAGCTTTGTGTCCGCCGCTCGCCGCCGTGTCACCGTGTCGCCCGGCGCGCCGTCACCACACGTGCGGATGAGTCGCAGAGAGCTCATGGATGCAACAAACCTCAGAGCCGGTAGTCTCAGTTGTCACCTAAATTGGCGTTACGGCAAACCGATCGACAGGCGTTTTCAAATGCATGGAGAAATTGAAGAGCGCGCGCGTTAAGCGAACTAACATTTGCGAGTCCGAGCTTGATTTGACAGCTTACTCAACGTTGCCGTAAATACGTCGACGTTGCCGTTTACGTCCACTCCGCGTTTTCATACAAATCGGAAGTCCGCGTTTGACTTTGGCAGCTTGAAGAAGTAAAACCACAGAATATCAAGTAAAAACTTGTATGGAGTTTGGAGAAAACGCCAGTCGATCGGTTTGCCGTAAACGCCAATTTAGGTGAGAACTCAGACTGACCACTCTGATCAAAAAAAGGAAGATTTGTCACCCAGCGCGCCGCTGCTGTAAGACCTGGGGGTCCATTCAGGGCAAGAGTGAGTTCGAATTCGTCACTAAATATCAACTCACTTTTTTAAATAGTTAATGTTTCCACACTTCTTGAACATCATTACAGTTAGGTAAAAATCTGGTCTGTCTCGTAAATACGTTTGAAGTATAAATAACGGTTCCGTTATTGAACTAATATAAAAACCGGCCAAGTGCGAGTCGGACTCGCACACGAAGGGTTCCAGGCACCATAGTACAAAATTTTCCACAAAAAATCACGATTTTTGTAAGGGGGCCACCTTTGTGTTGTTTTTTTTTCACCTCTTTGTTGTTATAGTGACATAATTAATACACACTCTGTGAAAATGTCAGCTGCCTATCTATTACGGTTCATGAGATACAGCCCTGTGATAGACGGATGGACGGGCGGACGGACGGACGGACGGACGGGCGGACGGACGGACGGACGGACGGACAGCGGAGGCTTAGTAATAGGGTTCCGTTGGCACCCTTTGGGTACGGAACCCTAAAAACCGTCCAGGGGCTCTCGTGCCTTTCAGCTGCGTCGATCACTCACGTAACCATGGTGAAATCGCCCAGTTTTCTCTTTTTCCCTGTTCAACAAATGCCAGTAGTCTTATTGAACTTACAATTTTAACGAGTCCTCTTATTGGACGGAACCTATTTAAAACAGTTGATCCGCTATCACTTACTACTTAGAAGTACCATTGCATAAAAAGAAATTTTAATAAAAAAATATCTTATCACTCAAGGAAACTTCATTCTAAGTCCTAATATTTTTATTTTTATGTAAATATCGGCGTTTAAAGACGACTTAGTTCAATGTATATTAGCCAATATTGACCAATTTAAAAGGTAATTAAAAAAATATGCTTACGTACGTTTTGACGATATATTTTAGAATCCAAATTTAAATAAAAACCTAGTAAAATATTTAGAGCATGTAAGCAGCTATCACCTGCTGTATGGGAAATTGATAGGATGCAGTCTATTATAAAACGATATACATTAAATTATTATGAAAAAATATATCTTTATATTAATAGAGAATCCAATGTAAAACAAGAATTAAAAAAAATATTCAATCGATAACTGACAGAAACGGTTAGGTCAACGAATGCACTTTTCGCATGCACCAAGAAGTGGACCACATCGCATGAAGTAACGAGAAAAAAAAAGATAATGGACACAACCTGTTGTGCTGCAATTATCATAACGGAGCAGTTTCTATCTCTAAACCGAGCGGCGTAACCGTTTGGGAGCACTGGCGGCGACGCGACACGCGACGAGCGATGTCGCCGGCGATATAGAAAGCATCAGGACTAGTCAATGCTTATGCACGCAAACAAACGCGTTAAGAACGGCCCGTAAGCTATGCTCCCCATACAAACGTAGTTTACTTATCATTTAAAAACCGCTGTTCCAATTAAATTGATATTTAATATCTAAAATCAGGGAACCAATATCTGTGTCTGCATGCTTTTGTTTTTTTGAAAAAATCCAAACCGAATCAGATGAAAGCAAAAACAAAATCTTCATACTATTTTTGTTTTCTCTGTGGTTTGACTCAGTACACATTTATCGAAAAAACAAAGGAATGCACACACAGATATTTGTTGCCAGATATGTGATACCTAATATCAAGTAAATTGCTACAGTGGTTTTCAAATGATTAGTAAACTACGTTTGTATGGGAGGCGAAATTTTCTGATGCTTACGGGGGCACCTTAAGAACGGCCCGTAAGCTATGCTCCCTATACAAACGTAGTTTACTAATCATTTGGAAACCGCTATTCCAATTGAATTGATATTTAATATATAATATCAGGTAACAAATATCTGTGTCTGCATGCTTTTGTTTTTTGGAAAAATCCAAACCGAATGAAATGAAAGCAAAAAGAAAACCTTCATACGAATTTTGTTTTCTCTGTGGTCTGACCCAGAATACATTTACCGAAAAAACAAAGGCATGCAGACACAGATATTTGTAGCCTAATATTAGATACCAAATATCAAGTATGTTGGAATAGTGGTTTTCAAATTATTAGTAAACTACGTTTGTATGGGAGGCGAAATTTTCTGATGCTTACGGGCCGACCTTAAGAACGGCCCGTAAGCTATGCTCCCCATACAAACGTAGTTTACTAATCATTTGGAAACCGCTATTCCAATTAAATTGATATTTAATATCTAATATCAGGTAACAAATATCTGTGTCTACATGCTTTTGTTTTTTTGAAAAATCCAAACCGAATTAAATTAATGCAAAAAGAAAATTTTCATACGAATTTTGTTTTCTCTGTGGTTTGACCCAGAATACATTTACCGAAAAAACAAAGGCATGCAGACACAGATATTTGTAGCCTAATATTAGATACCAAAATTATCTTTTTTGCTTGGAAAAAAATGGTAAAATCAGTTCAGGTCAGGTTTGCTATTGATATTGACAGTAACTGATATTGATTTAAATATCAGTTTCAAGAACGTAACATTATCTACAAAATTTAGTTAAGGTTATGTTTGATTTTTTGAAATTGCATATAATAGAATTATATTTCAATCGCATAAGCAAACAATACGAACACCGTATGGGAGTGAGAAGTCAGCTTAAGCACCACTACCACGAGAAAGAGAGAGATGAAAAATATCTATCCGCTACCGAAGAAAATAAAATAAATACTCTGATACGTCGACTTCTCGGATGGCTGAAACCGCATATTGCCACGGATCTTTCTTCGTCTAGGCACCCGGGCACTGCCCGGCAGACAATTTCATATCCTGGCGGTGCGGCAGAGAAATTAGTTCGAGAAACTGTTCGTTCTCAAAAGCTATTTAAAAAAAAACATTAGGCATTATAACCCTGGCAAATACACTTCTTATTTATAATCGTTTTTTAGGACGGTCATTTGAGATTTATTTGCGAAATAACTGACACAAGAAAACCGCTCAATACTCGTAGCTCGTCAGTGTTGCCATAACAAATGTTTGATAGATAATAAATTAATATGTGCACGAATACAGTGAGGCAAGTTATCGATCGCTATCACGAAACTATTCACCAGTATGTACGTGCTATGTAAACCTGCTTTTACACATTACTTAGGGATCCGTAGGACCTGAGAAATATTACTTTATCCTATACCAAGCAAGCACTATGGTTAGGGTAGGTTTTTTTTTTATGTGACTGGACATGGATGGCTAATACCACAAGTTCTGTCATGGTATTAGCCTAACACACCACATGGGAACTAGGTGCCATCATGCCAGGACCTTCCTTATATTGCACGGCTACATTGAACTGGATGGAAAACACGGACAATTTTCATTGCCGCTTCGATCATCGTTCATACAATGCGATGGTACCCATCATCATCACCCATCACCCAGTAAGTAAGGAAGGGGACCCTACAGTTTAACGTGGAATCCGAACCACGGCCAGCCTCTCTCAACGGTCGAATGGTCACCCATCCAAGGCCAGACCGGACCCAGCGTTGCTTAACTTCGGAGAGCGATCGCCGAAGTGTCGCGCCACTGGGCCACTGAGGCTGAGGATGTAATGTTCGAATATTTTCTTAACTTATGTTTCAAAACTATCGGCTTTGTGTGTAGTGGTCTCCATTGTAATGTGTTTTATTTAATTTTTCAGGCGACGCTATCAACCAATTGTGTCGCCATCTGCAAGGCTTCCACTCAATAATAATAAATATAAACAATAATAAAAAAATAAATATAATGTAATAACAATGTAACTGAACTAGTACATTAAAATCTGCTCTAACTTTAGCCGTGTAAAAATCAACAGTCCACTGCTCTCTGCAGCACAGTCTACCGACTAGAACAGGGGACAGTATTCACTATGTATGTATATTATTAATCTTTTTTTAGGGTTCCGTACCCAAAGAGTGAAAACGGAACCCTATTACTAAGCCTCCGCTGTCCGTCCGTCCGTCCGTCCAACCGTCCGTCCGTCCGTCCGTCCGTCCGTCCGTCCGTCCGTCCGTCCGTCCGTCCGTCTGTCCGTCCGTCTGTCCGTCTGTCACAGAGCTGTATCTCAGTAACCGTAACAGGTGGACAGCTGAAATTTTCACAGAGTGTGTATTTATTTTGCCGCTATAACAACAAATAGATAAGATTAAAAAATAATTAAAATTAAAGGGGGCTCCCATACAAAAAAAGTGATTTTTTGATTTTTTGAACACGGACAATTTTTCATTGCCGATTCAAACATTATTTCATCTAATGCTGTGGTACCAACCCGGGCGGGCTTAACCCTACCACCTAGTAGGGGAAGGGAACCTACAGCTTTACATGGGTTCCGAACCATGGAACTGCTCGCATTCGTAACGAAATGCACTTATCCAACTCAGAAAGTCCATGACCAGGGCGAGGATTAGAATCCATAACTTCTTGCATGAAAGGCCAAGTCTTCTAGCCAACTTGTAAGTTGTACACAACTTTTAAGTAAAATAAATAAAAATGCAAATAAGATTTGATTACTTTTTATAAGCTTTTTTTTAAAACTAAATAAATTTATTAATTTAAACTAATACGAAAACTCGCATGCACGCAGAGACACTCATTCGTTACCCCTGATATTAGACACCAAATTTCATCTAAATTATATCGTTTATTTATGGAACATGACTTACGGACGTTGTTATGTAAGGCTTCTACCATAAAAACAAGTTTTTATAGACATTCTCCAGTATCACCTTTTCCTCAGGTATTTCCTGGGTCGGTATTTCCGGTACCGTCACCGGAATACTGGAAAAGCCTATCTTTTGTTTTGCGGCTTTCGTTTCCGTCCGCTGCCTCTCCCGCTTCTGTTCGATATTCTGACCGCGATAGCGCGCCGTCTATAAAGTCGAGGCACTCGCGATCGTTGAAGGTCGCGTGGTGAGCCGACTGGCCAGTCAGCTGATGCGGAAGAGAGCATGACTTTATACCTTAGAATACCCGCCATGCCTGCAGACTCGTTGCAAGCATGGCGGGCCTTACGGCTGCTTACCCCTTGGAGTATTTCTGATTACTCGGAATCGCTTCTGACTAGGGTTTCTGAACTTGGAAACTATTAATCGATTTCCATGATTTAGATTGTTTTATGTAACATATATGCCGCCATATGTAACATATATAACATGCCACATATACCGTTATGATATAAGCCCAATACACCACATTCCCGAAGGAATTAGGTGCCATGTCAGGACCTTCCCTTTAGGAGCACGGCTACATGGAAATGGATGGAAAACACGGAAAATTTCCTTTCCTCTTTTACCATTTTTTTTTATGCAATGCGTCATTTCATACAACCTAGCAGTTGATGGGGATCTACGGTTTTACATGGATTCCGAACCATGGAACAGCTTGTATCCGTGACAAAATGCACTTATCCATATCAGAAAGAGAAAGAAAGAACTGAATGAACGCCGCGGGATTTTAATCCATGACATCTGGCATGCAAGGCAAGACGCCCCTGAGCTACGAGTCGCTCTGTATTCGATACTGTGTTTTGGGTGTGCAGGTGTTGGTGGTATTGGGGAAAACGTTTATTCTTGGGGGTGAAGGGAAGCGTTTCACCATTTCGTCCGATCCTGGTAATTTGCCATGAAAGACGAATCGGCTTATGCTTGGATTATGCTGTACATATGCTGTCATAAGTTGAAAATGTTTAAAAATGTGTTTAAGATAATGCAACTAGGCGGTGGCAGAAGACAAAACCATTATACTACTATACAACCATTATAGACAAACCATTATACTACTATACAACCATTATAGACAAACCATTATACTACTATACAACCATTATAGACAAACCATTATACTACTATACTTACAACCATTATAGACAAACCATTATACTCTTAATTTTCTGTAGGTGGGAGCATTTAAAGGGATATTGTAACTATGTGATCAGCTGACAGTAGTAGTTTATGACAAAACTTATAGTATTAAAACCTAATGTGCAAGTGTTTCACAGTGTTGTGTTGCCACTGGAGCAGTGCATCGCTTAAAGGTCCTTGCTTACGGTGACGCTTGGCTCGGGTTATCTCTTTCCCTAAAATATGGTTGAAAGAGGTAATGGCTGTGCACGGCGTGATGCTCGTGAACGGGTGCTGTTTGTGGGGACTGGCCTGCTCCAATTGGCAACATATTAGTTGGAGGGGATTGTCTTTGCAAATAAAATGATATTTGTCATGAACTGTTGCATACGGCATGGATTGTAAATTTTGTGTATTCATGTGAATTTAGTGTTTTACCTATGTTTTTGTTAAAATAATTGACAAACACTTTTGTAAACTTAGACTAAGTGGACGTTGAAAAAAATACAGCGGAGTTTCTTTCCAGTTCTTCTTCGCTGTGTTTTGTTTTGCTGAACTGGCCAATGCTAAAATATGACAAATCCGAGTGCAGTGTACTGTCTATGGATGATGAATAAACAATAAACAACAATAAACAATAAACCAGCGACTGTTGGGATTATATCCATCCAGGTTTTTGCTGAGCCATAGCCTTTATACAAATAACATATTATATTTTTTTGTCTTCACCTTGCCTTGTATCTGGAAAATGTGTTATCTTCTAAATACATTGATTTTACTCTTTACTTTACTTGGATGGGGATCTTGGGATAGCATTTCATTCCGCGGGGCACCGCACTACACGGAGCCCTACCCTACCGCCAGAGTGCACACTTGACCATTCGTCGAGCGCTCACCCAGAGGAGACAAGAAAAACTGTATTTCGTAATGCGCGTTGCTGCCTGCAAGTACCAGCCGGCGCGGCGCGGTGGTACATGGCACAGACTACGCCACGACGGTTCACTGGAGATTTGGAGTAATAAATACCTCGGGTGTTATTGCTTCACGAGAGCTGTCACTTTTTAATCACAGCTGAATATGAAATGTGTACTGGACAGGCGGGTAATCAGATCCGTAGCCTACGGTCCGTATTCCGCATGTATTCCGTAAATATGGTGCCTCATCTTTTCATATTTCATTATTAGGGTTCCGAATCCAAAGAGTGAAAACGGAACCCTATTACTATGCCTCCTTACACACTTAGCCCCGGTTGCACGAAGAGACGGCTGAGTTAGTCAATGTTCAAACACGTCACTTTTAGTGATCCGCATAGAGTTCCTTCCATACTGTCCACACAAAGTGACGTGTTTGATATTACGTTGACGTTGATGAACATGGACCTCACCTCCATGGCGACGGATCCAGGAACTGTAGAAGTTGACAGAATCTTCACACGCTGCATCCCAGATGAGAGCTCGTCCTTTTGACCCACTGAATATTATTCCGTGTTTCGACCCGTCCAAGCGCAAACATATAAATATTGTTAATGTTCAAACCTGAGACCCAGTCGAATTTCATAGTGGGAAATTCTGTTTGCAAATATTTAAAGGCTCGCCTACCGTAGCCTAGTGGCGCGGGGACTGGCCTAGCGTACCAGAGGCATGGGTTCAATACCGACATGCACCACTGTATTTTTCTTTCCGAGTTCGATAAGTGCATTGCGTCACGAATGCGAGCTGCTCCATGGTTCAGAATTCGTGTAAAACTGTAGGTCCCCTTCCCCTACTAGGTGGTAGGGTTTAAGCCCGCCCGGGTTGTTACCATCGCATTGGATGAAAAGATGGTCGAAGCGGCAATGAAGAATTGTCCGTGTTTTCCATCCAGTTCAATGTAGCCGTGCTCATAAAGTGAAGGTCCTGGCATGGCACCAAATTCCTTCGTGAATGTGGTGTATAGGGTTAATATCATAACGGTAGTTGTGTGGTATTAGCTATCCATGTCAGGGGGTCCATTCAGGTAAGAGTGAGTTCGAGTTCGGGAGTGAGTTAACCTAAAAATAGCTGGGAAATATATTATTATTTCAATAACGGAACCATTATTTATGCTTCCAACGTATTTACGGGACAGACCAGATTTTTACCTAACTGTAATGATATTCTAGAAGTGTGGAAACATTAACTAATTAAAAAAAGTGAGTTGATATTTAGTGACGAATTCGAACTCACTCTTGCCCTGAATGGACCCCCTGGTCGCATAATATATATATATATATATATATATTATGCGATATATATATATATATATATATATATATATTTCCGCTCCCTTATCCGTGATTTGTGGAGTTTTGACATTTAAAAAAATAAATCTTAATCAGGAAAATATACGCCACTTTTTGGGATAAATAAGCACTTTTCGTGATAAATTAAGGCTATCCTGTCTAGGCGCAAATCTATGAATGTAGTTAAAGTTCAAAACTTAGCCCCGATTGCACGAAGCGACGGCCGAATTAATCAATGTTCAAACACGTCACTTTTAGTGATCCGCATAGAGTTCCTTCCATACTGTCCACACAAAGAGACGTGTTTGATCATACTTTGACGTTGATTTTGATTTTTTGTACGTTCGTGCACTCGGCCCTTAGACCCGTCCGATTTTTATGGTGGGCAATTACGTTTGAAAACTTTAAAATTATTTCCTCTCCCTCATCATTTATTTGTGGAGTGTTGACATATAAAACAATAAGATATTTACCTATTTTCGCCTCCCAAACCTCGCGCTGCAGCACGCTGCACATAATGTCACCCTGTCCACAATTATAATCAACGAGAATGCGCTTAAAATGCAGCGCATGGTCGGCCTTTGGCCCCATCACTGCCCAAGATGCAAATGAGCTGAAATCGGGTGCACAGCTGAAGATCGTCCATATTGAAAGCGGACGTCGGGTCGCAGTGGCAAGAAGCAATGAATATTGATCTGTTTGTCGAGTTCTGAGGCCCTATTACGAGTTACAAATCACTTACCGTTTCGCTGAGATTTTCGATACCATGGTTTTGCGTCATTTAATAGCGCAGGCATTTGAGGGATGCAATAAATCGCCTGTCTATGGGATGTAACATCTGTGTAGATATGTAAATATTTTTAACATATGACTAATTTCTACACAAATATTTAATTCTATATGGGGCAGATTTTTCAATGGTCAGATAAACAGCCGGATAACTATTCGACAGATTTATTTACGCTTCATCTATATCATTCGATATAAGTGTTAGTAAAATTATAGTCAGATAATTGTGATGGAAGATATAATTCTCCTGCAATGACTATCCGTCTTTTGACAAATGTGAATTCGTCAGTCCGATAAGTAAATTACGTAAATTACGAGACGTGATTTGTAAATCGTAATAGGGCCTCAGATCGTGCCTTGTTGTAGCACCAAGTCAAACTCAAACGCAAATTCTTTAGGGCTCATACAACTTGCAGATACTTTTAGGGTTCCGTACCCGAATGGTGAAAACGGAACCCTGTTACTAAGCCTCCGCTGTCCGTCCGTCCGTCCGTCTGTCACAGGGCTGTATCTCATGAACCGTAAGAGGTAGGCGGCTGAAATGTTCACAGAGTGTATATTTATTTTGCCGCTGTAACAAATAGGTAAAATAAAAAAATAATAAAAATTAAAGGAGGGCCCCATACAAAAAATGTGATTTTTTGGTGTTGATGGTACGGAACCCATCGTGTGCGAGTCCGACTCGCACTTGGCCGGTTTTTTCTAACGTTTCGTGCAGGGCCGGATTAACCATGCCGGGGCTCCTGGGCTTTTCAATTCTCGGGGCCCCTATATCCTTTCTTAACTTCTTGCCACCTGGCAATAAAACACTGTTAACATCAAAGCCGGTCAACACACTTGAATGTGCGGGAATTGCGAAAATTCATGCAAGCTATGACAATATTTTTTTATGAAGCAGTAGTTTTAGTACAATATTTTTTTCTCTCTCGAGAATTTTTTTCTTTCTCCCTTCACACTTTCATCTTATCTACACCTTATCCGATGCAAATATGAAATATTTTTTTTCACTTTATGAATCATTTTAATATTTTTTTCTTGGTGCACGAGGTCCCTATCCGATTCGGGGCCCCTAGGCAATTGCCTACACTGCCTTATGGATAATCCAGCCCTGGTTTTGTGCATTTTGTGTTTGAATCATAATTATAGTATGCCCTCCCCTTTTTTTTAAAAAAAAAACACAATAATTAAAAATTAAACACATTTTCCATTTCACAAATTTCAAAAGTTACACACACATTACAACAGAAATCGTATCTACGAGTTACAATTTTTTTTTTAAATGAGTAAACAATACAAATTTCTTCCTGAATTTAAAAACATATAAACATTTTTGGTAATATATCTATAGGTCATTATATCGCTGCATTGCATTTCTATACAACCACATGTTGCTACGTACCTTTGTCTTATTTATCCTAGAGCTTCTTTAAAATGGCCGCAATTGCAGCAATTATTGCATATGGGTTCCAGATACATATTCGGATATTATAGCGTGTGACGGACGGACATTGGTAACGTTTGTTGCAAACGTTTTCTAAAAATAAGTCATGCAACGCAATTGCGACGAAGATGACTGATCGAATGGAGAAAAGTTTGACAGTCCATTACGAATGCGCGGCGGGTTGCGCGCGCGCAGATATTCGGCGCTTTCTCGGACCAATATGGCCGACATCATTGGGGTCAATTCATAGATCGGCATTCCATTGTTCCATCAACGGGCGAATATCCTGCACTGGTAATACCACAGAGTACCTGGTGGTACTTTTGTTTGTGAACTGCAAATGTAGAGTATTGGCAGATGTACAGTCTGAATGAGCAGAGGAATACTTTTGGAAATTAAAAAACGGGCCAAACCCGCATACGAAGGCTTCCGTACCATCGTACAAGATTTAACACAAAAAAAACATTTTTTTTGTATGGGGCCTCCTTTTATTTTTATTATTTTTAAATTGTTCCAATTTGTTGTTATAGCGGCAAAATAAATACACATTCTGTGTAAAATTCATCTCTATACCTATTTCGGTTCATGAGATACAGCCCTGTGACAGACCGACGGGCGGACGGACGGTCGGACGGACGGTGGGACACCGGAGGTTTAGTAATAGGGTTCCGTTTGGTACCCTTTGGGTACGGAACCCTAAAGATCAACCGCACCATCATGCGAATGTTCTTCCACTTGTACAGACTACCAATCGGCAACAGTCGTATTCGCCGAAATAAACCTACCAATCTCGCCGACGAGGTTATTCATGCGGGCTGATTATGCAGGCACATCACGTGGGCCGTTTATAGCTTTTCCCATCAGTGGAACCGTCTCGGAGGAAACCCAGACGTATCTTCATTGAACATCTCGATGGATTGGACGGTCGAGAATAATCATTGAATTGTGTGCTGAACTGAGCACGATGGACGTAACCGGCGTAAGATGAGAGAAAATTCGATCAATTCTGAACCAATCAAAAGCGTTTATGTTATGCCTTCTGCGCTCTTATTGGGTAGAATATTCGGCATTCACTTCTGATTAGTGCACAATGGATCGAATTCCGTCACATATTTTCTCACATCCTACGCCAGTTTAGCCCCTGGTGTCATCTACTGTCATTACGAGTATATAAGCCCAAGATATCGCATTCCTACAGAAATTCGTGCCATGCAAGCTGGTAGTATAGGTTGAGATGCGTTCTCGTATTTTCCAGGACCTTGTACCCAAGGACCTTTCTTTTAAATGAGCAAGGCTACATTCAACTTGATTATAAACACAGCGCATTGTCCGTAGGTAGCGCAGCGTATTGGATAGTACACAGAAAAACCCTACATCCCTTCGGAGTTGGAGAGTATTCTGCTAACTGCTACAGTTATCCCACCAGCTGAATACAAAGGAAAGAGGATTTAAAGTTCAAGGAGCCAAGCAGATGCTTAACAGATTCATCCCACGGATGCAAACATTTATCTTTAGACTAACATAAGACTTTGTAGATGAGCAGTTTATAATACTGAATACTATAATACCGTTGATACTGAACGGTCAGAGCCGGTAGTCTCAGTTCTCATCTAAATTGGCGTTTACGTAACTTCGAAGTTCCGTAAAAACGTCAAACTCCATACAAGTTCTTACTAGATATTCTGTGGTTTTACTTCTTCAAGCTGTCAAAGTCAAACTCGCGCTTCCGATTTGTATGAAAACGCGGAGTCGACGTAAACGGCAACGTCGACGTATTTACGGCAACGTTGAGTAAGCTGTCAAATCAAAGTCGCAAATGTTAGTTCGCTTGACGCCCACTGCGCGCGCTCTTCAATTTCTCCATACATTTGAAAACGCCAGTCGATCGGTTTGCCGTAAACGCCAATTTCAGGTGACAACTGTTAAGAACTCCCACCTTTTTTCTTGAAATGTCGTCTGAAATTTATGTTACTTGTCAGGTCGACACGGGGGAGACAACCTAACTGCAGTGCAGTCCTCTTCACAGTAAATACACATGCCTGTATCTCTAACTCTACTAGGCTCTGAAGATCTAACCTAGATTTTTTACGGTGTCTCTTCTAATCCAACAACGAGGCGACGGCTATTCTCATCCAGCCGACCCGGCTTGCGGTTCAGGCTACCTCCCTTAAAAACTTCCACGCGATTTTTTTCGAGTTCAAGGGCAGGGCAGGCCATTCATCCGGCGATCTGATTGGACGAGAGAAACCATAGATCGCGCGCCGTGCAGAGCGCGCGCTGGCACGGCTGCGGGCGGGGCGCGGGAGGAGATGGCTAGACGTTTCGTTCTCGCGCGCGCACCGCGGAACGCATCTCAACATCTGCGCTGTGAACGCAACAATCATAATCTTGGATATTCGTTCGACGTCAATGGCATGGACATGCCTTCCGAATGTAAATAAATGTTATCAATTTTTTTTTTAACTATTTGCCAATAATCACTGCAGAGAACATGTTCAAGATCAACAAAACACAATGACGGTGCCTCTAGTGTTTTGAATAAAAAAATGAGGATTAATTGGTTGACACGTTTTCAGGAAAAAGGTGAAGAAGGTTAATGTTAACATAGTAATAATTTATATTGCACATTCAAATAAATACACAAATTCAAATGCAAGTTTCAAGAGCATGTCGGAGTGGATGAGAAAATGCTAATGTTTTCTGATCGTTTAAATTGACAAGTTTGTCATAACATGCCATTATTTTCAGGCTCCTGTCAGGATTCCGGTCTTTATTTAGAAATACTGTGCAATTAACTTATCTTAAAGTCAAGTCTAAACATAATTATTTGTTTATATTCTTTTACATATAGTATTATATTATTATTATTTTAAACATATTTATATACATTATATTTATAAATATTGTAATAAACAAGAACATTTCTGGATATTTTTTTAAAGTTATCCCACGATTACAATAGTCCAACGTGCTTAAACATGGGTGAAATTGCGTTGGTAAAAACATGATCGATCATATTTATAGAACGAAACTCATTAAAATACATATTAATTTTGCCAAAAGCTCCTCCAAACACGTGCTCAATGGAAATTTTACAATATTAAAATAATCTAAATAAGTACGAATATTCATATCAGTAGTCAATTTAAGAAATTAAGATATCTGATGATACATTAATATTAATAGGCGGACCATCCATGTTTCCTCACTGCATAAATCTACTAAGTGGTACCTATGTGGTAATTAAAAGTGTAACAATATCTCCGCACTAATTGTGGGTGAGGTTGACCTGCGTACGCGCAGCTATGCTACCTCCATTATCCTATTAACTGAGATCATTAACACTTTGTATTTTGTTTCTTCGATCATTTCGTGGCGTGATTAGTAAGCTGTCGATGTCTTATCTCTGAGACTTATAGCATCCAGCATCAGTCTATCCGTCCTCTTATCACATGGGAAACTCTTGTAAGATTTTGATGCGATTTGTATATGATGTGGCTTATAGTTTCTTCGCAGGGATGTCCCGACCCATCCAATGTTTGTTTACACAGAACGCAAAAAGTATTGCACTTTAAGGCACGAATTCGTCAAAAATATTAAATATAGCCATAGTAGTTGCAGCGACGACATATTCACAATTTCAGGTTTAATGGTTTCGTTGTAATTGCCGATTAGAAGTTTTACACCGTTAGATGGCGCTGTTAAATAAAAATCGTATTTAAATAAATTGTAACAAAACAAATAATCCTGGAATTGTGAAATTGTTTTCGCTGCAGGTAATATGACTATATTAAACTTTTATTATTAATTCGTGGCTTAAAGTGCAATACTTTTTGCGTTATGTGTGCAAAAAACTTTATATGGGTCGGAACAGCCTTTTGCTACTTACCATCACGCTCCAGGTGTTTACAGTACCTAGGGTTGAATATTTAATAAATCTAATATAATCCGACATTTTTTGTCGGACTGGTAGTGCTGACCGGTCTGGGTTCGATTCCTCGCCCCGACATGCACCACTTTCTTTCTCGTTCTGAGTTCGATAAGTGCATTTCGTCACGAATGCGAGCTGCTCCATGGTTCGGAATCCATGTAAAACTGTAGGTCCCCTTCCCCTGCTAGGTGGTAGGGTTTAAGCCCGCCCGGGTTAGTACCATCGCATTGGATCATAAGATGATCGAAGCGGCAATGAAACATTGTGCGTGTTTTCCATCCAGTTAAATGTAGCCGTGCTCATAAAGAGAAGCTGGCATGGCACCTATGTAATTCCTTCGGGAATGTGGTGTATTGGGCCTTTTTAACGGTGTGTGATATTAGCCATCCATGTCAGGTTGCATTAAAAAATGCTTAGGGAGAAAATAAGTACACCCAAATTGGATTCTGGTAAAATTTAAGTGTTAGAACTCCCTAATGTCCAATGTGCAATTTCTGAAGCGCGCACATAAAAATACCAAATTAGCCAATCTTCAACAATTAAAAGCCGTGTAACCTTCAAGCATACAACTCATCTCGTAATGCGGACACATCTAACATAAACCTAGATAAGTGTGATGAAGATGTTCGAAATAATTCGCAACGTAGCAACTCGTCGCCAGTACAAAGCGGTAATATACTTACAATTTTCTCGTCTAAAATACAATCATTCGGTATATTTCATCAAAATATTGCAGATGCTACTGAACATTGCAGTAACTGACTTTTTAGGTAAACATATTGATTTCGACATAATTTGTCTCAGTGAAACGTTCATGTGTAATGGTGATGAGCATAATCTGCATATTAATGGGTTTAAAGTAGCAGCGTCATACGCAAGAAAATCTAAAAATAGAGGAGGTGTTTGCATTTTAGCAAAAAAATCTCTTGAATTTACCGAATTACAATTTGTCAAAGAGATGGGATGCGAAAAAGAATATGAATGCTGTGGAATTGATCTCTCTTGCTACAATATGATTGTTATGTGTCTATATAGAGTACCGAAATCCAATTTAAATATATTCATGGAAAAATTACCAATTTTACTAACAAAAATAACAAAAAAAATTAAGAAAAAAATTTTTGTTTGTGGGGATTTTAATATCGACATATTGAAAGAAAATAACATTACGAAAGAATTTCAACATATCTTAAGCAACTTTAATCTTAAATTAAATATCAAAACACCCACTCGTATAACCACAAATAGCAAGACATGCATAGACAACTTAATTAGTAACACTAATATAAAAGGTAACAGTGTAGTTCATGACATTCACCTATCAGATCATACAGGGCAATCGTTTCATTTTCTTCAAAACAAAAATAATATCTTACAACACTGGTTTATTGAAAAACGAGATTATAATAAGGAAAACATTTCTAAGTTTGTTACGTGCCTAAAAAATTGCACCTTCTCTGATATATATGAATTAAACGAAACAAATGCCGCTTTCCAGAAGTTTCATGATATATTTTTAATATTTTACGATCTATGTTTCCCTATAAGAAGAATAAAAATAAATAATCAAAAAAGAAAAATTAACTGGTTAACGAAAGGAATTCTAAAAGGGGTCAAAACCAAAAGGGCACTTTACTGGAAATATAAACACCACCATTCTCCCGAAAACAAGAAGATATATAAAAAATATTCCAAAATTCTTAAACACTGTATATGCTATTCTCAAAAAATGTGTAACAAAAACTATATTGGTATTGCCTCAAATAAATGTAAAGCGGCCTGGGACATTATTAAGAATAATACGACTGCTATGCAACCAAAGGTAGAAATTAAACAAATTATCTGTGATGGAATAAAATGTATAAACCCGAAAGATATCGCTCAAACATTTAACAATTACTTTATTGATATAGTTAACAAAAGTTGCCAGACATTCAACGCCCACACTATGGATTACTCAAAGATAATATCAAATGAATCATCAATGTTTCTTAATTTGTGTTACTCGTCTGAGGTGAAAAAAATAATAATATCTCTTAAAAACTCTAATGCAGTAGGTTTTGACGGCATTTCTACAAATATTCTAAAAAAATGTGTTGATCAAATCGCAGAACCTCTCGCATTTCTTATTAATCTGTCTTTAACTGAAGGCAAATTCCCTGATAAAATGAAGAAGTCTATTGTTAAACCACTATTCAAAAAAGGAAAAAAAGAGGAATTGAATAACTACAGACCTGTGACACTTTTACCAATTTTTGCTAAGGTATTTGAAAAAATTATGTTTTCGAGATTAAACAACTTTATAAATAAATTCAATCTTATTAAACCGGAACAGAATGGCTTTCAAAAAAATAAATCTACTACTCTTGCAATATTTAATCTCCTGAAAAGTGTTACTGAATGTATTAACTCAAAAACACCTGCCACTGTCATTTTCATGGACATGAGTAAAGCCTTTGATTTTGTATCTCATAAAATACTACTCCAAAAACTACATAGATATGGAATTCGGGGACCAGCATATAAATGGTTGGAGTCTTACCTGGGTAACCGGTTACAATGCACAGAAATATTAAAGTACTCAGAAACGTCTAGATGTGTACAACAATATAGATCAGAGTATAGAACCAACTGTCACGGTGTGCCTCAGGGCAGTATATTGGGTCCTTTGCTTTTTTTATTGTACATCAATGACTTACCAGATTATATTAGTCACCAATGTGTTTTATTTGCTGACGATACCTCAATTATTATTAAATGTATTGAACCAGAGTACTACGAAAAAGAAGTAAATTCAGCACTAGCGCAAGCAATAGAATGGTTACATCTTAATAATCTTGTAGTCAACCTAGAAAAGACCACATTTATGCAATTTTTTACACATCAAGGTAAACCTGTCTCTTTAAAAATTATGTATAACAGTCAACAACTGAGAGAGGTAAGCGAAGTAACATTTTTAGGATTAAAACTAGACTGCCACTGCAATTGGAAGGCTCACATAGACTCAGTGTGTTCCAGGTTGAATAGATTTGTATATGCCCTCAAGAGATTACGTTCTGTTGCATCACAAGAAACTGCGTTAACAGCATACCATGGATATGTGGCATCAGTTCTCAAATATGGTATAATATTGTGGGGGAATTCAACTAAAGCAAAGAATGCATTTATTGTTCAAAAAAAATGTATAAGGTCAATATGTGGAGCAGAAAGATTGGATTCGTGCAAACCATTATTTAAAGAGCTGAACATATTGACCTTACCTGCACTATACATTTATGATGTTTGTTTATTTGTTAAAAAATATCCACATTTTTTTAAAAATATCAGCTCCATCCACCAATACAACACACGAAGTCGGAGCTCTAACAAATTAAGCTACACGCAACCTAAGATTGCACTGTATCGCAATAGCGTATTTTTTATGAGCACAAAAATATTTAATAATATACCGAAGAAGTTTAAAGACCTGGACTTCAATAATTTTAAAAAAAGGTTTATTTAATTGGCTAGTAGAAAAATGTATTTATTCTTTAGACGATTTCCTAAAAATTAAAGAAAGCTAAATTGTAAATGTAAGGTTAATTATGTTTAATCTTGTTAAGTAAATTATGTTTAATCTTGTTTGCATATAAATATGTATCCTTATTTAATTTTTGTACGCCATAGCTGGCAATCTTGTGGAGATACCGAAAAGTTTTTTTAATAACTCTGTAATACCCATAAGAGCACAAATAAATTTCATTTCATTTCATTTCATTTCATTTCATTTCATTTCAATCTTGGTAATCAAACCATCTCAAATAGTCTAAAGTTTTGACACCAAATGTCTTGTTGGCTATAACAGAATTGATAAATGACATTGGTGTATTAAGAAAACTGGTTTCCATATGCATTCGAAATAGTAGAAAATTGGAAAAGCGCATGTCCAGTAGTGGACGCAAATACGCTGACTGACTTACTGACTGACTGACTGACTGACTGACATGAAGATGCAGAGCCTCTACCTCACAATGCCGATTTGACTTGTATTCAGTAAAAGATTTGAATTGGTCATGCAATCCAAAACATTGATAAACTAGATTACCTAGCATGGTTTTCACCAAATGCATAACTATCACTAAAGTGCTGTTTATCTTGTGCTGGTATAAATTGCACGTTGCTTAAAAAAGGCCCTTAATATGTGGCGATTAAGCTAATCAGCAGTAGGTTAAAAAGGCCCTTAAACTGTGAAACATTTGATTCCGAAAAGATCAAACTACGGGTGAAGCCCAGACAAATATGATCGCTTGTTTCTCTTGATACATTTCAGTATGTATATATTTTTGTGATTTATCAAAGGTATTTGACTGCGTTGACAAAAAAAATGTTATCCAAACTAGAGAATTATGGTGTTACATACATATCATTTCTACTGCATGAGTTTAACAACATCTATGTTAATCAACATCAACATGCAATGTTCATGATAAATTTTCTGCGCAATGTTAACTACGGTATTCACCAAGGATCTATAATGGGGCCATTAATTTCATAATTACTTGGAGGATATAGAAACGTTAGTGTTTGTAGACGATATAACTTCACGACTCAAAGAAAAAACCATTTCAGCATTGCAGACGAAAATTGTGACAGACGAACCTGTTAACAATTAGATTTTTTTGTTTCAAGTATACAATCTTCCTCTTCTTGAGTAAACTAACGTTTCAATTCTGCACGAAAATGTCGAAAATGTAAGTAAAGCTCTAGAAACAGCTACAGAGCTGATATTTGTTGTTTAATTTTTTTTTTTAAATGGCAATTTAAATCTCATCAGGATTTCATATATCGGTCAGATTGCTTGTATCCTTTGTAGTTAACGGCCCATTATTTTATGAATTATGTTGAAATTTATTTGTTTTGACAGCAAGCTCGCTATCGCAGTGTCTCTTTGGACTGTCCATTAACGTTCTCATTGTTTTTTCTCAGTCCACTAGCGCCAGTGAAAGGTCGCAGTGCGATACCGGCACCATTATTGGATAATTGACCTCCAGGCTCGCCAGTGTATCCCAGCAGCTCGGACCGTATGTATGCAAGCGCAGCGTGCATAGATCATCGGACATGCGCCTACGGATCTACTAGACCCGACAAGCTCTCATGCCGATGCAAAGACGTTTGTTGTGCATTGTTTTTATGCACAAGAAATTGGAGTTAATAAGACTTTATATTAATAAATACGAGGGCACTGTACAGCAGTAATTGAATATATTTATTTCTAGGTGTTAGTGTCTCATACAAGAATCTTTTTCATGCAAGATTGTTGAGTTTCTCTCAAACCATATATTTTTGTTTCCGCCGGAGAAAGCATGTTTCTTTCAACAGATATAAGTGTAAAAAATATTAATATTATGACTCCCGGCCAGGGTTGCCAGATAGTTTCCAGAAGGAGAACTTGTGCTCCTTTTTAGGGTTCCGTACCCAAAGGGTGCCGACGGATCCCTATTACTAAGCCTCCGCTGTCCGTCCGTCCGTCCGGTCAATCCGGCAATCGATGGCAATTGCCACTGCGCGCACGGAAACCTACTTCAAAGAGAGGAAACCGGCCACTGTATGCGCCGGGATCGCGTAAAAAACGCGTCGTGATAAGAAAACCGCAAACAAAAACAATCTCACAGCCCTGAGAGCTGGTCACACTGATAACTATATTTCACACGCCTGGTGTGGTAATGTGGCTGATTGTACCCGGAGGATGTGAGACCGATTTTTCAGGCGATATTTTTTCCCTTCTGTTAAATTCCGGGTTTTTTTATTGTTTATTGTTTATTCATCATCCATAGACAGTACACTGCACTCGGATTTGTCATATTTTATCATTTTATCATTAGCCAGTTCGGCAATCCCGGCGAAGAAGAACTGGCAAGAAACTCCGCTGGTTTTTTTTTCAACGTCCACTTAGTCTAAGTTTAAAGTATAAAGTACAAACAATTAATATCATATGCAACAGTTCATGACAAATATCAGTTTATTTGTAAAGACTATGCCCGCCATCTAACATGTTGCCAATAGGAGCAGGCCAGTCCCCGCAAACAGCACCCGTTCACTAGCATCACGCCGGGCACAGCCATCGCCTCTGTCAACCATATTTTAGGGAAAGAGGAGACCCGAACCTAGCACCTGACTTTATGCGACCTGACATGGATGGCTACCACACAACTACCGTTATATTAGCCCAATACACCACATTCCCGAAGGAATGACAGGACCTTTCCTTTATGAACACGACTACATTGAACTGGATGGAAAACAAGGACAATTTTTCATTGCCGCTTCGACCATCTTTTCATCCAATGCGATGGTACAAACCCGGGCGGGCTTAAACCCCACCACCTAGTAGGGGAAGGGGACCTACAGTTTTACATGGATTCCCAACCATGGAGCCGCTCGCATTCGTGACGAAATGCACTTATCGAACTCGGAAAGAGAGCGACAGTAGTGCATGTCAGAATTGAACCCAGACCTCTGGTACGCTAGGCCAGTCCCCGCGCCACTAGGCTACGAGCCGCTTATAAGGCAAATGGCTGAATCTATTTTCACATGTCAGAGACCGGCCCTCTGATGATAAATGTGTCGGTCTTCCTGCGCCAAGTGGTTGCGTTACCTTGAGGCGCCTGAAAAAGAATTTACCGCGACAAAAAAAAGTATTATAATGTAAATGGCTGCAAATTACGAAGCAAGAAAGTATCAGTACATACTCGCTTAATAAAACCAAAACTAACTAAATATTTTGTTGCATTATTAGGTAACTACAGGAGACTTAGCTTGGTTTTCACCAGTGCTGATTTATTTTAATTGACACTCAAAGGGCCTTTATTACCACTATATCTATGTTTATTACTAAAGTGCTGATTATCTTCTACATTTGCTGATTCCGAGATGGTAAGAAAGGCCCTTTAAGGTCGGCCCGTAAGCATCTGTAAAAATTTCGCCTCCCATACAAACGTAGTTTGCTAATCATTTGAAAACCACTGTTCCAACTCACTTGATATTTGGTATCTAATATTAGGCTACAAATATCTGTGTCTGCATGTCTTTGTTTTTTCGGTAAGTGTATTCTGGGTCAAACCACAGAGTAAACAAAATTCGTATGAAGATTTTCTTTTTGCATTCATTTCATTCGGTTTGGATTTTTCAAAAAAACAAAAGCATGCAGACACAGATATTTGTTACCTGATATTAGAAATTTAATTGGAATAGCGGTTTCCAAATGATTAGTAAACTACGTTTGTATGGGGGACACAGCTTACGGGCCTATTATTTATTATTAAGCTAATCAGTACTTAGTGGAAGAGACCCTTAGGTTACAGATATAACTTTACGAATATTTGAGTATTGAAACAAAAACCGACTGGTTATTGTTGTATAAATAATAGGTATCAACATGTCCAGACAATCAGTATATTAATCAGCAGGTAAATACCAACATCTATTTTGTATAGCCAATCTAGCTAACGCAAGCACTTGGCGCAGGCAGACCGACACATTTATCATCAGAGGGCTGGTCTCTAACCTGTGAAGTCAGATTCAGCCATTTGCCTTATCGTGACCAAAAATGTCGTGACCTCCCGGAGTGCTAGTAACACGTAGCTCGCATCAGTCGCTGTACCTCCACTACTGTTGACTGAAAATTCCAAATGGTTAACAATTATGGTTCGTGTCGATTAATTTAAAAAATATATATCAAGCCGAGTAGCTCGGGGGGGTTACCATGGAAAGTTAACTCGCTGGGTGACTAGAGGGTGAACAGGCGACACAGTGATTAACTCTGACTAATGCTAACTATCAAACGACGCATTATTCGGCCAATTGAACGAAATTTACCAGTTCTCATGGTACGAAATGCAAATAATCGTCAGAGATCACTCTTTTGCCTGTTCAATTCCTATTCATCTGGCGAGTTACTTACCATGGTAATCTCCATGGTCGTTTGACAGTTAGCATCGTACGAAATACAACTAAACGTCAGATTTAAAAACTCACTTGCCTGTTCACGTACTATTCGCCAGGTTTTTTTGACACCAAGCAATGTTTTATGTTAATTAAAGAGCCTTACCATGTAAATTTCGTCTGAATTGCTCGCAGACCAATCCTTACCCTAATCGTCTCTTACGAATAAAGGAGTTATTTTTGTAACTAAAAGAAGATTCCCTTTTTCCGTTTGAGGAACGGAACCCTTAATTAATATAAGGTTCCCCGAGTCCTTCAGTCGATTTACGATTTCGTCCAATATGTCAATGTGCGCCCTGCCGCCGCAGCGCCGCCGCCCGTACGGATTACAGCGATTAAACTACCCAGCTCACGTCACGTGGGTGCGTGTGCGCATACGATGTGACGCCAGTATTGACAGTTGGTTCGGCTGTTTGAACCGCGTTGACCGATAGGGAGGCCGCACGTACGCAGATGAGCGAACACGCAAACATACACGCACGCTTGGTGCCTGTACTAGGGGCATTGCAACGTATTTGTGCATTGTGTGTAACTCTAATTTTTTCTTTCGAAATCTTCAAAAATTGCGCCCTTCTCTGTTTTAAAGGAAAAAGATGCGTATAATAGCGTTTGATTTGGTAGTATTTACGAAAATTTTAATCACAAAACGACTTGTAGCTAAAAGTAAACCACGACCGCTGTAGTCGAAAATCTAAGAAAAACTATAGACCTTGATGAAACAAGCTATGTCTGATGACTAATCTTTTTAAGATATTTTTTACTTTTTTGTTGAGTAATCCACCTCCAAAATTATTGCATAAAACGTAAGAAAAAATCGCACTTTCTGACCTTATAACTTAGAAAACAAACACAATTTTACAATGCCAACGGTCATCAGACGTCTAGTTCGATCAAATAAAGCAATTTTGAGCAAAATTTTGGATCTCTGACAATAAATATGGGCATGATCTTCTTTCCACGTTTGAAAGTTATTGTATGAAACGCGAGAATAAATGGCACCTCCGGACCTTATAACTTAGAAAACGTACACAATTTTACAATGCCAACGGTCATCAGACATCTAGTTCGATCAAATAAAGCAATTTTGAGCAAAATTTTGGATCTATGACAAGAAATATGGGCATGATCTTCTTTCCAAGTTTGAAAATTATTGTATAAAACGCGAGAATAAATGGCACTTTCGGACCTTATAACTTAGAAAACGTACACAATTTTACAATGCCAACGGTCATCAGGCATCTAGTTCGACCAAATAAAGCAATTTTGAGCTAAATTTTGGATCTCTGACAAGAAATATGGGCATGATCTTCTTTCCACGTTTGCATTGGGAGTTGAGTGGGAAGACCCACTTGAACTTACTAGCATTCGGAATATACAGCATGGTGTCACGTGGATGTTCCTGTAACAATACTGTAGCGTTGTGGTTACACGATGATGCAACCTGCACACACCAAGGCTAAATGCACACGCAGTGACACGGAGGTTTGCCAAAAAAGGATTCGATTGTGTTGTTGTAATGAATTCGTCACTTTAATTTTCCTGGTCGCTCCAGTCAATCGTGTGGTGTGTGGGTCATTTTACGTCATTCCATAAAGCTTAATAGATTTTACAATTATTTTACTGTATTACTAATTAACCGTTAATACGCGTTTAAACAATACTTGAAATGGCTCAGTGGGATTTTTTGTGGCAATCAATAAATTTCGTTGCGATTTCGCCGTATGGACAAAGTGTTCATATAATCGTAAACGAAGCTGAGCCCCCAACCGCGCTTGTCGCCCGAATTGGCGTTGCGCCAAAACGATCGACTATCGTGTCCAAATGGAGACATTGAAGAGCGCGCGCAGTGGGCGTCGCGCGAACTAACATTTGCGAGTCCGAGTTTGATTTGACAGCTTGCTCACCGTTGTCGTAAATACGTCGACGTTGCCATTTACGCCGAATCCGCGTTTTCACACAAATCGGTAGTCCGAGTTTGATTCCAGAGAATACGTAGTAAAAACTTGTATGAGGTTTGGCGTTTTTACGTAACTTCGAAGTTCTGTAAACGCCGATTTAGGTGACAACTCCGACTGAAGCAGTCTGTTTGAAGTCAAACAAAAGCTTTCCTCTAAACCTTACTCTAACTGCATCATGGAGTACATATTTCATCTAAAAACTCTTAAATCGAAATTGACAGGAATTACAGTTTTAATATTTTCAAGGTGAGGTCGCTCATGCGCCATCTACAATAAGCTTTGAGTTTTCTTCCACATAGTGATCATTGTATCGACGATCATCGTGTGATAGCAGTATTCGAAAGAATACTTTTTGCAGATTTTGCAATATATTAATAAATTTAAATTGAATAATTGAAAATGTTATTGTTCTTATCTTTAAAAAAAATGTTTGCATAATTCTTTTTTTTAATGTTTTGATTTTATCTGATTTTATTTGATTTTATTTTGATTTTATTGATTTTATTTCAATATTGTGTAACAACTGACGAAATTTATAAAATTGACAATATTATGTAATATGTGTACAGCTATAGGTATAAATTTACCTGAAATAAAACTATATTAAAGTATTATTATTATTGTGAACCGCTGACTCCACGTGCAAAAGACCATCGCACCGCCCGCTCTAGGGTAGCTACCTACTAAGACTGATATTAATTAGTTCGTATTCTATTGTAGATATCTTAAATTGGGAACATGTCCCAGATTCGTATTTTCCACGTGTTAGTCTTGGACTTAGATCCAAGTGCAAACAGAATCTACTTATCACTGCTTGCATTGCGGTCATTGACGAATGACTGAGACAGGTTCGATATCGATGTAAGTTATCTACTTCAGTAATTTAACTCTTTCATACTAAGTGAGTACGTCGCTTTTTCCATCGAATGTGATATGTATGTCAAATCGACCGTGAAGCAAGGACACATTAATTTAAGATAGTTGTACTAGCCAATGCGAATGGTTTGATTGCGTTATGAACCTGATCTCTATGGAATGAGAACATGAAAAAAAAACATGTATAATTCCAGCTAACGTTCTATCAAAACAGAAAGAAAAATGTTACAGAAATTGATATTTTATGCATGGAAATTTTTTTTGAAGTCAAGTCTCAAATATATTCTTTTTCAAGTTTTCAGCTTATATTGATATTAACTAATATTTATTTTAATACCATTTCAAATATCCTAACATTATCTACCCATTCAGCGAAGAACATGTTTAACTTTTCCCAATTTATTTAGCGAAACAATAAAAAAACCGGTTTCGCGCGTTATGCGGGTTGGTCACATTTAGAAAGAATTATTTCGAGCTGCTCTAACTGAGCGACGTCGGGCTCTGGCTATCTCGTTTTAATCGCAAAAATTGCTCCAAAATGTTTAGGCATGAGGATGCACTTAAGGAAGAAAGGTGTAAAAATTACTACTTTATGAATATTGTGCAAGGTGTATTTTACTTTTCTGAGCACCTTTGATCCTCACCAAAGCCACATTCATTAAAAATAATAGATTAGTTAATTCACGGAAATGGTTCCACTCTCCGTGAAGTATTGTTTTATCATCGAGTTGTTCCAAAGGTCGACCTGCCGTTCCTTTTTGTCACAATTTCCCAAAAGCAGTGAAAATTTCGTCACGAATGCGAGCTGCGAATGGTTCGGAATCCATGTAAAACTGTAGGTCCCCTACCCCTACTAGGTGGTAGGGTTTAAGCCCGCCCGGGTTGGTACCATCGCATTGGATGAAAAGATGGTCGAAGCGGCAATGAAAAATTGTCCGTGTTCTCCATCCAGTTCAATGTAGCCGTGCTCATAAAAGGGAAGGTCCTCGCATGGCACCTTATTCCTTCGGGAATGTGGTGTATTGGGCAAATATCATAACGGTAGTTGTGTGGTATTAGCCATCCATGTCAGGTCGCATAAAAAAAAAGAATGAAACTTGGGTTATTTGCACAGAACAATTTTTGTTCTGTGGTTATTTGGATGGCTAACCAGTATGACTTGCCTACCACCATTATTGGTATGTACATACAAATACAATCACCACAATACCTATTGTTGTCATGACGAAAGCTGCAGTAGTTTTTTCATGTTTTTTTAGGGTTCCGTGGGAAAAGTGAAAGGGTGCCAATGGAAACCTATTACTAAGCCTCCGTTGTCAGTCTGTCAGTCCGTCTGGCACAGGGCTGTATCTCATGAACCAGTAGGCAGCTGAAATTTTTGCTGAGTGTGTATACTGAGAGCTGCTATAACAACAAAATATCTAAAATAAAAAATTATGCAAATCAAAGGGGGGCACACAAAAAACGTGACGTTTTGGTGTTCAAGCTTTTACCATGGTACGGAACCCTTCGTTTGTGAGTCCGACTCGCACTTTACTTGTTTTTTATGTGCAGTGTGACAGACTTGAATATAATTGTTCAGGGACTCCATATCCCGTGCCGTTCAGCAAGTTTAGTCATATAATCGTACCACTTTCCTAATTAAATTATCCTAGTACACATTAGTATATTCGAGAATAAGCTAGGTCTCATGCCAGGGTCAATTGAAACCCTTTACTTCATCCGCGTCACATTTTATCTAAGGCGGTTATACTTTATGAATGCCTTGCTTGCACGTGCATAGGAAGAAATCAGATAATTCAGTAAAACCACATTTAACCGACTTCAAAAAAAAGGGGAGGTTCTCAATTCGTCTGCATGTTTTTTTTTAAGTTTTTTTTTATGTTTGTTACCTCATAACTTTTGCCTGGGTGAACCGATTTTGATGATTATTTTTTTTAAATGAAAGCTAGTGCTTCCCAAATGGTCCCATTTTAATTTGGTTAAGTTCTGACAATGATATTCATGAGAAAATCATAAAAGTCTTAAATTTGTATTAAGATGTGCGCGACAAATGGACGAATAACTCAATATAACGCCAACCGATTTCGGTGATTCTTTTTTTATTGGAAAGGACGTGTACAAATTAGTAAGTGTACTTTAGATTCACTAAAAATAAACAAATAAAAAAAAATTAACAAAAAAAATAACCGACTTCAAAGAAAAAGCACTAAAAAGTAAAAAATAATTTCCATTTTTGTAGTTACGATTTCTGTTATTTTTTGAGTCGGTGTCAGCCAAGGTTAGGTTAGGTTAGGTTCTCTTGATTGGCGCAGCGCGTGCCCGGCTGACGCCGACTCAAAAAATAACAGAAATCGTAACTACAAAAATGGAAATTATTTTTTACTTTTTAGTGCTTTTTCTTTGAAGTCGGTTATTTTTTTTTGTTAATTTTTTTTGCTTTGAGTGTATGTGCAAAAGGATGTATGGGAATGTGTATCTTGATATGTTTAATGTTAGTCTTTGAAACAAGTGTTATATTTTGAACGTGAATTTGATATGTCTTATTATATATATTTACTTACAGAATGCATTTAATATATGTGGGTATTCATTAGTTTATTTGAGCCAGGTTCTTTTTGTTGAGATAGAAGCAAATTCATACAAGCATTTTTAAATGGGTTGAGTTTTTTTTTGTTCGAATTGGTGGCGGCTTAAGATTCACTAAAAATAAACAAATAAAAAAATTAACAAAAAAATTTAGCCAAGGTTCTCTTGATTGGCGCAGTGCGTGCCCTGCTCACGCCGACTCAAAAAATAACAAAAATCGTATCTACAAAAATGGCAAGTATTTTTGACTTTTTAGTGCTTTTTCTTTGAAGTCGGTTATTTTTTTTTTGTTATTTTTTTTTTATAGACGTCTAAGTGCCAAAGTCTATTTCCCGCAGGATTTGGTTACGACCTTATTTTTCACCTACTCGCCACATATTAGGGGGCCGCTTGCAATCAATACCAGTACAAGATAATTAGCACTTTACTAATACCGTTCAAGTATCGATTAAAATAAATCAGTACTTGGTGAAAACCAGGCAGGCTAAGGGTCTCTTCGAACAATTAATCGAATTAGCTTAATCCGTACATTAAAGGGCCTTTCTTACCATCTTGCAATCGATGCCAGTACAATTTTGAGTTGAATAAATAAATAAGATAATCAACACTTTAGTGATAAAGGCCCTTTAAGGTGGCCCAACCCGGCGGGCCTAACTCAATTGCGGGCACGGTACAAAACCGTGCTGTTGCGCTCTGGGACCTTCTCTGTTTCAAAGAATAAGACAGGCTCCGTGATGAGGAAGATGCAACCTATCCACAAAAAAGACAATGTGCATAGTGTATGATTTGGTAAGATTTACGAAAATTTTAATTTCAAAACGACTTATAGCTGAAAGTAAACCACGACCGCTGTAGTCAAAAATCTAACAAAAACCAAATACATTATAAATCTTCATTAAATAAGCTATGTCTGATGACTAATCTTTTTAAGATGTTCTTACTTTATCATTGCGTAATCCACCTCCAAAGTTATTGTATAAAACGCGCGAAAAAATCGAACTTTCGGACGTTATAACTTGGAAACCAAACACAATTTTACAATACCAATGGTCATCAGACATCTAGTTCGATCAAATAAAGCTGTTTTGAGCAAAATTTTGGATCTCTGCCAAGACATATTGGCGTGATCTTCTTTCCCCTTTTGTATGGGGAGATGAGCGGGATGGGCCACCTTAAATTAAAATAAATCAGCACGTGGTGAAAACCAGGCTAAGTCTACAAAATCATTCGAAATCGCCATTAGAGTGGCATGCAAGTAGTGACGAATAAAGTCGCTGAATAAGTTGAATTTTTGGAATCGTAGAGTTAGTTGGGATCTCATTCCCGTGGAGGCCCAGTGTGCCTATCCAAATGGCCAGATTAGCAGCAGCCGACTCGCCAGTCAGTTCACCGCAGCAAGCAGCGTTACGACAATAGTCCTAGTTGCCTCTGAAATGGGCGTTTACGCCAAAACGATCGAATGGCGTTTTCAAATGTATGGAGAAATTGAAGAGCGCGCGCTGTGGGCGTTAAGCGAACAACATTTGCGAGTCCGAGTTTGATTTGACAGCTTACTCACTGTCGCCGTAAATACGTTGAAGTTGCCGTTTACGCCGACCTCGCGTTTTCATACAATTCGGAAGTCCGAGTTTGACTTTGACAGCATGAAGAAATAAAACCACAGAATATCTAGTCAAACCTTGTGTGGAGTTTGACGCTTTTACGTAACTACGAAGTTCCGTAAACGTCAATTTAGGTGAGAACTCGGACTGGCCACTCTGTCCGCAGTATAGCACCCGGATGCCGCCTTCGCTGGAACAGCCACACGCGGTCATTGATGAAAAATGGAGAATGAACGTAGATTTACAAACATGGTGGCGGCAAACGGAAAAAATAGCGGAGACTGGACGTTGCCGGTGTGTCTCGTGTTTGCTAAACATGCGGGCGAAGCCGGATGGCCGCGGTCTGTGCATGGGTGGCTGTGTGCCACTTCTTCCACCAACTTCAATGTTTATGGTAAAAACGTAGATTATTGACACCTTACTTTTCCCGCCAGGAGGGCAAACGCCCAGACGGAATGAGTCTTGTGCCCTGGATTAAAGGTAGGTCTCTGTTGTGTGACGCGACTTTCGTCGACACTTTAGCACAGAGTCATGTACTAGCTTCTTCGAGAACAGCTGGTGCCGCCACGGCCAGAGCGAAGAACCTTAAGCGCGGGAAATACAAAGACCTTTTAAAGGACTTTGAATTTGTCGCGTTTGCGGTAGAAACGTTCGGGCCGTGGAGCGCAGACGCAAAGGCTTTCTCGGAGAGACTTTGTGTCAAATTAAGGGAGGAAACCGGGGTCCCACAATCGGGAGCCTACTTTTACCAAAAAATTTCTTAGGTCCAAAAGATCGTATATTATATCGAATGAGTGCAAAATATAAAATCGTATACATGCAATAACTTTGGACATGGATTACTCGATAATAAAACAAAAACATCTTAAAAAGGTTAGTCATCAAACCTAGCTTGTGTCATAAAGATTTATAATCAATTTGGTCTTTGTTTGATTTTTAACTACAGCGGTTGTGATATATTTTTAGTTATAAGTCGTTTTATAAGTATTTTTTTCTTAAATCGTACCAAATCAAACACTATGCAAATTGTCTGCTTTGTGGACACGTTGCATTCTCCTCATCACAAAGCCTGTCTTTTTTTAAACAGAGAAGGTCCCAGAGTGCAATAGCACTGTTTTGTATCACACTCGCGAATGAGTTAGTCCCTTAGGGAAGGGCCACCTTCATGAAAGTAATCTAATGTCGCAACGAGCATTCGATTCAAAACATCGACGAAATAGGAAATAATCCTTCAATACCTTATCTGTCATATTCCACCCCTGGGATCATCATGAACCGTCTCGTACAATACACGGTACGCCAGCGAGAAATAGCCCTTATGACGATCTACACAAGGGTGTCTAGGCAACTTCCCAGGAACCGTTGCGTGAAGATAGAGCAAGCCTCGGATAAAAATGTATTTGGTGTTGTTTGAAGAGTGAGTGTTTGCATCCGATATCTGCGTATAGTCAATATTGGTCTGCAGGTCGGTGACCCGTGACAATCGCATCTCCTGTCCTGGCTATTGGAAACAGCTACTATTACTGGATGCATCATATGGATCTGTTTGAAAAATGTCACGGCGTTTCACGCGGCAGGTAGAGATATTCTCCGACGTTTCGAGCTAATCATTCAGCCCGTTGTCAAGGAGGCATCCGCCGCGCTCGTGCGCAGCAGACGTAAGTTCAAACATGTCTAACGAGCGCGGTAACCTCAAAAGTATCATAATTTGGATCGTTTATCAATAAGGCTTTGCCCACGTTGGGCCATAGTTAGGTAAGAGGTTTACATGCTTTCTGCCTTTACACTATTTTGAAGCAGAAAGAAGGAACCGTCGTCAACATAACGACCGGTTCAGTTTGTAAAAAATTGGGTTGAGTACACAATCATATGGTGATTAGTGTAGAATAGTTATAGTATCATAAATTCTTCTTCTTGCTTCTTGAGGCGAAAAATAAGGACAGATATATTTTAAATTTAAGATAGTTAATCACTAACCAGAGATTGTACACTCCACGCTAGGCCAGAGTGAACCATATTTGGTTATGGTTAATGTATTAGTTAAATATTGTTTTTTGTCTACCTTCTTTCGGAATAAAAAAGATAGACAATACTTAAGGATGTTCCGAACCATACAATGTTTTTTTTTACACAGAACGTAAACAGTATTGCACTTTAGGTGGCCCATCCCGCTCATCTCCCCTTACAAAAGGGGAAAGAAGATCACGCCCCTATTTCTTGTCAGAGATCCAAAATTTTGCTCAAAATAGCTTTATTTGATCGAACTAGATGTCTGATGACCATTGGCATTGTAAAATTGTGTTTGGTTTCTAAGTTATAAGGTCCGAAAGTTCTTATTTTTCGCGCGTTTTATACAATAACTTTGGAGGTGGATTACGCAATGATAAAGTAAGAACATCTTAAAAAGATTAGTCATCAGACATAGCTTATTTAATCAAGATTTATAATCTATTTGGTTTTTGTTCGATTTTTTACTACAGCGGTCGTGGTTTACTTTTAGCTATAAGTCGTTTTTAAATTAAAATTTTCGTAAATCTTACCAAATCATACACTATGCACATTTTCTTTTTGTGGACATGTTGCATCTTCCTCATCACGGAGCCTGTCTCATTCTTTGAAACAAAGAAGGTTCCAGAGCGCAACAGCACGGTTTTGTACCGTGCCCGCGAATGAGTTAGTACCGCCGGGTTGGGCCACCTTAAGGCACGAATTCGTCAAAAATATTAAACATAGCCATAGTAGTTGCAGCGAAAACATTTCACAATTTCAGGTTTAATGGTTTCGTTGTAATTGCCGATTAGAAGTTTTACACCGTTAGATGGCGCTGTTAAAAAAAATCGTATTTCATTAAATTGTAACAAAACCAATAATCCTGAAATTGTGAAATAGTTTTCGCTGCAAGTAATATGACTATATTAAACTTTTATTATTAATTCGTGGCTTAAAGTGCAATACTTTTTGAGTTATGTGTGCAAACAACTTTATATGGGTCGGAACAGCCTTAACAATAACATTAACCATAAACAGAGACGGTGCACTCCAGTCTCATTAGTTTTTTGTTGAATTTGCTTTTAGTCTCGTAAATATATTCGTGTCCCAGTCTTAGCTTACATCTATGGTCCCAGAACCTCGCCTCGTTTATCTATACAAGTTCTTGGGTTCACCAAGCTGAATAGGGCAACACTCACCACATAATCCAAATCCATAATAGGGGAATGTAAATTTTTCCTCCCTACAATATTGTAATCCAAACATGTCAGTTTCCAACGAGGTTTCCTCCCGCACAAACCAGGGCCAGAGTGGTCAGTCTGAGTCCTCACCTAAATTGGCGTTTACGGCAAACCGATCGACTGGCGTTTTCTCCAAACTCCATACAAGTTTTTACTAAATATTCCGTGGTTTTACTTCTTCAAGCTGTCAAAGTCAAACGCGCACTTCCGATTTGTATGAAAGCGCGGAGTGGACGTTGAGTAAGCTGTCAAATCAAGCTCGGACCCGCAAATGTTAGTTCGCTTAACGCCCGCTGCGCGCGCTCTTCAATTTCTCCATACATTTGAAAACGCCAGTCGATCGGTTTGCCGTAACGCCAACTTATGTGACAACTTAGACTACCGGCTCTGAACCGTGAATGGCAAATATTCTACCAGCAAGAGCGCAGAATGATTTTAATTGTTGCAGAATTGATCAAATTCCCTCACATCTTCTAACATTTTACGCCTCTTAACCTCCAGTCCCCAATTGGCCTGTGACTATATTCACGTGTACCTTTAGGCGCGCTAGATGGCACATCTCCTTCTTTTTTAGGGTTCCGTGTCCAAAGGGTGCCAACGTTACCCTATTACTAAGCCTCCTCTGTCCGTCCGTCCGTCCTTCTGTCCCAGGGATGTATCTCATGAACCGTAATAGGTAGATAGATGAAATTTTCACAGAATTTTATTTTGCAGATATAACCTTAAAAAATATAAAATTAAAAAATAACAAAAAATAGATATCATGGCATTATATGTGGTATTAGTCATCTGCGCCCAATTTCCATAAACGGTTGTGAGGTAAATTAAAAACTAGGTTAGTAAGGATCATCTGTGCGGTTAAGCAGACAAAAGCGGCGTTTGTTCATGCGCGCGCGCAAGGCATTGTCATCTTCGATCTAGGGAAGTCCCATCAAGTAACTACTCTATTATTAGCGCACTGTTTGTGTCGGCCTTTAGCCAAGATAGGTAGTTCGACCATGTTAAAATATTTTCCTTTGTATTTTTTTTATGTGACTGGACATGGATGGATAATACCACACCTTCTGTCATGGTATTAGCCCAACACACCACATGGGAACCAGGTGCCATGCCAGGACCTTCCTTATATTGCACGGCTACACTGAACTGGATGGAAAACACGGACAATTTTCATTGCCGTTTCGACCATCGTTCATTCAATGCGATGGTACCAACCCGGGCGGGAATAACCCTACCACCTAGTAAGTAAGGAAGGGGACCTACAGTTTAACGTGGAATCCGAACCACGGCCAGCCTCTCTCAACGGTCGAATGGTCACCCATCCAAGACCAGACCGGACCCAGCGTTGCTTAACTTCGGAGAGCGATCGCCGAAGTGTCGCGTCACTGGGCTATTAAGGCTAAAAAAACGTGCAATTCATTACCGCACAGAGATGACAGAGGGTCATACTAAAATTGAAGAATCCCAGCTTTAAAGGCGAGCTTGGCTTTCCCTCGATGTCAGGTCGACACCAAATATCCCTATCAAGGGGTCGATTGTGCCTATAATCACGCAGTCACGTTTGCGAATGTTCCACGTGAAGTGAGCTAGAGCCGATCCGGACGAACTTCAGTCCTGTCTTAAGGTGGGCCAACCCGCTCAACTCCCCATACAAAAGGGGAAAGAAGATCACGCCAATTTTTGTTGTCAAAGATCCCAAATTTTGCTCAAAATAGCTTTATTCGATGAAACTAGATGTATGATGACAGTTGGAATTGTAAAATTGTGTTTGGTTTCTAAGTTATAAGGTCCGAAAGTTCGAATTTTTCGCGCGTTTTATACAGTAACTTTGGAGGTGGATTACGCAATGATAAAGTAAGAACATCTTAAAAACATTAGTCATCAGACATGGCTTATTTAATCAATATTTATAATCTATTTCGTTGGAAATGTTGCATCTTCCTCATCTGTCTTATTCTTTGAAACAGAAAAGGTCCCAGAGCGCAATAGCACGGTTTTGTACCGTGCCCGCGATTGAGTTAGTCCCGCCGGGATGGGCCACCATAAATGAATTGTTGGCCTGGATGAAAAATAAATTAACTAACGGCCACTCCTTCCAATCAATAGCACTATTTCTCGTGGTATGTTTGTTTTTAATAATAACTTTTATTTTATTTATCAGTATTTAAAATACACACACCACCTCTGGCCGCCTCTGGTTGAATATGGCGATAAATCCTTTGCGTTTCCGATAATTATCCCGCAAAAAAACATTACTTAGCCTCCGCTGTCCGTCCGTCCAAATTTTGTACGATGGTACGGCACCCTTCATGTGCGAGTCCGACTCGTACTTGGCCAGTTTTTTTTTTCCACCGACGTCTGTACAAATCGACATTGTCCCGAGCGAAGTCGGGTACGGCAGCTAAAAGAAAAAACCCAAACAGAAGCAATAAATACATTGAGTAATCAGAAGCCAACACTCGTTGAATTAATTGAATTAGCTACCTACGTTCCAGTTTCTCGAAATCTCACGTTAATTTCGCCTAACCGGGCGAAACGCGACACCGCGACGTACGACGCCGGGAAGCGGCACGTAGCGTCACATTTCTCGCGCGCACCGGCCAATTACCTGCCGACATCTTCGCATGTCCACTGAACAATCGCTCGAGAGCGACACAGCGTAGCGGCGAGCGCGGAGACAGCGAATAAGGGCTCCATATGACTCTAACCTCCAATATTTTGGGTTTATTTTCGCCTAACCGGGCGAAACGCGACACCGCGACGTACGACAAGTCGATACAACGAGCCGGGAAGCAGCACGAAGCGCCACATTTCTCGCGCGCACCGGCCATTTACCTGCCGACATCTTCGCATGTCCACTGAACAATCGCTCGGGAGCGACACAGCGCAGCGGCGAGCGCAGAGACAGCGAATAAAGGCTCCATATGACGCTAACTACCAATATTTTGGGTTTATTTTAGCCTAGCCGTGCGAAATGCGACATTGTGAGTGATGGACAACAAGTGGTGCAGATACCACGCTCCCCAGCGACCCCTGCTATAATTATGGTTTCCTTATCAATAACTAAAAAATATTGGAACGAATACGATTATTCAAATTAAGGTGGGCCATCCCGCTCAACTCCCCATACAATCGGGGAAAGAAGATTACGCCCATATTTCTTGTCAGAGATCCAAAATTTTGTTCAAAATAGCTTTATTTTATCGAACTAAATGTCTGATGACCGTTGGCATTGCACAGTTGTATTTGGTTTCTAAGTTATAAGGTCTGAAATTTCTTTGGTGGTGGATTACTCAACGATAAAATCTGTACATCTTAAAAAGATTAGTCATCAGACATAGCTTATTTCATGAAAATGTATAATCAATTTAGTTTTTGTTAGATTTTTGACTACAGCGGTCGTGGTTTACTTTTAGCTAGAAGTCGTTTTGTAATATTTTTTCTCGTAAATCTTGCCAAATCAAACACTATGCGCGTTGTCTGCTTTGCGGACATGTTGCATCCTTCTCATCACGGAGTCAATAGCACGGTTTTGTACCGTGCCCGCGAATGAGTTAGTCCCGCCGGGACACCTTAAATGGATGGAGGGAGTTTTGTATCCTAGAAATAAGTTGTTTTGTGTTGTTTGTTTGAACTTTTGTCTATTCAATTGTGATTTCTAAAAAACACTTTGCGACAGCGTGCGGTGTCCGATTCGCTCCGCCCCGTGCGCGTCGCGTCGCTGCCGGTGCGCCCGCCGAGCGTGCAGCGCCCGCCGAGTTTTTCAAGTGGCAGTCACTGGCCGGTGGAAAATGTCTCGGCAGAAGAAAAAAACTGGCCTCTTCCTAGTTGATCGCGTGGCGGCTGCCCGTAAGAACATCATTATTCTGTATTGATAAATGTGTATCTTTCACTTTTCTGGTCACTTTCCTGGGGGTCTACCATGGTGAGTTTATTCGCCGAGGGAATTACAAGTCAGGGAATAAAGCTGACGACTAGTACCATCCTCGCTGTCAAATGACGTAAGTTCACTCGTCGTTCGTTCGTTTATGCAGCATCGGTCAAACAAATTCATAAGAAAATGTAACATATTTGTACCATCTTAATATTTGCTGCAGCACTTCCCGGGCCGGAATATCCTACCGAAAAGTTGATGATTCTGTAATAAATAAGAATGTAGGCCATGGTTGGTTCCTTGTTAAGTTCTGTTATATTGTCCGTGTGTTTGGTATTGGCATAGTTTAAGGTTGTATAGATGTTTGGTTATGTTTGCTGCTTTTAGGTATTTTGGGTGTTATGTGGTCTTCTTTAGGCTCTTTGGTGTTATTGTTGGAGTTGTTTAGTGTAATTTGGAGTCGTTTATATTTTCGTAGTGTAGGTGTTCATTGGTCTTTGAACGCCAATGACAGCAAATAACCCCAAAGTATACCGATTAATAGCTCTAACCAACACTGCATTAAACAGAAACAGTTTAGACATTCATAGAAAACCTCAAACGTATTCTGTGGTTGGAGTGAATAAAATCAAAAGAGTGTTAGGGAATCAGCCGAATATCAAATTTTCGTAGCACTATTGCGTATTCTGTGGCACAAGGGAATGAAATCAAACGAATAGATAATCGAACAAACTCGCCAGCCGAGCATCAACTTGTTTGGAACTAGCTACATTGTAAAAATGGATCTTTGGTTATTGTGTTTGTGGGAGCTGCGACGCGAAGAGCGCCGAAGGTCTCGTTATTGGCGAAGAAGCCTTCGACTGCGTTGTGAGTATGATATCGCCGCCGATAACCGAGACTTTCGGAAGCTCTACCGCCTCACTCCGGACCTCTTTGAGGAGCTATGCCGGGAGATCGTACCACTGCTCCCTCAACCAAAGAGATCCGACAGCATCTCCCCAGCCAAAAAAGTAAGAACATTCATGAATGTAATATCATTGATTTGAAAGGAAGCCGAGGGATTATTTTTTCCTTATAGATGCTCTTTGTGTGTGTGAGAGAGAGAGAGAGAGAGTTGTTTTGCTTACAGATAATGACTACCCTTGCATTTTTGGCGAGTGGTGACTATCAACGCATGTGTGGGAGCACCGTAGACTCATGCATCGCTCAGCAGACTGTATCTGTGGCGATGCATCAAGTTATTGCAGCCCTCAACAACCCGCATATTCTTACAAAATTTATCCACTTTCCTCAGAACCAGCGCGAAAGGGATGAAATAAAACAAGGGTTAGTTTAGAATTACTTATATTATTATTATTATTATTATTTTTTGATCTTTAATACTTATCAATATGAAAGAAGAACATATATCACTTACCTAAGCAAACTCGCCCATGCAAAACTATACTGTACAAATAAAAGTAATTATACCGATTATTTCAGATTTTTCCAAAAATTTGGCATGCCAGGCGTTGTGGGCTGCATTGACTGCACGCATGTTGCACTGATAAGGCCACGAGAAAATGAAGAGCGGTACTTCAACAGGAAATACTACCACTCCCGAAATGTGCAAATAGTTAGTATCTAATTACATACCTACGTATGTAAGTTAATAACTATGGTTTCAAGGATACATTCTTCGAATAAAACATAGTAAATATGGCTCAGACACCCAAACAATTTATGTAATGTAATGTAAGTTTCCTCAATAACTTTTGAAAATAAACACATCTACATAAATTGAATTGGCTTCAAATAATCAAATAATGTTAAGTCTATAAGTAGGTAAGCAGAGATTAGATTAGATCGCGGCATACTTTTTTGCTTCTTCTAAGTGGTATAGGCACTAAAGGGGTTTCCATTTTATTTCCACCACTTTCATTCTCTTTTTGAATAAGTGAATTTACGTGCATAGTTGAGCTGTTCCATGATTCTAAACCCATGTAAAACTGCAGGGGGACCCTACTAGGTGGTAGGGTTAAGCCTGCCCGGATTGCTACCACCGCATTGGATGAAACTATGGTTAAACAACAATAAGAAAGTGTCCGTATTAACCATAAATCAATGCACTCGTGCTCATAAAGGGAATGTCCTGGCATGGCACCTAATACCGTCGTGAATGTTTATTCTATAGTCGTACTCAGAGTGAACCTTGCATAACTTAGTACGGGATTAGCACCGGACTAACCATACAAAAACCGGCTTAGTCTGACAATCATGCACACACTAAAGTTAGTCCGCCCACTCTGAATACGACAGTATGTGTATTGTACTAATATATGTAATGACGGTATTTATGTATTAGCCATCCATGTCAGGTACCATAGAAAGGCATGCTTTACGATTATACTCGTAGGTGCATTTAAAAAGTAATCATTACGTTCTCTTATGTCAAGGCATGACATAAGATTTCGCTTTTGCTCTGTAATAATTTGTTTAATCATCCGTTTGCTCTAAATGACCAAACCATTTTATATATATGTCGGCGCGCGGGCTTCTGCAGCCCTGCGCCTTGTAATATGAAAAGTGGAACGCCTAAGTGTGTGCGTTCGGATGGAGTCGTGTTCCTAGAGTAAAAGAGACGGAGAAAGTCGAGTGAGCGAGACAAGACTATAGCTCGAGTGAATGCAATAGCACTAGCAGCGGTGGTCGCGGGCCACACACGCACTTGTCCGGCGGCGATCGGCTCGAACGGTGGTGTGTACTCGGAGGACACGAACCTATCTACGCTTTTCCAGTGCTTGCAAGATGGACCCTCAAGAAACCTCAGCCCACACCTGTGACGCTCCGACATATATTAATAATAAAAAAAACATCCTCAGGTATGCGACGCTAACATGCGAATTATAAGTGTGGACGCAAGCTATGGTGGGGCTAGTCATGACAGCTTTGTGTTCCAACAGAGCACAGTGAAGCGTATCATTGAAGAGCTACAAGATAATTCCTGGTTGCTAGGTATGAAAACTTCAATTCTAATAAATGTTTATGCCAATTTCACTAAACCTTTCATAACATTTAGACAAATGACATTGTTACGATATATGTAAACTATGTATTTAGGTAAATAAGAGCACTCTACTGAAATACAAATATCTATTCTTAATATTTCTACAATGTGGTATGCTTTGTCTTATGTGTCTAAGGACCTATTTTACCATCACTCCATAAACTCTTCCGTAACATAAGTATGGCAAAACTTAAAGTACTACCTTATACACACGTAATTGTATAAAGGACCCCGTAGCTGTATCCGATCCATGAGGTGATAAGCATCACTTGCTTCAACATGTTGCAAAATCATAAAAAAATAACTATTTTTGAAACCATTTTGGTTTCAATGTTTCTGGTTTTATCCACCTCTAATACTTTTGAAATAATATAATTTATGAAATTAATTTAATTTTTTTAAGAACCTTTTTTTCTATAACTCTTCATGAATGGATAATACCAGACATAGCCAAACACACCTAACTCCTGCAGGAATGAGATATCATGCCAGAACTTCCATACATTGATTGGATGGAAAACACGGACAATTTTTCAGTGCGATGTGCCACCAAGTGGTAGGTTGAATTCAAGAAAATAGAGGTTTTGAAAAATAAAACCCAGCCAATTGCTGTTATTGTAAACAAATTTAATGGTCTGGGTGGCTACACAACTATTCATGGGTTCATTGTTAAGTATTGCAATTAGAAATAGGTGGAACAAATCTATGTGCAGAAAACATGTACGTGATGCGTAGCGGTAAGTATGCCATGCTTAGTTATGAACATATTTTTGGTAACATGTTAAATAGGCCGTAATTTATTTTATGTTTATACAAGTTTAAAGTATAATTTTGTTGTTTTAGGTGATTCTGGCTACCCATTGAGAAAATATTTAATGACTCCAATAAATAATGCAGCTGACAATACACCTGAAGGACATTACAATAGATTACAGAAATCCACAAGAAACACGATTGAGCGCACATTTGGGGTCCTGAAAGGACGATGGAGATGTCTGCTTGCTGCGCGCGAGCTACATTACGATCCGGTGACTGTTGGTAAAATCGTCAACGCATGTTGTGTATTGCACAACTTTTGCAATACACAGCATGCATTGCGTGCGCCGCGACTGACACCGAGGGAACGCCGCATTGAGCAATATCTCCAACAACGCCGTGCCGAGGTAGTTGTACTACGTCGGACTGCCGCCGCTGAATTGCAAGCCGGACAGCAGGTCCAAGCACACTTGGTCCAGGCGCTAAGACAGGTGTAACTTTGGCCCAACAAGAAAAATCATAAAACCCTCCTTGGCGTCTGTTAACATACCATGCATTATTGAGCCACCCGGCATAAGCCGCAATGAAGGGAAGAGACCGGATGGAATGACCTTGGTACCATGGAGTCGAGGCGCACACCTTTAATATGGGATGCGACGTGCGTTGATACCTTGGCACCGTCCCATGTGCACGACACATCCCGAGTGGCCGAAACGGCCGCGACAAAGGCAGCCATTCTTAACATGTCTAAGTACACATCGCTGCTTGACCGTTTTGAATTTCAGCCTTTCGCCGTCGAGACCTTTGGACCTTGGTCACCGGACGCTAAAGGCAGATGACATCGGAAAACTCCTGAAATGAAATGAAATTAAAATATTCTTTATTGCTTACAACTATTACATAGTACGCAAAGGCGAGCTTATTGCCAAAGGCAATCTCTAACAGCTAACCTTTATATTAGAAAATATATTAAGAGGTAGCAAGAAACATTAAATTAATTAAAACTAAGCACCATAATCACACTTAGAAAACATTAGATAACTTAAGACTATATAAACAGAAAATATTTGATTGATTTAATTGTTTTAACATGTCAAGTACCAAGATTTTAATTTTACCTTAAAAATAGACAAAGAAGCACTTTCCCTAATAGTAAGAGGCAATTGATTCCACAATCGTGCTGAGTGAACTGTAAAAGAACCCGAATAAGCAGTGGAAGAATGTGACGGAATAAGGAGCAGGAGATTATCTGCAGACCTAAGTGGTACAACATGAAAAGAGAGATATTTAAAGCGTTCTTTAAGATAAAGTGGGGATTTGGGATCATTTAAGATGAAGTAAAGAAGAGAGAGAACATGCATATTACGCCTCTGGCGAATATTGAGCCATTTTAGTTTCGCACGATAGTTGGATATATGATCAAACTTCCTCAAACCAAAGATATAACGAATTCCATAATTAAGCAAGCGATTTAGTTTGTCCAGAAGCTCCTTGTTTAGATTACACAGATGTCACCATAATCTAATATAGGATGAACTAGCGACTGAAACAACTTGATTTTAGTTTCGATTGGTATAAGGCGATGGAGACGCCAGAGAGTGTGCATGGCTTCATATATTTTCCTGCAAACTTGACCCGTATGATAAACCCACGATAGTGACTCGTCAAGGAAAATACCTAAATGTTTAACCCTTGAACTATAGGGTATAGTAATACCATTGTATAGGATAGGTGGGAGATTACTCTTATCAATCTTTGCCAAGAGCTTGCCGATACCAACAATCATGACCTGTGTTTTTGATGGATTAACTTGAAGACCAAACCTTTCCGACCATTGTAGTGGAGAAGTCTGGCGATTGTCGTGCAAAAGCCTTTTTTATCCGTAGAATCGCTCTCGAAATTCAAAGAGGCAACGCGGCGAGTGTTCTAGGCACTTTGGGGAAAACATCGGCTGTCTTCAATGAAATATGACTTATGCTTTAACGCAACATATTTCATTGGATCGCTCACCGATCCACATTTTTCTTTGCTTTAGTTTAATTTAAATTTTACTGTTAGATTATTAATTTAAATTGTTTTTGTTAGATTGTTAGTATATTAATTTCAAATTTATTTCGTGTTTCTTCTTCAAAGATCTAGCTGGCCCCGCGCCTTTGCCGGATGGAGTTACTACGGAGAAATAAAAAAATCTTTCTTGGCGAAAATTTCGATCGTAAAACAAGCTTGTTGTGAAAATGTTACATTTCTATGTTAAACTGTGTCGGAGATTTTGTGTTTAGTATGAAAAGTGTTACATGAAAATGCGTAATTTTTTATTTCTTTTACTCCCTTAAAAATCGAATTTTAAATAATCTTTACCTATTAAGTGTTCCCATCTTAACAAAAAGCCACTGTGTAAATTTTACATTTCTAGGTTCAATGGTTTTAGAGATTTCAAGTGTTAGATGAAAAGTCGTTCATTTTGGCCTCTTTTACCCCGCTTTTAAGAGCTAAAATCCTTGTTCAGAAAGCATTTACTACTTAAAATAAAGCTACTCTAAAGGTTTAACACTCCCAGATTAACCGGTTACGGATAATCGGTGTTTGATGCCTTGATGATGTATTGTTATATGAAAATGTGTACATTCTGGCCTCTTTCCCCTTTAATCCTTTCTTAGTGAGAGTTTTCGCCGTTAAAGGATACCAAAGTAAACATTTCTAGTTTCTAGTTTCAATGGTTTCGGAGATATCGTGATGCGTGAATGGATTTCGTTTATATATATACAGAGTGAAATATTAGGATTAATCAATCAAACGATTAAATGACTAATCAAACTGCCGACACATGTGTAGTCTATTGTCTATGACAGCCATACTAGCTCCGATTGCACGAAGAGACGAATCTCCGTACCAAATCGCATTTTGTATCGTTAAGTCCGGTGATAATTTGAGTATTAAATTTTGACACTTCACTCTGAATACGACCATTGATTATTATGCAACACGATTATTAATTAAAAATACAATAAACTATGTTTTGATTATTTAAGGGCTCCATCAAATATTTAGCTATCTTAAAAGTTTGAGAACCACTGGTTTATGATAACAATCAGAAAGTTAAACCTTTATTTCGTAAAATCTAAGAAATATTTTATCGACTTACCTGCATCTTTCACTTCGATAACAAAAAAATACGGAAGTTACATTATTAACCAATTATGGTCTACTTCAATGTTGTGCGCGTGGTTAACGTCTGTCAAACTATTTTATCTCTGTGCGCGGGCTCGTTGCTGTTACGTTTGAACTCTGTCGGTGTGAACTTTGTCTTGCGGGCCATATGGAGTCCTCCGAAGCTTCTTCGTCCCAGGGCCGCCGTCCCAGAGGACGTACACCGTCAACATTGCAGAGAGCATTGTTGGCGGACTTTTTAGAACGAAATCCGGGGATAGCGCGGGGACGGCTATTAGGCCCAAACGCCGCGCGGAGAGCTTCCGACTTTTGGAAACAATTGAGTGAACAATTAAATGCATCCGGAGGGTGCACAAAAACTTGGAAAGAGTGGAGAAAGGTAAGCAGTTTTTTCATACAGAGATTTTTACTACCTAATCAACCGATCTATTTAAATTGGAAGGCTAAGATCACACCCACTATCGTGATGGTAGCACAACACAACACATTCCCGAAGGAACTAGGTGTCATGCGAGCTGACACGCCTATACACGGGACGCTTCGTCCATATTTATTTCAATGCAACGACATTCCTTTGGGTTCATACAGCGTCGTGCTATGCGTCTCGTTGATGAACTAGAGGTGTAAATATATTATGTACTAGCTGCGGTACCCGGCTCCGCTCGGGTTAGCGTCGGCTAAATTATTTCATGGATAAAAAGTATCCGACATGGCTGATCCAAAATAGTGTCAAACTGGTCCAGGACAATGTATCCATCTACCAAATTTAATCAAGATCGTTCGAGATGAAATAGCATGATTTAATGAGAAACATCCAATAATTCCCATTTAGAGCTTCGTTGACGTTTGGTGGCTATTTAAAAAAAAAACATTTGCCGCGAGAACCTTTCTGCACTTTCACTGCTACATTGCTTACCTAGTAAGTAACGTGTAACGTAGGTAAGTTTTGCGTGGACTCCAACCCACAGCCAGCCTCAACATCGAAAACAGTAACCCATCTCGAACCTGACTGCTCCCAGAGATGCTATACATTGATAAAATACGCATATAAATAAGGTAACCGGTTCGCATGTTATAAGACTTTAAGACTCACTACTTACCCTTCTGGTAATGAAGCGTTATATTATGTAATCTATAAGTTTTTAGTAGAATCAGGCTAGACGTAGATACAATGCACATCTAAATCGAGTAATTGGTTCTCAAGGATTTTATTCTGTTGGTCGCTCCTCCGGCGATTTAGCGTGATGCCAAGTAGTCCTAAAGTTGCAGGAAATACCAAGCCGTACTTCAGTAAAAGTAAGCGCTGCCGCCGCAAAGCCGCGCCGTGCATAGCATTGCAGTTTGTATGACAGCCCCATCTTAGCGTAAGCGGAACTGAATTCTATTTAGCCAATCCTAATTCCCGGGTAGTTAAATGTACATGTACTAAGTTTTACAAATCGCTAGTTCCTTGAACATTCGCCAAACGGATACCAAACAGTCACGACGTCTGCCCTCCCCCCGCCGCCGCTCCCCGCCACCGCCCCCGGCTCCTCTCCCCCTAGTGTGAAGTATCGCTACCGGCATCGTTTTCGCAGCCCCGTGAAAGTTCTAAAGCCCATGGGCACATAAATTGTAGCCTATGTGTTATTCTGATGTATAAGCTATATTATTGTAAAGTTTCATTAGAATCCATTCAGTAGTTTTTACGTGAAAGAGTAACAAACATCCATCCATCCATCCATCCATCCATCCATCCATTATTACAAACTTTCCCCTTTATATTATTTATTAGATTATTAGATATTAGATATTAGATTAGATTATTAGATATGCATAGAATAAGAGACCCTCAAACTCTGCAGAGACGTAGGGTTTTTTTGTCCTATATAGTCTCTGCCACAGAAATGCTATTCTCCATAACGCCATCACTCCATTCCCTTTCTAACATCTTTCAAAAGGAAAATATTGCACCTATTCATAGTCCACATTCTTCCTATTAAGAAGTAACTGATCCCCTAAATCCTTTATCTATAGCGTCGGTAAACGGTGCCCTATATGCCGCACTACAACTAGTTAAGAAAATTACACGGCGGGTAAAACCCTGCAGTAAATGGGGAGTTCCGAATCGTGAAACACTTAGCCGCGGTTGCACGAAGAGACGGCCGAGTTAATCAATGTTCAAACACGTCACTTTTAGTGATCCGCATAGAGTTCCTTCCATACTGTCCACACAAAGTGACGTGTTTGATCATACTGTGACGTTGATTTTGATTTTTTGTCCTTTCGTGCACTCGGCCCTTAGTCAACTCTTACGAGTTGGGATTGGGATGGGATGAAATGTAATGCAGGCACAGGGTTTTACTTTTTGTAATGCTCGTTTAATGAATTTTCAGTTTTGGACTGATAAAAAAAAATACCTAAAAGCGCTCGCTGCAAAGCACCAGCGAAATGTCACTGGAACTGGTGGTGGGCCACCTGTCGATTCTCCCCCGTTTGAGGAATGGGAGAAAAGAATGTTGGCAGTAATGGGGGAAGGCTTTGGGCAACCGGAATCCGATATTTTGGTGCTCCCCCCTCTATCAGTGAGTTAACTGTGTTTGCATACTTTTGAAATAAATTTACATTCCATTTTGTCGTTATCCAATGAAGAACAATTAACTAATCCTGTTTAGTCGATGCCGTAATATAGTAAGCCTATATATTTCATCGTGGAGAATGTATGAAACAATGTGTGTCTGTAGATCAAGCGAAAGAGGTGTGCTGAGATTGTACCGTATGGCGCTCTATTATCACAATAAATATTAAAACAATCGCAAATATTAATATTTTATTAACATGATTATTATATTATTCTTCTCTACGATTATTAAACTGGCTAAATGCTAAATGTTAAAATATGACTAGTTTTAGTTCAGTGTACATTCTATAGATGATAAATATAGAATACACACAAAGTACCTACAAACCAATGCTTATAATCTTATTGGCTGATTTAATTCCGTCACTATTTGGGTAATCAATTAATTGAATTAACAGTGATTTTATTAATCGTCATGAGGAAATCATACATGTTAAGATTATTTTAAATGAGTAAGCATATAAGATTAAGGGTAAATGTTTTTTTTTGTGTTTGTAGGTACCATGGAAAATTGAGCCTTTTTATTTGTGATTATCATCTGTTTCAAAGTGTTTTCAATTGCCACTCATACATTATTAGGATAATCTTCCAAAAGCACAGATTAAACTACTTGTAAGCTTTTCCGTAGTTGTGTAACAGGCGATTTTGCATTGCTAAGCATAATGTGATAAAGAGGGTTTATGTGAGCTTAAATTAATTACTTTATAGGAGTCGAGAAATAATGTGACGGTTGTGGCCGTTGTGCATCAAGAAGATTATGACCTCATTGAGGAAATGCCTCTTGATGCCGAGCAACCAGGCATTCTATCGCGATCACCGCAACCGCCAAACCTGCCACCATCGCTACAACTGCCGCCCCCGCCGCAACTGCCGCCATCGCCGCAACCTCCATCGCTGCATCCGCCATCGCCACATCAGCAGCCATTGCCGCGAACCGTTGGCCAAGGGCGCAGGGGTTAATTTTTTGAACTGTAAATGGATAGCTAATATTGAGCGACGATATTTGTCAAACTCACATGGGAAGTAGGTGCTATGCCAGGCTCTATAACATTGCATGGCTACATTAATCTGGATGGAAAACTCCGAAAACTTTCATTGTCCATCATTTATTCAATGCGATGAATCCAGTTTTTCGAGGAATCTGGAACCACGAATGAACCTAACCTAACCTCACTCCACCTGCGACATGCACTTATTTTCTTTTGAGTCGTAACCCACGCACCACCAATTTGAAATGTGTTGCACAAAAACTGCAGGGGTTGATTCTCGATACATAATTGTACTTGCTAAAGTACATTTTTTCCCTAAAATCATGTCGTATAACAATGCATTGATGCAATATATGGAAACTGTGATGATTTAACTGTAATCGATTTCAGAACTATTTTTAAAGGTGCCGGCAATGTACCTATTTTATCCTCTCAGAATCCGCAAAGGTGTTTGCATTCAAAACGGTACTCTATTATATATGGCCATGTAATGGCCATCATATACAAAATTATTACTATTTAATAGTATTTCCATAAAAATTACCATTCACATAGTAAAAAAAACCACCATATTCATACATTTCAGGTCTGCACGCTGCACATCAGCGTCTCCAACGCCGTCATGCTCCCAATCGAAGTGGCTATAGAGAGCTGCTAGACTTGATTGTGGAGCGTGAGAGGGTGCAAGCCGATGAGGCGCAGCAAAATCGGGAGCTCCTGAGGCAGCTTATTCAGCAAACGCAGCGGCTGGGCGATGAAACGCACCGGCTGGGCGATGAAACGCACCGGCTGGGCGATTTATTCGAGGTTAATCTAGCGCTAGCCTATCCTGACAGGCATTGGCCTGCTGGCCTCACCGCTCAACGTTCCCTATTGTGAAATGTATTATGCAAATTAATTATACCTATTATAGTATTTTCAGACTAACTCAGCCATTTCAATAATACAAGCAATAAAAATGTAATTTTTTTTTCAGACTTTGCTGCAGGGGCTTAATAATTAATGCTCTGCTGCCAACATTCTTCCTCCCATCACCGTCGTGCTATTCAAAAGTCCTTTTCAGGACCGAGGCTCGTGGATGTCCAAGAGGCAAGCATCCGAGAGACGGATGGTGCCATTTCCTTGTCATTGTATAGAGGGGCTGTTTACTGATTTCTTTTATCTTGAGAGGTTGTTATGTATGGAAAACTGAATTTAAAAAAAATAAGGGAAAAATGTATTAATTATATACATTAAACTCCTATGAGTTTTTTTTGTTGTGTATCTTTCTATTTGCAATGGGTTTGTCAACCATAAGCGGATCCTTTATATGCAAGGATGGCATTTGAGGGGACTGCTCAGTAGCATCGGATTTTAACCGTAATATATACACCGTTCTTATGTAGAGCGCGGCATATGGTGTACGCGTGTTAAAGTGAACTTTGTGAGTGAGTGACTTTTTGAACTTTCAGTGGGGCTCCGAAAACCATGCTGGCCGGCCAGATGCTTCTTGAAACCAAGTTTGAAGGACCCTGTTGTACTTGTGGGGGAAATACCTATGCAACCTGACATGGATGGCAAATACCACAAAATACAAAATTACAAAATAACTTCATTTGGACTGAGTCTAGGCATAAACATGTCGTAACAAATTTTGTTTGTAACATTATTCTTAACAAAAATAACTAAGTTTGGTTTATGGCCGTGCAAACAAAAAAAAAACCTTGATAAAAAGGCACCAATTTCAGGCAAGGTCCAATGTGGAAAAATCTGAAAGAGTCGGTATAATTTATTATGTTTGTATGGTATGGTTATGCATGGGCGAGCGTTTAGGTAAGTGATATGTGTTCTTGTTTCATATTAATAAGTATTAAAGATCCAAATAAAAGTATGTTTATTTAAACTTTCACTGTTGTTACATAATATTAGTACAATGTTTTTCGATAAACAGTGTTATATTTATCGCTTACTTATTTAATTTAACGTTTAGGATTTTACTAACAAAAAGGTGGACGAAACATATGCTGAGATTCGTAGACCTTTTTCGTGCTTGGCTAAGTCAAAGTATAGCTTCCGGCTGTCAAATTTGACATTAGTTCCGTACATTTTGTCAAAACTGACAGTTGGAAGGCATAATTTGGCTTACGCCCGGTTCCACCACCTCCAGTTACAAAAATTCCAAAGTTATCTTTCGGTTACATCATACAAAAATGCAATTTAACTGAAAGTTAACTATCGGATTTCAGGTAGTTGGAGGCGGTGAAATCAGGGGTTGGCCAAGTACAAGTAAGCTTTATGAATCTCAGCAGTAGACTAGAAAAGTAAGCGATGATCGTAATACTGTTTATTCAAAAATATTTTGTTAACTAAATAAAAGTATTTCAAATAAATAAAACCGCTTCAAAATTAACCCTCGTTTTATTTCTTCCCTTTCGCACTAGTTCTGACGAAAGAAGGCTGAAATCACTTGATGTATGTTGAGCGATGCAGGTCCACGGTGCTAGTCACCGCTCGCAAAAAATGCAAGAGATAATCTGTAAGCAAAACAAACAATAAGTAAATCATAGGTAGTTCTCAATCTGGATTCATAGTAGGTACTTATATACAAATTTGATTCTAGTTGGCACACCCACTAGATTGGAGAATGTTTTGACGAGTGGGTAGGCAATTACCCGCCAATCAATTTATATTGCATGCAATCTCTCACAAAGAGCATCTATAAGGTAGAAAGAATCCCTCGGCTCCCTATACAATTATTGATATTGCATTCATGAATGTTCTTATTTGCTGGCTGGGGAGGTGCTGTCGGATCTCCTTGGTTGAGGGAGCAGTGTCACGAACGCCCGGCGTAGCTCCTCAAAGAGGTCCGGAGTGAGGCGGCGGAGCTTCCGAAAGTCTCTGTTGTATACTTATACAATGTATTTCCCATTCACTTCTCTAAACAAGTTGATGTAAGGTAGACGAGTTTATCAGAATTTCATTTTACAGTGAGCTATCAAATTATTAAGATGGTACAAATATGTTACATTTTCCAATGAATTTGTTTGACCGACACTGCATAAACGAGCGACGAGTGAACTTACGTCATTTGACAGCGAGGATGGTACTAGTCGTCAGCTTTATTCCCTGACTTGTTAATTCCCTCGGCGAATAAACTTACCATGGTAGACCCCCTGGTGGTGGATTGTCGGTGCGTGCCTCGTAATCAGCTTCACTTGTTTCATTTGATCCCGGGCAATATTCCATTATACCTACTATTGGAAGATAATTTGTGGAAAGCAAATCCATTAAATTTCAGCGACATCTACATTTTGAATCATTGGAATTAGATTTTGAAAATAATCTAAAAAATGTTGGTCGTGACATTCGTCGAAAGCAGGGTTCGAACCTGCGACCTTTGGATTACATGCCCACTGCTCTCACAGTCAGCCCGGATTGATCAATTGAGTCAATCCGGGCTGGCTAGTGTCCAATACCAAAATCGACTTTAGTGTAGAAGGCAATCAGATTAATGCCTCAATCATTGCAGTCAAAATGCCTTACCGTAGGAACAAAACGCGAAATCATCAGCGTCATCTAGTGAAGATAGGAGAAGCTTTATGTCGATTGTGCCAAAAGCTGACGTCATTTTCGGAATAGCTCAGTTGGTTAGAGCAATGGGCTTTTAATCCAAAGGTCGCAGGTTCGAATCCTCCTTTTGCAGCTGCCTAATTATTTTCAAAACTCGTTGAACTCGACACGTTTTTGGAGACCCAAATCGCAAAACTTTTCCAGGGTCTCTTCTAGTCTAACAACAAAGCGCCGCCTATTTTCCTTCACTTCATCCAGGCTTGCGGCCCGGTGACTGGTGAGCAGAGTATAAATTTGCAGCAGATACATGTTTGGGGACAGTACAGAGCCCTGCGCTACGCCGGCATTCACTGGCATGGCTTTGGAGCAATATCCGTCAACTAAGACTTCTACGTTTCGGCCTTGAAGAAAGTAGGCAATCTAGAAACACGGATGGAAGGCTGAAGGCCAGCTTGAAAAGCAGTCCCTTGTACCAGACCCGATAAAACGTTTTCGCGATATCCAGGTATTCATTCGCCATGATTTTCGAGCGCATCGCCCATCTCATTTGAGACGCAAACTAAAATATCCACAGCAGATCGATTCGGAAGAAAGCCATATTGGTTCTCACTATTCAGAGATGTTGTTCTTGCTAAAAACCTGTCGTATATGACTTGTCTTCTTCCCTTAGGCGCCTTGGACGTTCTGAGGTCGTAAAAGAAATTAGAACTTGCACAACAAACAACATCATTATCTTCTTTATCTCCATTTTATATTTTAATACCATACGAATTTAATCTCTTATTTACTTCACAAATCGAGTCAGGTACACGACGGCCTCTCGCTGTTGTTCTTAAAAAAACAGATAAATGATAAAAGGATCGAGCCATTAGTGATAACCGTCGATACGTTATCACACGGACATTGATTCATCACATTTCCGAGCGATTATTTCATCATTCGCTCAGGAATCTTGGGATTTAGGCGTCAGTGGCCATGAGACATGTCTTTGTTTTACTGAGGTGCGTTTCTAGTAGCCTGAAATACCTACTCTCTTTAAATTTGTTTATGTAACTGGGCATGAATGCATAGTACGTGGATCATGCCAAAAATGTATTAGATACTCTACACATTTGATTGTCACTGGCAAGTTATTCATTTTCGTTCTTGGAAATTTAAAAATGGAACGCACGTGAATTCGAATGTTAATATTTTAATATCCTTTTGTTAATATTTTGTTTCTGAGAGAATCGGGCGGGAACATGCTCACAGCCATGGAGCTCACTCGACGAGATTTTGCGCCATTATTTATTATGATTATGAAAAAGGATTACAAGCCCAACTATGCCCTAGTAATTTTGGTGAGTTTGCTTGTTCACGAGCAAAAGTTTTAAATTGGTTTGGTGAGTTTAGAAGAGGACCAGGAAGCTTTGAAGATGAGGCGAAGCCAGGTCGCCGCCAACCGCGGTCACTAAAGGAAATGTGCGAAAAGTCGAAAAACTTGTTCGTGGAAACCGAAGAACTACAAATGTAGAACTCGAGCGAGAACTGGGCATCCATTTGATTGACCGGTTTCTTAAGGAGATACTTATTTTACCTTAAAATACTTTTTATACAAAGGTATTGTTGAAAGTTAGCATAGTTTATTATGCTTTTTTTCCGAGACTGTAAAAGTTGTTGAGTGATGTCGTAAAACAAACAGCGCTAAATACGCCGCACCGAGCACACAAGACTACTTCGCAAAATTATATTATTGAATACCTATAATGTGCATTTCGCAAGAATATTGATAGGTGTGCGTGTGCATAGAATAAAAAATATGGATCAATATTATTTCTCTACACACTTCCACTTTCGTGCTCAAATTGCTGTGAGAAAACCAACTCTGTGAATGCACTCGGCCGTGCAATAATGCAACTAGCTCACCATTAACGAGTAACCACTAGCAAGACTGTATTTCTGTCCATCTTTCTGTTTGTTTACCAGCTTGTCACTTGAGTAACACTTAACCGATTTTGATGTAATTTGAATCCAATATCTTGGGTCTCCCCCCAACAATTCCATCCGAATAGCATAAACTGTGTGGTCACTTTGACTAGTCTCTGTGTTATCTGTCGGTGTAGGTTTTTATATATAGGTTGTTCATGAATTTTTCATAGGTACTGTTGAAATATGAACGGGCCACGTGGCCAATGTAAACCACTCAAGGGAACCGATATAATAACTGTACTGATTGAACTGTATAAAAAACCGGCTCTGCCGAGGGACCTGTGTGAGGTGCTGCGTAAGGTGCTGCGCAGGCCTATTCCTGGAATTCCGTAATCAGGAGTCCTGAATGTATAAAACCGCTTTAATAGCGGTTTTCTAGACTCAGGGTTCCTGACTCCTGATCACGGAATTCCAGGAATGGACCTGCTGAGACCAATTCTGGGATGAAGCAGGAATGTCCTCAGGAGAGGAACTCACTTTTTTTTTATGTGACTGGACATTGATAGCAAATACCACACCGAACACACCTCATGGGTACTAGTTGCCATGCCAGGACCTTCCTTGTAAATGTTAAAATATGACAAGTCTGAGTGCCATGTGTACGGATCTTGGTCTCGGCCTCGTGTCAAAGTGACGTCACAAAGAATAGTCGTTACAGAAAGTAAGACTTTCGAAAAGTTGTACTTTGTGACATTGAAACATTTTGTATGGACGAAATATCAAAGAAATCCAATGTGACGTCACAAAGTACTTACTACTTATGGTTAGTCTTAGGCTGAGATAAATAGTCGTAACAGAAACTAAGAAAGTAGTACTTTGTGACGTCAATTTGCATCACTTTGAGATTTCGTCCATACAAAATGTGTCAAAGTGACGTCAAAAAGTACTACTTTTCGTTAGTCATAGTTTCTGTTACGACTATTTATCTCAGCCTTAGTTTCTGTTACGACTATTTATCTCGGCCTAAGTACAGGAGATGTTTTGTGCGAATACAATATCTCTTCGCTAGCGCTCCCAACGTCGAACCGTGAGGTTATAAGCAAAAGGAGACTATGCCAACCGTCGGCATAATATCAGTGGGACCATAGCTCTCAGGCAGGTCCTGCAGCCTTTGCATAAAGCTTTGGTACTCTCAATGGCGACTGCCATACATGGACTATGTCCACTCCCTGGGATAGGGACCGTACACGAAGCTGCTAACGTCACAGAATAAGTAGTACTCCGGAAAGCCACGACATTTTAGGTCACAATAAGGTAAATGGCTGAATCTGGCTTCACAGGTAGACCGGCCCTCTGATGCAAAAATGTGTCGGTCTGCCTGCGCCAAGTAGTTGCGGTAGCCAGAGTGGCTATACAAAAACCGGCCAAGCGCGAGTCAGACTCGCACACGAAGGGTTCCGTACCATCGTAAAAAAAAAAATCACGTTTTTTGTATGGGAGCCCCCTTTAATTTTAATTAGTTTTTAATCTTACCTATTTGTTGTTATAGCGGCAAAATAAATACACACTCTGTGAAAATTTCAGCTGTCTACCTGTTACGGTTACTGAGATACAGCCCTGTGACAGACGGACAGACGGACGGACGGACGGACGGACGGACGGACGGACGGACAGCGGAGGCTTAGTAATAGGGTTCCGTTTTCACCCTTTGGGTACGGAACCCTAAAAAAGATGTTGGTATGTACCTGCTGATGGATTTACTACCTTCGGTCAACGCGGAACAGGGAGTTAATGCACAAATTCACAGTCGACATTCAAAAAATAAGAACTCACCGATCCTCTAGATCTTTTATCCATAGGATCGGTAAACAATGGAATAAACTCCCTTCCGAGGTATTTCCCCCAAATTACGACCTGGGGTCCTTCAAACGTGGTGTGAAGAAGCACCTGGCCGGACGGCATGGTTTTCGCAGCCCCCCTGAATGTTCGAAAACCCATGGGCGTCGTCGGGCACCTTGGGTCCTGGCGTACGCCATATGCATAAACATAAATTAACATAAAAAAAAATTCTGGACATTTCCATACCTATTAATTATGCAACAATTACCTATGGTTGTTTTTATTAAATACTTAAATAAGCCTAAAGTTATATATGTAACTTACATCGCCTAAAACTACGAAATGCAACTAAATATTTGTTTAGTTTTAGTATTACTAAGCAAGTATGTACTGATACTTTAATTTTTTTTTATGTGACTGGACATGGATGGCTAATACCACACTTTCTGTCATGGTATTAGCCCAACACACCACATGGGAACCAGGTGCCATGCCAGGACCTTCCTTATATTGCACGGCTACATTGAACTGGACGGAAAACATGGACAATTTTCATTGCCGCTTCGACCATCGTTCATCCAACGCGATGGTACCAACCCGGGCGGGATTTACCCTACCACCGAGTAAGTAAGGAAGGGGACCTACAGTTTAACGTGGAATCGAACCACGGCCAGCCGTTCTCAACGGTCGAATGGTCACCCATCCAAGACCAGACCGGACCCAGCGTTGCTTAACTTCGGAGAGCGATCGCCGAAGTGTCGCGCCACTGGGCCATTGAGGCTGACAAAATGCTTCTTTATTTGCAGCCTTTTACCTTGACATTTTTTTTTTCGTCACGATACCTAAATACTTTTTCCGGCGCCTTGCGCCAAGCAACCACTTGGCGCAAGCAGACTGACACATTTAGCTTCAGTTGGTTGGTCTTCTTCCAGTGAGCCCAGTTTCAGCCATTTACGTTATCGTTACCATTTTTGTCGCGACCTCCTAGTCTATAGGTAATAATTAACGTTTCAATCCACTCTTATTTTGTTTTTATGCAAGATCTGTTTATATGTGTAGACTGCGTTTAAAATATGCCTACTATAAATCTATAGCTGATATGTATATTCCATTGTCACCTGGTTATCAGTGAATTATCTATTGAGAACATTTATCGGGTTATTAATTCCTTGCAGATTAAACTTCAACCGACCTACCTGAATAGCTCTACCTATGCGATACATGGCGTACGCCAGAATCTCAACAAAGAGACGCCCCACGACGCCCATGGGTGTTTGAACTTTTCAGGGGCTGCGAAAACCGCCACGCTGTGCGGTCAGGTGCTTCCTCACATAACGATTCGAGGACCCAAGGTTGTACTTTGGGGGAAATACCTGACCCCCTGTGCATTACACAGTTCTCTGTAAACAAAGGGTCTACAGAACCGGCTGGTTCGACCCTAAAGAGCATAATACCTACTATTTAATTAAGATGAGAATTGAGAATAGATTACGTTTAATCCATGTTATTGAGCAAACTCATAGCATTCTTAATTCAGAATATTTTAATAATTCTGGATAAAAAAAACCCAAAAATAAAACTATATTGGTCTTAAGATTTTACAAACGTTCTATTTCATTGCAAAGATTCCCATTTATAAAAAAAATCATCATTTTAATGATTACAATATTTATTTATTCATATCAATTTATTAATTAACTGAACGTTGACGGCTTACAACACAGGCTAATAACCACACATTTATACTATATTTAAATTAACATTTAAATTTACGAAAAAAAGTTTAAAAACAAGTTACGTCTGCTTTCTTGTAACTTCAAAAAACAGTCAAGAGTTCAATATAGCCGCGCATTATAAGGAAGGTCCTGACATGGCACCTATTAAACCATGGGCTAATAAGATTACAGTAGCGGCCCGTTTCTCAGGTTCGGGTGGACTTGCCTTCGATCCCAGAGGTCTGGGTTCAAATCCCCGCCCCGTTAATGCTCCACATTACCTTTCTCCTTCCGAGTTGGATAAGTGCATTTCGTCACGAATGCGATCTGTGCCATGGTTCGGAATCCATGGTAAACTGTAGTTCCTCTTCCTCTTCTAGCTGGTAGTGTATAACCCTCCCCGGTCAATACCATCGTATTGGAAGAAAATATGGTAAATGCGGCAATGAAAAAAATTCCGTGTTTTCCATCCGGTTCTATGTAGGTTAGGTACCTTTGCTCATAAAGGGAAGATTCTGGCATGGAACCCAATTCATTCGGTAATTCGGGGTCGTTGGGCTAATATCGGGCCCGTTGTAGTAGGTATAATGGAGACAAGGGCGTCGCCAAGGGGGGGGCAGGGAGGGGCAGCTGCCCCCCCTAGAGATTCTAAAAAAGTTGCCAAATATAATGCAACCAAAGTCCTAAGTCTTTGAGTTGATTTGCTTGAAGTTCAAGCCTTAAACAATCATTCCCGTACGTAGAAACTCGAATGAATTCACCAATGAGAATGAGAAAAGTATGAATTGTAGTAGGTAAAGTCAACTTGCCCCCCCCCCCTGCGCCATCGGCTGGCGACGCCCTTGAATGGAGAATTAAGTAGAATATTGCTGGTAGCTGGGACTGGTAATTGAGCGTCTAACGAACTATAATCAGCCTCATTCTACGATCAGCAAGAATATGTAAGAAAAACAATCAAAACAAAAAATATCTCCGAAAGTATAAATCTCGTGCAGAAAATAGTTCCTTAGACACTCACCTACTAGTCCCAGCTCCCAAGCCTTTTTCACCTACCGCTGATTAGCTTAATCGCCACATATTAAGGACCTTTGTTAGCAGCTTACAATCAATACCAGTACAAGATAATCAGCACTCAGCGCTTTAGTAATAAAGGCCCTTTAAGTTTCGAATATAATAAATCAGCACTTGGCGAAAACCGAGGCGAAAACCAGGCTAAAACTCCCTTACTGCAGTCCACTTCTAAAATATTAACAGGGACTGTAGCACAAACAAGCCACGAAAATACAGCCCACTTCTAATATCATAACAGGGAGTGTAGTACAAACAAGCCACGGAAATGCAGCCCACTTCTAATATCATAACAGGGACTGTAGCGCAAACAAGCCACGAAAATGCAGCCCACTTCTAATATCATAACAGGGACTGTAGCGCAAACAAGCCACGAAAATGCAGCCCACTTCTAATATCATAACAGGGACTGTAGCTCAAACAAGCCACGAAAATGCAGCCCACTTCTAATATCATAACAGGGACTATAGCATTAACAAGCCACGAAATTGCAGCCCACTTCTAATATCATAACAGGGACTGCAGCACAAAAAAGCTCGCGAGAGCCACCACGGAACCCTAGCGCGGGCAGCTTTTCCAGCGAAGCAAAATAAAAGCATCAACGTATCTGCATCGCCCGCTTGAACTCTCCCACCTAGCGCCGTCCCGCTCGCGCGCGCCGCGCCGCCGCTCCCGCTCTCGCGCGCCCCGACCAATGGCCGCCTCTCGCGAGAGACGCCGTCCTCATCACACCGAGACGCGATCTCAGCGCGCGCAGTCGCCTCGCGCCGCGCCCGCCCCGCCGAGGATATCGCCCCGATCCGAGATAAGGACCGTCCGTGGACGTGGTGAAAATGATAAACTGTGCGCTCGATCAGTGAAATTGGAGATAGTGCCATCGCCGGGAAACGACTCGCGATTGGGTAAGCTTTTTTCGAAAAAAATATTTGGCATAACATGATGGATTGAGGAACAAACTAATGTGAACTACAAATGATCCTTACTTTATGCCGTTTAGAGGTACTTAATTCTAGCGGTCAGTAGGTACTTGGGGACGCGTACCCGAAATGACGTTTCGTACCTTTAATATGTTAGGATTTGAAGAATTGATTACTTTTTATTCATATTCAAGGTGCAGTTAAAATTAACGATTTCTAATAATTTGTAGTCTTTTTTATTGTAATATCATCCGTTTTTATTCCTTCATTATCTTCCTAAGCGAATTTGCCACCTTGGTGATTTTGACCCAGCCATCCATTTCAAAGCGACGTGCACCGATAAGCTATTTTTGACAAACCGACCGTCTGATTTTGCTGTAATTTGTGAAATAATTAATATCGATATCCCACGTAGTATTTTGCGTGTTCCACGATTAGATTAGCATTAATAAGTATTAATCCCAGGATACATCTTTCATTCAGTTTTGGGATTATTTCCGTCGGACTAAGAGATTTTTGGGTAGCTTCCCTATATTTCTTTGTTTCGTCTTTTAATGTTTCTGTCGTTGTTTTATATATTTAAACAGTTATTAAAAATATTTTTGATATTTTGGTTTTTTCTACGCTTAAGGACCAATTTTTCAATAGTCAGATAATCAGTCGGACTAATTTGATGAATTTATTTCCGCCGCTGCTGATCCATCCGTTGCAGTAAGCCCATACCTATTTTTAATAGCAAAATTAGGTACCTACATTAAGATAATAGTGATAGGAGATAAAATCATCAGGCTTAATTCTAAATTAACTTGAACTTATAATGATTAATCATTATAAATAATTAGTTACTATTGGTCCATACTTATATTCATACCTAAATCTAGAAAATGTGTGGAATGAAGGTATGAACATCTAATTTCTAATTAATAAGACCAATCTATTTCTTATCTAATAAGAATCTTTTGAATGTATGTACCATTATCTTTTTTTTTCGTTATCAATTGCCGAAATAAAAAAATGGTATTCTTCGCCCAATTTTCAGAAACTATGAAAATGTTGCTATAGATAGATAATACCGCAACATTTTAAGGTTTAGATTATTTAATATACCTATAAAAATATATAACATTCTCTTTTTTATAATAATTTCAATATTATTTACATATGTAGTACACTGTATGATTTTTCATAGAGGAATGCACCTTACATTCTCACTTGTACAGTTGTTTGCTTTCCTTTCGTTACGTATGCATTATTTGGTGTAGAAATAAGTTTCTCCTACCCTAAATGCATTTAATACACATGCTCTTTTGAATTCGCACACCACTGCAGTGCAGTGGTGATTCTGAAAACAAAAACACCTTGCCATGTGTTTCCAATCTCAAAAACGTTTGGCAGTTCCATACTATACATTTTATCTATCGCGTGACTTCAAAGTGTTAGAACCTTATGACGTCTTATGCATAGGTTGGTATTTCAGGATCTTTTTTTTTAAGAAAAATGTTGCAAATTTTCCGAAAACAATCACAAAATTCTGTAAACGTCGCTCATATAAACGTTTAAATTGTATTCTTGCTTTAATTAAAATTTGATTACCGATTTGTCGCAACGCAAATAACTCGCAGAATGGCGTCAACATGGTGTGTATAATTCGTTGGGCCTTCTCATTACATTTTGTAGGTATTTGTTGTACTCTTTTTAACTAGATACATTGACATAAGTAAATACCTATATGTTTATTGGTTCACACCTTCAGATTCTTCTACCATTGATAGGTGTGTACTATTGGGTTAGGGCAAGGAACCTATTTACATATGTGTACCTAAATTATTTAAATATTGGTGTCGTATTGTCGTTCCCGAAACATAGATTGATGTAAAGATCATGTACGTAGCACCCGTAATCTTAGAGCATGTATGAAACGATTAATGTCTGTAGAGGAAGCGAAATAAAGGTGTGATCGTATTGCGTGGCGCTCTATCATCTCTGCCTACCCTCTCCGGGGAATCGTTGTGATGGTATGTCTGTAAATATATGTATTTACTCGACTCTTGATGACTGATAATAATTATGCAGGCACATGCTTAGGCCAATAGGTTAAATTCTACCGAAGAGCATTCCTGGCGCCCGAAACATTTTAAATAATGTTTTAATATTATCTTAACAACTATACTGGAATAAAATTAATAAAATTATAATTATTCCAGCACCATAATCTACTTGAAATAAGTTCTATGCGGTTATCGGATGCAGAATCCATGCCATTCTCCTAATCGTTTGGTACCATCGCATTGAATGGCACATGAGAAGCGCCAATTTCAATTTGTCTGTATTCTCCATCCATATACGTACCGGCGTTCATAAAGAAAATGTAGGTGTTCATTAGCCATCCGTACCAGTACGGTGGAAAGTTTTACAGGTAAATAATCTCATTCTGTGGGATGTAATTAAGTATTTAGCCAACATGCTAAGAATGGGTATTAATTAGATGATTCACCTGCATTCTGTGAATCCGGTAACGACCTTGCCTTAAATATGACAGCAATCCTGGAACTATTTACGCTTTCTCTAGTATGTATATTTAGGTACATACCTACATAATTGTATAATCTATTATCTTATGATATCATCCTTTGTGTCAATCTATTGGACACTTGCTTTCGTATCGTTAGCCCGGCATCCGTTAGTCAAGACGAGATTATGGGGTATTTTGACTTCAGAGATGTAAATCTTTAAAAAAAATTAACACTATATTAATTAACCTATCCAGATATTGGCTAAGATGTGAGGCGCTTGCAATTACATTCCACCCCACTGTTCCACCGAAATCATAATTGTTATGTAATTGTAGTTTAAAAGTATGTCAGCTTATCACGCCTAAAGGTGAACCTACGGAGTACGATATCGATTCGGATATCATGGACTTCATCTTGTGAATTCGCAAATAATATATCCCAAAATTCACGCTATTTTATTAATACTATATTACTATCCCATTCCCTAAAGATTATTTACAAACTGAGATTGACCTATAAGTCCATAAATACATTATTTGGTATTAACATGGTTTGGCGCGAAATTGGCGTAGGTGTTTTCTATAAATTCAACCGTACATTGGCACTGTTCTTTCCTTGATCGGACTGTCAAAAAAAATGATCTTGTAGGATTCGAGTCGATTCTATCCTGTCAAACTAATAAACTTTTAAAGCTAGATAGTATATGTCGATTAAGGTTCTTATACGATATCTGTATTTATATTCGATCTTTGATTCGTTTAGGTACCTACGTAATACCGTTCGGAATCCGACAACTTATCATTGTTTAAAATGTAACCAGTTATTTAAACTATTTAACATTGGGACGATTGGTGACGCTGCTAGACATTATTGCACCTGGGTCCGGATAATGTTAACGCGAAATAGGTTCCTATAATGAAATAATATATTTTTTTAAATGTATTACTTATTATTTTATGGACAATATTTACGCTCTGGTTATGGTTGTACACAATCACACCCAAACATCGTGACTACTAACGTAATCAATGTATCTACACAACTAATCGTTGTATTCAGAGAGAGCCTGTCAAAATTTAGTCCGATGTTAATACGCGTACTAAAGTTAGTCCGCCCATACTGAATACTGCGGTAAATGTTTGCATTTTATGCAAGTAATTAGGTACCTACGCTGCTTGAATGATCTTAAATTCGTGGGTGTTAAAATGTATTCAGACTTCCGTTCATACCTTTATTTTCGCCCATTAGGTGTAAACACACTCGTGGATTTATCATTTTTTTATAGACCAAACTAGTAGGTATACATTTAAAAACTGAACCTGCTTAAAGATATATACAGTCGTATTCAGAGTGAACTGTCAAATTTCCTTCGCGGACTAGCACCGGACTAACCATACAAAAGTGTTATTTTGTCCGGCGATAATCCCGTATTAAAGTTAGCCCGCCCACTCTGAATACTACTGATACAGTCGGGACATGGTTATTGAGCGTAAATCACACACTTGAAACTCATCAACAAAAATACCTATTTATTTTCGGTATTAGCGCGATTAGATTAATCTCGTCAGGTGCATTATTGTTCTTGGGTGACGTAGACCTGCCTGTATGACAATAATAATTAGGCAACTCGCACGCAATTCGAGGGTTCCGTGCATGCCTGCTCAGCAAGCTATGCGCCGCCTCCGTGTGTCGTCGCCGCCGCGCGCGCTCTAATTTCACTAGCGCTGGTTTTCTGATTATCGACCGTACTTTGGCCGTCAGCATTTCGTAAGCACGCATCGCGCCGCCTATTGCGACGCACGGTGCGGATTCTGGAAATTGAGCCGGGATTAGGAGTCCGTAGTTGTATCAAGCTGTATTTTGTCAGCCTCGGTGTTGGATCATCGATGTGAAGAAACACTGAATTAGGATAGGTGACCGTTTGACAGTTGAGGCTGACCGTGTTTTGGTCTCCTTTCTGGCTTACTAGGTGGTAGGGTTGAGCCCGTAAATCGCATTGATGTTGCAATGCCCGGCGTGATGTTCGTGAACGGGTGCTGTTTGTGAGGACTGGCCTGCTCCAATTGGCAACATATTAGTTGGAGGGGATTGTCTTTGCAAATAAAATGATATTTGTCATGAACTGTTGCATACGGCATGGTTTCTAAATTTTTTGTATTCATGTTAATTTAGGGTTTTACCTATGTTTTTGTTAAAATAATTGACAAACACTTTTGTAAACTTAGACTAACTGGACGTTGAAAAAAAAAAAGCGGAGTTTCTTTCCAGTTCTTCCTTGCTGTGTTTCGTTTTGCTGAACTGGCCAATGCTAAAATATGACAAATCCGAGTGCAGTGTACTGTCTATGGATGATGAATAAACAATACAAAAAAAAAACAATGAAAATTGTCCATTAATTTCATCCAGTTAAATATAGGTCGCCGTGCAATATAAGGAACGTCTTGGTTTCTCACCTAGGTCCCATGTGGTGTATTAGGCAAATATCATGACGGTAGGTTTGTGGTTAGAGCCAGCCGTGTCCTTTTAAAGAAATAGGATCCCTTTTGAACCTATGTAGGCAAATTAAACGCAAAATTAAAAATGTAGGTATTAGGCAAAGTTTTTCTTCCTTAGCGAGCTACCTATTAGGTATGTGACAAAACAGCTTCACCCGAGAGTTTTCGGTTATCTATTATAACTGATATTTCACTTCACTTCAAAAGCAGAGGTCACATCTATAAGAACGGTTCGTCAGCCGCCATTTGCTTTTTAGGCGCGATGACAAACCGTATTTCGGATTGCAGCACTTACACGGACAAGGAGTTTTGCTTGACAATGCAGAATTTACAGGTTTCTTGGACACACCCTTACGGTGATTAATGAGCACAGGAGATCCGTTAAAGATACCACTTCTCTGAAACCAATCGATGACGCTAAACTTGCGCACACGGATATGGCTCACAAGAGCGGCTATCGTGCGTTACGTCACTTGAATGTCTTTTTATCGCATTGAGCAAACATCTTATGGCTCTTTAAGTATTGTTCGATATCGAGTACTCGAAAGAAGTATTGAGATTATGCGGAGATTTTATCTTGGCCGTTAGAAAATTATCTACGAATACCTGGAATATAGGTAGATATTGGTGTACATTTGCTCAGGAGATTGAAAGACCGTCAGGCATTTCAGTCCACCAAAAATATTTATTTGGTTTACGAAACCCCAAATCTATGCATATACCTTGGTACATTCAGAGCAGCAATAACATGCCTTTGAATTTCCAGTTAGAATAAGATTAGGAATTAGGATTTGTTTTTTAAAAGTACCTACCTACGTTTAGTTCTCGCGTGGATAATCTTGTGCGGTGTATCGTCTAGCGTGATTGCTTAGTGGCCACAAATTGTCACTACCCCAGTGCTTACTAGTCTTATAACATAGTTAGGTACCTAGCTTAGAATGTCTTAACGAATCTAATAAGACCATTTCCAATAAGAATAATTGATGTCCTCCTCTGCTTTAGGCAGCGATATTCTCCTATGTCAAAAGCGGCCAAGTTGTCACAAGTTTTACAAAAAAAAAATTAAAACAACCATCGAAGTGACCGAAGCGCGCCGACAAATTTTTGCTCGCATCGGTCTTTCGGAACGCCCGCACAGCGCCATCTGTTATTGGGTAGATAAACTGCACTCCATGAGCTTTACGAACTTGTGGGATTCCCACGCATGCGCCATGTATTTTTTAGACCCATTTGCGTACTTATATTGAGTGTGAATTGCCCTCTAGTATCCAGTCAAGCTGAGCTATCGAGCTTGTTCAAATTACGCTTGAAGACTCCCAGGTTATAGGTATGAGGAAAGGCACCTGTCGTCAGACAGTTCTATCTCCTCGCGATGCGGCAAAGGAATGAGTTTAAGGTGGCCCAAGACTAACTCATTCGCGGGCACAAAATCTAACAAAGACAAAATAGATTAAAATATTGATTAAATAAGCTATATCTGATGACTAATCTTTTTAAAATGTTCTTACTTTATCATTGCGTAATCCACCTCCAAAGTTATTGCATAAAACGCGCGAAAAATTCGAACTTTCGGACCTTATAACTTAGAAACCAAACACAATTTTACAATGCCAACGGTCATCAGACATCTAGTTCGATCAAATAAAGCTATTTTGAGCAAAATTTGGGATCTCTGACAAGAAATATGGGCGTGATCTTCTTTCCCCGTTTGTATGGGAAGTTGAGCGGGATGGCCCACCTTAAGAAACGGTACGTTCTCAAAATCCTATATCAACCACAAGGGGGTGCTTTGATTATGGGTGCTTCGGATATAAGTTGAGGGCGGACTAAGCACATTCTACCAGTACCTTAGTAGGTGCGGGTAGGTAGGCACCTACTTCTCATTCATAAACAACGGATGTGCCGATTGCAGGTAAGTGAAGTATAATATAATTGAGCACAATTATATTTTCATTCACTCATCTAGTCTGCGCAATGCACGTGGGATAAATTGCATGCAAAAAACCGGCCAAGTGCGAGTCGGACTCGCATACGAAGGGTTCCGTACCATCGTAAAATATTTAATGCAAAAAAATCACGTTTTTTGTATTTTTTTATTTTAATTTTTATATTTTTTTAATTTACCTATTTGTTGTTATAGCGGCAAAATAAATATACACTCTGTGAAAATTTCAGCTGTCTATCTGTTACGGTTACTGAGATACAGCTCTGTGACAGACGAACGGACGGACGGACGGACAGCGGAGGCTTAGTAATAGGGTTCCGTTGGCAACCTTTGGGTACGGAATCCTAAAAATCATAAATGTCTTTTCGATATTAGCTCGGCCAATATATTCAGGTCGAAGAAGAGCCGACAAGAAACTTCGTCAGTGTAGTTTTTTTTTTCATTGATACTTACAAACTAGTTTACAGTGGTTGATCGATTGATATCAGATTATTTTTATAGACGGACAGACAAACAACGAAATCTATTCAAAATGGTGATGTGCGAATCCTTTAGGGGGTGTGTGCATCAAAATAGGTGGTAGCTTTTTCTGCTATAATTCGTTAAGAAAATTGTAAGTAAAAAAAATGCTGAAATAAATTCAAAAGGCTGCCATTCACAATAGGCAACTTTTTCGATATTCCTCATTTATTTATTTATTCATCCCTTTCACCGTTAGGCATTAGAACATTTTTAACACATAACAGTTTTATATTAACACATTATCCAATATAAAATGAATTACAAAATATAATACCACATTAAAAAAATACAGTATTGAATCAAAATAAGTACATAATCAATATTTTTTTAATTCAAATTTAAAGAAAATACTATATCAAATCAAACAAAGACACTATTATTAATTATCTCAAAACTGCTAGCCTTTTCTCATTCATTCTCATTCACCCCTTTGTACGTTCACGATTGTGTATTATTTTTTGTATTATTGTCGCATTATTGTACCTACCCTTGTGTCATTATGTAAAAAGGGAGACTGGCGGAAATTTAAGAGCATCCTCATACCTAAACATTTTGGACCAATTTTTGCGATTAAAACGAGATAGCCAGAGCCCGACGTCGCTTAGTTAGAGCGGCTCGAAATAATTCTTTCTAAATGTGACCAACCCGCATAACCCGCGAAACCGGTTTTTTTATTGTTTCGTTAAAGAAATTGTTAAAAGTTAAACATGTTCTTCGCTAAATAGGTAGATAATGTTAAGATATTTGAAATGGTATTAAAATAAATATAAGTTAATATCAATATAAGCCGCAAACTTGAAAAAGAATATATTTGAGACCTGACTTCAACTTTTTTACATGCATACAATATCAATTTCTGTAACATTTTTCTTTTTGTTTTGGTAGAACGTTAGCTGGAATTATACATGTTTTTTTTTTCATGTTCTTATTTCATAGAGATCAGGAACTGAACGCAATCTAACCATTCGAATTGGCTAGTATAACCATCTTAAGTGCGATAAACGTTTTTTGATTTATTGTCTAAGATTGGCTTACCACAGTTATTTTCCTCGGTCCTTCTGGCCGACGTTTCGAACTGTCCCGTGCAGCTCATTTTCCCAACCAAGCGCAAACCAAGCGCAGCGTTATGGAACGGATTTCTGAACATGTACGTGCCCTTAAGAAAATGGACAAAAATAAATCTGCGATTGCCGAGCACGCCGACTCCGGAATACACCACTGGATAAGATTCGATCAGGTGAAGATTTTGTCCACCGAAAAACGATTCTTCCCTAGGATTATCCGTGAGTCCATCGAGATTTCGAAACACGCCAATTTTAATAGAGGGGACTCGTACAAATTGTCAGCAGTTTGGAATCCGGTTCTGGCTCCTCTGAGATGTAGCAAGTCCGACTCCCCACACAAGCATTCGCAGGAAGATGTCGTCAGCTCATTCTGCACATTGATGGGAGCACAGAACGCAGCCGCAACAAGTTTTCTGCCTACCCACAGCCACTCATACAATCTTCGCAGCCGCTCGCGTGTGACAGACAGTGGTCTGTCAAACGTGCGCCCAGCCGCACGCACGCACTCGCCTTGAAAATGAGCTGCACGGGACAGTTCGAAACGTCGGCCAGAAGGACCGAGGAAAATAACTGTGGTAAGCCAATCTTAGACAATAGTTTAAACACCCACAGAACACTCAAATCAGTTTTTTTATTTGATTGTGGCACGATGAGGCGACACTGCTGACGCGTTGCTATTCTGTGTTTGTGCCTCTCTGCTATTTCGCCGAGTGGAAGGCTTTTGTAATTTCGGATTAAAAAACATTTTGCAAGTGGAGATTTGGTCAAATTTATCGTTTATATCGCTTGCAAAGATTTGCGTGCGCATCGATGTAACTTGAACTGTGATTTCATGAATCGGTATAGGTATTTGTTCCGTTCGTAACACACCTAATATGTCTACTATATCCCTGATGGGGGATAGTTATTTCAGCGATAAAATTGTTCAAGATTACAAATTCAATTTTACAGTAAAGCAGCTAACGCCATTTTTCGTCAAACAAACAATAAATGTTGACTTGCACGGAAATAAATGCAGTGAGAACTATAATTATAAGGGACAACGTTGTCTTGTCAACAGTTCAGAGTGTATGTTAGAGTTGACCAATTTATCATGTGCCTTGGCGCCATCTTGGTACCAGAACTGTCCTGTCTCTAATCTAGAAAGCTGTTCAGTCCGCCACTGAAGAGAAAGGCAGGAGATGTGGCATACGGTCGATATCGCGTCTACTTCGTAAGGTCAAAGTGACCATATAATTGTATGAGTCCGGCGGCGCGCGTCGTATCCTCCAAAACCGAAACATCGCAACCGCGCACGAATGCGCTCTAAAAACCGGCCAAGTGCGGGTCGGACTCGCACATGAAGGGTTCCGTATACGAAACTTTAACACAAAAATAAATTTTTGTTGTATGGGCTATTTGACTATACCTACAGCGGCGTTGCGAGTAACGACCACATGAAACTTATCATTTCTTCTCTCTTCTGTGTAAACAACAGTAGGCCAACCAAACAGAAAAGGATTTCTTACGGATGTCACGCACTTACTATGTGATCTAACTCGAACTCACCTGAGTGTGATCGAGACCTAACAAAGTCTCTTACAATGCAAGGGTCATAGGGCTATTGGCCCCTGGCATAGATCAACAGCGAATGCGAAGGGTCGTAAGAGGAGTTTCTGCTTACACAGATGCTCCATTGTCAGAGTTTGAGGCGCGAGAACCTTAGACACTGCCCCATCTATACATTGTACCTCGCGGTTACCTCCATTGTCGGAGAAGCTGCGCGCAGCAGTGTGGTCTTTCGCGGCGCACCCTAACTTATTCTGTGACCCTAGGGCCTTGTATCTTGCGTTGCAAACCTTACATTATTCGTAGGTATAAACAGCTAAAATAAATAAATAAATTAATCTTGATTTTTTTTAAGCTAAAGCTTTTTTTCTGTTGCAAAAACTAGATTTTTTTTAAATTTATTCTCGGACAACATAACAGATTACAGACAGCTAAACAATAAACAGATTTACAAATATAACAATATAATAAATCCTAATCCAACAACTGTTGCCGCAAAGTATTTTTTTTTAAATGTATATGGCTTTTTTATTACTTACTTACCTAGAGAAATTAGCTTAAAATATGGATATGTATATGAATAAAAAAAGAACTTATTTAGTATACATTAAATATTAAAAATACATATAAAAAGACACATCCCACAAAACTACATGTTTTATATTTGTAGTGTCGCTTAAATTGATATTGTGTAAAACAAAACAAAAAAACGTTTTCTTTTGCCTTTTAAGCCTTTAAAGACTGTTACCAGATGGTATAGCTATCCATACCATATTCCTATCCGGTCGGTTATCACTGCCATAGTTGCGCCGACTGCTAGGACTTCATATAAGGCATGCACGCCCTCAATGGGGTGCACGGCGCAAAACTTTACCACCAGATGGCGCCACATAAACTATGCAATATTCTAATTAACTCAGTTTAATTTGTCAACAACCTATAACCTTGAAATGAAACCGTGCCGTAGTTTTATGTGGCGCCATCTGGTGGTAAAGTTTGGCAGCCGTCCTCCCCATTGAAATTGCCTTCATGCGAGTTGCTCCGTCAGTCTATCATGGTACGTGTGTCGTCCGCAGACGGCGTCGTGCGAGCCGCGGCGCCATGCAGGCCGTCTCCGCGCGCGCCGCGCACCCGCTCGCCGAGCCGGCGCTGCACCGAGCTGGTAGGCCTTCTTCATTCAACATTCTTCAGAAACATTCTCACCCTTGTGCTCTTAGCAATAAGGTCTTCGGAGTCTTTGGTATACTTTTTAAGTACGCAATAGAAAATAGACCTCATACACCGGGCACCTACGTCGCAACTATATGGAGAGGGTATCTTCACTCATACTTGCTACGGGTTGCAAATGGATTGCTGGTCTTAGTAATTTCCACGCTAATGCGAAAAACGCTAATGGACAGGTGGGTAACAGGCGTAATGTGTGAGAAAATAAGTAAGGGAATTCGATCGTATTCTTCAAGCTGAAAAAAGAGGTCAAGTTTCGTAGGAGCACGAAGACATTTATCGAGTCGATTTGAGTAGAATGGTCGGAAATTTTCAACCAAGCATTTTCCCCAAATTTTGTCGCCCTCGAAATTGTGACTTCAGCCCCCTCTGCCCTCACTTCCGCCGCAGCTTTTTAGGGTTCCGTACCCAAATGGTGCCAACGGAACACTATTACGAAGCCTCCGCTGTCCATCCGTCCGTCCGTCCGTCCGTCTGCCTGTCACAGGGCTGTGTCTCAGTAACCGTAACAGATAGACAGCTGAAATTTTCACAGAGTGTGTATTTACTTTGCCGCTATAACAACAAATAGGTAAGATTAAAAAATAATAAAAATTAAAGGGGTTTCCCATACAATAACCGTAATTTTTTTGTGTTAAATCTTATACGATGGTACGGAACCCTTCGTGTGCGAGTCCGACTCGCACTTGGCCGGTTTTTTCACCCTTCTGCCGCGCCTCACCCAACGGTCGTCCAGACCATAGACCTAGCATGCGCGCTTCTATGGTCCAGACGGATCGCGTCACCGGTGACGCGCGCCCAAGATTGGTAATTAGACCGGCTGTCCCCATCTCGCGGCGCGTTTGCCCGCCCGGCGGAAACGGCTTATCTGGTAATCTTTACGAGTTCGACAGATACGGCGCCAAAGGGTTCCCGCTTTGGGGAAATCTTGTGCAAGATGCCGCCGCAATCACTAGTTTTGTCTAGAGATTCTGCGGTTTTTTTTTATGCGACCTGACATGGATGGCTAATACCACACAACTACCGTTATGATATTAGCCCAACACACCACATTCCCGAAGGAATTAGGTGCCATGCCAGGACCTTCCCTTTATGAGCACGGCTACATTGAACTGTATGGAAAACACGGACAATTTTTTATTGCCGCTTCGACCATCTTTCATCCAATGCGATGGTACCAACCCGGGCGGGCCTAAACCCTACCACCTAGGAAAAGTAAACCAAAGGACTTAGCACAAGGCTGCGCACTGGTCAAAGGACATTCCATTGTGTCAACAGCAGGACTTTTGACCATATGGTCCGAAATATTGTCATTTAATTATACGTATGTTCACTGCTATAATGGGTTTGCCAATGCGGTCATATTAATAGATTATGTCGTACTTATTATACACCTTGTCTTTCGATAATAGAAGTGAGGCAACTCTGGCCGCGGTCAGGTTCTGGATGGGCGATTTCGGATTATATCTAAAGCTTAAGCTCTCCTTACTTACTAAAGGTAGTGTTAATCCCGCCAAGGTCATTAAGTACCATCGAATTGAATGAAAGGTGAGATAAGTGGCAATGAAAGAAAGAAAAGTGGAAGGAACGTCCTAGCATGGCAGCTAATTCCTTCGGGAATTCTTTGTGTTGGGATATTATGACCGTGGGTGTGGTGTTATCCTTCCAGCTACATAAAAAACTGGTTCCCATGTGGTGTGTTAGACCAATATCATGACCAAGATCATGACAGCGGGTGTGGTAATCTATGACCATTACAAAGTTTCAATGCGTTGAATATCCCTAGTATGACACCGTTTTTCTTGGATTTCATGTCGAATTAGCAGGGCATAAATAAAAGGTGTGTTGATAATCATGAAATTAACTGTAACCGACGTTAGAAATAGAAATACACTGCGGTCGGAGAACATAACATGTATAGCCGCTTTTCGCATTCAAAATCAAATAATAGCCATTCACTTTTGCTGATTCTCGGAAAAAGTGTCCGATCGCATGGAAATAGAATCACAAGTGTTGGTGCATGCGTTGTCACACGCTGGTTGTGCATACGTAGACCGAATGTGACGCTACAGCTCAGGAATCGAGCGAGGACAATGGTCCAAACCCCACTTACTCACCAAACCGCAATGTAGCTGTGTTCTCTCTCTACCTTCAAAGTTGCAATTTGTCAGCCTCGGTGGCCCAGTGGCGCGACACTTCGGCGATCGCTCTCCGAAGTTAAGCAACGCTGGGTCCGGTCTGGTCTTGGATGGGTGACCATTCGACCGTTGAGAGAGGCTGGCCGTGGTTCGGATTCCACGTTAAGCTGTAGGTCCCCTTCCTTACTTACTAGGTGGTAGGGTTTATCCCGCCCGGGTTGGTACCATCGCATTGGATGAACGATGGTCGAAGCGGCAATGAAAATTGTGCGTGTTTTCCATCCAGTTCAATGTAGCCGTGCAATATAAGGAAGGTCCTGGCATGGCACCTAGTTCCCATGTGGTGTGTTGGGCTAATACCATGACAGAACTTGTGGTATTAGCCATCCATGTCCAGTCACATAAAAAAAAAAAAAAATTACTGAGTGTTAAACGTTTTTTGAGGTCTATTTATGTCTGTGTTCTCTTCTTTTGTTTCCGCTATCTATCGTTTTTGATCTAGATATTAACTACTTTGAACCAGATTTAGATTTGATTAAAACAGCACAATAATTGTGAAATAATTAATAACTTGATTATTTATAACCTACTACGAAGTCCATCTATCTGTCTCTCTGTCTTTTTTATTCCAGACCATTTTCAAATCCAATAGGGTTAAATCATGATATTTGCCAAGAATCAATATCTCACAGCACAAGTAAAGAGAAAATAAATTTACCGTTATCATCGTTAACTGTTAATAAACGGATTCATGCCTTTTTAAATGACCCCTTTTGTCTTCTAAGTCAGTCTCATTTGCTTCAACATCACTTCTCCCAAGATCTACCGCGCCCTACGCACACTCAGGGGACAATACAAAATCCAACATGGCGCCGTTGGCTTCCGCGGAAGGTAAATAAACCTTCCACGTGTGGTTTGTTTTAGGGCCCCGCTTGAGAGTCTGGGCACGCGCACGTTCCGACACGTCCCGGTGTCCTGTTAGAGAGATATCTCTCCTAGCCCTGTTTTGATATTCAAGGTTCGATTGATTTCTAGAGAAGAAAGTCTGGGAATCCTTTGGGCCCGATCTTCTGGTCTAGTTACATAATCGGTAGCAAATTAGCTAGGTATTGGTTACAATAGAACTGGCTGGACTAGTGCGATACTTTGACAGGCCAATGAATGAGGCCCAATTGAAGGAAGAGACATCGAAGTTAATCAATTGCACACGTCATTTTTACTGAACCGCATGGAGTTGACTCAGTTCTCTTCTATTTCGCCCACAATAAGTGAGGTGATTGATTTCATGTCGATGTGCTTTCGTGCACTCTGACTTTAGTCTCCTTTCATTGCAACATTTAGGTAAAAAATGCTTTGTAGCATCACATATGTCAACCCTAATGTATGGCTTGGCTGTACATCAATTCAATAATATTCGCTTCTATGTGTGTGTAATTTTGGTCGAAGCATTAAAAGCTGGAAAGTACTACTCAAACCTTAGATGAAAAAGAATTCCTTTTTCATCTAAGACTCAAACCTGTTAATAAATGACTTTTGACGTTTATTTACTATTGAATATACTCTTTTTTTTTATGTGACTGGACATGGATGGCTAATACCACACCTTCTGTCATGGTATTAGCCCAACACACCACATGGGAACTAGGTGCCATGCCAGGACCTTCCTTATATCGCACGGCTACATTGAACTGGATGGAAAACACGGACAATTTTCATTGCCGCTTCGACCATCGTTCATCCAATGCGATGGTACCAACCCGGGCGGGATAAACCCTACCACCTAGTAAGTAAGGAAGGGGACCTACAGTTTAACGTGGAATCCGAACCACGGCCAGCCTCTCTCAACAGTCGAATGGTCACCCATCCAAGACCAGACCGGACCCAGCGATGCTTAACTTCGGAGAGCGATCGCCGAAGTGTCGCGCCACTGGGCTATTGAGGCTGACAATGTTCACTATATAAAGCTTGAAGACGATCAAATTTCCCCAACTTAAGTAAATATACTTAGCAGAGCATTGCCCGTCGGTGCCTCAGCAAACTCGTTAAAACAGGGTACGGATCTCCTCAAAGGTGCTGATCCAAAACGTCGATCTTACAAAATCGATCACAAATCTATTGAGCCATTGATCTATGAGACAAAGGCCGGAAGCGCCGTCAAAGGTGAAGGCGGTCAAGAGACCGGTGACAGACGACAATGTCTGCACGGAGGAAGGCAACGACGAAAGTCTTCATCAAGCGGTGCGAATCGGTGCAGGTTTGAGTAAATCACTCGCAATCCAGCGCCTTTTACCGACGAAGATTGAGAAATTCGTTTCGGAAATTATCTAAAATTGAAATTATTCCTTGATCAATTTGAACATCGGTGTTTAGAATATCATTGATCTTTTGTAAATCCTCTTCAATACTTTTTAATTTGGTTTTATGTGTTTCACACTCATGACTTCTTTAAATTTATTCATTTTTATGTGCTTCCCATGTAGTCCAATCGAGTCCATCTTTCCTTACGAAATATACTAGTTTTTTAACTCATTCCAGTTGCCTACAATGAAATAAAGCATAAATTATCAGTCTCTAAAGTATAGAATTGTCTTTATCTTTATTGGTCAATGCGTTATTGTTTCTGTCTTTTACTATCTCATTTGGACCATTGGTGAGATTAGATATTTCAAAGTCCTGCTGCAAAACTTCTAATGACTACTTTAGCAATACGTGTAGTGTTATAAAACCTGGGCACCCCAGATTTAATCCTCAGCAACGCGTGAGTGTTTCAGGGACATGCAAGGCGATATGATTTAAAATATGGTTTTAATGGTTACGATATTACGGTTTTCCCATTAATTTATGGTTGAATGGCTCAGTTGGTAGAGCATAGGTCATGTTCAGATTAATCTGTGTCAGAATAAAAAAAAAACATCTGCTAATTTTCAAAGTTAATTTAAATTCTTCTCGTGTCATTGTTGCTGTTCAAGTGTCCATGTATGTACCGCACTCAAACCAGTCGAATTTCGAGAGTGCTTAGACTGAGCAAATGGCAAAGAGGCTAGTTGCCATATTGAAAAATGCACAATACGCATGCAGCCAAAATAATAACCAAAATAAACGGGATCACACATTGTCAACAAGCGTGCGCTCGGTAAATCAAGACGGCTCACAGCATGAATAGGTCAACTCGCTCTGACTGGTTGGCTACTGAAGACTATATGGTGTGTTTATATGGGTTCTGTACCCAAAGGGTGCCAACGGAACCCTATTACCAAGCCTCCGCTGTCCGTCCGTTCGTCCGTCTGTATCCGTCACAGGGCCCGCATCATGAACCGTAATAGGTAGGCAGCTGAAATTTTCGCAGAGTGTGGATTTATTTGGCCGCTATAACTACAAATAGGTAAAATTAAGAAATAATTAAAATGTAAATACAAAAAACGTGATTTTTTAGTTTAATATTGTACGATCGTACGGAACCATTCGTGTGCGAGTCCAAATCGCCATTACATCACGTTAATAGTACATTCTGTTGTTAAATGTTTTTTTTTTCTTTCCATTTTAGTTTATGTCTGTACTTCCAGGGACGTAGTTAAAAACGGAACAGAAACAAGAAACGGAAACCAATAATATCACACCATACGAATAAAATACTGTTTTTACAATCATGCAATTATTAGTTTAACTGAAAAGAAAATAGGAACATCTTTCATTGTCGGACATGTTTTACTTAATACATATGATACTACCAACCCTTGCGGGTGGCCTTTACCACCTAGTTAGTAGAGAAACTACACTTACATGGGTCCAGAACCATGGATTGAACAGGATCCTCATCAAATATTGCCATGATGCCTATCGCCAATTCATAAAAACGCGAAAAAGAATTTACAGACATCTGATCCAGGTAAATTGAAGATTCCAAATGGAGGCGAATCAGATACGCAGATGAATGATCTCATTTAAGAGTTCACGTGTCCAGGTGAAGATGTGTTCGTTGTTTGCTCAGCTGTTCGTGTATCTCTTCTCGTTGACAGTGTATTGATGTCAGATCCGCGTTCACCTTAGGGACATTATCGCTTGGCGACTTATCTTTGGAACATAACCCGCTTCGGTGGTTTGTCGTCCTCCTCCGCAAAGGAATAGCGCCTTTATAGTGCGGGCTGGGTTTTCCGGCGGTGCGGAAAGATATGCTGCTTTGTATTTGCATAAGTCTGTAATACAAGGACTGCTACGAATAGCTGAATGTAGGTTTACCTTCTAAGGAAATTGTTACGGTCGTATTTCTTTCTTAGAAACTTGCATTTCACAGAGAGGATATTACACACAAATGATCAATGTCATTGCACTGAATATGTTGACGAAAATGTCCGTGGGGATTTTTTTGTATGTAAGTGGGCAATTCTGCTATTGTTCCATATATACTTATAAACATTTTCAAAAAGCAAAATTCATTTCAGTTTAATACACAACAATACTACCTTTAGATAATAATTACTTTGTGTAGAAATAAGAAACTATATAAATGTGTTGACAATATGTATCCCCCCAAAATGTGGAGCGATCACACAAACCATCCACATATATCGTCTGTTTTCTCCGCTTGATTGAAACGGATTAAGTAATTACTTTCTGCACGGATTTTATCCAGATGTTTATCACTGGTAGTGGTCGTCACGATATCGCAAGCGTACGTTTCTCAAGCACCAACCATCACAACGTATTTCCTTGCGTCTGCTTCGGAAGAAACTCCTCGCCTACTCTCGTTCACGCAGGATTCAATAAGGACCCACCTAACGGCCGGTGCTTCTATCATAAGGATCATAACCCGAATGCCGTTAGAATTCCGATGCAGAAAGCCTCCGGCCATATCGGAGGAGGCGTGCCGCGCATGTGCGATGGCATATTCGAGAAATCGTACGCCAGAGGAAGTCACAGCTTGAATACAATTACTGCCCTTTTGCGGGCCGAGATTGGGAATCTGGGCTTTCACCGCTCGGCGTCTTCAGTTGGCCGAGCGTCTTCGGTAGTAGGTTCGATGAAGCTGGCGTCTGGTTGAATCTGCGAATCTGTAGTTTCAGAGTATTTATTTCCGTCATTGCATATTACACAATTGGATTCGTCATTTTATTTTCTTTTTCTGCCAGTTCGATTATCTCTCTCAAAGAAGAACCGACAAGAGAATTAAAACCGATTAATGGAGGAAATAACGAAACTGAAACTCAAACTGGTGTGAGTGGTGGGATTAACTATGAGATCAGTAGGGGAAAACCGTATGTTTTTGGTCGGACCTAAACGCGAGAGGAGCGAAGGACCTTACTACACTTATTCTATGTATTCAATAGGACATTACTAATAAGTTTTTCGCTGACAATGGCCCAGTGGCGCGACACTTCGGCGATCGCTCTCCGAAGTTAAGCATCGCTGGGTCCGGTCTGGTCTTGGATGGGTGACCATACGACCGTTGAGAGAGGCTGGCCGTGGTTCGGATTCCACGTTAAGCTGTAGGTCCCCTTCCTTACTTACTAGGTGGTAGGGTTTATCCCGCCCGGGTTGGTACCATCGCATTGGATGAACGATGGTCGAAGCGGCAATGAAAATTGTCCGTGTTTTCCATCCAGTTCAATTTAGCCGTGCAATATAAGGAAAGTCCTGGCATGGCACCTAGTTCCCATGTGGTGTGTTGGGCTAATACCATGAAGGAAGGTGTGGTATTAGCCATCCATGTCCAGTCACATAAAAAAAAAACACTCGAGGCTTTTTTCATTGAGGTTTGAGTCTTCACCATTTCGTATCTTAGATCATCGTGAAGCATTTCTAATCAAAGAGCTCTCCTTCGAGTTACCTTACAATTAGAAATGTCATATCTCCGAAAATTTCTCCATCCACTTAGATCACTTCCACAATAGCATACGTTGACCGGCTATTTCGCGTAATTACACACACGTCGCCGTCCGGTGAATGAAAAGCACGATGCCTATAATTTCTGGCGGTACAGTTAAGTTCAGTTGAGTGTGGAGGAAAGCAGTAGCGGTACAGTCAAAGCATAAAGTGTCGCACGCCGCTGTCATATCAATCGATGGATGGCTCATTATAAAGGGGGATACGTACGCAATGGTGATTTTTAGCGACTTTCTCCATTGTTCTTTGTTCAGGCAGTATCCACCCAATTTTAGGATTTCTTAATTTTAACTATGGGCACGCGGCTCCGCCCGCGCTAATGTCCGCCGGAAATTTTTTTTTCTCTCATTTGAAACCCCAATGCTCATCGCTAGGTGATTTAGCGTGATTGTAAGTAGCCTAGGATGACTTTTGATCGGAAGATTTAGTTTTCTTTGTTGATTTAACTAAACACGAACTAGACTATGTTTTCAGTTTTCTGCCGCTGCAAGTGCTGCAACCCATCGAGGCTTACCTTCCAAAAAAGTCTTCGAAGCAAGCAATTTAAATTAAAACATAATAGCAACGTCACGGGTACAATTTATGTCTCCCGAGCAACGATATACGGCCTCGAGGACCGGAGGTTAATCAATATCAACCGCCTCTCGCCAAGTTATGATTTCAGACCATTGGTGGGTGCCAAAAACACCATACCAAATGTTTTCTCATGTGTTCCTTCACTGTTAAGCGTTCGTCTTACACATTCTTAGACTTATCAAAATGTAAACGAGAAAGACCGTGGTGCAGCCACGGTTTGCCCTTTGCTATAAGACCATTTCCGCGCCAAAATTTCGACCTTTAAGGCCTGTTTTGGCGCCTAAAACTCCGTCGATATCGACCGAACGGAAGCCAAGGGGTTAAGACAAATCAAATCGATCTTTGACGACGACTACGTTCAATGGCTCCGTTACTCCGGGAGCGCTGATTCGTCCATTTGAATTCGGAATCTCTCGCCCGGCGACAGGAAGTCACGCCATAGGTCCGCCGCGCCGCGCGCGCGTGCCGACGTCACAGCGCATCACAGATCCGACGACCGCAGGCGGTTACTAATTTGTCCTTTTCACATTCATTGATGGCATTTGGTCTGTTGCCATGCGCGATGGTGTCACATCCTTTCAGTAACGTCAGCGGTGGGACATTTCTACGTCAGCGTTGGGATGTGGTCGCTGGATTTCCTTTAGTCTAGAAATACATTTGCAATCATTTAGGCGTGTAAAGATATACATATGGTCACTGCATACGTAACACCTACGTGGTTAATAGACCGGCTCTTATGGAATTCACGTGCACGGGTGAGTGTGAATCACTTTAATTTGACACTATAAATTAGAAAGAGGCAAAACTAGGGTGACTGGTGTGAGAATGTTTCACGCGAGTAAAGGCAAGATAGCGTAAGTCACCGTTGAGTCACCGGCGAATGTGAATTTCCAGATTAACCCTACTGGAAAGATTAGCAACCTTTATTACCCCGTTAGTAGCTGCGGTTGTCCAAATGTTAAATGTGGCTCTGTTTACCTTCATATTGTTTGTTTATAATCCAGCTATGAGGATTATATTCATTTATCAAAACACAATTCTACATTATTTACGTCTGTGATCCTTCAAACACATTGCGTTGGCATGCATGGCAAAACTGAACATAGGACAGTGAAACTAGTTAAGCCGATGAGTACGTGACACAGAACTCATTACGTGCGATACTCTGAGCAAACTCGCTGATATCTTGGAGTAACGCATAATCTTGGTTATATTACGTTCTTTCCCATTCAGAGACCATCAGATACATTACCATATATACAAAACAATGCTACACTCGATTGATACACAAACGACGCATTTGATTGCGCTTTCGTGTGATGGCAAAATATCTCATGCCTGCATGAAGGTGTTTTAATAGAAATAGCTATGAACGACCGTGACGCCATATACCTACTTTCCAGTTCAAATATTTAGGGGGGTGTATACCCTAAATATTTATTATAAACCTCAACGGTCACCCGATCGCGCATAGAGTTGCTTCACCTGGATCATCGAACGGCAAAGCGTCCGGCCACTGGGCTGCTGAGGATAACAACAAGTTGACCTCAATCGGAGTCATTGACACGCGAAAATAGTACGTCTTAACACAAAACGATTTTATTTCGCTGATGTTTCTTGCAATGCAGTAGGTGTAATGTCTAGACTTTATAACGAGTGATAAGATAGCCAATAAGAATTAATCTGCTCAGATGTTCGATGCCAAAAAGCCTGAATTTTGTGTCCAAGCGCTCAAAGTGAATCCGGTGCAGGGATTATTTTATCGACAGCTAATCCCATCGAGTAAGGATCGAAGGACGGGTGTGGCGACAGAAACGGCAGCGTAGTCACGTATTAGTGATGTGAATTGGAGGTTTACCATGGTGAATAACTCGCCGGGTGACCGGCGGTGAACAGGCAACACATTGATACAATCTGACGCTTACTTGCATTTTGTACCGTTGGCATTTCGCATGCCAACTGGTTAATTTCAATTCACTTGGCCGAATAACGCGTCATTTGACAATTAGCATGGTACGAAAAGCAAATTAACGTCACATTTATGTTATCACTATTGCCTGCAGCCACTAAAACTGCATCACGCTCTCATAACGCTAACACTCGAAAGTGGAGTTATAAATTAGCGGACTTCTGTTCACCTACCCGAGAACATCAGGAGCGAATTCCTAAACAAACCGACTGACCGGCGATACTGTCACTGTATATATTCTCACGTTGTACAGTCTGATTGAATAGTTTGTGTTTTTTTTTTCTTGTTTACCTAACGGAATGTTACATATCATAATGCACATATGTTATGTCAGCGTAGGAAAACGCAGAAATTATTTTTGCTCTAACGGCTATACAATTGTTTGTATTACCTTCACGAATCAAAATGCAATCACAGCCCCTTGAAGATAAAAGTTTCGATAAAAAACTAGTGGCAAGACCCCGCGAGTCTTTATGAAAATATGACATTTGCTAAAAATTTTTCAAAATTAGTCTCAACTAAAAAAATCTATATAATGATCGAACCTGCTCACAACATTTCACAAGAATCGGTTGAGAAATCCGACCTGTAAGAAGAACAGCCGGGCATACGAAAGCATCTTTGCCCAATCTGAAACGGATACGCTCTTCGCCCGTCAAATATACTTAGCAAACGTGTACAAGTCAATTCTTAAAATTTGTAAAAACCTGTTTTGAACAATAATCTATATATAAACCCGATCGTCCTAGAAGACGTGTGATCCCATGATAGCATGACTCAGCTTATCAATGAGATCAGGAGACAATAAAAACAGGCCACACAAAACTGATTTCAGTTGAAGGAACAAAAAACTATGAATAAGAGTCAATGGATAAAATAACAATTACAACTGGAAAAATCTAGAGGCGACTGCCCTCTCGCGTTGGCAAACATAATGAAAGGAACATCCGAACGAAAACAGATGTGGAGCTTGCAATTGTGTTGAATTATGCGTCAAACTGCGATTGGTTCAACGAACTGGATGATGCATTGGTCTTACATCCATACGTAGCGTCACGCCCCTTCCCCTGAGGTGTGGGCAGAGAAGAAAGAGCTCCATACGATACAATCACGCTCTTGGAATGCGAGACGAGATGTAGGCACAGCCGATAGCGAGGGATCCTTTGGCACGCAGCCAGCGACTGAGAATTGCCTTTCACTTGACCATCTGTAGATGGTCAAGTGCGGGATCCTCGCATCCCGCAATGTTGTGTCCCGCAATGTCACAGTGTTGTGTTGCCACTGGAGCAGTTGGTTCTGGTTATCTCTTTCCCTAAAATATGGTCGAGAGAGGTGATGGCTGCGCCCGGCGTGATGCTCGTGAACGGGTGCTTGTTTGTGGGGACTGGCCTGCTCCAATTGGCAACATGTTAGTTGGTGAGGATAGTCTTTGCAAATAAAATTATATTGGTCATGAATTGTTGCATACGGCATGAATTGTGTTAATTTTCGTGAATTAATGTTAATTTAGGGTTTTACCTATGTTTTTGTTACAAAAATTGAAAAACAAATTTAGACTAAGTGAACATTGAAAAAAATGGAGTTTCTTTCCAGTTCTTCGCTGTGTTTTGTTTTGCTGAACTGGCTAATGTTAAAATATGACAAATCCGAGTGCAGTTTACTGTCTATGGATGATGAATAAACAATACCACAATACAATACAATCTACGAAGAACTTTGAGATCAAATCAGAGCATATATTCGTAAAGTAAGTAAGTAACTAAATCACCCGTCCATGGATTCTTATATCTGTGTTATACTTAGTACGTACATACATGTGTGCATAGTTTCAACACATTTATATTATTTTATATTTGTACACAAATATAAAAATCAATGGACGAGCCTGCAAAATCGAACTTAGCGATTTATCGTGGTTTTATTTCTTTGAGCTGTCAATGTCAAACTCGGACTTCCGATTCGTATGAAAACGCGGAGTCGGCGTAAACGGCAACGTCGACATATTTACGGTAACATTTAGTAAGCTGTCAAATCAAACTCGGACTCGCAAATGTTAGTTCGCTTAACGCCTACTGCGCGCGCTCCTCAATTTCTCCATACATTTTAAAACGCCAGTCGATCGGTTTGCCGTAAACGCCAATTTAGGTGAGAACTCAGACTGACCACTCTGTGCCTAAAAAAATATCCGGAACAAAGGCGCGCGTAACGAGCAATATTACGAATCCTGGAAATGGCCGCTGATGATTCAGAAGTGCAGTCTGCGCACGCGTCTAGACGGGGTGGCGGCATGCGACAATGGGAAAGCTATTTTTTCTTCGCTCCCCACCCGGTGAGTTTATAGTGACATCGGACGGGTGACTCACAATGAGTTGATTTGTAAGCGAAAGTATTTATCCGGACTCAGGGTAGGCTAGCAATTATGATACCAAAATTGAAAGCTCATCATTCCCAACATAATGTTCTTTGGAAGATTAGGTACCTGCCTGCTGATCTTCGAATATGATATGTTTGTATAATAGCTACAAGATGTAAATAACTACCTAGGTATTTTTTAGGGTTCCGTACACAAAGGGTGAAAACGTAACCCTATTACTAAGCCTCCACTGTCCGTCCGTCCGTCCGTCTGCCACAGGGCTGTATCTCATGAACCGTAATAGGTAGGGAGCTGAAATTTTCAGAGATTGTGTATTTATTTTGCCGCTATAACAACCAAATAGGTAATATTAAAAAATCATAAAAGTTGAAGGGGTGCCCCATACAAAAAACGTGATTTTTTGTGTTAAATCTTGTACGATGGTACGGAACCCTTCGTGTGCGAGTCCGACTCGCACTTGGCCTGTTTTTAAGGACGTTTAGCAATTTTGAGTTCGAGTAAAATAGACAAGAGGCCGTTTTGGTATTGCCGCAAATATTCCGCATCGGTCAAATGTGGGTCAAATCTGCGACGAACACTAACTTCGAGTCCATTTGAATTCGCAGCTCGTGGTTGTGCTCACTAGCTTTGCACATTTGATAGATAGGTAAGGCAAATCTGAAACGACCGTTGAAATCATTGCCACTCGTCCATTTTACTCGAACTCGAAATTGCGAGTAAAATTACCTAGTACGAAAAAATATAGTCAACCTAGATTTGATAGCTGTAAAATGTGGAGCCAACATCATCGATCTGCGTCTGCGTTATTTACGATTTATCTGATTTACATCTGCTGTCAGATGGATACAAATTTTTTGACATATAGACACTATTGCAGCATGACGTCAAAATTCACTTTGCGTCTTGCGTTGACACATCTCTGACGTGCCAGAATTCAGCCCCCGCGCGCCGGCAAGTGCGGTTCAAAAATGACGTAATTAAGTACTCTCTCCCTCTTTCATGGCATTCAGTCAGATATGAGGCAAAGTTGTCAGCTGTAAATCGCTCAGAGTGCATTTGTGTAGCTTCGGAACATGGTGTATGTAGGGCTCTTACAAGAATGTGTTTGAACTTTGCTAATTCAACTTCACATTTACCTAAATAGTGCGACGTACCTACTAGGTACGTCGCATCTGATATTTCGGAGTCGTGAATAGATAGTGTTTTTGTGGTAACTTTTACGTGGAAATAATTTGACTGGGCTAGGATTACCTGTGTTAAGTTAATTATGGTGTAAAGTGTGCGAAAAAAATTAGGTAATGAAATAATAAGTGAGCTGTAAAAACTGGATTTGTTTGCACAAATAAGTAAGTACAAATCAATGTACAAAGGAACCTGCAGGAAGTAAATCAGAGTCGGTTCGAATCTTGGTCCTAAAATTCTTCCAAAGGACCAATTTGAACTGATAGCTAAAATATAACTAATTGCTTAGAAATAAACGCTTCGATAAATATGAAAATATAATTTCAAGGTCATATTGTGTATCGGTAATGTTTCTGAATTTAGATGTCGCTATTCAACGTAAAAGTAAACTACAAAATACTAAAATAACTTTAATATCTTGGTACTGCTTGTGTTTAGTAATGTGTCTCGACATGTGAATTTAATCTTTGGAAATTAAATTGATTTGTAATGAATCGAAATTATTATTTATCATAACTCCCGATATGACCTTTGGAAGATCCACCTAAATAAAGCGACCTAATTATTATTGTACAACAAAGATGCATTTAGCTGACTGGCAAGCGGTTTCAAAACTTAGCGCAACTTTGTTGCTTGTAACGCCATCTATGATCAGGTAGCAGCGAAACAACAAGCGTTTAGCTAATTCTTGGCGCCCTCTGTTGACGAATAGCGGCAAATACTTCCATTTACTATCTGGCGAACCATAACTGAACTTCATTATTATTTTACGTTTCCAGGCTACTTTAACTTCCGTGTTCCAATAATTCGGGTGTTCATAGAACGCAAAAGAAATTGCACTTTGAACCACGAAGTAATTCTTAGTAGTTAGGGGGAAAAGCTGTAACAATTTTCAAAAATGTATTTTTATTTAACAGCGCCATCTAACGGTGTAAAATTTCTTATCGCTAATTACAACAAAACCAATAAACCTAACATTCTCAAAATGTTTTCGCCGCAATGGGTTATAAATTTATAACGAGTTACTGGTTCAAAGTGCAATTCTTTTTGCTCTCAGTCGACAAAATACTTTGCATAGGTCGGAACACTGTTAAAATAAAATACTGTTTGTGTAAAATAAACTTCTTTCAATCATATTCATTATTATTTTAAGTTGGGCTGTGGGCCTTTTAGCCCGATGTTGCTGCGACCTTTACAGATCTATTGTGACTTTTCCCTTCTTACAGTTCACCCTCAATTTCTGCCTCCTTCAGGATCATACTCATACAAATTATAATATAAGTTCGGACATGAGTTATCGTGTTAGTCCAATTGAATGGTTAATAAATATAATAATTTTTAAATAATAAAACAATAATAATTAAATGGTTGGGTTATGATTACTTAAGTATATAAGGTGAGTTTAAAATAATCTACAAGCCTTATAGGGTTGATTCAGTATCTGATATAGAACAACTTTTGCTAAGAATGTAGGTATGTAATTTTTTTTGTTCCATTTTAATTTTTGAGAAATTTATGTATTACATTCTTCCCAGTATTGTCAACAATTTTTGCGAAGAAACTATGTACCTATCGGTAATGGTTTCCAAGAAAATAAATTATTAAAGTGCACTAACTCTTCAAACTGCCTATTTGAAAAATAGGTTCCGCGCCGCGCCGGCCGGCGGCGCGGAGGCGGCGCGCGGCGGCAGAGTCTATTTTACCTACCCGAATAGTTTTGCCTCCTTCCCACGCTGACGTTCGACGCGCCGGGCTATGGCAAATCCATCGCGGCTGTAATGTAGGTATGTACACAAGCATGCATGTCCTTTTTCGCCCGATCGGCACTCGCTTCACTTAAATTCACTCACGTGTGATACTCAGGTCCGATGCGCGTCATGGACCTTGACATACTAATTGCTTTCAAAACGAAAACAAACGTCCTTCAGTGAGAGGGGCGGCGGCGGCGGCGGGGTAGATGGGGTGGCGGGGCTTCTGTCTGCGCACGCGGCGGCGGCGGCGGCGGCGGCGGAGAATTGTCTTGTGTCAGTGGGTCACGGACGGGTCAATGCCCCGTGGTTGACCTATATTTTTAATTAGGTAGTTGAAGAGTTAGTGCACTTTAATAAATTATTTTCTTGGAAACCATTACAGATAGGTGCATAGTTTCTTAGCAAAAGTTGTTTAAAATACTGGGAAGAACATACTGTTTAAGTTTCTCAAAAATTTAAATGGAACAAAAAAAATTACACACCTCCATTCTTAGCAAAAGTTGTTCTATATCAGATACTGAATCAACCCTTTAAGGCTTGTAGATTATTTTAAACTCACCTTATATAGTATGTACTGACAACAATTCACTTTTACCTTGTATTTGTCTTGTGTTTGTCTTTCGTCCTCAGAACTTCAATACCTTCTTTATTAAAAAGGCGGTAACTACATAGGAGCCTCATATGTAGTTACCGCCTTTTTAATAAGCAGGGCAGAATATGAGTTTTAGCTTCAAACCTTTTTTATGGAGCTGGAAATGGATGGCTTATACCATACCTACTGTCATGATACCCCAACACACCATATTATTGAGGGAATTGGGTATTAAGGCGTTAGGACTAGCCAACTACTCGCGCCATACAAATGCACTTTTTAACAAAGTAAATAGTGAAACGCTTCAGCAAATCCAAATAGAACTCCAGACTGATAATGGATTGTTAATATTTTTTTATTCCATCATTTATTTAAATAATAATAAAAATAAAAAAAGTTGATTTTTCTCATTAGAAATCTGAAAGTCATTCGATTTCTAGATATAAGCAAAAACAGCATATATGCATAAACAAAAAATTCCATTTGCTTTTAGATTTCTACATTTAGTCAAAAAAGTTCGGAAATGGACACCGTTTCCGCAATGAATTTTGTATAGAAAAAGGAAACATACATTAACGAAAATCATTCGATTCCTAGACAAGGAATCATATATTGTAAGGATGACACTTATAATCGTCAGACTTAGTTAGTTTACTTGGGGTGCCTCGTCTAACTTTGCGATTTGGCTAGTACCAGGCCCTTAAGCCAGGAGCTTCGACAATAATCAAAACATCGTTTCTTCATTGCAGCAGTGAAGACCGAGGACATCACAGAGACCAAGAAGGAGCCCGAAGACGACGACATGGCGGCTGCGGTCGCGCGGCCGGCGCTGCGCGCCTCCATCGACAGCGACAACCGCAGCGACCGCAGCGACGAGGACGAGCGACGCACGCGCAAGCGGCGAGCCTCCCCCGCGCCCGCCCCCGCCGACGCCAAGCGCGCGCGCCTCCGCCTCGACCACGCCTTCGCCGACTTCACTAGCGGCAAGTTGCCCGAGCCGCGCTACCGCTGCGAGCGGAGCCCCCCGCGCGACCGCCGCGAGGACTTCTTCGCGAAGCTCGACCTCCGCAACCGCGCCTTCGCCGGCACGCTCACGCCGCCGATGGAGAGATTCGCAGCGAAGCATTACGACGACGCGTACGACGACGCCCCGCGGCCGATGGACGCCGTCCGGGACCTCGCGGACATCCAGTCGATCCTGAACGTCACCGCCGCCGGGGGCCTCCTCGAGAGGTTGACCGGGACGAGGGTCTCCTTGGAGAGCGCCGCCCTGACGCCGCCGGACACGGCCAGCAAGGATCGCGAGCCGGAGGAGACGCAGGATCGATTCGCGGCCGAGTTCCGAAGGATGAAGCTGCGAGGAGAGTTCCCCTGTCGTCTGTGCCCGGCGAAGTTTCCCAACCTACGCGCCCTGAAGGGCCACAATCGTGTGCACTTGAGCGGCACCGGCCCCGGGCCGTACAGGTGCAACATGTGTCCCCACGCCTCCCTGGATAAAGCGGCGCTTGTCCGCCACATGAGAACCCATAACGGTGACCGTCCTTACGAATGTGCAGTCTGCAACTACGCGTTCACCACCAAAGCCAATTGCGAGCGTCATCTACGGAATAGACACGCGAAAGTCACCCGGGAGGACGTCAAAAGATCCATCATTTACCACCCCTCGGAAGACCCCAACAACGACGAGATCAACTCTAAGATTGGACGAGAAGAAGTTAAGAGATCTCTGGCTTTCCATACCCCAGAGCCCGAGCGTCGGGATGAAAGCACCGATCGCGACACACCCTTATCACATTTCCCACCGTTCGTGCCTGAACCGCGTCGCCCTGTTATCCCAACCGTGCTCCCCGACACTCCGGTAGCTACGCCAAGGGAAGACCAACCTCTCCCCAGGATCAAGGTGAAGGGAATCGGGCAGCTAACGCAAATTCCCGAGTACAGAGAACCTGAAAACTACCAGAATAATGATGACGACGACGATGATAGCGAGTCGTTCGTGGACGACGCGCCCGTAGATCTTAGCACCTCAGACAACAACGACTGCGATGTGCTGGACCTCAGTAAAAAGAAACGAGATTCCGATGAAGCACCTCCTCAACCCACTACCGTACGGCCGCAAAGCTTCGAGCCGGATCACGCGGCCGTAGCTGCTGCTACTTTTGAAAAAACTCAAAGACTTCTTCTGGCGCAGCGTCGCTTGTTCGAGAATAGCCTTCCGAAGATCGACCCCGCCTTCTATGCCTCTCAACTTTCGCAACTGTATCCAGGCGTTCCCGGAATTCCAGGACTGACCATGCCCCCATCTTTCCATGTCAACCCTTACTTTCTTCAGCATCCTTTCTTCCCACCTGCAGCCGATCCGCAGGAGCTAGCCGAAATCAAAGAGCGCATTCAAAAAGAGATTCTCAGAGGCCTTCAACTATCCGGAGGCGGTCTCGTAACTTCCGATACAGAAAACTCTCAACCGCGAATCGAAATCGTAGAAGAAGACCAAAAACCTATTCACATAGATTCAGTTGTTCCGCCAGTGATCCAACCGGTCCGGCCCGAATCTCCGCGCCCGAGAAGAGAGGCCATGGCTCCTCAATCGGATTCCGTTAAGATGGTAATCAAGAATGGGATACTGATGCCCAAACAGAAGCAACGACGCTACAGAACCGAGAGGCCTTTCTCGTGCTCGCAGTGCTCAGCGCGGTTCACGCTGCGTTCCAACATGGAGAGACACGTGAAACAGCAGCATCCCCAACACTGGAGCGTCAGGCGCCCATCGCCTCGGGCGCCCCCGCCCTATCCCGGCGGCGTGGACAATCTCGCCGAGCGAGTGAAGTTCGCATTGCTGGCGCGGCAGCTGGAGCGCCCGCTACCCACTCAGTCGGACCGATCTCCCGTCCGGCGGGACTCCGACGACGTCGCCGATAACGAAGAGGATGAGGACGACGCATTGATAATCGACGAGGAGGACGCAGAACCGGAGCCTCGCGAACTCACGGCGGCGCATCGAGCTGCTGCCGAAATCCTGATGGCCACGCGCCAGCAGGAACTAGCCAAAGACTTTGATCTCAAGATAGCCGGAAATCTTATTAGCAAGCCACAAGTCACGTTACCGGAAACAGAAGAATGTAAAGATACCTCGGAGAGTGTGGATGAAGACATCGAGGTGTCGGCGCCGGCTGAACCTGGGCCTGCATTGGTGAACATTCCTACTGTTCCAACAAGGAGCGACGAAGAGGAAGACGAAGAAGGCCTAGTCGCTCCTACCAGCGAGGGAAATAACTCTGGCAGTGATGAAAACAGGTAACTAGTCTATGTTTACCTATCATATCCTCCTTGTGATAATTTGTCACCTAAAGAAAACAAGCACTCTAGTCATGTATTTCAAAATCATTTGTTTTCATTTCAGATCCGAAACAGACGCCCCGGGTGCTCAACCTCCGAAGAAGAAATCCGCCTACAGTCTCGCGCCAAACCGCGTCTCCTGCCCCTACTGCCATCGCAAGTTCCCCTGGTCATCGTCACTTCGCCGCCACGTGCTCACCCACACTGGCCAAAAACCCTTCAAATGCCTCCACTGCCCCCTCCTCTTCACTACAAAGTCCAACTGTGACCGACATCTGCTAAGGAAGCATGGATCAGCGTCCCGGCCGGCAGCAGCGGAGCCTTCGCCGCCCCAAGAGACCCCCCCGCCGGTCCAAAACGACTCAAACCCGAACTTCGCTCTGCGGAACGTCCCGGAAAGACCCTACAAGTGCGCTTCATGCCCCTCGAGCACCTTCTCGACCCTGGACAATCTCAAGAAGCACATGTCCAGCCGTCACGGTTCCCCCGACTCAAGGCCTTCCTCTCCGGTCGAGGAGGAATCGGATAGGAGTCCGGAACTCCCTCGACCCGAGGTCTCCACCGAGACTAACGAAACGCTGGCGTTCAAGTGTCACCTATGCGAGAGATCCTTCGGGGAGCGGGAGGGCGCGTTGCGGCACTTGGCGGAGGCGCACGTGACGGAGTACGAGCAGCTAGTCAGCAAGGGGGCTTTGGAAGCGGCGAGTGATCGGAGTGAGAGTGCGGACGACGATGATCGTGGAAAGTTTCCTGACCACGCAAATAGAAAGGTATGTTACATCGATTTGTGTTGATATTTCCTAATTTCTCAGGAACGAAGTTGTGCTGGATAATTTTATGTAATTTATGGATACAACATTACCGTTATCTCATTCATTTGAGTTTCAGCGACATCTGCATTTGGAGCATTGTAATCAGAATTTGAAAATAATCTGAAAAAGTATTGGTCGTGACATTCGTCGGAAGCAGCATGCATCATTTCGACGAATGTCATGAAAACAACAATAAACAATCTCGCCCCCCCAGGTGGTTTGCGCGTTCTGCGTCCGTCGCTTCTGGTCGGCGGAGGACCTCCGGCGGCACATGCGCACGCACTCCGGCGAGCGGCCCTTCGCGTGCGACCTCTGCCGGCGGCGCTTCACGCTCAAGCACAGCATGCTGCGCCACCGCAAGAAGCACCGCGACGGGCACGAGCCGACGGACGAGGACGAGCCGGCGACGCCCGAAGCGCTCAACGGGTGAGTCGCTAGGACGGAGAACGTTTTCGATTGCTCTTCGGTAGTTTATGATTTAGTGTTCCGAGTCACACAATTGATTTGAAGATAAACAGCCACTAAAAGAAACAATAAACGTTGCTGTCATTTTTGGCCCAGTGCTTGACAGTAGACTTGATATTAGTTGTACATGTCCAGCACCATAAAAAAATTGCTAACGAAATGTTGAAAATGACCATCAATCTTTATGATTTGGCATAGTCTTTACAAATAAACTGACATTTGTCATGAACTGTTGCATATGATATTAATTGTTTGTACTTTATACTTTTGTGAACTTAGACTAAGTGGACGTTGAAAAAAAAACCAGCGGAGTTTCTTGCCAGTTCTTCTTCGCTGGGATTGCCGAACTGGCTAATGATAAAAGCATAAAATATGACAAATCCGAGTGCAGTGTCTGTCTATGGATGATGAATAAACAACAACAACAGATTTTTCTCCAGCAGAACACAAAAATCCGCAACAAAGTCTCATAGTGACAAAAGAAAGGTTGCTGGTAGAGAATATCTACATCTGGACCATTGTTCTTGCTTTTAATTGCTACATAAAGGGCTTACTAAAACCGGTTTGTTTTCAGTAATATATCCTACTAATGTAGGATGGCTTACATGTTTGTTTTGGGGGTTGATCATCTGGACTCATCATTTACCCGCCTAGGTGGATATCTATTAATTTTGCTTTTTTGGGCTCCCAAACGCATAACATCAAGTGGAGTCACCTTTTCTTTGCGTCAGAACCTGCAGACATCTGTATGAAGTAACTGAAGTTCGCTTTCTTCCACAGTTACCGGTTCGACGATCAAGACATCCCTAGCAACGTCAACAACAACAACTCGCCGCCGTCGGCGCCGTTCGACAAGACCCTCAAACTGCACGCCCTCCGCAAATACTCCTCCGAGGACTGCGAACCTGAGAATGGCAACGACCTCATCGGCAAACTGCTCGGCATCACCGACCGGGGGATAATAAACAAGCTGCTGTCCTCTGCGGACGAGGCGGCCAAGCTGTTGGGGGTGAACAAATGAAAATACGCCCTGGTCCTCTTGGGACCGGCGAGGGTTATGCTGACCAGAGCGCAGACGGCAGCTCATGGTGGAACTCAGTAAGGGCTCCTTTACCGATTTGTACAAAATGTCAGTCTTTTATCTGGATTATGCCAGAGCGGGTTTTGGAGTTTAGACTTGTCTTTAATCTTGAGCAGTGACATCTAGAAAAGAAGTATTGTAAATTAGATAAAGGTCTGTCTGAAACAAGGCTCACAATTGGGACCTTCACATTACATTCCCAAATATGTTTTCTTATTTGCATGAATCTATTTTCATGTTTTTTTATTTCTCAAATAAAATTTCATTTGTGGTCACAAGTCATCCAAGTGGCTAATATAAGATGGTCTGTCAAATACACACTTTTTTTCAAATCCTTCCACTACCTAAAGGTAAGGATTTCTTTGTGATTAGAACAATTTCATTTCTACTTACTCTAATTCAACCAGCGAATTAAATTATTCATTTGTTATTGAAGTATTTTTTCAATTTATCTTTGGGAAGAAAGTATATCATTTATAAAAATAACTACTTCTTTTAAAACGATAAACATTACTTGTAAATTCCATTCTAACTCACTTTCTACACTATTTCTGTCTTCGAAAGACACAGTGTATTTAACTGAACTGTACAGAATTTTATATCAATACCAAATACAATGTTAAAATATGCAACGATAAAAACTTCGAACAATGCCATGACGATTGACATGACAATCCACACTAAATGCATAGTTAAATACTTTAAGAAAATTGTGTCCGTTAAAATAATATTTGTGCCTTGTACATCTTGTAATTTTGCCTTATTACTATGGCCTATTTGGGATGGGGTGCCTTACTTATCATAGATGTTATTCAAAATATATGATTCATTAACTGTTATGATTTTATGGTAGCTACTAGATTTACAGAAAATATTTAGTTAAAACCTGTTTGGTGTAAAATCTGAAAAGGCCATTTTAACAAAATACCAAACATATTGAGTAGTATTACATGTTTTTGTTAGTTTTACATTGATTTTTTTTTTGCTGTTTCAATCGTCACAGCATAACTCCGTCTGGTGTAAAAACTACATTTTAATTAATGCACGAATGTATCATTAAAATGTTTTCATAGTGCCAGTTTGTAAATATTTAAGATCCAATTATTTTAGGCTTGAACCATTAAAAAAAATGTAGAGGCAACACAATTTAATATAATAAATAAATCTACCTGTAAAGCTATGTACTTACTTTTGCATTTCTAATCTAGTCAGGTTAAATGTTATTTCAAACCTCAACATAAGTTTGATAAAAAGGTCTTTCTACTTAATTAATTTCTGCTCCATATCTGTGTGTTGCTTCTCATTTTGTATGCATACTATCTATTTTTATTGTAGTCATTTCAACGAAAAGAGGCATCGAAAATGTCGGTAATATCCGAAACCTCTAGTCAAATTTATTCAATGACTGTAAACCTAAGCACCAAACCAAAATGAACATATATACACCTAAATTAAAATATAAAAATCAGTTTTCGTGCACAACTTTAGTCTCATTGTAAGGGATTTATAGAAATCATAAAAAAATAAGTATTTAATGCAATATTTCCATTATACAAAGTGTGTCGTAAAAGATAATGATAAAATGTACGTTATGAGTCTAAGAAAACCTCATTAATTACAACCAATGAAAATATATTACCTGAGTATTTAAGTCCATTGTAAAATGCAAGCATTCATTGTATTTGAAATGTTTTAAAATATTAATATTCATTAGCACTTTTAGTCATTTTTAAAGGCTTGTATAATGATGCTTCTCAGGTAAATGTTAGTAATTTTACGTCTTTTATACATATTTTGCTCAAATTCATGGCATTTCTGAGACTTTTTTTATTAGGTTCCTTCCTAGCTATAGTTAATGGCCAGATGATCTCTTTATGAATTTATTTAAGTTAGATATTTTAAGAAATACATTTGTACATATGTACATAAAGTTTATTTTATGCATCTCATGCTTAGATAGCTATCGGTTCCGATAAGCAATTAAGTTTTCAAGATGTCTTATTAAGTTTGTGTAAATTATTGTGGGCAGACACTTAAAAATGCATGCTTTTGGTATGTTTGTTTTACGAAAAGCATCAAGATTTTTTTGTATGTTTATCTTTTATGGATCGAAATTATAAAGTATCAAAATTATTTTATCCTTTCTGTTTACAATGCAGTACATAATTCTATTTCAAATGTTTATGACTAGGTACTTATAAAAGTAATAACATTGTAGTAAATGTTTTTTTTTGTCTTGTTCATGTTTTCTATAAACAGATGTAAGTATATAATATACATGAAGCCCATATCGGGTGATTTAATAGTACATATAAATTGTAAACGTCGCCTTTCTAAAGGAATGACAAATCATACGCTAGAATATACCTAAGTTCACAGTGTGTTGTACATAACGTAGGCTAAGGTTTAAAGGCTAAAGCTAAAACCAAAATGTTTATTAGTTCAGTACTTAAATAGGGATATAATATAATAAATGTGTAGATTTGAAAGTCATTTTCTGTAGAATAACCATCGAAATTGGATAAAGCTATAAGACATTGTTATTTTTGTATTATTCATATTATTTTGTATTTTTATTTATTATGGAAGTAGTGTTTCCTCTATAACATAAATTGATAATAAACTATTGATGTTCATATTAAAAGGGAGCCACATTTCGAAGCAGGATGCATAAAAACCATTGTGATGAAAACAAGTACTTAAATATAAAATTTTGCCATACATTTGTTTTGCTTCGCGACGTCTAACATAAAACATAATGCATAAAAAAATAAGGTATACCATTTATTCCATTCAATCTGGTGTTTGAAACTTAAGATTATTTTATAATAATTTTGCATAGGTATATATTTATCATAAGATAGGTAGTTACATATAAATATAAAACTTGGCAACACCGCTTGGCCTTTCAATATGTAGTATTGTTTGTGTGAGTGTGTTAGTGTGACACTAAGAGTGTTTTGATGTATTTGTGAAATGAATACTTATAGAGTAATATTATGACAATTTAATGTTTAAATTTAGTAATAGAAAATGTGTGTAAAATTTTAGTTTGTATTATGGCTTTATTGAATTTGAAGAAATTTTTAGGTGGTTTCTCAAAGATGTAGAAAATAAACTGGTACATTCAAGAATCAGGTTTTCCGCTTGTTTTATATGTATGCAGAATTATATTGATTCATATAAAAAAAATCAGTCTTTATATATCTATTTATATTCTTACACTACAGAACATTCATTTTATCTTGCATTGCCTTTTCTGAATGTTTATTCTCCAATTGAATGCCATTTTAAAGTATCAAATAAACTTCAAATGAATGCATTCATTGCAAAAATTTGGTACCTACACAAACATTCAAGTCTGATACAAAAGTTTATAAAAGTAAGTAGGTATTTTTTTCCTATTCATCCCACCTTTATTGCTGAAACGATACGAAATATTAATGATTTTTATTATAAAATCAGGATTTATTTATTGATTGAGAGTCCATACATTATCATATAAATGCAAGCAATGACATGCTTTATGATAGGTACTCGCGGCAGTTTTCAGGTGCTTGAAATAACTTGTAAGTTCTACTTGTAAAATAAATTTAATTTGGGTGAATTTAAGAACCTGTATCTCAAAATGTTCACTTGAAAAATAAATCAATTATAATAATCATGTGCTTTTTTTTTCTTCGTGAATGGATATAAATGAATCCCTTGCATCGATGTCAGTGGGTAGCATAGGTGGGGGGGGCGGAGGGTGCGGTTCGCACCGGGCGGCACTTTGACGATGGCGGCATTTCACAGGTGGCAGAAAAAAATATTTCCTTCAACATTTTTCCATCAATGTTTTGTTGTTTGTTGATTATAAAAAGCACAAAGTCCAAAAAGCATAATGTCCAATTGGACTTTGTGCTTTTTGGATTTTATGAATGTAGATTATTTTAACAATTTAAAATATAAATTTGCTCTTTCATATAATCCAAAAAGCACAAGTCCAAAGCGCGAAGCATAATAATTTTTTAATAAACTGGTTATTCACAAAGTCCAAAAAGCATAATATCCAAAATGGGATCGTATGCTTTTTGGACGATATGAATAAGGGAACTTTGAAATAATCAATTTCATCAATCTTTAGCATAAACTTGTAAAATCATAACATCCAAAAAGCATAGGGTCCAAAACCGATAAAATACATTGTATTGGCGGCACAAATCTGTGTGCGTGGTGAGCGCTACGCGCCGCTACAGCTATGCGTACCTACCTACGCATCAAGATTATATAAGAATCACAAGCCACACGACGCGTCGCCGGCGTATTGAACGTGGTTACTGGAAAACCTCAACTGGCGCGACTATAACAAACGTTCGAGGAATGAAATATGTGAATTTATTATTATAAAAAAATACTTATGTGTCTGGAATCTGTCACGTAGCAGACCTGGAAGGGTCCAGGTCTGCTCAGTTCCTTACTCCATGGCCTTTCCGCCTCCAAACCACCTTTCTTGCTCCATGGGCCGACTGCTGACTCCATTGTTTAAAGATTAACCTCCTACCCTCAAGAAAAAAATCCAACCGAAATGCCGTTCTCTTTATGGATCGGAGCTGTTGACTCGTTCATTTACTTTTCTTCAGTCACCGAGTCGAGAGCTCCAACCCATCCAGATCGCGGTTTTCCGGTTAGTACTGGCTCAGGCTGTCGCCCGCCTCCATTTTATTGTTTAATAAGTGTTCTTTTCCCTATTTTTACCTTTTTAAAACTTGATTCTTTTTTAATTATGGCCTCCTGGCCCTCAACCCTGGCTTCGCTTCCCAGGCCGGTGTACCACACACAGACATTTGGATTCAATTTAACTTTAATTGCGCCGGCCGCCAGCGAAGCCCTATCTTGCCTGTTGCAGTCGCATCGTTGCGATTTTTGTTAAAAAAATAATTATTTAGAAAAGTAGATTCATTCGTATTTATTCCATGCTAACGTGGCCATTTTCTGTGCCACTAGCGATCTCCCGGGGGCTTAAGAGCCACCCGTACCATTGGTCGCTGCCGCCGAACCACTCCCACCGTCGACGCCTGACGTCGACGCCGCTGCGCCAGCCGAGGCCGCGCGCACGCCGCCTCCGCGCTCCGCGTCGATGACGTCGCCGCGTCGACCAGATAAGTCCCCCCGTGAAGAGGGACACCCCGGAACATGAAGCCATTAACTATCGCAGGCCCCTCAGGCGCACAGCGTATTATTATTTACCATGTTTGTTAATTTTTCCAAAAATAAATAGTATGTGAAGACTTGCTTGTGTTCTCCTTTGTGTTTTCCCAAGCTCAGTTCGGTAGGCACAGCCCTAGAGACCCTTCTGGTCCCCACGTCGTGGGGAAGGGAGGGCCTCACCCTTCATTCTTAGGGGTTGGAGAGTATGATCCGTGGCGGATCTGTCGGCATCGCCGAATAAATTTAACTTAATTTTTTTTAAAAGTAAAATCATGTTTAACTTCAGTCCCTTTTGTCTATAGACTTAAATTCATTTCGCTTTTCCCTTTTCGGCTTCACCTAAAAGTAGAAGCGTGAATTTGGGAGAAAAATTGGGTGACCCTCTCGGATCTCATGCGAACACCATCTCCCCGTAAACTCTCTTTATTTAACCACATTTCATCATTTTTTTTATTATTTTTTTTCCGCCACGTGACAAATCCTATAAAATTATATTAAGTATGAAAACTGACAAATATCTGCAAAATATTAAATTTCCTTGTGATTTTGACTATGCATTTCGTATTTAATTTTATTTGATAGAATAATCTAGATGTGCGAGTTCTACATGCACTGGGCTTAAAACAGATAATCTTTGTCTAAAATAAATACACCAGGATCCTTTTTTCAAAACACTACTACCACTTACTACGTACCTATACCCTTTGAAGTATTTACACTAAATATTTAATTTTATCTATAAGTAGGATGTATCATACACCATATTATCGGGAGAAATAGTAAATAGAGGATCTGTAAATAATTGGGAAGATGAATAACTTTCAAAAGTAAAAATGTTCCCTTGTAAATTGGCTCTTAAGTATTTCAATTGTTTAAATCGCAATATAAAAATAAGTATCATATTGGTAACAAAAAGTAACATATTCAGCCTGTTGAAAGTAAAGGGCAACTCGAAAGGGGCTGCTCTGCTCTTCATATAAACGATAAAGAATAATTTAGGTATTGCACGGCCTATTGAGCGGCTCGTAGCCTAGTGGCGCGGGGACTGACCAGAGGCCCGGGTTCAATACCAACTTGCACCACTGTCTTTCTCTTTCAGAGTTCGATAAGTGCATTTCGTCACGAATGCGAGCTGCTCCATGGTTCGGAATCCATGTAAAACTGTAGGTCCCCTTCCCTTACTAGGTGGTAGGGTTTAAGCCCGCCCGGGTTGGTACCATCGCATTGGATGAAAAGATGGTCGAAGCGGCAATGAAAAATTGTCCGTGTTTTCCATCCAGTTCAATGTAGCCGTGCTCATAAAGGGAAGGTCCTAGCATGGCACCTAATTCCTTCGGGAATGTGGTGTATTGGGCTAATATCATAACGGTAGTTGTGTGGTATTAGCCATCCATGTCAGGTCGCATAAAAAAAAAAAAAAACATGCACCCAACGAAACATCAAAATGGGACATTGGGGATAAGGTAATATTCCTATGTTGGAAACAATAAAAACATTAATAAATTTCCAAGTAAATCGTTTATTATTTTTAATTATGAAAAACCCTATACACAATTTATTAAGAACTACAAATCCTACGAATTATTTTGAATATTTATATACATAATAAAGATATTTGTAAAATTATATTACTTTCAAAACAAATAAGCACGTATTTCAGAAATGTATGTATTACAATTTTAGAAAATAATCATACAAATTTATAGGAGAAACTAAAGTAGCATAGCATTTTATTACACTAATAACTATGAAATTTCATTAATGGTAGTTAGAAATATTTTTTTAATACGAAATAAATATCTAATCTATCCGATTGAACGATTCCATTGAATATAAAATTATATGCTCTAGAATTGACTACTCTGGAATGACAGATACCAATATACATCACTGAAATTTAAATAAAAAAGGACCTTCTGATTAACTCGTTATAATACTGTTACTAATTGTATATAGACAGGTTGTGTAACCCTGTAGATCTACGAGTGAAAGTTAGCCACGAAATGTTCGAATATTACTAACAAAACCGATTTGAATGATAGGTTGTTCCGGAGACATTAGGTTTGAATCCCAGGCTATGCACCTATTTAATACTTTATGAAAGTGTGTGTTATTGACCATCTACATCACCAAATGTTAAAGTGTGTGTGTGAGACCACTTAAGGTCGGCCCGTAAGCACCTGAAAATTTCGCCTACCATACAAACGTAGTTTACTAATGATTTGAAAACCACTGTTCCAACTTACTTGATATTTGGTATCTAATATTAGGCTACAAATATATGTCTGCATGCCTTTGTTTTTTCGGTAAATGTATTCTGGGTCAAAAATTCGTATGAAGATTTTCTTTTTGCATTAATTTCATTCGGTTTGGATTTTTCAAAAAAACAAAAGCATGCAGACACAGATATTTGTTACCTGATATTATATATTAAATATCAATTCAATTGGAATAGCGGTTTCCAAATGATTAGTTAACTACGTTTGTATGGGGAGCATAGCTTACGGGCCGTTCTTAACATCCCCTAACCTCGCCGAAGGGCGTCTCCGCCGCCACCGCCACCACCACCGCCCCCGCCGCGGTTGTCGTTTGCGGATCTGGTCGAAGCAGCATCATAAAATGTCAAGTGTTTTGCAACCAGTTCAATGTAACCAAGATCTATTGGCATTGCATATTATATATAATTCTATAATTAATATATAATAATAATAATAATAATATATAATTATATATATTTATATTCTATGGCTATGTAAACCGTCATAAAGTTCAGAAATGTTGAGATCAAAGCTCTTATCATAACATATCTTTTGATTTAATGAACCTTAAAACTCACATTTATGCTATGGCTATTTCAACCATCATAAAGTTCCGAAATATAGAGATTGAAGCTCTTATCATGACATATCTTTTGACTTAATGAACCTTAAAACTCACTTAAATTCTATGGCCATGTCAACAATCATACAGTTCCGAAATGTAGAGATCATAGCCTTTAAATTAAAATAATTTTTTTTTTAAATCTAGCTTATATTGTACGTCCATTTATGTTACGATAATGTTTGGAAAAAGGATTCGAACCGATTCTCATTTATTCGCATTTCCATAACGACGTAGCTGTATTCTGAAAACGTTATTATGACATTACTTAGATTTAGTTATTCTTAAGACTGTATTTATATTCGTTGGGCATGTCAACCATCATACAGTTCAGAAATGTAGAGATCGAAGCTCTTATCATTACATGTCTTTTGATTTAATGAACCTTAAAACCCACTTTTATGCTATGGCCATTTCAACCATCATAAAGTTCCGAAATGTAGAGATTGAAGCTCATATCATGACATGTCTTTTGACTTAATGAACCTTAAAACTTACTTATATTCTATGGCCATGTAAACTATAATAAAGTTCCGAAATGTAGAGATCGAAGCTCTTATCAGGACAAGTCTTTCGAATTAATTAAACTTAAAACTCACTTGTATTCTATTGCCATGTCAACCATCATACAGTTCCAAAATGTAGAGATCTAAGCCCTTATGCTGTTCTGAAATTAGCATCTGTGCATGTACATTTATGTAATAAATATTGAAACTAGCTTATATTGAATGTCTATTTATGTTACGATAATGTTTGGAGAGTGGATTCGAACCGATTCTCATTTATTCGCATTACCTTAACGACGTAGCTGTATTCTGAAAACGTTATTATGACATTACTTAGATTTAGTCATTCTTAAGACTGTATTTATATTCTTTGGCCATGTCAACCGTCATAAAGTTCAGAAATGTAGAGATCGAAGCTCTTAATGAACCTTAAAACTCACTTCTATGCTATGGCCATTTCAACCATCATAAAATACCAAAATTTAGAGATTGAAGTTCTTATCTGACATGTCTTTTGACTTAATGAACCTTAAAACTCACTTTTATGCTATGGCCATTTCAACCATCATAAAGTTTCAAAATGTAGAGATCTAAGCCCTTATGCTGTTCTGAAATTAGTATCTGTGCATGCACATTTAAGTAATAAAGATTAAAACTAGCTTATATTGTATGTCCATTTATGTTACGATAATGTTTGGAGAGAGGATTCGAACCGATTCTCATTTATTCGCATTACAATAACGACGTAGCTGTATTCTGAAAACGTTATTATGACATTACTTAGATTTAGTCATTCTTAAGACTGTATTCATATTCTTTGGCCATGTCAACCGTCATAAAGTTCAGAAATGTAGAGGTCGAAGCTTTTGATGAACCTTAAAACTCACTTCTATGCTATGGCCATTTCAACCATCATAAAATACCAAAATTTAGAGATTGAAGTTCTAATCTGACATGTCTTTTGACTTAATAAACCTTAAAACTCACTTTTATGCTAAGGCCATTTCAACCATCATAAAGTTCAGAAATGTAGAGATTGAAGCTCTTATCATGACATGTCTTTTGACTTAATGAACCTTAAAACTTACTAATATTCTATGGCCATGTCAACTATCAGAAAGTTCCGAAATGTACAGATTGAAGCTCTTATCATGACACGTCTTTTGATTTAATGAACCTTAAAACTATCTTGTATTCTTTGGCCATGTCAACTATCATAAATTTACGAATTGTAAAGATTGAAGCTATTATCATAACATGTCTTTTGACTTAATGAACCTTAAAACTCACTTATATTCTATGGCCTTGTCAACCATCATAAAGTTCTGAAAATAAGAGATTGAAGCTCTTATCATGACATGTCTTTTGACTTAATGAACCTTACAACTCACTTATATTCTATGGCCATGTCAACCATCATAAAGTTCCGGAATTTAGAGATCAAAGCTCTTATCATTACATGTCTTTTGACTTAATGAACCTTACAACTCACTTATATTCTATGGCCTTGTCAACCATCATAAAGTTCCGAAATTTAGAGATTGAAGCTCTTATCATGACATGTATTTTGACTTAATGAAGCTCAAAACTCACTTATATTCTGTTGCCATGTTAACCAACATAAAGTTTCAAAATGTAGAGTTCGAAGCTCTTGTCATCTAGTCCCAACTCCATAGTACTTTTTTAAAAACGGTATTGGATCATGTGTTTTGATTTATTGAATCCTATCGAATTGACTAGTAATCTATGCCCATGTAACCTCCATACTGTTCTGAAATGTAGATATTGAAGCTCTTATCACGACATGTATTGAACCATAAAACTCATTTATATTCTATGGCCATGTTAACCACCATAAAGTTTCAAAATGTAGTGATCGAAGCTCTTATACTATTCTGAAAGTATTACATGTGCGTGTACATGTAAGAAATAAATCTTAAACTAGCTTATAACCTATATCCATTTACATCAGGATAATGTTTGTAGATAGTATTTGAACCTATTCTCATTTAATGGCATTGGCAAAAATGTAGAGATCTAAGTCCTTATGCTGTTCTAAAAATAGTATCTTAAAACTAGCTTATAATCTATATCTATTTATGTCAGGAAAATGTTTCTTGATAGGATTCAAAGCTATTCTCATTTAGTCGCATTGCCATAACGATATAGCAATATTCTGAAAATGTTATCATGACATTACTCAGATTTAGTTATTCTTAAGACTCGCTTAGAATCTATGCCCATGTCAACCATCATAAAGTTCCAAAATGTAGAGATGGAAGCTCTTATAATGTCATGTATTTTGACTTAATGAACCTTAAAACTCACTTATATTCTATGGCCACGTCAACCATCATAAAGTTCTAAAATGTAGAGATCGAAGCTTTTGATGAACCTTAAAACTCACTTTTATGCTATGGCCATTTCAACCATCATAAAATACCAAAATTTAGAGATTGAAGTTCTTATCTGACATGTCTTTTGACTTAATGAACCTTAAAACTCACTTTTATGCTAAGGCCATTTCAACCATCATAAAGTTCCGAAATGTAAAGATTGAAGCTCTTATCATGACATGTCTTTTGACTTAATGAACCTTAAAACTCACTTATATTCTATGGCCTTGTCAACCATCATAAAAATCTGAAAAGAAGAGATTGAAGCTCTTATCATGACATGTCTTTTGACTTAATAAAACTTAAAACTCTCTTGTATTATTTGGCCATGTCAACTATCATAAAGTTACGAAATGTAAAGATTGAAGTTCTAATCATAACTAGTTTTTTGATTTAATGAACCTTACAACTCTCTTGTATTATTTGGCAATGTCAACTATCATAAAGTTACGAAATGTAGAGATTGAAGCTCTTATCATGACATGTTTTTTAACCGACTTCAAAAAAAGGAGGAGGTTATCAATTCGTCTGTAATTTTTTTTTTTATGTTTGTTACCTCATAACTTTTGCCTGGGTGAACCGATTTTGATGATTATTTTTTTAAATGATAGCTAGTGCTTCCCAAGTGGTCCCATTTTAATTTGGTTAAGTTCTGACAATGATATCCATGAGAAATTCATAAAAGTCTTAAATTTGTATTAAGATGTGCGCTACAAATGGACGAATAACTCAATATAACGCCAACCGATTTCGGTGATTCTTTTTTTATTGGAAAGGACGTGTACAAATTAGTAAGTGTACTTCAGATTCACTAAAAATAAACAAATAAAAAAAAAATAACAAAAAAAATAACCGACTTCAAAGAAAAAGCACTAAAAAGTAAAAAATAATTTCCATTTTTGTAGTTACGATTTCTGTTATTTTTTGAGTCGGTGTCAGCCAAGGTTAGGTTAGGTTAGGTTAGGTTAGGTTAGGTAAGGTTAGATTAGGCTAGGTTCTATTGATTGGCGCAGCGCGTGCCCGGCTGACGCCGACTCAAAAAATAACAGAAATCGTAACTACAAAAATGGAAATTATTTTTTACTTTTTAGTAATCGTAAATAAAAATAGTAAATAATGTAAAACCAGGGTAATGTTTCAAAATATGATTCGAACATATTTTTATCTAGTCGCATCTCCATAGCGACATAATAGTGTTCTGAAAACGAAATCCGAGGCTGTACTTAACCTAGTTAACAGTAGCTTATTATCTAAGTCCATGTAAAACCATGGTTACGTTACTACTAGCTTATAATCTATGGTCTTGTTAACCACCACAAAGTTCCAAATTGTAGAGATCGAAGCTCTTATCATGAAATGTATTTTGACTTAATGAACCTTAAAACTCACTTAAATCTATGGCCATGTTTACCACCATAAAGTTCCAAAATGTAGATATCGAAGCTCTTGTCATCTACGAGTAGTACCATTCGATAGTGACATAATAATGTTCTGAAATGGTCTCCGACCATGCACTTTGATGTTATAAATTTCAAGACTACCTTTTAATCTATACCCACGTCAACCAACATTAAGTTCCAAAAGGTAGAGATCGCAGCCCTTATCATCTAGTCCAATTTCTATAGCGACGTAATATTGTTTTGAACATGGTATTGGAGCATGTACCATCGACATAAGTCCAGTAGCACCCACCAGTGTACCACGTGTACGTGACCAGACGTGGGTCTAAGTCCAATGTGTGGCCATTAGGATGATGATTTTTGTACACGCTTAACCATATAATAGATAAAGTCACAATTTATAACTAAGTAAACCTAGCATCTTTTAGAAGAAAAATCAATGGTTTTTTTCCATGTGCCTACGTTATTGACGGATGTGACTTTGACCTTATCTGTACGTGCAATTCCCTCCTTGCACCTGAAAGGACAAATCGACATATTCTCTATGCTAAGTCATTTTAAAGTCATTAGCTAAATATTTTTGTACATTCGATCCTAGAACTATAAAAGGGGTCAGTCACTCAGGAAATCTGGTGTGCAATTGTTTTTGGTAATCAGTAATCTCAGGTGGTAATCTAAGGTGAAAGTACGGCGAATCTGGTAGGATTCCGAGAAATCTGGAAATCTTAGGTAACCCGGAGTAATCTTAAGGAAATCTATCAAATTTTTGGTAACTTTGGTAATCTTAGGCGTGGCAGTTCGAGGAGTCTGAACCATTTAGCTAATTCGAACCCCCTGCTCAAAAGAAGTTTTTTGTTATTCCTTGGATAACTTTTAGGCCTTAGTAATCTTAAGAAGTCCCCGAATATTTGGTAATCTCTTAGAAATCTTAGGTATTTCTTTAACAATCATGGATATCTCTATGAATCTTTGGATTTTTTTGGTAGTCCTTGGGAATCCTTAAGAATCTAGATATCACAAGGTAACTTTGGTATTTTTGATGACTGGTAACCTTGGTTACACTATTCTGTTCGAGTGACTGATCCCTTCATACAAATAATATTATGACAAAACGAAAATTATTTTCATCATTTTTACCAAATTGACCAGTTTGAAATTGTTAGCAATCGCGAGAAGTCATCCTCTTACTTGCCCTTCTCCTATTCAATATACTACCGCGCAAAACTTGTAATTAGAGCAACATGTCGGTACATTCTCACTTACAAAATATTCTTCACTAGCAACAAGTATTGCATTGGTAGATATAGTTGCTGAATCCCTAATATCCTGATATAATAATAATAGCCTAAGGGTTTCATTCACCATGTGTTGATTAGCTTAATCGGTACATAGCTAGTGACTAAGGGGCCTTTCTTACCATCTTGCAATCAATGCCAGTACAAGATAATCAGCACTTTAATAATAAAGGTGTGTGTGAGTTGATAATTAAATTGATAAAAAACAAAAAAGGATATTTTTTATTTTTTATTTATTTATTTAGGAGGAAATACAGACACGAACAATGAAAGCAGTAACAATAACAAGTAATTAGAATTTGCTCGTATCCAAAGCTATTCCTCACTGATAATAAGAATACATTAAAGAAAAGGTGGTGCATGCAGAATTACAAACTAGGAACATACATGTAAATAGGAATAAGATATATAGTTGGTACATATGTTTGCTTACAATAGCTTAAGATTTCTGACAATTATATTTAAATGTACGTGTGGAGTCGAAAAACAAATCTGAGTTAATCATCTTTTCATTGTACAGCTGGCACATTCGTCTAACAGGATCTCTAACACCAGCATTTGTGCGTACGTTACTAAGGTGGAATAATGCATTCAATCTAGTGCTTCTTAGCGGGACTCTAAAATCTATCAGTTCGAGAAGGCTAGGGGAGTCGATTAAATTATTACAGATCTTATATAGAGTAACTAGATCAAGCTGAGAACGTCTTTCGAGAAGAGTACATATCTTATAGCGATTGATCATTTTGGCATATGAGCTTTTTGGGTCACTCAATCTATAGCTAAGGCATCGCAGAATTTTTTTCTGTACACCCTCTAACTTACATAAACTTCATAGAGTTGTGAATAATATGTCGATGTTGCGGTTTACGTCCACTCCGCGATTTCATACAAATCGGAAGTCCGCGTTTGACTTTGACAGCTTGAAGAAGTAAAACCACAGAATATCTAGTAAAAACTTGTATTGAGTTTGGAGAAAACGCCAGTCGATCGGTTTGCCGTAAACGGCAATTTAGGTGAGAACTCAGACTGACCACTCTGACAGACAACATGCAGGTACCCGCTATGAGGACAACCTTTGGGCAAAGATTCAGCCGATTTCTAGGTCCTTATATATTAAACAAGATTGATCCTTATGCAAACTTTAAGAATATGACACGAAAACCGTTTCAGAAATCACTACAAAATTGGTTATGCATGAAAAATTATGATGAAACTGAGCGGGTGCTAAAAATACTGTCATTAAATGCATGAAACACATTACTGCACACGTATACAGCATAACAAATACAACCACACTCTCACAAATAACCTAACACCCTTACACACAAAACACACTCTTATTCTATCTTCTATTCTCGTAATGAAACACAACGCTTAGGTACCTGCTATTTTTGTTGTAGTTTTATAGTTTATCTTATGTTGTTTTATTTGAACTTCATAGTAACTATTAACAGATAGTAGAAAATAAATATAATGTACCTAATAACAATGTAACTGAACTAGTGCATTAAAATCTGCTCTAACTTTACCCGTGTAAAAATCAACAGTCCACTGCTCTCTGCAGCACAGTCTACCGACTAGTGCAGGGGACAGTATTCACTATGTATTGTACATTATTACTCAATAAATGTTTTTTACTTTTACTTTTTTTTTTTCATCATCGGATGACGAAAAAATGACAAAATAATTTTACAGAACAGAAGTTAGCGGAAGTGTCGTGCCCGGGCGGCCTTAAAGACCAAATCGATGTAATTATTAGTAAAGGTCTGATACGTAGCACTCATAATCGAAGAGCATGTATGAAATGATGTTTGCTGTAGATGAGAAAGAGGTGTGCTGTGATCGTACCGTATGCCGCTCTATCATCTCTGCCTACCCCTCCGGGAAAGCAGCGTAAAGGTATGTATGTATGTATGTTATTAAATAATAACGGAATTTTAGAGTCCTCATTCGGTAAAACTAATTATGTATAGTGTCAAGTCACTTTGATGAAAACCATGGTTTCATAGCTAGACTGAGCTTTTTCCAGGGCTCTATCCTTTATGAATCTGTCCTTGCTTCACGGTCAATCGTACACATATGCATATCCATTTCTTGGAAAAAGCGACGTACTTGCTTAGTACGAAAAAGTATATGTAGGTCATTGACTTATATATTACTTCGTAAGTACCCGGTCAACGCGCACGACTAATGGCACCAGTACGTTGGCCCTAAAATATTCGTTTTAGGGCCAACGCGACTCAGTCGTCTGCGGACCGCGGCAGAGTGATGTTGAGTCGTGAAAATGCCCTTGTTACGTAGTAAAAGGATGCATAAAATACGATACGAAAGTTACAAAGACACATCTCATAACGTATCATCGATAAGTAAACTCAGATAATATTTTTTTCTGTTTAACAATTGAATAATTGCATTTTCAATCGATAATTTAATTAACTACCAAACTTCATAAGCGGGCAAGTGACGCCATGCCGCGCGTCGCACGTGTAGGTGAATTAACCTTGTACGGGCGTCCTTTTTCTTTCTGGTTTATTTTGGAGTGGATATGAGTATGAGTGGGTAATCAAAGATTTTTTTTAATGTGATCTATCATGTGACCACTCGAAGTAAACGTCCCGACCTGATCTACTTGCCTGTTATGTCAAAATTAGTTTTCGTTATATCTTGGGAAACACTGGTCATAGACCTATCATGCGACCACTCAATGTAATCGTCCCGACCTGATCTACTTGCCTGTTATGTCAAAATTAGTTTTCGTTATATCTTGGGAAACACTGGTCGTAGACCCATCATGCGACCACTCAAAGTAAACGTCCCGACCTGATCTACCTGCCTGTCATGTCAAAATTTGTTTTCGTTATATCTTGGGAAACACTGGTCGTAGACCCATCATGCGACCACTCAAAGTAAACGTCCCGACCTGATCTACCTGCCTGTCATGTCAAAATTTGTTTTCGTTATATCTTGGGAAACACTGGTCGTAGACCCATCATGAGACCACTCAAAGTAAACGTCCCGACCTAATCTACCTGCCTGTCATGTCAAAATTTGTTTTCGCTATATCTTGGGAAACACTGGTCGTAGACCCATCATGCGACCACTCAAAGTAAACGTCCCGACCTGATCTACCTGCCTGTCATGTCAAAATTTGTTTTCGTTATATCTTGGGAAACACTGGTCGTAGACCCATCATGCGACCACTCAAAGTAAACGTCCCGACCTGATCTATCTGCCTGTCATGTCAAAATTTGTTTTCGCTATATCGTGGCAAACACTGGTCGTAGACCCATCATGCGACCACTCAAAATTTGCGACCACGCACGTTTTTGAAAGTACAATTGTTTGATTATTGATTGGACGTTCAGTTTGGTAATTTTTTTTCACCAAATTGATAACCGACGCGTTATACTGCTGTAGATACCACTCAAGAACAGATCGCGGGCGCCTAATCGGCGTCCGCGGGGCCGTACATCGAGATGCAAACTGACAGCGATGGAGATAAAATAGGTGGGAAAGCGAATGGTGCCGACGGGGAGCACAAAAACCAAAATATGAAAAAGCGGCGCTTACAGGACGAGGTTGGCGACGAAAATGACAAGTACCGACCTTATACCAAACCGCTATACGTAAGATCCTACCCCGAGAACTCCGGAAAGACCGAATTCACAGTATATATAGAGAGTACTGAAGGAGAACTTTTGGGTAATAAAAGCCCCATTTACCTGTCAAACACATTTCAAAGATATAATAAGGGCATAACTGGACTAAGAAGGTTGAATTCTAATAAAATTGCAGTATATTTCAAGCAAGCAGGTCCCGCCAACAACCTACTCAAGAACGAAAGTTTTCTAAACCTTTATAAGTATAGGGCATTCATCCCAGCCAGTTCTGTGGAGCGCATTGGTGTGGTAAGATATGTTACTACAGAACTTTCTAACAAAGATATATTCGACCATTTAAACACAGAAATGAACGTTATTAGTGTAAGAAGATTCATGACCAAGAAAGACGGAGTTTTAACCCCGCTAGAGACAATAACAGTTACTTTTGCCTCAGACTACCTTCCTGAAAATGTTTACATCGATTTATGGTCACATAAGGTTTTCCCATACATTCCACCAGTATTGCAATGTTTTAAGTGCTTACGTTTCCACCACTCTGCCAAGGTTTGCAAGGGACGTCAGACTTGTTCCATTTGTGCTGAAGAGCATCACTACAAAGATTGTAATAATAATGAGAACATAAAATGTTCAAATTGCAAGGGTCCCCATTTAGCTATTTCCAAGTTGTGCCCAATAAAACAAAAGAAAATGGAGGAGCAAAAAAGTAAACTGGTCAGTAAAACATACTATCAAGCTGTGAAATCTGTAAATTATGAAAAAAGCTTTCCCCCTTTGGCTACAAGTCCTCAGCAAAAACCAAATATAACTAAAAACCTGCCTAATGATAATAATAATTTGACTGTTACAGAAATAATCAACAATGGTAAACTAATAGAACTCTTAATAAAAACTGTAATCATAATTGCTAATGATGCCAGCGGTAGTCCCATAAACTCAGCTAAAATTAAAGACATTCTTTTATCAACTGCTAAAGATGCCCAGTTCGCAAATATTCAACGATAGAAGTTTAAGGATTGCTCAATTTAACATTCAAAGTATTAATAACAAGAAACCTCTTTTAACTGAATTTTTAGAAAATGAGAAAATCGATATATGTTTACTTAATGAAATCTGGACCAAACCAACATCGTACATTAAGATTCCTCACTATAATTTCTTACATAAAAATGCAAAAAATGAACACGGTGGTGTAGGAATACTGATCAAAGATTTATACAAACCACTTTTTATGAAAACATTCAGACTATTGGGATATCTTTGAAGACACATGCAGGAATATTATCAATTCTATGTGTTTATTGTCCACCCAGATCTACGGGATATTTCAGAGTTAGAAAAATTAAACAAATTATACAAAATATGTCGAAGCCTTGTTTAGTCGCAGGTGACTTTAATGCACATCACATAGCTTTTGGATGCTCCACTACAAAATCTAGAGGTAAAGATATTTTTGACATGTTCGATGAATGTGATCTATGTCTTATGAACACTGGCAGTCCAACAACTGTCCAATATCCTACTAGAAATCAATCCGCTATAGATATAACATATGTAAGTCCTACAATTGCTCCATTATGTGAATGGAAAGTGCACGATGACCCGATGGGCAGTGATCATTACCCGACTATTCTTGACATACAATTGCAACCGTCTACTTATGAAATTCATGAACCCTGTGAAAAATTCTTATATAAAAAGGCTGATTGGTGCCAATATTTTCAGTTATCTGAAGAATTATTTAAAAGTTTCAAAATTGATCCAAATAATATCTTAGGTTCTTATAATGACTTTTGTAATATATTATCTCGATTAAAGCAGAAATGTATACCGATGCACAAAAATTCAACATACTGCACTTTAAAAAAACCTGTACCTTGGTGGAAACAGCTGTTAAGAACTCTAAAGATGCGTTGCGGCACTACAGAGAATTTCCTTTGGTAAAAAACTTTATAAACTATAAAAAGAAAGATTTAGAAAAAAAGAAAATATTAAAAGAAGAAAGAAAATTTAGCTGGGAAAACCTATGTGTTAATTTCAACCGAACGACACCAATAAGTAAAATATGGAATAACATTAAAAAGTTTAAGCGAAACAAACCAACCAACAGCACAAAAAATGATGAATGGATACCAAATTTTATGAATAAAATAGCTCCCGAACAAGAAAATGAAATAGATTATGAATTGCTTGAATACTACTTTGCTCAAAATAATAACAAACCAAGTAGTTCTTTTTTAGAAAAGCAGTTTACATGGGATGAATTTAATATGTCCCTTCAGTCACGTAGAGATACTGCTCCGGGATTGGATGACTTTCCATACTGTCTTGTTAAAAATTTACACTCAACTGCTCAAAAAATGCTGCTTGAATTATTCAATATCCTATGGATTCAACAAATAATACCTGAACAATGGAAAACGCAGTGCGTAATACCGATTTTAAAACCCGACAAACCTGCAAATGAACCAAACTCCTACAGACATATATCACTATCATCTTGTATCGGTAAACTATTTGAGCAAATGATAAAAGTTAGACTAGACTGGTATATAGAATCACAAAACATTATACCTCCGAATCAATTTGGATTCCGTAAAGGGAAAAGCGCTCCTGAAAGTTTTGTTTCCCTAATATCAGATATAAAAAATTCTATGTATAGAATTCCAATACTTTGTGTGCATTTCTTGACGTTCAAGGAGCCTTCGATAATATAAATATTAGTCAACTTATTAAAGTTTTATACGAAGTCGGAATCCCCGGTACAATCTCTAAATGGATATTTCTTTTCTTATACAACAGGACTATTTACATAAAATTCAACAATACTCTACATGGCCCACGCCATGCTTATAAAGGCACAATGCTAGGTGCAACGCTTTCTCCTTTAATTAATAACTTATATACCTGCCAAATTATTAAATATGTTACAAACAACCAAGTCACTATTCTCCAGTTCGCAGACGATTTAGTTTTATACTCTACTCACAAAGACATAGGAACTGCTAGAAATAACCTAAATCATGCCCTCGCCCAACTATATAACTACTATACAAGAAATCTTAAGTTAGATATTAGTCCAAGCAAGAGTTCGGTAATGATTTATTCAAAAACTCATGTTCCTCCATCATTTACTTTAATTTACAACCATTCACCCTTGCCGAGAACAACAGAAAAAAAATGTTTAGGTGTGATTTTAGATGAAAAATTAAATTTTGCTTCACAAATATTAATTACATTGTAAAGAATGCATTGAAAGGTATTAATATAATAAGATGTTTACGTGGGACATTTTGGGGTGCAGATCCAAAAACATTAAACATGTTATATAAAAGCATTGTACGCAGTCATTTTGATTATAGTTGTCTAGCATATATGAATGCTAGCCCTAATCTTTTAAGAAAATTAGATGTAGTTCAAAATATGGCATTAAGAATTATTAGCGGAGCAATGTGCTCCACGCCTATTATTTCAATGGAAATTGAGACGTGTATAATGCCTCTAATAATAAGACGCATAATGTTTGCTGAAAAAAATTGTACTAAGTCTTTAACACTCGAGGGCAATATGATAGTTAAAGTAAATCCATGTATAACAAATAGCGATATAGTATATGTCACCGAAAATAATTTAATTCAAAAACATTCTCCTACAATATTAAAAATTATGGGTAAAACTATTGAAAGAACTGTTAATATGTATGTATCCCCCCGTCCGAACTGCCATCTTGACGCGATGGGGGGGCTTAGATCTGATGAAATCGATGATTCCTACCTGTGACAGTCATCAACTAAATGGTCGACACAGAACAAATCCTGGCATCTGATCTGCGCCGATGACTGTTGATGGTGACTGCTGCAAGTGGCTCTCATTGATTTTCTCAGGCAACCAAGAGCGGTTCCCGGTAGCATTGAACGAGCGCAATGTTTCGGCAATCCCTTCCAGCTCATCCACATAACCCTTCTTCCTATTCTTTCCCCATCTCACCCCCTACAACCCAATCCAAGGTGTTATCCGACCCGTGCCGATGGATGCGTGACTGAGGGGTAGCCCAGTCGCTAACGGAGGGTCTTTGAAAACAGGCGAAATCAGAGACTAATCTAGCCCGACCCGGTAAGCGGGGCTCTGCCGGGAGCACGTATTTTATATCCCTAGCTTATCGTGGGAACATATATGGACACTAACCAATTGATAAATGAAATAAATAAACTGGTCTCCGAGGGATCTCAGTCTCAGGAGACCAAACTACACGAGGAGGAAATGGACTCTCATAGCCAATCCTCGTCGAACGAAGTTAGGGATACAGAATACCCTAAAATCGAGGATGAAGAAAAGGGCATCAAGTCTCAACATCACACAATCTCAACGGGAAGCAAGAACGTAGAACACCCAGCAACAGGGAAGGATCTAGGAAGCACAAGCCTCCAACGAACCTATCTTCCTGGCTCCGCAAGAAGGAGATTGAGAATACTTTTGGCACAGGGTATGGAGTTTGAAGAAGCCCGTGTCCAGTGCAGAAACCCCCTACCAAAAAGGGATACCGAGCAAAGACCACAGAAAAGAGATCGCTCAGAAGAAATGTCCCCAAAAGATCAGCCGAGAAAGGCTCCAAGAACTGAAGGCGAAGATATTGTAAGTCCCACCTTCAAAGAGGCAGTAAACTGCATCAAAGTAGGGATTAAAAACTCGATCGCAATGAGCGATGAACAACTAGATTTGGTTCAGGAAGCCCTCCTAAATACAGTGACGAAGGAGCCAAAAGATGGTAAAGGACAAACATTCTTAGGATGCTCCTATAAAACCGGATGGATGACACTTAACTGTGCCAACGAAAGCACACAGCAATGGCTATCCAGGGTTATTAGCAAACTAAATCCCTGCGAAGGTGCAGAACTATGCCTATTGAGCCAAGACGAGTTGCCAAAGCCCAAAATTGGGATAGCCTGGTTTCCAGGCTCAAAACCTAGGGAAATTAAAGACCTGCTCAGTCAGATTCAGATTCAAAATGAAGGACTGCTGACCGAGCACTGGAGGGTACTCAACAGGAAGGTTGAAGAGAAGGGACAAACCATCACCTTCTCCATCGACGAGAACTCCTGCGAAGCCCTAGATAAAATAGACTACAGACCATACTGTGGTCTAAACAAAATACTCATAAGAGTAAAAGGGGCTACGGGAAAGGCTGAAACAGCAACCCATGGACAGCAGACTAAACCTGTAGAGACAAGGCCGTCTGCAAAACAAGGTACCGGAGATGGCACTGCCACAACAAGCGCGTGGACCAGTTCAGCCCCCGGTCCATCTGGGTATCGTGAACGCGGCGGGAAAGGAGGACCCTACAAAAGATCCACCCAGACCTACACCCCAGAATCTACGGTACAAAGAGGTGGGCTAAGAGGTAGAGGACGAGGAGCGAGCAGAGAAGGAATAGAAAGACCGTCCCTCGCCTCACATTCCAGCCGCAAAGCCAGCCATAACACCCAATTCCAACTAAAGAAAAGGGAAAACTTTAATAAGTAAGCAACAGACCCCAAACCCCCTTAACCTAACCTAACCTAATCTAACCTAACCTAACCTAATCTAACCTAACCTAACCTAATAACCCAACCAAAACTAACCTATCACAACCTTAAAATGCTTAAAATACTTCAAGCTAACATTCATCATGCCAAGTCAGGCAGCGCTGTCATGTGCAAGACATTTATAGAAGAAAGCATCGACCTGGCACTGATACAAGAACCATGGATCGACAAGACCAAGGTACTAGGCTTGAACACAGCAGGTAAGCTATTGTACAATACCTCGGGAGTAAAGCCCAGGGCATGTATTATTTTTAAAAAGAATGTAAAATGTATGCCAGTTCCAGGACTCTGCACGGACGACCTAGTGGCAGCCTACATCAATCTACCAGGCGAGGAAGGATCCAAGATCATTGTATGCTCGGCATATCTCCCTGGGGATGAACCAGATCCAACGGTCCAGCTCATCGCTCTAGTAGAGTATTGTCGCATCCAGAACGCCCAGTTGTTGATGGGATGTGATGCAAACGCCCACCATACAACCTGGGGCAGCACCGACATAAATAATAGAGGTGAGCTACTTTATGAATTTATACTTACCAACTGCCTCCAAGTTCTGAATAATGGAAGTCAACCGACATTTGTAACAAAAACAAGACAGGAGGTGCTGGACATTACAGTAAGCACGGGGCTACTAGCAAGCCGTGTGTGCAACTGGAATGTATCGAAAGAAACGTCTATGTCAGACCATAGACACATTAGACTAGACATCGGGACTACCAAGCCCCGATGGTGCGAACCTTTTCGCAACCTCAAGGCCACCAACTGGGAGACCTATAGGCACCAGCTCGGTGAGAACCTAAAAGAAATACCGAAAAACATAAAAACGGTTGAAACAGTAGAACTTTCGGTAAGGGAGCTTCAAAATGGGATTATTAAAACCCATCATGCCACATGCCCCTTGATATCCACCAGAACAAACCGAGAGGTACCCTGGTGGAACTATAAATTGGAAAAACTAAGGAAAGAAACTCGAAGACTATTCAATAGGGCCAAAAAGACCAAAAACTGGGAGGCCTATACAGTAGCCCTAACTGAATACAATCGAGAAATAAGGAAGGCCAATAGACTCTCATGGAGGAAATTTTGCGAAACGATAAGTAGTACCTCGCATGGAGCAAAAATCCAAAAAATTATGTCTAAAGCCAACCCTACCTACCTGGGACTAGTACGAAGACCAGATGGTAACTTTACTGAGAACCCAAAAGAAACACTAGCCGTGATGGCAAATGTGCACTTTCCAGGCTCAGTAGTATATGATGCAGACGGTCGCCCAGAACAACTAAAGAAACCAAAAAGGCCTACTAATGTTGATTGGAAGAGGGCGACCAAAATATTTAGACCCTGCCAGGTTAAATGGGCACTGAATACATTTCAGCCCTATAAATCTGCCGGGGAGGATGGCATATTCCCAGCCCTGTTGCAGCAGGGCCAAGATATCATCCTACCTATTCTGGTAAAAATATTCAGGGCAAGTCTTGCCTGGGGACACATACCGGAACAATGGACTAAGGTCAGAGTAACCTACATTCCGAAGGCGGGAAAAAAGGACCAGTCCCAGCCTAAATCCTACAGACCAATAAGTCTTACTTCATTCCTACTTAAAACGATGGAAAAAGTAATCAATTTGCATGTGAAAGAAGAAATACTACAAAAAAGTCCTTTGCATGTAAAACAACACGCTTATCAGACAGGAAAATCCACTGAAACTGCATTGCTGGAAATAGTGGACAAGCTTGAAAGAGCACAAGAAGATAAGGAGATAGCTCTATGCACCTTCTTAGACATTGAAAGAGCTTTTGACAACACCTCAACGGATGTTATAGTAAAAAGCATGACAACAAAAGGATTCGACTCAACAACAGGAAACTGGATAGAGTCAATGCTGTCAAACAGAGTAGTCAAAACAACGCTCTTGGACGAAACATTAGAGGTCAAAACCACTAGAGGTTGCCCACAGGGAGGAGTATTATCGCCCTTGCTATGGTCTATAGTGGTAGACAATCTAATCACGGAACTAAATAAAGCTCAACTCGACACTCAAGGATATGCGGACGATGTGGTCATTATCATCAGGGGTAAATGCCAGAGTACCATTTCAGGGCTGATGCAGAAAGCTCTAAAAATAACAGAAAATTGGTGCAAAATAAACAGACTATCTGTAAACGCCAGTAAAACTACAATAGTGCCTTTTACCTTAAAGAGAAAGCTGGAAAAACTTAGAATGCCCACTCTTTTCGGTACAACTATAACATTTTCTAAGGAAGTTAAATATTTGGGTATCATACTGGACCAAAGACTAACCTGGAACCGACACTTGGAACATATAACACAAAAAGCTAAGATAGCTTTAGGAATGTGTTGTCGTCTTGCGGGAAAAAAATGGGGGATAAAGCCAAAAATCTCAATGTGGTTATATACCGCCGTTGTAAGACCCATGATAACATACAGAGCAGTGGTATGGCAGGGTAAAACCTCGCAAACGACGTGCATTAATACACTGAACAGTCTACAAAGACTACCTTGTGTTATTGTAACCGGAGCCATCTCTTCCACTCCTACTGCAGCCATAGAAGCCATGCTGAACATCACACCACTACATATCCAAGTTCAAAAAGAAGCACGGGCAAGCATGTTCAGGCTCACGGTGCACGGAAGAAGAAACTGGCTTTCAAAGGGACTCATATCCCTACAAAACCAAATCTGCAATAACCCCATATTGGGTATGACAACAGATATCATGAAGACCGAATACAATTTCAAAAGGAATTATTCGGTACAAATTCCTGAACGAAGTGAATGGACATCGAAGACAACCAAATTCAGGAACGGAGACCTAGTGTGGTACACAGACGGCTCTAAATGTGGCGAAAAAATAGGATCAGGAGTATACGGAGATAAGCCCAGGGTGCGGAAATCCAAAAACCTAGGGAAACACACGTCCATATATCAGGCTGAAGTATATGCAATCATAGATTGCGTACACGAAAACCTACTACGATCCTACAAAAACCAACACATCTTCATCCTCTCGAATAGTCAGGCAGCCTTGAAGGCACTACTATCTGCAGAGATTAAATCTAAGCTCACCCTTAACTGCATCCAAACGCTGAATGTGCTAGGGGAAATGAATGATGTAACCTTAAGATGGGTACCAGGTCACTCAGGAATCGACGGCAACGAAAATGCCGATGAACTGGCGAAAGAAGGAGCTTATAAACCCCAGATGGGACCTGAACCATCCTGTGGGATTTCCAAAAGCACTGCACTCGGAACATTACATGACTGGGCTCAAAACCAAAGCCTGTGCCAGTGGAAAAGCAAGCCAGGACTAAAGCACGCCAAGGCCCTTATAATGGAATTTTCCCAGAAAAGAGCATTCGAGCTAATCAACCTAAGCCGAAATCAACTCAGAGTAATTACCAGAGCTTTAACAGGTCACTGTAACCTTAACAAACACCTGCACAGGATGAGGTTGACAGATTCAGATTTATGCAGGTTCTGTCTTGAACAAGAGGAGACACCGATCCACCTTCTGTGCGACTGTGGACCACTAATTCATAAAAGAAATGCCATCCTTGGGGGATACTTACTAGACCCAGATGATATCAAAGTCATCACACCTCAAAAAATCCTGCACTTCCTGAAGGAGGCAGGAATTGAGGGTGAACTGTAAGAAGGGAAAAGTCACAATAGATCTGTAAAGGTCGCAGTGACAGCGGGCAAAAAAAGCCCGCAGCCCAACTTCAAATAATAATAATAATGTATCTAAAATTTGGCCCTGTTTTGATCATTCATTCATGAGTAATATTTCTCGATTAAATGTAAATGTTTTAGAAATTAAAAACAAATATGATTTTTTTAAATACATGGAAAGAAAAACTGAATTTTATAAAATATATACCGATGGGTCCAAATTTCATGCTACTGTTAGATCTGCAATATATGATCCTTAAATTAAATATGTTAAAAGTTTCGAAATTAATTGTCATTTAGTATTTATACTGCAGAAGCATTTGCTATTCTAAAAGCGCTACATCATATAAAGTTCTTAGATCAGGATATCAACGATTATATAGTTCTTTCGGATTCTCAAAGTGTACTATTAGACTTAAGTAGTGCAAAGATTCATTACAAAATGAACTATTTAATTTATGAAATAAAAGACTATGTGCAGCAAATCAATAAGAACATTGAATTTATGTGGATCCCGTCACATGAAGACATCGCAGGAAATGAGGTGGCCGACTCTGCTGCTTATCAAGGACTGAACTGCGAACTTTCTCCTTTGAAGGTCCCTTTCTCCGACTATTATGCTGAAATCAAGAAAATCAATAGAAATATGTGGAACGCATACTGGAAAAATCAATCGAAACTAAAGGTAAATGGTATGCAGATATACAAAAGGTTATGCCCATTCGACCTTGGTATGATAAACACAAAGACTGTGACAACCGGAAATTTATAACGATTATAAATCGAATGAGATTTGGGCACTGCCAATCGCCCGCCCATCTAAAAAGAATCCAGATAATACAAAATAGTTTTTTTTTTTTTAACTTCCTTTGTGGCCTCTGGCGTTATTGAAGCGACAATTTGCCAGCGTCGAGTTTCACTTGATCTTTTTCGGTTAAATACTTTTAATGAAGTAATGGATGAATAATTTGGAGTAGATTATATGAATGCCAAATATTTTGAGAAATCTCGCAAATTCTTTCACAAACTTGAAATTAAGAATAAAAACAATAATACCTACTTCGGTTGAACCTAAATAAATGAACTAAATATATTGGAAGTTCCCACATAAAAATAAACATTACAACTTAAAAATATTACACATAAGAGGATAACATGAATCTTAACTATTTACAATAAAGAGTAAATTATAATTTAATATCATTGTTTCTGATAAATTTGGACAGAATATTAAGTACTGAGGGTTGATCAAGGGTTAGTAGCGTGTTGATGTTAGTAGGAAGAGCAATTTTAGAGTCAGAGAGTAATTTAAATAACGACGGAGTTTTATTGTTAAGAGAGCACGAGAAAAATATGTGGTCAAGGTTTCCCTCCTGTAGTCCGCATTCACAAAGGGACGAGTCTCTGGCATGGATCTTAGCCAAGAATACAGGAGAACAGCAATGCCCAAGTCTCATTCTACATATGATGGAAGTTTCCTTTTTTGGCAGATTTTTGTGTTTTGAAAACCATGGTTTTGTAGGTATTTCGGGCTGTAGAGATGCGTAATGTCTGCCTTTTGATCTTCTAGATCGAATCCAATCAATAGACCAGCATTCTCTGCAAGAATATGTTTGATGGACAACACAATGTTATGAGGTTTGTTTTTGAATGGGTTTTGATGGAGAGCTTTAAGGCAACTAAGAGAGTCGGTGAATATAACTGTTTTTTCAAACTGAGATGACCTGACATACGACACTGCACCAAGAATTGCCACGCATTCTCCGGTGAAAACCGATGACTCAGGAGGGCACCTCCATGATCTAGAAATGTTAGAGTTTGAATGCACAAAAGCTGCTCCAACACATCCATCTCTAGACAACTTGGATGCATCGGTAAAAATCATTTGCCAAAAAGGCCACTTTCGAGAGGATATTTTATTAAATATACTATTTGCATTCAATGAGTCTTTGTCGATGCCTATGGAGAATTCTATATTAGGTTTAAAAATAATGGATGCAAAAGGAATATTATATGGAGGGATGAGAGACGATCGAACGATTGGTGATTCAATAGCAGTAAATCGGTTATAACTCTGTGTTAGAGGAGTGGAAGACTTACGGGACCAGTATTTTTTATTATGTGTGTACTCTTCTAACAGTTGAAGTTTGGGTAAAATAGGATGTGATGAAAGCTGAGCAGCACGAAATAAGAATCTATCGGCTAGATATTGACGTCTCAAGACTAAAGGAGGCTCTACACATTCGACTTGTAAAGCGTTTTTAGGAGAAGATTTCATTGCGCCAATTATTAAACGCATGCATTTGGCTTGGATCAATTCCAGTGCGAACAATGCTTTCTTATTACATGGCTCTAGAATATATGAGCAATAGTCCATGTGACTACGAATCAATGCATTATATAGCAATTTTAGATTGAATGGATGGGCTCCCCACCAAACTCCGGAAAGAGTACGAAGAATGTTAATGTTTTTTTCACATTTTCCGGTTATATAATTGAGGTGTAATTTTCTGTTCATTTTTTAATCTAGGATCACACCAAGAAATTTGGTGTGGTTCTGAATTGTAATTGGATGCTCATCATAATGGATAATGACGTCAGGGATAAATTGTTTGCGTGTGAAAATTACGGCACTACTTTTTGCTGGTGACAGATCCATACCATGTTCAGATAGCCATAGATGAAGGGCCTTTAGGGCTAAGTTTAAGCTCTTAGCTGCCTGCGGTATTGATTTATCAGGAATATATAAGATAATATCATCCGCATATTGCAGTATGCGACAATGGGGGGTGATAATTTGTTCTAGATCGTGAGTGTAGAGATTGTATAAAATTGGGCTAAGAACTGATCCTTGGGGAAGTCCTTTCCATAAAGTTCTGGGCATTGTCTCTATTTCATTAATTCTAAGGGTTATTGATCTAGATGACAGGAGGTTTAATATGAAATGAACAATTTTATAAGGAATATTTAACAGGAGAAGTTTATTTCTAAGAATCGGAAGGAGAACATTATCGTAAGCGGCCGAAATATCGAGAAATGCTGCCACTATTGATTCCCCTCTGCTGAAGCCAAGACGGATATCAGTTGTAAAAATACCTAGACTGTCTGCGGTGCTTCTTCCTTTTCTGAAGCCGAATTGGCTTGAAGCAAAAATATTTCGATTTTCCACTATCCAAGTAAGACGATTTTTAATTAATGCTCAGTGACCTTTGCCAAAACAGATGATAGCGCAATTGGGCGATATGAAGTAGCATCATTTGGATCCTTGTTGGGTTTGAGTATCGGAATAATAATTTGGGACTTCCACGAATCAGGAATAATACCATTATTAAAGAAATGGTTTATCAGGTCAAGAAAATAGAGAAGAGTATTTTGACTGGATTTAGATATAAATGAATAAGGGATTCCGTCGACTCCTGGAGCGGAATCTTTAACATAGTTTAAGACTAATTTTAATTCAGCAAGCGTGAAAGGCGCTTCCATTTCTAAATCAATGTATGTGTGATCTGAGGTAAAGTATGGAATAAATACTTGGGGTGTTTCCTCTAAACCCGGAGCTATAGGGGGGGCTAGTTTATCTAGAAAGGGTTCGACCCATCTTGTTGGATCGGCTTTAAGGTCATTTTTATGTGATAATGCCGACCTATACCTTTTTATGTTGATCCAAACCTGCGATGGTTTTGTACTCGGAGAAATAGAAGAGCAAAACTCATTCCAGCCATCTTTTTTTTTCTTGTGCAATAAACGTTTTGAAAGTGCTTGAGCTCTTTTGAAATTTAAAAAATTCTCCATCGACATGTCAAAACAATATTTCCTCTCGGAATTATTTCTATTTTTAATAGTTAGGGAACATTCTTTGTCCCACCATGGAGGGGATGAAGGGGCTTTGGAGTCAGTATTTTTAAGAGGAATAACTTCATCAGCAGATGAAATTAAAGATGCAATAAATTCGTTATAACAAGGTAAGAGTGTATCTATGGTTACCGCAGGAAGTAAACAGATTCTCTTTTCAACAGCTGCAGCAAATGCACCCCAGTCTGCATCACCAACCCTATACCTAAGAAGAGGTGCAGGGTTCTTTTCGAGTATGTTTTTAAGAGGAATAGTAATCTTAATTGGGAAGTGGTCACTGCCAAATGAAAGACTGTCAACCTCCCATGTCAATAAAGAAGAGATATTTGCAGAGCATAGCGTTAGATCAACTGCGCTATGACGTTGAATTGGGGAAACCCGGCGGGTAGGGGAGCCATCGTTTAGAAAACAAAGATTTAGATCATCGGCCAAATCTAGGATTTTGCAACCAAATGAATCGCATTGTGAAGAGCCCCATGCATAATGGTGGCAATTAAAGTCTCCAAGAACAATAAAAGGTAAAGGTAAACTATTAAACAAAGATCTAATATCAGAAATTATATTATTATGAGGATGAGGAATATATATACAGATGAAGGTGATATCATTCGCCCTCACAGCCACCGCATTGAAAAGGTTGCTGTGAGTGGGAAGGTTCACCTGGCATGAAGGAATGGACTTTTTGATGAATAAGGCGGCACCGCCCCATCCATCATCTCTGTCATCACGCAGGCATGAATATCCCGGGACTCTAAAAAAAGAACCCGGTTTTAGCCATGTCTCCGTGATTGCAGATATAATAGGTTGACATTTATTCAATAAAAATAAAAAATCAGGTTTTTTGTGGCGGATGCTGCGAGGGTTCCACTGCAGCACTGTTGCTGTTGTGGCCATTTCGGTTAGCAAAAAGCTGATTTAAAGTAACAAGTTTGTTTGCGACGTTGGACGGTAAGTTTTGCGGAGTTTAAATAGAAATAAGAGATTCAATGAGGGTCTCTAAAAAGCTGACACTGGAATCTATTGTGGGTACAATATTTCCAGGTTGAAGAGCGGATCCGTTGGGAGAAGAAGGTATGGAGAAACTATTTAGGATGGCTTGATGGGCTTGCCTGTCAAAACCAGGAGATAATGGGGCATGAGATTTTGGTTTTAAAAAAACAGTTTTTCTATAAGATGTTTGAGTTGGCAGGGATGGTTTAGGGGATCTAGCTACATCAGCAAAGGATTTTCCAACGCGGGGATGCATTTTTGAAGCCTCAACATAGGATATGGAGTCTTCAGCCATGCGTCCCTTAATCCTACGCTGCCTCTCTTGTTCTGGACAATGTTTGCTGATGGCAACATGATTACCTGTGCACCATATGCAAATGGCATCTTGAGGACTGCGCGAGCAAGCGTTATCTGAATGATCATCACCGCATCTGGGGCATCGAACTTTAGAACGACACAACAGTTTAGTGTGACCAAACCTTAAACAATTATGGCACTGAATAGTGGGGAATTGATATTGTTCAATAGGTAGGGAGGTGTATACGCAAAAATTTCGAGGAGGAAGGGATTGACCATCAAAGGTCAAGACTACAGTCTGGGATGGTTTCCATACTGGTTTGCCGTCTACATTCGTTTTAAAATTAAGGCGTCTTATTTTAATTATTGGTCCGTAACCATCAGGCACCTTTGCATGTTCCAGAATTTCCTCTGGAGACCACTCGACTGGGATTTCCCTGACGATTCCAATTCTCGTGACATTATACGATGGAATCATAGCTTTATAGTTGGCAGCTTGAAGGTGATCGTTAATCATAAAGGAGTTCGCAGCATCCGCCGATGTAAATTCAACCGAACCTCGGTTGCGGCCAACACTTTTCACACCGTCCCGTTTAATGTTTTTAATGCATGTTTTCATTAAAAAAAGACCAAATTTCACTGGATGTAGTGAAGTTCCCGACACAGGCGTCGGTTCAATACGAGATACATGCACAATGAAAGGGGATTTATCTAAGTCCGTGTAATTTTGACGACCCACTGGTACAGTGAGCGATGAATTTTGAGTTGGAGTTTGAGGCTTTAACAGAGAATCATTTTGAGAGACAGTTTTGGATTGTGTGTTAATTTTGTGACGTGGTGTGTCATTATGTGAAAAAGTTGAAGACGTATCAGAAAGTTCGCCGATATTGTTCTTTTGTTTTTTTGGTCTTATGGTTTTTGTTTTTCGCTGGCCTAAAGGAATCGATTGATCCATGTCGATCGAAAGTATCTCCTCGAAAGCGCTAGGAGATGGAGGCAGACAAATTTGCGGCAAGGGAAGGGAGCGCCTATCGGCATCATGTGCAGCTCTGGTGGCTACAACCTCCAACAAATCCGTGGACACAGACTCCCCTCCGCCAGGGTCGGGTGGCCGCATATTGCGGCTAAACTCCATCGAATACACTAACCCTCGATCACCAGAAGAAATTAAACACAAATCACACACGAAAAGGAAGAATTTGCGAGTATATAAAATGTCACCAAAATTGAAATTTTGTTCACTCCTATCTACAGCGAATGACAGCAGCGAATCATACAAAATAGTGAATGCCCATACTGCGAACAACCTGTTTTTTTTTTTTTTTCCTTTTTTCACCCATTGGGTAGGCAAAGGTCTTAGGACCGTACAGCCTTGTCTTTCGTTTTTGATGGACGTCTTAATTTCCTTTTCAAAAAGGCTTTCGCCAAGTCTTTCCTTTATATTGAATAAGGCTTACGCCAAGTCTTTCCTTTATATTGAATAAGGCTTACGCCAAGTCTTTCCTTTATATTGAATAAGGCTTACGCCAAGTCTTCAGTTTTTCTTTTGCAGTGGCTTTCGCCAAGTCTTTGCACAGGTTCATATATTTAATCAGGGTAAAACGTTCATATCCCAAATTAGGTCATAATCGTGATTTAGGTCGAATACATTTTGATGTCGAGTAGTAGAATTAATTATTTATGACTCAAATGTCTTTCACAGTATCACAGATAAAGTCATAAATTGGAACATATGTTTCATAGTTTTTTAGCATGTCTTGAATGGTACGCGGGATATTTTCAGGTTTCTTGAAAATGTCAAGCAATTTATTTATGAAAGTGAGGCGTTGGATGTTGAAGGCAGAACACACAAACATGACGTGATCTAGGGTCTGATCTAAAGTAGTGTTACAGCAGGTGCACGAGGGGGATGATATCATGCCCATGCGATGTAAATGGCTGTTAAAGCGGCAATGTCCGAATCTTAGACGAGTCAGGATAGTATAAAATTTTCTGCTTCTGTATTGGTGTGATTTGGTGAACCAAGGAGGTTTGCCGATTGCTGAATTTATATTAGCATACCATGAGCCTTTCTTGTTTAGAGTAAGATGCCAATCCTCGAGCCAAGCTTGCCTGATTTTGAATTTTAGAGTTGGTAACATATCTGTACATGGAATGGCAACATCGCTGACAGGAATGCGGCTGTCACTGTCCACAATTGCCTTTGCAAAATAATCCGCGTTTTCATTGCCAAAAACACCGATGTGAGCCGGGCACCACACAAAAGTAATGCTAAATTCTTGTCTTGTAAGCTGAAGATATAATCTCTTAATGTCGTATATTATGTAGTTTGTGGTTGCTTTGATTTGATGGTTTCGAAGGGCCAGAAGAACGCTCATGCTATCGGAAATTATGAGCCAGTTGCGGATGGATTTTTGAGAACCCACTTGTTGTAATGCAGCGAATATTGCTAAGGCTTCTGCTGAGAAGATGCTCATTTCCTTTGCTAGCTTGACTCCATGACCAGTTTTCAGGTGGGGTATATAGCAAGCCATAGATACACTCGTCTTGCTTTTCGAGCCATCTGTATAAATGCAGTGATGGTTAGGATACTGAGCAATAATTTGGAAGACTTCATTTTTGTTCTTTAAATTGTTATCAATATTAACAGCAGTCTGTGTAAATATATCGTCATATTCTCCATAATAATCCCAGATTTTATCCATTTTATGAATTTTATACTGCTGATTAAAATCCAACATAAAAGAAAAGTCGTGAAGAATATATGGTACACTGGAAGAGTTACTATATGAGTTATTGCAATGGAAGTGACAAAGTTTTTTAATCAACGGTTGTTTTTTCAAAGAGAGTAGTTTCAATAAGAAACTAAATTTGAGATATTGAAAACGAAGTATCAGTGGAGAACAATTGCATTCAATTTGTAGAGAATTAATCGGAGTAGTTTTCATCGCTCCTGTTATAAGTCTTAAATTATGATTTTGTAAAATATCTAGCTTTTGAATAAGTTTTTTATTGGAGCCAAAACATAAGAAGCCATACTCAAAGTGGCTACGAACTAACGATTTATACAACATCAATAAAATCTTAGGATCAGATCCCCAGTACGTCCTTGCAAGGGTTTTCAAAATATTATGAGCCTTAAATGCCCTGCTTTTAATGTAATCAACATATTTATTCCATGACAGATTGTTTGTAAATATAACACCTAAAAATTTTACCTCTGATGAAAGCGAGAGTTTAGTCCCATTGTATAAAATATTTACATGAAATGGTCGTATTTTATTAAACACCACCACTTTTGTTTTATCAGCATTTACTTCTAAGTTTAAATAATTCAAATATATTTGTAACTTTTCTAAGGATCTGTTTAGATTAGAAACGATTGCGTTAACATTCTTTCCAGCAAGGTAAACTACCAAATCATCAGCAAACTGCAGATTGCTGACATCTGAACCCAGAATAATATTAAGTTTGTGGATGTAAAGTATAAAAATTAAAGGACTTATTATTCCACCTTGACATGTTCCCTTATGGGATAAACGAGGGCCAAATAAATTGTTATCATATTTTACGAAGACCTCTCTACCATGCAAAAAATTGAATATCCATTTTATTGTTTTTGCAGGGAGACCTAATGATGCCAACACAGAGGAGAGGATGTGATGATTTACGTTGTTGAAAGCACCTACTACATCAAAGAAGACGCTAACTAGAACTTCATTATTTTTAAAAGCTTTGAAAATGTCGAAATGTAGATGAGCGATACTTTGTCTTGAGGAGAGACCCCTACGAAAGCCGAATTGGTTTCCAGGTAATAGGTTATTGCTTTCGATGTGAAATTCTATTCGCTGTTTCAAAAGTTGTTCGAATATTTTTCCCATACACGATGTGAGAGCAATAGGTCTATAGGAATTAATATCGCTTTTGTCTTTATTAGGTTTTAAAATTGGTATTAAACAATCGATTTTCCAATCAGAAGGTATAATTGAATGTTCCCAGAGTAAATTCAAAATGTTTAATACTATCATTTTGGAACTTTCTGATATATTTTTAATCATTTTATATGGGATGCCGTCGAGACCAAAAGCTGTATCCCTTCTAGATAAAATGGCTGATAAAAATTCTTGAAAAGAGAATGGTGCAGTCAAATATTCACTACCAGGAGCCGTAAATACAGAATGTACGTTATCAAGTGGGGCCTCGACGGTGTCGGAAGTATATTTTTTTAAAAAATCAAAAATCCAGGTCACATTACTATTGCGATGTAAATTAGTTATTAAAGATGAATTAAACTTTTTCATGGTTTTCCATATTTTGGAAATAGGTGTAGTTCTGTTGAATGATTCACACAATTTCATCCAACTCATATTTCGTTCTTGTTTTAAAATTAGTTTTTTCAATGCTTGTAATTTTTTAAAGTACAAGTAATTTTGTTCTGTAGGATCCAGTTTAAATTTTAAGTAAGCTTTTTTAGAATTGTCAACAGCCGATGAACAACGGACACTCCACGACGGTAGAGGAATTCTTTTTTTATTTTTATTTCTGGCTATCTGAGACTGGGGGGAAGGTATTACACGAACATGAGGTTTATAAGGCATGGATCTCTCAACTGCTAGTTTTAATAAATGGATAAGTTCTGTATAACATTTTAAAGGATCTCGCTTATCAAATTCAAAACCAAGAAGCAGACACTCTACATTTGCACTGTAGGCGTTCCATTCAACATGACGAAAATTGTAACATGAATGTATCCTAGAGCTGCTAGGAGAAGTGAATGTTTCATTATTAATTGTAATTTTTGTAATTACAGGTAGATGATAGCTGCCCAAGGGATCATCATGTACTGACCAGTCGCACGTCAAAGCCAGACATGCTGATACAATAGTCAGATCAAGAGCATTCTGTCGCCAAATATGAGATCCAACTGTTGTCATTTGACCATCATTTAATAGAACTAAATAATTATCATCAATACATTTTAAAACATCATTGCCACGACTATTATTTGTGTCACATCCCCAGGCTGAATGCAGAGCATTAAAATCGCCAGCAAACAACATTGGTTCAGGAATACTTTGGATTAGATTATCTAGTTTTGATTTGATTAGTGGTGGGTGACAGTTTTGTGGGCTGTAAAAACTTACTATGGATATTTCTTTATTATCACCATAACGTAATCTAATTGCTATATTTTGTGATGAATTATCAAAAAATGTATCTAATTTTCTAAATTGTAAACTGTTATGAACAAGAATGGCAACACCATTATGGTCATTACCGGAATCTAACCTGACAATTGTATAATTTTTCATATAAAAGTGATGACGAGGTTTAAGCCAAGTCTCGCAAATTATAGCCACGTGAATTTCGTGCTCATGTAAAAAATGTGTAAAAATATGTCGATTACAAAGCAAGCTCTGGGCATTCCACTGAACTATATTTAATGTATCCAGTGTGAAAATTTAAGGCGATGGGGTCTTTTTTAAATTTATCATCTCTATGAGGACGTCTTTTATGTTTTGTGTGGAAATACTTTTTTCATTTGTTTTATTTTGAGTTATTAATTTAACTATAGATTCTACAATAAGGTCTAAAATGATATCTGAGTTGAGAAGTGAAGTGAATAAGTCAGGAGCATTTTGGGTATGTTTTCCCAGGCGAGGAAAAGACTTTTCGTTAAATATGTCGGCATAGGATTTTGTTTGCAGTTTTTCTTTATTTATTTGGATTTTCTCTTTTTTTACTGGGCATGTTGACGAAATCGCTATATGATTACCTTTGCAATGACAACAACAGGCATCATTTGAGGTCTTTGTGCATTGTTTAAAGCTGTGGCCTTCTCCGCAAATAGAGCACCTCTCCGCATTCTTACAATATTTCGCAATGTGCCCATACCTCAGACAACGGAGGCACTGCTTCACAGGTGGTATATAAGCCCTCACCTCGAACCGCCAACTGTTGAGATCGACGCTCTCTGGAAGCACTGGACAAGAAAATGTAATAGATACAGTCTTTGTTGGTTCCAACTTAAATTCTCCGGATTCAGTCTTGCTTTTCCGCATGAACCGCCTTATTGAGACAATGTTTTTTGTGCTGGTTAAAGTTGTATATATTTTTTCATTGGACAGGTTTATAGGGACGTGCATGATCACTCCCGTGACTTCTGTGGCAGCGGCAGGAATGGTGGCTTTCAATTTGTAGGAATCTAAAAATTTTTTATTTCCAAGTGCCGCATTTGCTAGGCCTGGTCGCTCAAAAATTACACCAATTTTATACTTATTGATTCGTTGTAATTGTTTCACACCTTTGTTATATCTTTTAAGGCTGTTGGCTAGTGACATCATGTCTCTGTTACCGAGAGGTTTGTCGGCTTCGGAGCTCTCCAGAAACACTATGTACTCGAAATTGCCTCCATCTTCAGGGTAGTACCTGGTGTAGTCTGAAATACGAAATGTGGCATACATGTCCTCGTCCTTGGTGTTTTCATTGTCGGAACCTGAACCGTGCATCGACTCGGTCCCATCTTCCTTAGAATCTTCGCCTTCAATATGTTTTTTTTTGCGCTTCTTTCCCCCACTCATGTTGTGCTTAATTTATGAAGAAGAGCTCTTAAACAATGTAAAAGTGCTCCTTTTATCGCAAAACTCCGTCGTTAACACTTTTAATTTAATAAAATATGAATGTTTTTTCAATCCCGCCTCTTCACTTGAAAGTTCCCGCGCTTTTCGCGAACAACCTGAAGCTGATTTGACACATCTGGTCATGAGTTGCCCTACCTTTGCGATGCAGCGATTATTGCTAGCAGGAAAAATTCAAGAAATAAGAGCAGGAAGAAACAATACTGAAAAATCTGAAGAGAACATAATGAACATTCAAGAATTACTTTCTAATGCTTTATATTACAAATGTATTTATGTTTATATAGTACACACTGTGGAAAAAATCTAGCACCTAATAAAATTGTAATAGGTATTTTAGTAATGGCTAAAGGACCTGGAATCCATAGCCAATTATATTAATAAAAAATAAAAAAACATTTGGCTTCACGTCGTTTGACAGCCGGCTGCATAATATTATATTATCTATGGGCTGCATGTGGTGTCTAGTGGTGGTCATGCGTTTTAAGCCGAATTCGTATTCCATAACTTTTGACTATTGCATTTCTTCTAGTTTATTAATTCATTATTCGTGATCCGCATTGACGTACATTTGGCTATGTCGATGGTGATCCGCTTCCAACTCCGAAATCGTCAATAAATCTATGAACCAACATGGGACGTGATGGGACCCCTTGCCAAGCGTTTACATACTCTTTGGTTACGGTTTGTGTTTGTCACGTTAAATATTGTGTAAATAATCACGTGGAGTTGCTGCGCATTGCATAACATTCCGTTATCGCTCGGGTCAATATTATATGTTCTGTGGCTCGGGTTGGCCGGACGTGATGGTGTATAAACGACGTTTGTGCGACAGATATATTGAGACGCGATATAAGCGTTCGCACTCGTTCATGGCCGCCAGTGGTCAGTGTTAGTCATCGGCGACACTGTAGCCGGTAGTCTAAGCCCCGGTTGCACGTACCGTCCTGCACGTCAACATCACCGTCAACGTATGATTAAAGACAGAGCAGTCAAAATTTGCGTTGCACGAAACCTAAAAACATTACGTTGATCGCTGATGTTAACCGCTAATCGTAAACACTCCCGACCCATCGATCACCGTCAAAATCACGATCAGATAATAATTCAAAGTATCATAAGTTACTATTTTTATATTATTGTAGTCTTATTGGACCTTAAAATGAGAGGCAAACGTCGCCATTAATGGAATGCAATGCTTTGTTTTTCATAATTATTAGCCTGGCACTCGGTTCAACAGATTAAAAATTTCGGCGCCATATCTATGTAATCTGTGGTGCTACCAACAGCTGATAGCAAGCCGACATATTGGGCGCTAGTAGCGCCACCCCGCGGCTCCAAGAGCAACTGTTTTGTTTGTTAGTACGAATGGTTGACGCTAGATGGTGCTTCGATTGTGCCTGTCCCTTTCTGTTTATGTACTGTGGGAGAAGGGCAGTACTATGTCAGCTCAGGCGGTGCTAAGAGTTGCCATATAGCAAACATTTTTGCCGATTGTTTCGAGGGACTATTTGTGGTCTGACTCCTGGCAAGCTAACTTTGACGAAAATATGTTACGTGCAACGCAATTTCATATGATGGGCGATTAGCCGTCACATCATCGTCAAATGTAATCAGAGTGGGCAGTCTGAGTTCTCACCGAAATTGGCGTTTACGTCAAACCGATCGACTGGCGTTTTCTCCAAACTCCATACAAGTTTTTACTAGATATTCTGTGGTTTTACTTCTTCAAGCTGTCAAAGTCAAACGCGGACTTCCGATTTGTATGAAAACGCGGAGTGGACGTAAACGGCAACGTCGACGTATTTACGGCAACGTTGAGTAAGCTGTCAAATCAAGCTCGGACTCGCAAATGTTAGTTCGCTTAACGCCCGCTGCGCGCGCTCTTCAATTTCTCCATACAATTGAAAACGACAGTCGATTGGTTTGCCGTAACGCCAATTTAGGTGACAACTTAGGCCGGAGTGCACGACGCTTCGTAAAATGTTATCCGTTACTGATTACATTTGACGATGATGTGACGGCTAATCGCCCATCATATGAAATTGCGTTGCACGTAACATATTTTCGTCAAAGTTAGCTTGCCAGGAGTCAGACCACAAATAGTCCCTCGAAACAATCGGCAAAAATGTTTGCTGTATGGCAACTCTTAGCACCGCCTGAGCTGACATAGTACTGCCCTTCTCTCACAGTACATAAACAGAAAGGGACAGGCACAATTGAAGCACCATCTAGCGTCAACCATTCGTACTAACAAACAAAACAGTTGCTCCTGGAGCCGCGGGGTGGCGCTACTAGCGCCCAATATGTCGGCTTGCTATCAGCTGTTGGTAGCACCACAGATTACATAGATATGGCGCCGAAATTTTTAATCTGTGGAACCGAGTGCCAGGCTAATAATTATGAAAAACAAAGCATTGCATTCCATTAATGGCGACGTTTGCCTATTATTTAAGGTCCAATAAGACTACAATAATATAAAAATAGAAACTTTTGATACTTTGAATTATAATTTGATCGTGATTTTGACGGTGATCAATGGGTCCGGAGTGTTTACGATTAGCGGTTAACATCAGCGGTCAACGTAATGTTTAAGTTTCGTGCAACGCAAAATTTGCCTGATCAGGCCTTAATCATACGTTGACGGTGATGTTGACGAGCAAGACGGTACGTGCAACCGGGGCTAGACTACCGGCTCAGTAACGGATAACATTTTACGAAGCGTCGTGCACTCGGCCCTAAGTTGTCACCTAAATTGGCGTTACGGCAAACCGATCGACTGGCGTTTTCAAATGTATGGAGAAATTGATGAGCGCGCGCAGCGGGCGTTAAGCGAACTAACATTTGCGAGTCCGAGCTTGATTTGACAGCTTACTCAACGTTGCCGTAAATACGTCGACGTTGCCGTTTACGTCCACTCCGCGTTTTCATACAAATCGGAAGTCCGCGTTTGACTTTGACAGCTTGAAGAAGTAAAACCACAGAATATCTAGTAAAAACTTGTATGGAGTTTGGAGAAAACGCCAGTCGATCGGTTTGCCGTAAACGCCAATTTCGGTGAGAACTCAGACTGCCCACTCCTGAACATAGCGGCGACTCGTCGCCGCGTGAACGTTTCTCTTAAACATTTTTATTACGCAGTAATATTATATTATCTATGACATTTTTGAACAACAACTCCATCAAGATGGCGTCACCCAGTGACTCTAATGCAGATTTCGATCAAGTCAAGACTACGCGGCGGCGATCAGGCAGTCCGACGTTTCTACGTGCGCTCGGCTTAATGAAGGTTACAACAGAAGAAAAAACAGTTACTAGTGTTCTACTTTCTAAATCGAGTGGTACTAACACCGATAAGAACGCCGGTGGCTCTGATACTTCTGCGAGTAAGGAACTGATACGTCCGCATAAGAAACGTTCCCAGTCCAAATCAGTTGCAGCTAGCAGTACTGCAGAGAAAACTTTTGTGGTGAAAAAAGAACATGCTTCGAAACCTAAAGACCGAGCGAAGAAAAGAAGCCATGCGACATCATTTGATGAACCGCAAAGCATACCAGTACTCGTTGTTAAGAAGACTCTGAAGCCTGCTACTGATAAGCCGGCCACCAAGAAGCAACAGCATAAAGCGTCACCGTCAGCAACGAAAGTTTTATCTTCAGCGCCAAAATCTACCGTCAAGCCTGCTGAGAACCTTTCAGAGTTAACCAGTGCTGCTGATGAAGGCTGTTTCTGGGGTGATATAATAGAAAGTGACTTCAAGTCGTTGAACTATACCACATTATTAAAGAATAATCAATTCACTGAAGAACAAGTCCAGGTTATACGAAAATCATTTCAGTATCTGTGTCGAACGTTTTGTCGCAGGCCGACAAAACGTGAACGTTTCATGAAAACACATGAGTGTATAGAATGTCATTATTCAGTATCTCACGAGTGCGCGTCCATGGATTCTACGGAATACTGGACCTTTGGCGGTAACGCTCCACGTATAGAATTGATCATACCTGAGGCAATAACCATGTGCCTCTGTAATTTTACCGTCTTTCATTCTCACAATAAAGTACAACCGAAGTCCAGGCGTAAAGTTGAATCGCCTCCGCCGAGTCCTGTGCCGAGTACCTTGCCTTTGGCAGAAAATAATCGTTCTGTGAACATGGAATGTCTCACGTGCCACACGACTGTATCCGTAACAAACCGGAATAACGATGTTTGCTCCGATCTGATGAACTTCGTCAGTATAAACGGTCCTATTTGTAAAAGGTTCTCCCGCTATATCGATGGTCATCTCGACTTTGGAAAAAAAAATGAACCATGTTTGTCTGAGTTCTATTCTTGCAGCAAACTCTGCTGCATCTTATTTCATCGTTGTTCTAAAGACGTTACTTTGGGCAGGTTCATGCCAAAACAAATCCATCGACCAATACCTCGTTGCCATTGAAGTGAGCAAATGCAATCAGTTCAGCCATCGATTGATTGCACATCGTGATTTCCACGATCAACATCTATACTTTAAATATTTTGTGAACTCGGTGAAAACATTCGAATACTAAGATTGAATGTATATTTCACTCCCGTCCACATGCCAACTATCTATGGAACCCCACATCCCATATTTTACAACAACGATAAACGATGTTTTAGCCTTTGCCAGTGGCGCCATTGACTCTTCTTGAGGAATTTTAATGATGCTTGAATCATGGAATATCGCATCCGGCCTAGACAATTTGAGAGCCTTCGATGTTCATAAGCATTCAGTTCATGAATTTTAGGACGTCGTTTTTCTTGAACGTGTATATCCAAATAGATAGAGTTCCTATTTCTTATCAGTTATTAGTGAAATTTTAAAATAAAACTTACTCATCAATAAAATAGTTTCTATATCAAAGGTAACCCATAACTTATTATCCTATATTGAAATATTGATTATCATAAATGCTAGTTCAGTGTCCTGTGCGGATTCCGGCACTTAAAAATAAAACAAGTGAACCCACTGCATTTACTCACATGCAAGTCGCAAGGGATTTGTCATTCGTTGTTTGGAATCTGTGTAAATTGTAGGTTTCCTTCCGTTGTTACAAAGTGGTAGGGTTATCCCCTAAAATCAGAATCCAAGCATGTACTTAATCTAGTGCTTATCATGTAAGTCAATGTAAAACCAGGGTAATGTTGCGAGAAAGTTTTCCTACCTATTCACATCTTTTCGCATCCCCAATGGTGCAAAATAGTATTCAGAAAACGGAATCCGAGCAAATATTAAAGCTAGTGCTTATCATGTAAGCCCATGTCAAACCAGTGTAATGATTTGAAATAAGTTTAGAACCAATTCTAATCTAGTCTCATCTCCATACTGACATTGAAGTATTCTGACATTCCTTAGATTTAGTCATGCTTTAGAATAGCTTATAATCTATGCCCATGTCAACCATCATTAAGTTCCGAAATGTAGAGATTGAAGCACTTATCATGACATCTCTTTTGACTTAATGAACCTTAAAACTCACTTATATTCTATGGCCATGTCAACCATAATATAGTTCCAAAATGTAGAGATCAAAGATCTTATACTGTTCTAAAAATAGTATCTGTTCGTGGTCATTTAAGAAATAAATCTTAAAACTAGCTTATAATATATATGCTTTTAAATCAGGATAATGTTTCCAGAAAGGATTCAAAGCTATTCTCATTAAGTTTTTTTTTTATGTGACTGGACTTGGATGGCTAATACCACACCTTCTGTCATGGTATTAGCCCAACACACCACATCGGAACTAGGTGCCATGCCAGGACCTTCCTTATATAAAAACGTATTATTCTTCCTTATACAAAACGAAAATTATTTTCATCATTTTTACCATATTGACCAGTTTGAAATTGTTTGCAATCGCGAGAATAGTCATCCTCTCACTTGCCCTTCTCCTATTCAATATACTACCGCGCAAAACTTTTAATTAGAGCAACATGTCGGTACATTCTCACTTACAAAATATTCTTCACTAGCAACAAGTATTGCATTGGTAGATATAGTTGCTGAATCCCTAATATCCTGATATAATAATAATAGCCTAAGGGTTTCCTTCACCATGTGCTGATTAGCTTAATCGGTACATAACTAGTGACTAAGGGGCCTTTCTTACCACCTTGCAATCAATGCCAGTACAAGATAATCAGCATCAGAAAATTTAATCCTGACTTCAGGATTAAATTTTCTAGTTTCGATCTATTCGGGTTTAAATTTTCTAAGCCAGCTTGCTCACTCATATCAAAGAGTCAGCAAATTATCACGTCTTTAGAGTATACCATCAAGTATTGGAGTAGCTCGGAAACCAACAATCACCTGAAATGTGGCGTTGGAAGCGGGGTGTCGATGGAAACCTAGAGCCTATCAAATTCAAATTCAACACCTGCTCCTGCTCGGTTGAATTCTATTTTCTGTCGATGCAAGAGTGATTCTTTTGGAAAATAAAGTTTTCGAAAAGCGGCCATTATCTGCAGTATTGACAGCTTTGTTTGTAAATAGTACAGTCTATGGCCACCTCCTAACCACTTCTTTGTTTTCATGTGATCCTGAAATCATATCCCATGAAAGCTGTTACGGATCCTTCACCAGTTCGCCGACCGGTCTGAGTTGGCGACCGACTTGGATCGTCGGTATACTAGTAGGCTTCTTAATGCTTCGAAACGGACCCGCGAGTCTGGTAGGATGTTTTACCCCTTTGAATAGGTATAGGAATCCAAGCGGATGAATGAACACCGATGAATAAGAAGGAGAAAGAGAAGTGTGACCGTAAATTGTGTCCTCTTATTGTTATCTTCCTATTATAATATGTTTCGTACTTTGGTTTGTATATTTTTTGTTATAAATGATACGTGTTCCTTTCATCAAACTATCGCGCGTCGTGCATAGCCTACAAGCTTTTAGATTGTAGCGTGACCACGGTGTGAATGCGAGCGTGTACGGAAGGTTGATGCTTGTTTGAGAAAGGTAAATTTACACAATAAAATTTGTTATAAACCTGATATAGCTCCGCGCTCGGTTATTTTTGGTTAAATCTAACATCAATAAATAACGATATCAGTTAAATAATTTTATCTTTATTTAAACGTTAATTTAATTCTATTTTAATTAATCTGAATGGTTACTTTATTTTAACTTTCAAATTTTAACAATTTAAAATATAATTTTCAATTAAATGTTTGTTCAAATAACTTTTCATAAGTTAATATTAGTTTAGGTAGGTAATCGGTCCTAATGACCGCTGTATTAGTAAATTAGGTAAGTCACAACCCTAAGGTTGAAAACTTACTAATCAGCGTTTGTTTATAACATGGTGCCGCATCACCATAATTCGAGGTGGCAGAAAAGTTTATCGCAACTATACCACGACACCTGGTCGTTTGAGCTAACGTTTAGCATAATTTTCTGCTAGCGGGATAGGTAGAGTTTGTGTCGTAGAATGATACGCCTCCGTCCCGATTTCTGAGCGGTTTTGGAGGGTCGTAAAGCTTTCGGATCTTACTATCCAAGAGTTTTAGATGTGAGATGAGGGTTCCCTGACCTCATTTAGCATCGAGGTGTAAGTTAGCCGCTCTATTTTTCTCTTGACATTGTAGGTAGGCTAAATCCCTTGGGGAAATTATTCATCGCCGGAGTAATGGAAGAATGTCGCCAGATATTCCTGGCGATTAATAATTATTGTTAAAAAGGTCTATTTCATAAATAGAGCTAATTTTAGTCTGTCACTCGCGACATCTAGAAAAGAAAAGGTTTTTTCTTCACGAGTACTTTTCTTTAATTAATTATTATATTAGCTTCTTTAGTAACACATTCAACATTGAAGTCAAGAGATTCAACAGTTTTATTTCCGCCGGAGCTTCGCCCCCAAGAATTGCATAACAGTATTCTCTGTAACAGCTGCATATACCAGTTGAGCCCCCATAGATGTTGATAAAAAAGGTAACGATGAAGAAAGGTACTTTTCTTTAATTAATTATTATATTAGCTTCTTTAGTAACACATTCAACATTGAAGTCAAGAGATTCAACAGTTTTATTTCCGCCGGAGCTTCGCCCCCAAGAATTGCATAACAGTATTCTCTGTAACAGCTGCATATACCAGTTGAGCCCCCATAGATGTTGATAAAAAAGGTAACGATGAAGAAAGTAATTTTGATTGATAACATTAGTTAAGTTGGCTTGCCAGTGTAACAATTTTACACATTATACAATTTTAAATGTAATAATTTTATTACAACTGAAATACCCTCGTAGCTCCTAAAGTATTTATCCTACATTAAAAATTTATGTAACATAGTTTGTAGAAAATGTTTTACCTTCTCCTTCCTATGCCTTTCCTCTCAACTACCCCCCCTCCCCCTTAACCCAAAACCTCGGAGACTTTCAGTATGTTAACCAGGACATCTCAAGGAATAACCGATGATCAAAACTTCACAATTTAATTAATCTGATCGACGACTATCGGACTATTTAAATAAAACGCGTTTTGGCTTCGATGACACTTCCTTGACACCTCCGACGGCGACAACTCGGCGTTTACGGCTGCTCCGCTCCGCAGAACCCAACTCCGCTGCGTCTCCTCTCCACGTCCCCATTGTTACTTCCGTGTCGACGACGTTTAGATTTGTAGATAACCTGAAATTGGATAATAAAGCGAGCATAATATTGCAAAAAATAAGTAGTTCACTATTTTTTTATCATAGAAAACTAAGTTATTCCATAATACTTAATGTTTACGGATATACAGTGTTAAAAAGGCTCACTTCTTTCCGACATTATCCGTATATCCGTAAACATTAAGTATTATGTCGAACAACAGTGAAAATCTAAATAAACATATAAGTTATTCCATTTTATTCATTGATTTTGCATTCGATTAAGATAAGAAATATATGTTTATTCCTTTAATTTGTTTAACTCCTATTATTTAATAAATTGGCCATGTTCGAGCCAGACACGCAAAATACTTAGAGTTTTGAGAAAACAATGCCTGTCATTGTTATTGTACTGGTGCCTACACTTATGTATGGAAGCGAGACTTGGGTATGGCAGAAGAGGCACAAATGTAGAATAAATGCAGTAGAAATGCGTTCCCTGAGGAAAGTTTGCGGAGTTAATCGAACGGACAAATTTCTATACGACTGGGTTAAAGAGCAATGTCAATTGTAAAATTATGCTGTGACTAGGATCGAGAAAGGAGTGTGCTAAGATGGTTTGGACACATGGATCGAAATTACGAAACATATTTACAGAGCAGAAGTGAGCGGAAGTGTCGTGCGACGAGAACGTACCGCGACCAAATCGATGTAATTCTAACGGAATTTTAGACTCCTCATTCGGTAAAACTAATTATGTGTAGTGTCAAAGGCTCTTTGATGAAAACCATGGTTACATAGCTAGACTGATCTTTTTCCAGGGCTCTTTCTTTTCTTAATGTGTCCTTGCTTCACGGTCAATCGTACATATATTCATATACATTCCTTGGAAAAAGCGACGTACTTGCTTAGTACGAAAAAGTATATTTACTTGATCTTAGCTTTAAAAAAAAATGAATATGCATTTAAGTCGAAACATAAACAGCACACCTACCTCTTGTTTTGTCCCAGCCCTCTCAACAATCCTCTCTTGTCGCGCCCGTTGGACTTTAGCACGACGAGCAGATACATCTTGATTTTGTGGGGATGATTGTGTGGTCACTGGTTACTTTTCTATAAATTCACATAGTCATTTTCTTATTAATATATACAGACTTGCAATGGCGATGACACATAATGAGAAAAATAATAATTTCAAGAACTTAGAAGTGATAGTAAAAAAATAAGTCATTTTAAATCAGAACACTTCGAAAGTTTTGGTTGCTAAGTAATGAATTTTTGTGTACCATCGATATTAAAAAACAAGGGCTGTTACATCTTGTGAACGAGAGAGAGAATGGTGCTCCAATTCAACGATGTTCTTAAAACAAACTCTCCTATCTGATTCTTAAGATTTTTATTTCACAAAATCGCATTCTGTTGGTACAAAAATCCTATCAATTAGAGGACGACAGCAACATGGCAACAATATAGCAATATGGGTTCATTATATGAAGTGGGAAGTCCGCCTTATTTGAAACTAGCAGCCCGTCCCGATTTTGCACGGGCATAATATCATTTTAAAAAATATTATTTTGACACAATGATACACAAATAAACCCTTTTTACGTAGAGTTCCTATATTGAAATATTTGAAAAAAAAAAAACTAAGATATTATTATTAGATGATCAAGAGATATTAGAGAAATAATAAATTCAAAGTGCTATAGGGAGAACCGCGGCCTCCGACGCACTATTTATAGGCACGCTCCCGCCGCCCCGGCCGGCCGGTACCGCCGTAAACTCTACGTCCCGCAATTTTTAAAAATATCTTCGAAAATATTCATTTAAATCAAATGCTGTAACGGGCCATATAGATCTATATTAAATCAACAATGTATTTAAGGTATTTAATTGGATAAGGATTAATGCTGTATTGGTTAAAATGACTTCGAAAATTAGCCATTATTTGTCGTAAAAAGTAAATGACAAAAAAATGTTATTGTGGGATATCCATAAGAGATAGACATATACCATCGCGGAGTTTTCTGTAGACTTTTTCAATGTGTACAATACTTAGTACGTTAATTTGATAATCTGAAGCACACATACTAATTTGTAGAGTCCTTTCTAACAAAAAAGAATCATCGAAATCAGTTGGCTTGATATTGAGTTATTCGTCCATTTGTCGCGCACATACTTAATGCAAATTTAAGACTTGACGAGTCCTTTCTAACAAAAAAGAATCTTCAAAATCGGTTCACCCAGTCGAAAGTTCTGAGGTAACAAACATAAAAAAATACAGTCGAATTGAGAACCTCCTCCTCTTTTGAAGTCGGTGAAAAAACGTAAGCGCCGCCGGCGAGTGCGTTTGGTTACGAATACGATTACTACTGACTTTCTTTACTGACTTTTCATACGTTTAAATACGTAAGAACGTCACGGGACACTATTTAGTGCAACAAACAAACACTCGATGTTGCGCGTCTCAAATTTGTAAGCGAACTACCTAATTACAGTTAGATGTTTTGGACTGACTCGTGGCTACGCTGCCGCCATAGGAATGTTACGGTTTCTACTCACTCTCAACAATCTCATAATTGCAAGTGCTGCTTTTGTTTTAATAAATGAAATTAAATAAAATGAAAGCAGCGTTGGAGGGTAACGTCAGTATGTAAAAACAGAGCAATTCATGTTGGAACCAAAATGACGAACGACTTGCAAAGAGAGACAAAATACAAAATTTGCGACAATTTTGCAATGATATCTTCTTATGAATTTATGTGATTATTTTTATGTAACTGAGCATGGATGGCTAATACTACACCCACAGTCATGATATTAGAGCCCAACGCACCGCATTCCCGAAGGAATCACGTGCCATGCAAGGACCTTAACTTTTTAATCGCGGCTGTATTGAACTGAATGGAAAACTCAGACAAATTTTAATTTAGCCCGCAACCAATGCGATGGTATCGAGTAAAAGGGAAAGGGGATCTCCAGCTTTACATTGATGATTTATTTTATCGAACCATGGAACAATTCGCGTTCGTGACGAAATTAACTCATCTAACTCGGCTTTGAGCGGCTCGCAGCCTAGTGGCGCTCAAATCCTCACCCCGTTTATGCACCACTCGGAATCCATGAAAAACTGTAGATCCCCTTCCCCTACCAGGTTTAAAAGCCCATCCGGGTTGGTACCATCGCAACGGATGAACACATAGACGAAGCGGCAATGAAAAATTGTCCGTGCTTTCCATCCAGTTCAATGTAGCCGTGCTCATAAAGGGAAGGTCCTGGCATAGCACCTAATTCCTTCGGGAATGTGGTGCATTGGGCTAATATCATAACGGTAGTTTTATAGTATAAGCCATCCAAGTCAGGTAGCATTAACATAAAAAAAAAACTCAGAAAGTGAAAGAAAGCGGTACACGAACGGGGTGGGGATTTGGACCCAGACCGACAGGACTTAGAGCATAAGTCCCTGCGCCACTTAGCTTCGGAGTACTGGCGAACGCAAGCGTTGGCATTCGTATGTATGCTCATTAGCATGTTCGCGCTCGGTTCTAAACCTTTTTCGGTCGTTTGGTCTGTACCTGGCTGCAGGTCACCAACATACTATGCTTTACTACATACATACATGAGAGAGCGTTGTAATTAATTAACTTTTCATGGGAGAACTGTGTCGGCTATTACTGTCTAGATACGAGATGCCTTTTTTGTCTTTCATGTTCCTTAGCCGAATACAACAGAGAGATTTTGCAATGATGTTAAATCTTATGTCGAATGTGAAAAAAAAAAACGATCCTCTAGATCTATTCTTTATAGGTCCTGGTAAACTATGAAGAGAGTATTCCCGGTGGAGATATTTCCACCACAAAAGCATCTGGCCGACCGGCCTCGGAACCACCTCGTAGCAGTCTCCGTCCGCCGCGGGCTGAACTTTTGACGTTGTAATAATGAAATATCAATTCAGTTTTATTGATGTTTAAAAGCTGGGTTGGAGATCGACCAAAATCCAAATCGAACAACACAACAGTCTTTCTGCCTGCTAGATTACATTTCAGAAACCCTATTACTAAGCCTCCGCTGTCCGTCCGTCCGTCAGTCCGTCCGTCCGTCCGTCCGTCCGTCCGTCCGTCCGTCTGTCCGTCTGTCACAGAGCTATATCTCAGTAACCGTAACAGGTAGACCGCTGAAATTTTCACAGAGTGTGTATTTATTTTGCCGCTATAACAACAAATAGGTAAGATTTAAAAAATAATTAAAATTAAAGGGGGCTCCCACACAAAAAACCTGATTTTTTTTTTTTTACGATGGTACGGAACTCATCGTGTGCGAGTCCGACTCGCACTTGGCCGGTTTTTTTGCTTTTACAGGATCGATAGCCTCGTGGCACGGCGCTTCGGAGCTCTATAATAAAGGTTAATCATCAATGGGTGTGGTCGGGTTATGCACGTGTTGCCGTTTCACCGTTAAGGCTCGCCGTTGTCTGAATTCCAAGATTCAGGAATTCCTTGCAAACTATATGATATACAGTGTCATTCCGCCGAGGTGGTACACATAAAAACTGTTCAAATATGGACTATCAAATAATAAAATACAAGTATATGTTATGATTCCATACTAAGGTAGTAAGGTAAACAAAGTAAGAATTTGATATTACCTTACAATGGTAAGCAGAAATTTATGATTGTTAAATAAACATCGAATCGGTAAATTCGGTAAAGTTAAATATTTTAAATTTGTTTGTTTTTGTACATACATGTATTTTTTTATTAATTAATTTATTTACTAAGCCTCCGCTGTCCGTCCGTCCGTCCGTCCGTCCGTCCGTCCGTCTGTCACAGGGCTGTATCTCATTAACCGTAATAGGTAGGCAGCTGAAATTTTCACAGAGTGTGTATTCATTTTGGCGCTATAACAACAAATAGGCAAAATAAAAAAATAATAAAAAATTAAAGGGGGTCCCATACAAAAAACGTGATTTTTTTGTATTAAATCGTTTACGATGCTACGGAACCCTTCGAGTGCTAGTCCGACTCGCACTTGTCTTGTCCGGTTTTTTTTATAATTTACTTAGTTGGATCCCATGTACTGGATGGAAAACACGGACAATTTTTCGTTGCCGCTTCGAACATCTATTCATCCAATGCGATGGCACCAAACCGGGCGGCAGCCATAATGAGATAACGGTATTCATGAAATTTATACAAATCTTCTATATATCATTGTGTATGGGAATGTATGTGTATTTAATTTCTTATTTACGGAATCGATCTATCTGTTGCATGGATAGATATATGTAACCGTTTATTTAATAATTGATGGAAATTCTTAATATGAGTACAGCTACAAGGGACTCAATGGATAACACGGAAAAAATATTGGTCGCTTAGACCATCTTTTCATCCAACCGAATGGTACCAACCCGGGTGGGTTTAATGATGATGACGAACCATACTGAATATGCAAATGACTTAATTTAATATTGTTAATGTTGTGTGTTCTTTATGGCGTAATAAATATCTGTATCTGTATCTGTATCTTTAACTGTACCACCTAGTAGGAGAAGGGGACCTATACAGTTTTCCATGGATTAAATAAACGTAGAAGGCGATATAGTAATGAGCACACGGAAAACCTCAGTACACGGAAAATCTGTATTACATAGATATATACCATCCGATATTTTATTTTGATACCATTGTTTTTGTTAAAATTTTAAAAATGCTCCACGAAATCAAACAAAATATACCTTACGAAGCTCTGTACATACATACATATATATTTACATACATACAGAAGTGTACATACATATTATCTGAAGTGAAATGAATGTATTCGAATACTTAAGATATTTTTAAAGGGAAAACGCCAAAATAACAAAAAAATATATATATTGCAAGCCCTGGATTTGAACTCACTACCATCCTTGGATAATGATTCGAATGTCTTAACCAACTGAGCCACGATGAGAGTCGAACGTTGAGTGGTTCAAGGTTGTTCCGTACTAACACATCCACGCGCTTAATTGTGCTTTATGACTTTCTGAATGTTGAATATTACGAGTGGTTAATGTTTAATTAAGTTGCATATTATCTTTTAAAGTTTTATCATTTATAATGTCCAAAAAGCATAAGGTCCAAAGCAGATTTAAAGGCTTATTGGACAGTGCGAATAATTCGTTTCTTAAATGTTATTTATGCATATAGCTTGGACGATATGCTTTTAAGACTTTATGAAACATCAAATTATTATATTAATAACATAAAAGTATTCGTACTCATAAAATCCAAAAAGCACAAAGTCCAGTTGGACCCTATGCTTTTTGGACCTTATGAATAATTGAAGATTTTGTAATTTACTAATATAAATAGGAGTTTTGGATTCTGTGGGTTTTGGACCTTGTGCTTTTTGGACTTTATGATGCGGTCCCGTTTCCATATATACAGGCACAACATTTGATGCATGTGTGAACTGATGCAAGTCAACTTCAATAGCTTTTATTTAGGAAATTAATTTTGATTCGATTTTAATTTAAATAAACATCTTTTATTCAAAATGTTTTGTGCTTCGCCTTTTGACCGTGCTTTCATTTTATGCATGGTAAAAAGGAGAAAATTGTGTAATGTAATAAACTCTGAACAGGTCGTATTCAGAGAGAACCTCTCAAAACTTAGTACGAGATTAGCACCGGACTTACCATACAAAAACCGGTTTAGTCCAACCTTAATACGGGTAATAAAGTTAGTCTGCCATCTTTGAATACTGCAAACGATTCTATTTTGGTGCGCGCTCGTATTTAAGGGTCAATGACTCGAAGACGGAATGTTTCTAATCTTTTTTTTGTCAATTGATATTGGAAATCTTTAGGGGAAAGGTTTTTAGATTTTTAGTCGGACTTTTTTTAAATGTCCTTCTTGTCCGGAGTTTTCAAATTACAAAATGGTAAGTAACCCTAGGTGGGACGCAATCTGTGAATCTGAATGTGAAGGTGAATCTGTGTCATATTTAAACTGTTATCAAAGAACACATGTCAAAACTTAGTACGAGATTAGCACCGGACTAACCATACAAAAACCGCTTTAGTCCGGCGGATTAAAGTTAGTCCGCCCACTCTGAATACAGCTGTTAAATACCACCTATAACCCAATACATATAAGTGCCATATAGCCCTTTTTGCGCGTGGCGAAAGTCGGAACTAAACGGTCGCCATTCGGCTATCGGATTTCCCCATAGGCTGTCCTCTGTCTTTTTCGAATGTTTTTCATAATTTTGAACGCCTTTCATGCCTAAGTTCTACAAAAGTGGAGTTCAAGAGAGTGTTTTGAACTTGCGAAAGTTCTTTCCGAGAAGGAAAAGTTGAAGTTGATGGGTCTACGACCAGTGTTTCCCAAGATATAACTAAAACATTTTTTGACATGACTGGCAGGTAGATCAGATCGGGGCGTTTACTTTGAGTGGTCGCATGATGGGTCTACGACCAGTGTTTCCCGAGTTATAACGAAAATATATTTTGACATGACTGGCAGTTAGATCCTGTCTGGGTGTTTGCTTTGAGTGGTCGCATGATGGGTCTACGACCAGTGTTTCCCTAAGATATAACGAAAACTATTTTTTTCATGACAGGCAGGTAGATCAGGTCGGGACGTTTACTTTGAGTGATCGCATGATGGGTCTTTGACCAGTGTTTCCTAAGATATAACGAAAACAAATGTTAACATGCTAGGCAGGTATATCGGGTCGGGACGTTTACTTTGAGTGGTCGCTTGGTGGGTCTGTGGCCAGTGTTTCTCAAGATATAACGAAAAGAAATGTTGAAATGACAAGCAGGTAGATCAGATCGGGGCGTTTACTTTGAGTGGTCGCATGATGGGTCTACGACCAGTATTTCCCGCGTTATAACGAAAACATATTTTAACATGACAGGCAGGTAGATCAGGTCGGGGCGTTTGCTTTGAGCGGTCGCATGATTGGTCTACGACCAGTGTTTCCCAAGATATAACTAAAACATTTTTTTACATGACAGGCCGGTAGATCAGGTCGGGATGTTTACTTTGAGCGGTCGCATGATTGGTCTACGAACAGTGTTTCCCAAGATATAACGAAAACAAATTTTGACATGACGGGCAGGTATATCAGAGCCGGTAGTCTAAGTTGTCACCTAAATTGGCGTTACGGCAAACCGATCGACTGGCGTTTTCAATTGTATGGAGAAATTGAAGAGCGCGCGCAGCGGGCGTTAAGCGAACTAACATTTGCGAGTCCGAGCTTGATTTGACAGCTTACTCAACGTTGCCGTAAATACGTCGACGTTGCCGTTTACGTCCACTCCGCGTTTTCATACAAATCGGAAGTCCGCGTTTGACTTTGACAGCTTGAAGAAGTAAAACCACAGAATATCTAGTAAAAACTTGTATGGAGTTTGGAGAAAACGCCAGTCGATCGGTTTGACGTAAACGCCAATTTCGGTGAGAACTCAGACTGCCCACTCTGGTCGGGACGATTACATTGAGCGGTCGCATGATGCGTCTGCGACCAGTGTTTCCCAAGATATAACGAAAACAAATGTTGACATGATAGGTAGGTAGATCAGGTCGGGACGTTTACTTCGAGTGGTCGCATGATAGATCACATTACAATAATTTCTTTAATTACCTATTCATACTCATATCCACTCCAAAATATGTAAACCAGAAATAAAAAGGACGCCCGTGCAAGGTTAGTTCAGCTACACGTGCGACGGGCGGCGCGCGTCACTTGCCCGCTTATGAACTTTGGTAGTTAATAAATTTATCGCTAGAAAATGCAATTATTTAATTGTTAAACATGAAAAAATATTACCTATGTTTACTCACCGATGATACGTTATTCCATGTGACTTTATAACTTTCGTATCGTATTTTATGCACCCTTTTACTACGCAACTAGGCATTTTCACGACTCTCAACATCATTCTGCAGTGGTCCGCAGACGACTGAGTCGCGTTGGCCCTAAAACGAATATTTTAGGGCCAACGTACTGGTGCCATTATTCGTGCGCATTGACCGGGTCCTTACGAAGTAATATATAAGTCAATGCCTAAAATAGTAATTTTCATTTACTCAAGATTTTTTTTTCTTACAGCATGTTGTAAATGTTTTCCCTATCAAAGGAGGATTTTTTTTCATGTGGTAACCCTAAAAAGACAGTGGTGCCCTCTGCCATGCGCAAAATAAGCTATGTGGGACTATAGGACTTAAATGACCGTCTAATTTCAGCTGAAACTTGTGTCAGTTGAACCAGCAAGCAAACGAAATAATTGTTAATTTGTTACACAATTTACATTTCTAATGCTAGAAAGGTAATAAGCCCGGTGATTTTTGCTTTTATTTGGCTAGTTAGCGGTGTCTTCTGAAAAAATAAAATTGTTCATTTGACTACGACAAAATGCACAGACCAAAATGTATGCGTCTTAAATGTTGGACGTTACAGTAGCATACTATTTGCATCTCTTTTAGTCTACATGAAAAGAAGAGTTCGCCACTATAATATAAGTTAGTGACTTGTCAAAGTAATTTTCCTTTTGGCCAAAACGAATCACTTCGAACACGAACAGCCAAAGAGGATAAAATTAATTAATACGCGATCAGCGAGCGATGTGGATGTGAACAGAAACGAACTTCAAACAAGGTTTTCACAACATGCGTGCTCGATTCTTCGTCACATACTTTTAGTTTCGTTCGTTTCGTGCTGTGTTGAGTGGCCGTGAGAAAGTGCGGAGGCGGCAGGCGACTGCCTAGTTTGGAAGAGAAATGTGTCCCAGAATTATGTGTTGAGTGCAGCGTTGCTCATCCGTGATGTCGAGCAAGAAAAGCACACGGGGCGAAGCCCCCAGTCAGGTGGAAGTCAAGAGCAAGGTATGTAATGTTTCGTCTCCTTGAGGTTTTGGTCCAAAGTGCTCCAGAAGGGTGCTGGATTATTTCGACAGGTGTCATTGAAGAGTATCTACATCCGGTCTTTGCAGCAGGTAATTCTGATGTTTCATTCAGTGGTAAAGCCATTAGTCAGCGATGCATAGCACACATTTTATATTTTACGATTCACTTACTTTTACATTCCTAGGTACATTTATGTTCTAAAGCTTACTCTAAAGTTTTGAAAGCTTGAATTTTTTCAGATGCAGCTAGAATTGTCTTTAGCTAAAATATTTTAGTCCAGACCTATGTTGGATTATGGACACCTTAGACCCCCCATCAACCGTGCATTCATGTCATTTCAATTTGTTTTTATAATTTACACATCCTCCTAATTTCGCATCTTCTTGGCATATCTTTCATAGGAGGTAAATCTGTTAGAAACCATTTTCTAATGACACTACTTGCTGCAGAGTTCCCTTTTTTGCAATTCTATTGTTAATTGATTACTCTTAGGTCTGGTCTGTTCCCAGGTTATTTCATCGTCATTATATTCGTCTCGAGTTTTTGGGCCTGGCAATAAAAGAAGTTAAAATAGATATGCTTTCAATCACAATCAACCATCAAACACAAAATAATCTGATCTCGGTGGCAGTCATCTTCAAATATGCCAGTTTCCACATTCTCAGGATTGCTAAACTTTTTGGCGGATGGCGTTTGAACATGGTCATCATTGTCTATGCCTTCGTTGTTGTTCTCAACTGTAATTAATTTAATTACAATATAAAAAGAACCTGAAACATTTCATCGAAACATCAGATGCCAAATATTCCCCAAACAACTGTTTTCAAGTGTGCCTTATTCCGCCAAATCCGAAAATATAATAAATATCGACAAACACTCAAAGGATTCGTGGAGCTGATTTAGATAAAACTTAAATTGCATAAAGTTTTATTACATCCAAACATTTGTATTCCAATGCGTGACATTATCTTAATCAATAATCTCTTATACCGACATGAATGAGAGAAATTATCTCGTGTCATATTCAATAAGTTCAATCTAAATCACCTAGTCCCGATTGCACGAAGAGGTGGCTGAGTTAATTATTTTCAAAAAAATTTAACATTCAAACACGTCACTTTTAGTGAACTGCATGGACTTCCTTTTATGCTGTCCATACAAAGGGATGTGTTTAATCATACGTTGACGTTGATTTTGATTTTTTTGTGCTTTCGTGCACTCGGCCCTTAGGCCAGTTTTACGCTCACGGTCAGTACGATCGTGCTCACTGTTAGTTCTTTTCCCTTAGCATTAAGAATTCTTAGGTTAGGTACCGGCTTGTAGCCTAGTGGCACGGGGACTGGCCTAGCGTGCCAGAGGCCCGGGTTCAATACCAACTTGCACCACTGTCTTTCTCTTTCAGAGTTCGATAAGTGCATTTCGTCACGAATGCGAGGTGCTCCATGGTTCGGAATCCATGTAAAACTGTAGGTCCCCTTCCCCTACTAGGTGGTAGGGTTTAAGCCCGCCCGGGTTGGTGCCATCGCATTGGATGAAAAGATGGTCGAAACGGCAATGAAAAATTGTCCGTGTTTTCCATCCAGTTCAATGTAGCCGTGCTCATAAAGGGAAGGTCCTGGCATGGCACCTAATTCCTTCGGGAATGTGGTGTATTGGGCTAATATCATAACGGTAGTTGTGTGGTATTAGACATCCATGTCAGGTCGCATAAAAAAAAAACCTGCTTTTACTAGAATGCTTACAAAGACAAATTCTTCCACTCTCTTCACCCTCTCTATCCATCTATATATAGGTATTCTGAATGATCTTTCCAATGCTCTTCTGTATACTCTGACCATTTAGGAGTGTACCGATTATCCTTTTAATTTCGTATAGGCTGTATACTGATTTTACTAGTATCCACTATCTCCTACTTCCACCGATTATCTCTACCAGTCGTATTCAGAGAGCACCTGTCAAAACTTAGTACATGATTAGCACTGCGGACTAACTACAAAAATCGATTTAGTCCGGCGTATTAAAGTTAGTCCAGTCCGTCCACTCTGAATCCGGTTGTACGTCATTACCAGCAAGTCCTTTTCTGGTTCTTTAGTTTAACCTGGCCCATGGCCTCTGATGATCTCTTGGACTCTGTCTTGTTAATGTGAGCATTGTACCAAGTAGAATTTTCCCTCTCATCCAATTCTACCGTAAGTCAATTTCTGGTACTCACTATAACCCGGCCGAGGGCTTCTCTGATGATCTCTTGGACTCTGTCATGTTGGTGTGACAATTCACGAACTTAAGCTCTTATCCAATTATCCTACTACTGATTCTCTGCATTTGGAGCAGACTTTTCAGTAGACTTGCGCCTTTGCACAGTATTACTCGGATCACGGAGTGCAATTTGAAATGCATTCAGGTAACCTCAATGTCCCTCAATGTTAGCCTCAATAGCCCAGTGGCGCGACACTTCGGCGATCGCTCTCCGAAGTTAAGCATCGCTGGGTCCGGTCTGGTCTTGGATGGGTGACTATTCGATTGTTGAGAGAGGCTGGACGTGGTTCGGATTCCTTACTTACTAGATGGTAGGGTTTATCCCGCCCGGGTTGGTTCCATCGCATTGGATGAACGATGGTCGAAGCGGCAATAAAAATTTTCCGTGTTTTCCATCCAGTTCAATGTAGCCGTGCGATATAAGGAAGGTCCTGGCATGGCACCTAGCTCCCATGTGGTGTGTTGGGCTAATACCATGACAGAAGGTGTGGTATTAGCCATCCATGTTCAGTCACATAAAAAAAAAAACATTTTAGTGAACAATACTTTTGCACGTCCAGATTCACGGACTTGTAATTTTGTTCAATGTCTTCTTCAGCAATCTGTTTTGAAAACCGAAAGAACCTACTGTGGCTTCGCATGGGGTTTTGGCTGATGGACGGTGATCCATGTCCAAGATGCAGGATCCAGGATGTGATGAATTTTAAAATGGACATACTCCACAAAATTATGGTATCCTTTTTGTCATGGAGTCACGCTGCTGAAGTATGGGATGACAGTTCGGATTTGAGTATGGCACTGAGAGAAACTCAACCTGAATGTATGTACTTGCCCTGTATACCCTAACAAAAATATGTATGTTCCGATCGCTACCAAGCTTCATAGGATCACCTGCTGGGATAATCTAATGATTCCATGAAAATTTCATGAAAATAGGTCACATTGTTTTGGAGTCCAAGGGGAATCTACACACATACCTGCATGCCTACACACATATAGTTTTATATACATAGATAAATAGATGGTTACATTAAAGTGCTTAACTTTCCTTAATAAACCTTTTGATGTTTTCAGTTCGACGCAGAGTTCCGCCGCTTCTCGGTGAGCCGGTCGGAGCGGCTCAAGTACGAGGAGTTCCGCGCGCTCGTCGAGCGGCTGCACCGGCTGCGCGACGTCGCGTTCCTGCTCTCGTACACGGACCCGCGCGACGGCGACCTGCTGCCCATCAACAACGACGACAACCTCGCGCTGGCGCTGCTCAACGCGCGCCCTCTGCTCCGGCTCATCGTGCAGAGGAAAGGTACTTGTTTCAACTATTGCAGGGTTTCTTCTTAACATGGGGTCCATGGAACCCTCGGGGGTCCGTGGCATGAGTGGAGAGTCAATGTTTGATATGATGACATTAAATACTGCACGTTATCGAACTTTTTCTATGGTTTTTTTTTTAACAAAAACATAGGTAAAACACTAAATTAATATGAATTCACGAAAGTTAACAATGCATGTCGCATGCAACAGTTCATCAAAAATATGATTTCCTGTGCACAGACTATCCACACCAACTAACATGTTGCCAATTGGAGCAGGTCAGTCCCTACAGACAGCACCTGTTCACGAGCATCACGCCGGGGACAACCATCACCTCTCTCGATCATATTTTAAGGAGAGATAACCCAAACCAAGCGTCGCCGTAAGCAAGGACTTTAAAGTGATACACTCACTGCTCCAGTGGCAACAAAACATCGTGAAACATTTCGCACTTTTGGTTTTAATACTATTCGTTTTGTCATAAACTTCTACAGTGAGCTGATCACATAGTTACATATTCCTTTAAATTCTACCACCTACAGAAAATTAAGAGTTTAATGGTTTGAGAGCAGCCTTATCAATAAAGTAAGAATAAGATTTCCGTATGAGATTTTGACCAATACCGAGAAAGAAATAATACTTAAGGTGGCCCAACCCGGCGGGCCTAACTCATTCGCGGGCACGGTACAAAACCGTGCTGTTGCGCTCTGGGACCTTCTCTGTTTCGAAGAATAAGACAGGCTCCGTGATGAGGGAGATGCAACATGTCCACAAAAGAGACAATGTGCATAGCGTATGATTTGGTAAGATTTACGGATTTTTTTATTTCAAAACGACTTATAGCTAAAAGTAAACCACGACCGCTGTAGTCAAAAATCTAACAAAACCCAAATAGATTATAAATCTTGATTAAATAAGCTATGTCTGATGACTAATCTTTTTAAGATGTTCTTACTTTATCATTGCGTAATCCACCTCCAAAGTTATTGTATAAAACGCGCGAAAAATTCGAACTTTCGGACCTTATAACTTAGAAACCAAACACAGTTTTACAATGCCAATGGTCATCAGACATCTAGTTCGATCAAATAAAGCTATTTTGAGCAAAATTTTGGATCTCTGACAAGAAATATGGGTGTGATCTTCTTTCCCCTTTTCTATGGGGAGATGAGCGGGATGGGCCACCTTAACTAAAATTCGGGTGTACAGAGCTCTCATCATTATTGATACAAAATTGTTACGAATAACAATTTCGTATCAATAATGCCCTTTCGTATGAACGATAGACTGCTTAAGTCAAACCAATGTTGAATAGGGACAATAAAAGTCCACTGGTGGCAAATCACATTTCAGAATACATTAAATAGAAACCAATGAATATCAATGATATTTTTTATTTACAATGACATTACTGAATTTATAGTTAAAATGTAACATTTTTATAAGAAAAATCAACTAAATAAGCTTACTTGAATTACGGTGTAACTAGTTCTTGCAGTGATGGGAGATGGCGCTGGTTAAAAACGTCATAGTACCAGCGATAATAAGCAGATTTTGGCGAGTTTTGTACGTTGTATGACGTTAGCTATCTATACCTTACTCTTTAATCTATGCTACAGGCCACACATACGTATTGCGTTTCTCTATATGTTAGGTGTCCCTTCATTGTTATGCACATTTGCGAGGAAGTGATCGCGGGTCGGTCAAGCTTCGCTCGGCAACTACGTATTGATTTAATCTATCGGTTCTTTTAGCGTTGCATGATCGGAATTTCCTCACTGCTTCCACAAACACTTATTTTGTTCTCTGTTGAGACGCTCGCCTTTAGTGCTTTGTGGGTTACTGCGCTTAAGAACGGCCCGTAAGCTATGCTCCACATACAAACGTAGTTTACTAATAATTTGGAAACCGCTATTCTAATTAAATTTATATTTAATGTCTAATATCAGGTAACAAATATCTGTGTCTGCATGCTTTTGTTTTTTTGAAAAATCCAAACCGAATGAAATGAAAGCAAAAAGAAAATCTTCATACGAATTTTGTTTTCTCTATGGTTTGACCCAGAATACATTTACCGAAAAAACAAAGGCATGCAGACACAGATATTTGTACCCTAATATTAGATACTAAATATCAAGTAAGTTGGAACAGTGGTTTTTAAATCATTAGTAAACTACGTTTGTATGGGAGGCGAAATTTTCTGATGCTTACGGGCCGATCTTAAGAAAACTGGTCCCACTGCATTTCTTCCCGTCCACGTCGTGAGAGGCACCTGAGGTCGTCAGGTTTGTCAGCCTCGGTAGCCCAGTGGCACGACACCTCGCGATTCGTTAAACTTGGTGAAGCACCTCTGAGCGCGGTTAGGTTCTGGATGGGTGACCATTTTCAACCGGTGAGGCTTGCCGTGGTTCGGATTCCGAGTAAAACGTTAATGGGTGGTAGGGTTAATCCCGCCCGAGTTGGTACAATCGCATTGGATGATGTTGGTCGAAGTGGCAAGTTTTTTCCATCCAGTTCAATGTAGCCAAGCAATATAAGAAAGGTCCTGGCATGGTATCTCATTCCCATGTCGTGTTTTAGGCTAATATCTGACGGTTATTTTGGTATTATTGCAGTCCATGTCCGGGTCAAAAAAAAACTGACGGTTCCCTTCCTTATTTACTATGTTGTAGGGTTAATATTTTAATATTGTAATTTTTTTTCATCCTGTCAATGTAGCCGTGCAATATAAGATCCTGGCATGACAACTAGTTGCCATGAGGTGTGCTGGGCTAAAATGACAGTAGGTCTGGTATTAGCCATCCTAGTCCAGTTATAAATATACATAAAATGCAACTTCTTTCTTAGTTTAAGTAGATTTTTGTATAAGGAACGCGTGGAGGTATTCAGTTAAAAGTAATAAAAAATGTTTAGAGTCTATGGTCTTTGGAGCTCTAAAAAATATCAAATTTCTAAGACATGGCGATAAAAATACGGCCACTTATGCTACATATTTTGACACCAAGGAATGTGACATGCATGTATGTATGCATAATCAACCGTGAAGCAAGGACACATTAATTAAAGAAAGATCCGTGTAACAAGAACTACTTTACGAATATACTGCAAGGCTGGACCCGAACCAGCAAAGCATACCATTCGCGGGTATTGCGTCTAACCAATTTTGCCACCTGCTATATACCCATAGTTTGGAATTCTCCTACAGTCCCTCTTCCCGTAATCAATGCCTCCTACTAACACAGTATTTAAGATTATACCTACATACATTTATTTAACGCTAACCCTGCGTTACGGACCTTGACTGCAAAGATTGAACATTCAAACATATTGGAATAAGAGACGTACATCTTAGTACGAAAAAGTATATTTTACAGTACATGCTCACTGATTTTAAAAATAATCTGGTTTTGAACCATATAATAAGCTCGTAATTCTCCAATTAATCCATAGAAGGCTGTTTCACATTGACCTTTTTAGGGTTCCGTACCCAAAGGGTGAAAACGGAACCCTATTACTAAGCCTCCGCTGTCCGTCCGTCCGTCCGTCCGTCCGTCCGTCCGTCCGTCCGTCCGTCCGTCCGTCCGTCCGTCCGTCCGTCCGTCCGTCCGTCCGTCCGTCCGTCCGTCCGTCCGTCCGTCCGTCCGTCTGTCCGTCTGTCACAGGGCTGTATCTCAGGAACCGTGATAACTAGACAGTTGGAATTTTCACAGAGTGTGTATTTCCCTTGCCGCTACAACAACAAATAGGTAACATTTAATAATAATAAGAATTAAAGGGGGTCCCCATACAAAAAACGTGATTTTTTTGTGTTAAATCTTGTTCGATGGTACAGCGGAACCCTTCGTGTGCGAGCCCGACTCGTACTTGGCCGGTTTTTTTGTTCCTTGCAACTACAAATGGGAGGCGACCTTCGATTGCACTTGCGCATGTAGTCTCATGCCTACTGACTTTACAATCCATCCTCTGTTAATTGATGTCACAGAGAAGAGCAATTTCCTGGTTACTGCATTCCGATTTAATTAAGAATGTAACGACCATCCAGTCTTCCTCATTTAACCCCTGCTCTGCTAATGCAAAAAAAAATGTTTTTTTATGCAACCTGACATGGATACCACACAACTACCGTTATGATATTAGCCCAATACACCACATTCCCGAAGGAATTAGGTGCCATGCCAGGACCTTCCCTTTATGAGCACGGCTACATTGAACTGGATGGAAAACACGGACAATTTTTCATTGCTGCTTCAACCATAGTTTCATCCAATACGGTGGTACCAACCCGGGCGGGCTTCACCCTACCGCCTAGTAGGGGAAGAGACCTACAGTTTTACATGGGTTCCGAACCATGAAACAGCTCGCATTCGTAAATTTCGTTACTTATTACATAACTCATAAAGAGAATGAAAGTGTTGCATGTCCGGGCGAGGATTTGAACCCAGACCTCACGCATGAAAGGCAAGTCCTGTAGTCACTAACTGTCAAAATGGACGATATGCTTATATAATTGTGCAGTTAGAAATGATGGACACACGAATTTAGATTGTAATTGATGCATTGTAAAATGATTTAAATTAAAGGAAAGTGCATTGAATACACTATCTTATGATGTAAAAACGTTTATTTAGTGTTCACTTCTTCTTCAGCCTTTTGTTGTCCACTGCTGGACGTAGGCCTCCCCCAGACTTCGTCAAGTTGTGCGGTCTCTTGTTTTTCTTCGCCAGTTGTCACCTGAGCCGGTAGTCTAAGTTGTCACCTAAATTGGCGTTACGGCAAACCGATCGACTGGCGTTTTCAAATGTATGGAGAAATTGATGAGCGCGCGCAGCGGGCGTTAAGCGAACTAACATTTGCGAGTCCGAGCTTGATTTGACAGCTTACTCAACGTTGCCGTAAATACGTCGACGTTGCCGTTTACGTCCACTCCGCGTTTTCACACAAATCGGAAGTCCGCGTTTGACTTTGACAGCGTGAAGAAGTAAAACCACAGAATACCTAGTAAAAACTTGTATGGAGCTTAGAGAAAACGCCAGTCGATCGGTTTGCCGTAAACGCCAATTTCGGTGAGAACTCAGACTGCCCACTCTGCTGTCTGACGTATATCGTCTGGCCAACGTGTTGGCGGTTTGCCAACCCTTCTTTTCCCTGTTTTTTTATTTATTTATTTATTTTTATTTTATTTATTTATTTAAACTTTTTGGTAGTCAAACTACACCAAGTTACGTCACAAAGATCCGCGGATTCGATCAACCCAGTAAAGAAGAACCCGCAAAGAAACTTCACGGGTTTACATAACATATTTTTCCGTCCACAATTATGAAATACATACTTAGATCTAAATGCTACTGCCAAACAATTCCTTGGCAGAACAGTTGTAAGGCAAAGAACAAAGAACAATAGAAACAGCAACCCTAAGTTTAAGTTACAAGTAATAAAGTTACTAATTCAATTATATAAATTAATATAATTTATAGCATTACAAGTATACTCTGGTGTAAAAGCCGTCGTCAACTTAACCTATGTCAGGTGTATAAAGCCCTCGTCAAGTTTGATACCAATGACGTGTATCAAGTCAATATATTATATAGAATAAGTATTTATATATAAAAAAAAATAATACCACCAGCGTAGTATTATGTCAAAGAAGTCTTACAATTTTGTATGGTACACAGTTATGTACTTGTCTTCTTATGATATTAAGTCACAAAAGAGAGTTTTATCGGAAAGAGCTTCGCTTATATTATAATATACTTTACTAAGAAGAACTGATTTAATTTTATTTTTAAATTCATTAAGGGGCAAATTTCTCATTACTGCTGGTAATTTATTGTATAATCTAACACTGTTGTGAATAAAACTCTTCGAAGTCTTTGCTCGTCTGTGTTTTGGACATTGTATATTAAACTTATTTCTAGTATTATGGGAATGTATGTCAGCATTAAGAGTAGCCGATTCTATAGTTTTTTTGCATACATTATATTTTGATATACATACTTATTTGCGAGGGACATTATTCCGAGATCTTTAAAGACATTTCTACATGAATCCCTGACTTTCATGTTGAGGATACTTCGCAAGGCTCTTTTCTGTAACAAAAATATTCGATTTGCTTCGGATGCATTTCCCCAGAACATCAGACCGTATGACATCAGACTGTCAAAGTAAGCATAATAAACCGCCCTAGCTGCCTGAATACCACATAATTCCCTTATCTTTTTTATAGCATAGCATGCTGAGCTGAGTTTACCGGCTAGCTTATCTATATGAGCTTTCCATGTCAGCTTATTATCAAATACTACACCAAGGAAATTTATTTCATTCGTGATATTCAAAGACATGTCTTTAGCAACATTACCTATCGTATCACTTAACATACGCCTCTGTGTTCCGAGAGCAAAGTTCATTAAATTTGTTTTATTCACATTAAGCAACAAATTACGCTTCGACCATCGTTCATCCAATGCGATGGTACCAACCCGGGCGGGATAAACCCTACCACCTAGTAAGTAAGGAAGGGGACCTACATCTTAACGTGGAATCCGAACCACGGCCAGCCTCTCTCAACGGTCGAATGGTCACCCATCCAAGACCAGACCGCACCCAGCGTTGCTTAACTTCGGAGAGCGATCGCCGAAGTGTCGCGCCACTGGGCTATTGAGGCTGACAGACTACTGCACTTTCACCTTTACCTTTAAATATCATTCAATACTTGGTTCACTTGCATCGATTACCAAATTTGTATTTTTAATGCGCTTTGAATGATAGTACTACTTATTGAATTCGGCTAATAATTCGCCCGTAAAAGATTCAAGGTAGATGGCGCTAAGAAGGCTCTAGGTAAAGTGGTCAGAATTCGGAAAATGTATTTGAAAGCCCATGATCTAAGTATAAAACAATTGCTCTGAGCGGTCAGTCTGAGTTCTCACCTAAATTGGCGTTTACGGAACTTCGAAGTTACGTGAAAACGTTAAACCCCATACAAATGTTTGCTGCTTATTCTGTGGATTTACTTCTTCAAGCTGTCAATGTCTAACTCGGATTTCCGATTTGTATGAAAACGCGGAGTCACCGTAAACGGCAACGTCGACGTATTTACGCCAACGGTGAGTAAGCTGTCATCAGACATGGACTCGCAAATGTTAGTTCTCTTAACGCCCACTGCGCGTGCTTCTCAATTTCTCCATAAATTTGAAAACGCCATTCGATCGGTTTGCCGTAAACGCCAATTTAGGTGACAACTCGGACTGACCACTCTGAACCTTCCTGATTATAGAAAAATAAGGAGTACTTTCTTAACACTTTCCTTGTCTCTTTTAAAGTGACTGATATTCTATCGGTACTCCTGGTACCACCGGTCGCCAGCACATGACGGGTTAATCTCGAAGAAGTGAGCATTTGCGGTTTGGTCTTGTTCAACATATGTCAGTGCAGTAACGCAGGATGCAACCAACGGTTCCTGTTATTGCGGAGAAGTTTGATCACATTCAGACTGAGTATGCCTTGTTAATGAAGATATAAGGTTAATTAGACTCCGTTAGTGCTCGTGTGTTTAGTTTGTTAACGGTTCTTTCGGAACTTTGCATTTGTTATCATTTTGTTCAAATGTTTTAATTTGTTCGTTAAATTCTGTCGTAATCTGTTTATCTCTTATTATAAATCTCTAATCGGATTTTTCTAATCGGAAAAAATCAACAAAAATGCGATTTCGTTAAGGCCCTGGTATTACATAGACGAGGCACCCCAAGTTAACTAACTTAGTCTGACGATTAGAAATGTCATTCTTACAATATATGATTCTTTGTCTAGGAATCAGCCTATTTTCGTTTATGTATGTTTCCTTTTTCTATACAAAATACATTGCTGAAACGGTGTCCATTTCCGATTATTTTTGACTAAATGTAGAAATCTAAAAGCAAATGAAATTATTTGTGTATGCATATATGCTGTTTTTGCTTATATCTAGAAATCATATTACTTTCAGATTTCTAATGTGAAAAATCGACTTTAATTTTTTTATTATTTAAAGAAATGATGGAATTAAAAAAACATTTACAATCCATTATCAGTTTGGAGTTCTATTTGGACTTGCTGAGGCGTTTTACTACATATTATTACATTTATTCAAAGGTGCATTTGTATGGCGCGAGTAGTTGGCTAGTCCTAGCGCCTTAAGCTGAAATGGTACTTCGCCTTGTTAGCAATATACAACTATTTACATACAATGCGATGTGCTCACTGCCTCACCATGAGTAAATATCTACCATGAGGAATATATATTATTATCCATGGGTTTTTGTTTGATGGTGTCAGATTTCCTGACTTGCCAACGCCCCTAGCATAAGACATATTTAATTAGTATATCGTAGACAAGAAGAAAGTCGCAATATACTTTATATTTTATTAATAAGTAGTTAATTATAGGATCAACCAAATCCATAGTAATATTGTAAATGCGAATGTTACTCTGTTGCGTTTTCACACCTAAACCGCGGACCCAATTTTGATGAATTTTGCTATATAGACAGTCTGGACCTAGGTTACGGCCATAGGCTACATTTTGTGGCGAAAATTCAACTCGAAGGGGGTGAAACAGGAGATGAAAATTTGGATGGAAAACTCATAAAATATCCAAGAAATAATTCGGCCCAGCATCAGTCCACATCCTCATTGACCCGAGCGGAGCCATACCTGGCTCAGCTAGTAATCTATACATGCACAAACTAGGTGTATTCTGCAGTGAAGTAGTCCTTTGTGAGACTGGATTAGTTTTCCACTATAATAGTATGTAATTTCCTTATTGGGACATTGTAGTACACCAGTGGGATACCCGCGTTGGCCACCCAATGATCGGGAAAAAATTGTTTCACATCATTAAACATAAACTATTTCGGGTGTCGATTGAAATAAGTAAAGTTTATTGCTGCATGATATGATACATGATACAAATTACAAGCTATACATAAACGAGGAAGTATATTAAACTATTTAATTTATACAACAAACATATTCATGTAAATGGAATTACACGTTAAATATACTCTGATTTTAAGCCTAGCCTATTTCAGTAAGTGACAGTAACTGGCAAACTATTTACAATTTAATAAGAATAAAAAATGAAAGTAATGTAAAGAGACAATTAATACTTTGTTCAGGGAAATTAAGACGAAATGACAATCTTCTATATGAGTATAAAACAAGAAAGGGAAGCACTTAAAATAACGTTCGAAATTTAAAAATTACAAAAAAAAAGAATGAGTTAAAAATTATAAGAAAGAAATAAAAAAGCATCCGTCAAAAGAAAATCAAAACCTATAAAAAACGAGCGGTTTATGTGCCACCTAAACAATAACATGTGTAGAATGTTATATAATACAATGTTGCGAATCATGTACATAAGTTTACATTCTTGAAATTATATGTATATAAATTAATTTTAATTCTATTTTTTCTTTTGTATATGTAGGGGACCTACAGTTGTATGTGTAAGGACATAAACTTCATTCGCCTCTTACTACTTGCATGGGAAGAAATGCATACTTAATTGTATACTTTTTACGGTGCCGGAACTCACACGGCCCCGAAGTAAGTAACACAAAAACCTAGTAAGTAGGGAAGCGTACCTACATTTTAACATGGGTTCCGAACCATTTTTATTATAATTATTATATTGTAATGCACTAGCAGCATCATGTTAATGCTTGCACTTCTTTTCATGCACATTCATTTTTAGTTTTAAGCACTCGCACTGAATTATTTATTGTCTTGTCTATGATTTTTTTTTATTTTAAGTAATGATCCAGTTTATTTTTGAAAACAACCTGTTTAGTAACCCTAATTCTCAATGAAAAAGCACATTTCTGTGGATTTCCTTGCAATCGAACCACTGGGTCAGATATAAATGACACCTTACCCTAAAATGTAGTTAACAATCGAGCAACTATCGCAATTAACTTTCCCCTTCTGCCAGGTCGGTATCTGACTAGGGTGTGAATCCCCCACACTGCGGAAGCATGCTCGGGCGGCCATGTGCTCGTTGAATCACCAACTAGGCGAGGAATGCCGAGCCCGCTGGTTCGGCCTGTTTGAGGGATACAATTAAGTTCTTACATTCTCGTCTCTCTTGCCTTATAGCATGGTGAAGCTTAAAGGGGTTAATGTCTTAGTTATCAGATGAATATAAAACTACGTGTGTACTAAGGGTGTAAAATCGTGATGTTTGGACACATTAATTAAAAAAATGTGTATATGTTGTCTGTGAAACATACTCTGCATGCAATAATTTGTTTTACTAATAAAACCAATGCAGGAACCTACACAAGCGTTAAACCTATAAACATGAAAGCTATCTGCATAAAAATAAACGTTTTTTATTTAATCTTTCATTTATAACCTATTATACCAAAAAGTAATAAATAATAAACAAAGAAATAAAATAAATATAATAAAATGCTTGAGCCTATATTTCTATCATAATGTTGTTTCAACTAATTTTTAAAAGTTTTTGTTATTTATTTCTTTGTAGTTTATCATACATTTTTTTGTAAGTTTTTTTAAATATTTCGATTATAATTATTAAAGTAAAGTAAACTAAGTAAAGGAAAAAAACTACTTTGTAAAAAGTAGTACTTTGTGACGTCACTTTGACACATTTTGTATTGACGAAATCGCAAAGTAATGCAAATTGACGTCACAAAGTACTACTTTTCGTTAGTCTTAGTTTCTGTTACGACTATTTATCTCAGCCTAAGTAACTGAAAATAAGCAAACATAAACATATAGAACATTATTATTTAGATTATCCCGAAGTAACTTGAATTATCGCAAAATATATCCAAGTTAGCAGTCTGTTCATTATATAACATACACATTCTGTGAATTGGATCACGGACGGCTTCTTTTTTTTCCATCATATCAAAAAAATAGTGCGATTAAAATTTAAATTTGCAGTTGAATTTGTACGGATCCTTGGTGCACGAGTCAGACTCGCACTTATCCAGTTTTTTGTATATCCCGAAATAGTTTACCTAAAAAAAAAGGATGAAAACGTGCTTGAAATGGCTTCTATGTCAGTCAGTCAGCGTGTTTGCGTCCACTGCAGGACATACGCCTCTCCAATTTTTCTCCAGTCCTCCCGGCCCTCAGCGGTACGGAACCACTGCTTTCCGCCGACGCACTTGATGTCGTCGTCCCACCTGGCGGGTGGTCTTCCCACACTCCGTTCTCCTGTCCACGGCCGCCAGTGCAGGACACGGTTACTCCAAGGGTCGTCGTCTCTTCGGCTGACGTGACCAGCGCACTGCCACTTGAGCTTAGCCACCCGGTGTCCAATATCGACTACTCTGGTACGTCGGCGGATTGCCTCGTTTCGCACCATATCCCGTAGCGATATTCCCAGCATGGCTCGCTCCATTGCTCCATTGCTCCATGGCTTCTATGGAAGGTGTAGAATTGAGTCATTGTGAAGTCTATCTATGTGGAGCGAGTTAGAAAGCGTGTGTTTAGGCGCGTGTAGTGTTTGCACTGACTAACTACTCTGGTTATCAAATATACCTTACTGTCGTCATGCGAGAAAACTATTTCAGTCTAGGTTGTTTTTTTATCATTGGTCCAATATTTATTTACGCATCGGTAAACGTAAATCTCCAGAAGCATGCAGTCACATGTATGGTGCCATTCTAATTTCTTAAAGGTACTACCGGAAAAAAAATGGGGCAAAATTAGAAATCCCCATATAAAGTATTTTCTTTCACTGAGCCTGTAAGTTTTGGATGTATGTAAATTTGTAAATTATTAAACATGTCTAATGTACATAACATTTTCGGAGCTAGAGGGCAGGATGACAAATATTTTTGCTACATTAACACTCTACAATCTCCCCTTAAGGCTGTTCCGACCCATATAAAGTTGTTTGCACACAACGCAAAAAGTATTGCACTTTAAGCCACGAATTAATAATAAAAGTTTAATATAGTCATATTACTTGCAGCGAAAATAATTTCGTAATTTCAGGATTATTGGTTTTGTTACAATTTATTTAAATACGATTTTTATTTAACAGCGCCATCTAACGGTGTAAAACTTCTAATCGGCAATTACAACAAAACCATTAAACCTGAAATTGTGGATATGTTTTCGCTGCAACTACTATGGCTATATTTAATATTTTTGACGAATTCGTGCCTTTAAGTGCAATACTTTTTGTGTTCTGTGTATAAAAAAAAACATTGTATGGGTCGGAACATCCTTAACAACCAATTGATCCTGTAAGTAGATCCTTTATCGGATCATTAAACACTAGAAGTCACTCCCTGCAAAAATATTTCCGACCAGAGGCGTTACTATGCTAAATTAAATTGCCAGGTGAACAAGTAAATGAGTGATTAAATCTGACATTTTTTACCATACTTACCATGCGAGTACGATGTGTTGTTCGACCAGGTGCCCTGAAATTTACCAGTTAGCGTTATATGAAATTCCACTAAATGTCAGATTTTATCACTCATTTTCCTGTTCACCCGACCAGTTTAGTTACCACGGTAACCCCTCTTTAGTCGCACGTTAAATGTAAAAGCACCTGACCTGCCGGCATTGTTTTTACAGTCCCCGAAAAATCCCCTTGCTTCTTGTCAAATTTCAGGAGTCTAGGTCAACAGGAAGTTTTTGCGATTGTCTAAATATGTGGCATAAAAGGCAAAATTTTTTTGATCACATTGAATTGGAAGCTTGATTTATTTACAGCTTTAAGGGACCATAGACCTAAGAACGAAGTGGAATGCTTGAGAAAAATGGTCTTGGCAGACAGACGGTCAATGCAGTGATCCTATATGGGTTGCTTTTTTCCTTTGAGGAATGGCGGCACGTAGCGGCGCGGGGAATCGCCTAGCGTACTAGAGGTCTGGGTTCAATTCCTCGCCCCGACATGCACCACTTTTCTTGCACTTGCACTTTCTGCATTGGATGAAAATATGGTCAAAGCGGCAATGAAAAATTGTCCAAGTTTTCCATCCAGTTCAATGTAGCCGTGCTCATAAAGGGAAGGTCCTGGCATGGCACCTAATTCTTTCGGGAATGTGGTGTATTGGGCTAGTATCATAACTATAGTTATGTGGTAGTCATCCATGTCAGGTTGTATAAAAAAATTACCCTAATAATAATGCAATAATTTCAGCAGACCTGACCTGAACCTAACTGAACCACCTCATGTCATTTGCAGGGGACAGCCTCGAGGAGCTGAACGGGTATGGCACGATGCGGCCGCGGAACATCATCAGCTCTATCCTCGGCGGGCCCCAGGGCAAGGGCCGGGGGCTCGCAATCTCCAACCCGCACGACTTCCGGCAGGTAACTTGAACGGGAGGGCACTTGAAACTAGCGCACAGTTGTTGGATTTTAGAAAGAAATGAACTAGACAGGTAAAAGTTATTGAAACGATTGTATGGCACTCTATAAAATGCAGTTTAAGATACTTTTAAGATTACCAGTATTATCAATATGCAGTTTATCTGACCTGAACCACGACTCGAGCTGCATACTGGATTCCGAGACTAGGATTTACTGGTTTCAAAATGCTAACTAATTTATGATATGGGAAGGAGGTTGATTCCTCAAAAAATGTGCTTATATCAAATGTCCCAAAATTATTCAAATCGTGGGTGGTTGACATTTGCATGCAAAGGTCTCCATATATTCAAATTTTGAATATAATTATTATATTATATCTATATTATATTAGAATTATCTTCCATCTTTATCTGCCTCTCTAACTTATCTCAGTTTAACTCTGTCTGCCTCCCTTTCGTTTGCGCCACCTACCTCAATTTTCTTCAATCTCTCTATTTTCGTCTTTTCCTCCGTCACTTCATGTTCTGTCCCTCGCGTCCCGTTTCTCTTCGTATACCTCTATCTCTGTTTTTCGCTACTCTATTCGTTTTTCTCTATATCTTGTAGTTTTTTCCATCTCTATTACCATCTCTTCTATTATCGGCCTTTCGCTACCTTTTAACTCTTTCTACGTTCATAAATGTTTCTTCACACTTCACGACTTCAATGTTTTTATAGGACTCGCAAACAATGTATTTTCTCTCGGCACTGTGCCTAATTTATTCGCGTATGCGGTTGTTTCTAAAATATAACAACCAGTGTTTAGAACTGCAAAGCTTCCCATAAGCGTAAAGAGATCAGCATATTTTTTTTCTCTCTTATAATACCCCCTTCTGCGGCCTCTATTAAATATAGAAGAGGTTATTAACAACATGAAATAACGACTTATATGTATAATGAGCGACATATATGTTTCATAAGAAAAATATTTGCTTTAAGCCAATTGATTATCCTTCTATTCCTCTTATCTCTGTATGATGATCCCACTAAGCAAGATAAAGAATGTAAACAAAATGTCATTCACAGAGTTATGCAGCATTTGTCAATGTTTAATTTCATTCTGCCAACCGTTATGGCAGGATATACTATATGGTGAACTCCTATTAGCTTTGGTTGCTAGTCGATTCTACTTTCGATAAATTGAAATACAGGACTTACCCTTTCAGACTGCCTGCTTAGAAACCAGGCTCATAAGCTGTTATATATTTTGTAGACATGATAACTAATTTTAGTGTCAGAAACTGAATGAATTGTCTGTGTGCTGTTTTTTCACTTATTTCAATGCTACATGATCTGCACAGTCCAGGCCAGAGTACCTAGTCGATTTGTCACCTAAATTGGCTTTTACGCAAAACCGAGATTTGTCACCTAAATTGGCTTTTACGCAAAACCGATCGACTAGCGTTTTGAAATGTATGGAGAAATGGGAGACCGCGTAGTGGGCGTTAAGCGAACTTAACATTTACGAGTCCGAGTTTGCTTTGACGGCCTACTCACCGTCGCCGTAATACGTAAACATGCTGACGATGTAGTTTACAAAGACTACGCGTTTCCATAAAAATAGAAAGTCCGAGTTTGATTTAGACAGCTTGAAGTAGTAAAACTACAGAATAAGTAGCGAAAACTTGTATGGGGTCTGACGTTTTTACGTATCTTCGAAGTTCCGTAATCGCCAATGGAGGTGAGAACTCGGACTGACCACTCAGTTAATTCAGGTAATTTTTGAAGTGAAGTTTCTATAGCCTCGTTAAGTGCTCTGAGAGTAAACCGGGTAAAAATTTCACTATTGGCTGTTTCGTCACCGTCATCGCTTGGTGGGCGGGTCTATAATGAAACGACTATGAGCTACGAGCCGCTCAGTGGTTTTCTCTGTAACCATTTTATCGAACATGTCGAAAACCTGTGTTTAAAAGCAAAAAACTTATTATGCATGTTTATGATTGTAGGTGTCTGCAATTATTGATGTGGACATCGTTCCGGAAACGTGTCGGAGAGTCAAGCTTCTGAAGCACGGCTCGGACCGACCCCTTGGATTCTACATTAGGTGAGTAACATCTATGATGTAACAGGGGGCCCATTCAGGTAAGATTGAGTTCGAGTTCGAGAGTGAGTTAACCTAAAAATTGCTGGGAAATATCTTATTATTTAAATAACGGAACCGTTTTTTGTACTTTCAACGTATTTACGGGACAGACCAGATTTTCACCTAACTGTAATTATATTCTAGAAGTGTGGAAACATTAACCATTTAAAAAAGTGAGTTGGTCTGTGGGCCCATTCGGGTAAGAGTAAGTTCGAATTCGTCGCTAAATATCAACTCACTTTTTTTAATAGTTGATGTTAATTATGATATTTCTACATTTCTTGAACATCATTTTATATTGGTTAAAATCTGGTGTGTCCCATAAATACGTTGGAAGTAGAAATAACAGGTCCGTTATTTAAATAATAAGATATTTCCCAGCTATTATTAGGTTAACTCACACCTGAAATCACTCTTACCTGAATGGCCCCCTGCACTAGTATACGAGTTTTTTCGTGTTATTCTATTATTCTATATTATACGAGTTCTTCGATTCAGCACCAATCAGAAGTGTTCATGTCAAAACTCCTGGTAGAATATTTGACACCACTTGTTGTGCAGAATTGATCGAATCCCCTTTTTTTTATGTTAAGCGTGGCATATGGCGTACGCCAGGACATCTTAAGGTGCTCGACGACGCCCATGGGTTTTCGAATTTACAGGGGGGCTGCGAAAACCATGCCGGCCGGCCAGGTGCTTCTTCACACCATGTTTGAAGGACCCCAGGTTGCACTTTGGGGGAAATACATCGGAAGGGAGTTCATTCCATAGTTTTCCGACCCTATAGATGAAGGATCTAGAAGATCGGCGGGTTCTTATTTTTGGAATGTCGACTGTGAATGTGTGCATTTTCTCCCTGTTCCGCGTTGACCGAAGGTAGAAAGGGGACGGAGGAACAGCGTTATGCAGCTCCGACGAGCATTCTCCGTGGTAAAGACGATAAAAGACAGACAGAGACCCTACATCCCTTCTGAGTTGGAGGGTCTCCAAATTTAGGGATACCTCGGGGTCGTCGACTAGACTCACGGCCCGACATATTTCCCCCTTACATATTTCTCACATTCTAAGCCGGTTCAGTCCCGGCTCTATAAAAATAAATGTTACTAGGGATGGGATTTCGGTGCGGGTCACTGCCAACGGCGTTGAGCGGGCGCCGGGCATCTTCGTGTCGCGGCTGGTGCCGGGCGGTCTCGCCGAGTCAACGGGGCTGCTCGCCGTCAACGACGAGGTGCTCGAGGTCAACGGCATCGACGTCAGCAACAAGAGCCTCGACCAGGTAGGTTTTTAGGGTTCCGTACCCAAAGGTTGCCTCCAATGTCCGTCTGTCCGTCAATCCGTCCACCCTTCCGTCCGTCCGTCCGTCCGTCCTCCGGTCGGTCGGTCGGTCGGTCGGTCGGTCGGTCGGTCGGTCGGGCGGTCCGTCCGTCCGTCTGTCACAGGGCTGTATCTCATGAACCGTAAAAGATAGGCAGCTGAAATATTCACAGAGTATGTATTTATTATGCCGCTATAACTACAAATAGGTAAGATTAAAAAATAATGAAAATTAAAGGGGGCCCCATACAAAAAAAATGATTTTTTTTGTGTTAAATGTTGTACAATGGTACGGAACCCTTCGTGTGCGAGTCCGGCTCGCACTTGGCCGGTTTTTATTTATTTTTGTATATTTTCGCGGTCGGCAACTCACTCGGCCGATTCAGGCGCCGGATGATACCAGAGTGTCGGAAGGAAACCCTACCCTAGAGTGGTCAGTCTGAGTTCTCGCCTAAATTGGCGTTTACGGCAAACCGATCGACTGGCGTTTTCAAATGTATGGAGAAATTGAAGAGCGCAGTGGGCGTTAAGCGAACTAATATTTGCGAGTCGGAGTTTGATTTGACAGCTTACTCAACGTCGCGGTAAATGCGACGACATTGCTGTTTACGCCGACTCCGCGTTTTCATACAAATCGGAAGTCTTCATACTTCCTTCATCATCATCTTTTTTTGAAGATGTTTTTATTTTGTCATTGAGTAATCCACCTCCGGAGTTATTGTATAAAACGCGCGAAAAATTCAAACTTTTGAACCTTATAACTTAGTTTTTACAATGCCAAGAGTCATCAGACATCTAGTTCGATCAAATAAAGCTATTTTGAGTATTATTTTGAATCTCTGACAAGAAATACGCACATGATCTTCTTTCCGCGTTTGTGTGGGGAGTTGAGCGGGAAAACAAAGACGGTCCCAGACCGCAATAGCACGGTTGTTGGTCCCGTCGGGAAGGGCCACCTTAACTATAAATTAAATGGAATTATAAATAAAATAATATTGATATTCATTGGTTTGTATTGAATGTATTCTCAAATGTGAATTGCAAATCCATCTGTTGACTTTTATTATCTACTACTCAACACTTGTATGACGTTAGCAATCTTTCGCAACTATTATTCATCTATGGTCCTTACCCGACGGGATCGCATCGCAGGTGACGGACATGATGGTGGCGAACTCTTCGAACCTGATCATCACCGTGAAGCCGGCGAACCAGCGCGCGGTGCTGGGCGCGCCGCCGCCGGAGCCCGACCGCGCCTCCCACCACTCGCACCATTCGCACCACTCGCACCCGTCCAGCACGGAGCCCGACGACGACAGGTGAGCCGTCAACGCCGTCCGTTATGGTGCGTTACGCGTACAGAACGTACATTTTAGGTCAATACATAGACCGACCATTGCAGGAAGAACAAAGTGTGGGAATGAAACGTCAACTCAAGTACCACAATAAACTTGCATAGCACGCTGTGCTTACAAGACGAACAACGTGTGGGAGAGAGACGTCAACTCAAGTACCACCATAGACCGAGCATAGCGCCCTGTGCTTACAAGACGAACAACGTGTGGGAGAGAGACGTCAACTCAAGTACTACCTTATACCTAGCATAGCGCGCTGTGCTTACAAGACGAACAACGTGTGGGAGAGAGACGTCAACTCAAGTACTACCATAGACCTAGCATAGCGCGCTGTGCTTACAAGGCGAACAAAGTGTGGGAGAGAGACGTCAACTCAAGTACTGCCATAGAACTAGCATAGCGCGCTGTTCTTACAAGATTAACAAAGTATGGGAGAGAGACGTCAACTCAAGTACCACCATAGACCTAGCATAGCACGCTGTGCTTACGAGGCGAACAAAGTGTGGGAGAGAGACGTTAACTCAAGTACTACCATAGACCTAGCATAGCGCGCTGTGCTTACAAGACGAACAAAGTGTGGGAGAGAGACGTCAACTCAAGTATTACCATAGACCTAGCATAGCGCGCTGTGCTTACAAGGCGAACAAAGTGTGGGAGAGAGACGTCAACTCAAGTACTGCCATAGAACTAGCATAGCGCGCTGTTCTTACAAGATTAACAAAGTATGGGAGAGAGATGTCAACTCAAGTACCACCATAACCCTAGCATAGCACGCTGTGCTTACGAGGCGAACAAAGTGTGGGAGAGAGACGTTAACTCAAGTACTACCATAGACCTAGCATAGTACGCTGTGCTTACAAATCGAACAAAGCGTGGGAGTGAGACGTCAACTCAACGTACCATTACCGCGAGTTAGAGAGAGGTGGGACACGTTTGCCCGATGAGACAACTTCTCAAAACGTTACTGGTACGTTGGAGTCGCACTCATGTAATGTGAAATGTTTTTTGTGAAATCCTTATGATTTCTTTTGTTTCCCAAACACCCCTAAATAAGTATAAGTAAAAAACTTTCGAATATAAATGGGTTAGCTTCGGTAACCCAGTGGCGCAATGCGTTGCGATTCGATAAGCTTGGTAAGCACCTCCGGAAAACTGTAGGTCCTTAATTACTAGGTGGTAGGGTTAATCCCGCCTGGGTTGGTACACATTGAATGAACGATGGTCATTTGGTCGCTCGGCTACATTGAACATCCAGTTCAATGTAGCCGAGCGGAAGGTCCTGGCATGACACCTAGTTCCCATGTGGTGTGTTAGACTAATATCGGACGTTGAAGTGAACACAAGTTGAATGCTTGACGTAAAGTGGCTCGGCCTGACATGTATCGAAATGTTGTGCAAATGGCGGTTATTTCAATATTAATGTCAGGCAGTTTTAGGTTGTGATTTTTACATATTTAGTGAGTAAATATCGATACATATCACAAGTCCAGTTAAATAAAAAAAATGGGTGTCCGTGTACATCGCCGTGGTTCGGATTCCACGTTAAACTGTAGGTCCCCTTCCTTACTTACTAGGTGGTAGGGTTTATCCCGCCCGGGTTGGTACCATCGCATTGGATGAACGATGGTCGAAGCGGCAATGAAAATTGTCCGTGTTTTCCATCCAGTTCAATGTAGCCGTGCAATATAAGGAAGGTCCTGGCATGGCACCTAGTTCCCATGTTGTGTGTTAGACTAATATCGGACGTTGAAGTGAACACAAGTTGAATGCTTGACGTAAAGTGGCTCGGCCTGACATGTATCAAAATGTTGTGCAAATGGCGGTTATTTCAATATTAATGTCAGGCAGTTTTAGGTTGTGATTTTTACATATTTAGTGAGTAAATATCGATACATATCACAAGTCCAGTTAAATTAAAAAAAAAGGGTGTCCGTGTACATATATTTATGCCCATCGCAGGTACGACCAAGACGAGATCGTAGACCTGACCGCCGTGACGCTCGAGGACCAGCCGGAGCCCTCGGGCGCCTTCCCGCACAGCCTGCCCAGCAAGGACGACGGCCAGGTGCTGCATCTCTAGCGCGGTCGGGGCCGCGGAGCTGCGCGGTACGCTTTCGAATGTTGATGGAGTTGACGGAAGCCCGGGAGACAAGATTAAACATGTAAACAAAACCATTTTCTATTATGTGAAATACTTTTTGGTGCTAACCATGTACGTCACATACAATCTTTGCAGTCAACGCAGGTGAAGCGTTAAATCAATGAATGTAGTGCTCGTGAAAGGAAGGTCTTGGCATGGCATCTAGTTCCTTCGGGAATTTCGTGTACTGAAATGAAATGAAATGAAAATATTCTTTATTGCTTACAACTATTACATAGTATGCAAAGGCGAGCTTATTGCCAAAGGAAATCTCTAACAGCTAACCTTAATATTAGAAAATATATTAAGAGGTAGCAAGAAACAATAAATTACTTAAAACTAAGCACCATAATCACACTTAGAAAACATTAGATAACTTAAAACTATATAAACAAAACTATATAATATCAAAACGGTAGTTGTGTGGTATTAGCCATCCATGTCAGGTTACTAGTCTTAAACACTGTGTAAGTAGGAGGCATTGACTACGGGAGAGTATTTCAAATTATGGGTATAAAGTGGATTGCAAAATTAGTAGACGCAATACCCGCGAATGGTATGGTTTACTGGTTCAGGTCCAGCCTTGCAGTATATTCGTAAAGTAGTTCTTTTTACTGGGCTCTTCTTTTAATTTATGTGTCCTTGCTTCACGGTCGATAATACATACATACATGTCACATTCCATTAATATTATATAAAAAAAAATCCCCCTTGTATGTTTCAAGATAAAAAACTGATCCTGCCTCGTGACGAATGTTTCTAAATAATTAATCGACTGTGCTGTGACCTAAAGTAAGATTAACATTATTTTCATGTCTATAATCATAAAGTTTCCGGCATGGAGTTGTAGTGTTATGCTGGCCTTGAGAGAAATCCGCAACATCATAGGTACAGTCACGTGTTTTCATGTGGTTACCCTGGAAATAAAGACATATAAGAAGAGCACAGTAAATCAACCATTCTTTCTCGGATATTTCTTATGATGTAGCTGTCATATCTATAGAAAGAAACACTGCAAGCCAGTGTTGCAATATAATCCTCCATAAACCCTGAAATGAGTGAAGCTGATATAGAAATATCAAAATGTTTGTCTCCTAGCATGTAATGACAAGTCTATTCATCAGTACTTGTGACACTAAAAGTATTTCGTTTACATTTTTTATCTTGTTTCTGGGCAGACTAGGTACGGTATGCGGTGTTCAGAATTTAATGTAGGGGTGACTTTGTGCCTTGAACTGATCTTTCTTTGAAACCTTTTTGAACCCAAAAGTTGCCTTTTAATTAGTGGTTTGGTCGTGTTACTATAAATTATCGAAATTATCCATAGGATCATCATAATGATTAAATTTGATGAGCGGCTCGTAGCCTAGTGGCGCGGGGACTGGCCTAGCGTACCAGAGGCCCGGGTTCAATACCAACTTGCACCACTGTCTTTCTCTTTCAGAGTTCGATAAGTGCATTTCGTCACGAATGCGAGCTGCTCCATGGTTCGGAATCCATGTAAAACTGTAGGTCCCCTTCCCCTACTAGGTGGTAGGGTTTAAGCCCGCCCGGGTTGGTACCATCGCATTGGATGAAAAGATGGTCGAAGCGGCAATGAAAAATTGTCCGTGTTTTCCATCCAGTTCAATGTAGCCGTGCTCATAAAGGGAAGGTCCTGGCATGGCACCTAATTCCTTCGGGAATGTGGTGTATTGGGCTAATATCAAAACGGTAGTTGTGTGGTATTAGCCATCCATGTCAGGTCGCATAAAAAAAAAAGCTGTCAAAATAATATTGTTATTATTGCATTTATCATTTTTTTCACAGTTTTTCTCTTAGCGAATAGTAATCTATTATGGATTTGTGTTCAAACCCTTCCCACCGCTTACGATCAATATTTCCCACTTGTGCCAGTTTGAGGTACAGAATCACCCTCTTTGTCTATCGATGTCTTTGGCTTGGGTGGATTGCCTTACTTCTTGATACTAAATGTTCGAGTAAAATTTCAGTACAAAATTTGTCAATTGGAAAACTGAGATAAACTGTTTGGTGTCTGGATCAATGTTCATTATGTAATACAGCAGACTTCGAGTATGCAAGTCCATCGCCTAGGTACTTCTTATTATACATATACACTCAGGTATTTGCTTACGGTACATTTTATATTGGTGAAAATTTGTGGGGATCCGATTTCACATATCATTTGAATGAATTACTAACTACTTGTTTGTTACAAGATAATGTATGTGTACCTAAAATCACAGTTTAGTCAACGTCTGAAGTATGTATTAGAGAATATTACATATACGCGTGCCTAATATGTTATTGATACTTTTGTACTTACATATAATCCAAATCTTAATCTATAAGATTGTAGGTATTATCATATATTCTATACTTTAGATGTTTAGGTAGCGGCCAATATTTCGTTAAGTTATATTATAGTTCTATCTACTTCAATAGTCCATTCCAATTTGCTCATGAGAATTAAGTAAAGACAATAAGTTAAGTTTCACTTCGTCCATTTTTATAAATTTGGCATGATTTTGTATTTATCGGCTCTTTCAAAGTTACTATAGCACGGTTTTTATAACGAGAAGACCGAGATGGAATTTAATGAATGTGGACCTGTCTAATGTAAAAAAACCGGCCAAGTGCGAGTCGGACTCGCACACTAAGGGTTCCGTACCATCGTACAAGATTAAACACACAAAAATCCCGTTTCTTGTATGGGCCCCCCTTTAATTTTTAATATTTTTTTGATTTTACCTATTTGTTATGGCGTAAAAATAAATACACACGCCTTAAAAATTTCAGCTGCCTACCTATTACGGTTCATGAGATACAGCCCTGTGACAGACGGACGGACGGACGGACGGACAGCGGAGTCTTATTAATAGGGTTCCGTTTTCACCCTTTGGTGAAACGACTCTATAAACCATTCGATTTGGCTCAATATGTTTAAATACACAGACATAATAATATTTGTATTTCTAATTTCTACATATAAATGAATTTGTGCTTGAAATCAACGTCAATGATGAAGTTTTTAGTACAGAAAAATAAAAATATTATTTACAAACCAGTTCCTGCTGTCAAATTTGTCATCCTGACATAGTGTAAGCATGCAACAGTTATACCACTTATCGTAATGTGGTAACATGACAAACATACTTATGAACAATTATTTTTCACATATTTTGTCAGCCTTCATAGCCCAGTGGCGCGACACTTCGGCGATCGCTCTCCGAAGTTAAGCAAGCTGGGTCCGGTCTGGTCTTGGATGGGTGACCATTCGACCGTTGATAGAGGCTGGCCGTGGTTCGGATTCCACGTTAAACTGTAGGTCCCCTTCCTTACTTATTAGGTGGTAGGGTTAATCCCTCCCGGGTTGGTACCATCGCATTGAATGAACGATGGTCGAAGCGGCAATGAAAATTTTCCGTGTTTTCCATCCAGTTCAATGTAGCCGTGCAATATAAGGAAGGTCCTGGCATGGCACCTAGTTCCCATGTGGTGTGTTAGGCTAATACCATTACAGAAGGTGTGGTATCACATAAAAAAAAATTTTTTTAAATAATTTTCCAGTTCATTCACAAAACATCCTAAACCTCTACCAGTCGTATTCAGAGAGCACCTGTCAAAACGTAGCAAGAGATTAGCACCAAACTAACCATATAAAAACCGGTTTTGTCCGATGGCTTAAAGTTAGTCCGCCCACTCTAAATACACCTGTATATGTCTATGCGTAAAAGCTTAAGAACGGCCCGTAAGCTATGCTCCCCATACAAACGTAGTTTACTAATCATTTGGAAACCGCTATTCCAATTAAATTGATATTTAAAATCTAATATCGGGTAATAAGTATCTGTGTCTGCATGCTTTTGTTTTTTTGAAAAATCCAAACCGAATGAAATGAAAGCAAAAAGAAAATTTTCATACGAATTTTGTTTACTCTGTGGTTTGACCCAGAATACATTTACCGAAAAAACAAAGACATGCAGACACAGATATTTGTAACCTTATATTAGATACCAAATATCAAGTAAGTTGGAACAGTGGTTTTCAAATTATTAGTAAACTACGTGTGTATGGGAGGCGAAATTTTCTGATGCTTACGGGCCGACCTTAAGGTCTAACTCACTCTCGGGCAAGGTACAAAACCTTGCTATTGCGTTCTGGGACCTTCTCTGTTTCAAAGAAAGATATAGGCTCCGTGATGAGGAGGATGCAACATGTCCACAAAACAGAAAATGCGCATTGTGTTTAATTTGGTACAATTTAAGAAAATTTTAATTACAATATGATTTATACCTAAAAGTAAATCACGACCGCTGTAGTCAGTAATCAAACAAAAACCCAATTGATTATAAATCTTCATGAAACAAGCTAGGTCTAATCTTTATATGATTTTTTTTATCTTTGAGTAACCGACATCCAAAGTTTTTGTATAAAACGCGCGAAAAATTCGAACTTTCGGACCATATAATTTAGAAACCAAACAATATTTTACAATGCCAATGGTCATGAGACATCTAGTTCGATCAAATAAAGCTGTTTGAGAATAATTTTGGATCTTTGACAAGAAATATGCTCATGGTCTTCTTTCCACGTTTGTATGGGGAGTTGAGCGGGATGGCCCACCTTAAGGCGGCCCAACCCGGCGGGCCTAACTCATTCGCGGGCACGGTACAAAACCGTGCTGTTGCGCTCTGGGACCTTCTCTGTTTCAAAGAATAAGACAGGCTCCGTGATGAGGAAGATGCAACATGTCCACAAAAAAGACAATGTGCATAGTGTATGATTTGGTAAGATTTACGAAAATTTTAATTTCAAAACGACTTATAGCTAAAAGTAAACCACGACCGCTGTAGTCAAAAATCTAACAAAAACTAAATAGATCATAAATCTTGATTAAATAAGCTATGTCTGATGACTAATCTTTTTACGATGTTCTTACTTTATCATTGCATAATCCACCTCCAAAGTTATTGTATAAAACGCGCAAAAAATTCGAACTTTCGGACCTTATAACTTGGAAACCAAACACAATTTTACAATGCCAATGGTCATCAGACATCTAGTTCGATCGAATAAAGCTATTTTGAGCAAAATTTTGGATCTCTGACAAGAAATATGAGCGTGATCTTCTTTCCCCTTTTGTATGGGGAGATGAGCGGGTTGGGCCACCTTAAAACACACCTACAATATGTGATAGAATATGCAGTGCTTTTACTGATTATCGCTGTGGCTTAGTGCTGCATGCATTGAATTCCATCTTTGTCTTCGCTCCCCAAAACCGGGGCATACCCAAAAATGCATACTTAAATGTTTTTTAGTGTTTAAAATTATTAAATAATATTGCTACCATCTTCCCGTGGGAGGTGCTATTTAAATCTCTTATAGTTAGCGGTCAATTGTGAGCAATAATTTGATCTAATGCAAGCCTTATATTCCAGTTGAAAATGTGTTAGAATTTTATGAGTAAATTAGAAATATCTATGAATTTTGCAAATTTTTGCATGTATTTCGTTTTAAGTTTTCGCTGCTTGTGCGAAAAGAATATTAGTTGGCAACATTGATCGAAAATTAACATTCCATGAAAGTATTAAACAATCAGACATATATTTAATCTTTCTCTCATTTTTACTCAGGATTATTAAGTTAAGTGACACTTTATACAGGGGGTTCTGTAGTTAATGGATAACCATAAAATGGCTTATTGCTAAACTTACCGCCGTTCAAAATAAAATACAAAAGAAATATATTAAAATTAGCATTGAAGGCGGCTCGTAGCCTAGTGGCGCGGGGACTGGCCTAGCGTACCAGAGGTCTGGGTTCAATTCCTCGCCCCGACATGCACCACTTTCTTTCTCTTTCTGATTTCGATAAGTGCATTTCGTCATTTGGGTTGGTACCATCGCATCGGATGAAAATATGGTCGAAAAAAATTGTCCGTGTTATCCAGTTAAATGTAGCCGTGCTCATAAAGGGAAGGTCCTGGCATGGCACCAAATTCCTTCGGGAATGTGGTGTATTGGGCTAATATCATAACGGTAGTTGTGTGGTATTATCCATCCAAGTCAGGTTGCATAAAAAAATGCTTATATAAAAAATAACAATATTTTCTTCCTGTAATACATTCTTGTATACTACTTACATCAACTATGAGATAGGCAGTAAATAGTACAATTATTACACTTTTTTTCCAAATATTTTTATGTGCTATATTTCAAAAAACCTCAAGGTAAAAATAATTATGAAAAAAAGACATCTTGGATATTGCTTCGAATATATGTATTTTTTTAACGCCCAACATTCCAGTTATAATTCATTTCAAGGCTATCCATTACCGGACCCTGTGCATATTACTTATAATATTTTTGGAAATGTGTTCATCTTTGCATTCTGTCGAGAAAAACATTCATGTTGTGTTTACAAATATGTAGTGAATTGTTTAACATTTTAGATATCTGTACTTAGCTGGATACAATCATTCGATATGTACGCTTTTTTATATTTTGGTTCGCAAGTTAGAAAAACTAAATCCAATGCTTTAGTTAATTTAAGTTTATTTTGTATGTTATAGTTGGCCATTTTATATACACTGTTGGCCGATAAGAAATGAATTTAATGTTCTCGCTTGAATATTGTATGAGCGAAGAAGAAAAATTTAAAAATATAAATATTTTTTGTACTTATTGTAGATCTCTACACAATGTTATTCGTAGTAATTAACGGTTGGAACTGTTTGAAGAAATTATTCTATCGCTTTTGAGAATATTTTTATAATGCTATTTATCATGTAATATTTCTTTTGGGTTTTTTGTCACGAATTTAGACCAGACTGCACGAAGAGACGGCTGAGTTAGTCAATGTTCAAACACGTCACTTTTAGTGAACCGCATGGAGTTGCTTCGATACTGTCCATACAAAGTGACGTGTTTAATCATACGTTGATTTTGTATTTTCGTCCTTTCGTGCACTCGGCCCTTAGTGTTAGTTGAAAGTTTTCTTTGTATTAACTTTTCAGTATCACGTTATGATTTTTTCTTCGTTAAGATGGTATTATCTTCAGTATTGTATGTGAAAGAAATTCATGTCGTGCCTTCCGGAAGTTTTTCTATCAATTTGGAAGAAGTTAATGTCTGAAACAACTGAAATTAATTAATTGAAAATCACTGTAACATTTTTGAAGTCCCAAGATTTCCGTTTCGGAATCCCGTATACATTCCTCGCTACATGAAATTTGTATTTAACTATATAAGCTATTTAAGCATGTTTCTGAATGAATGTGAAAAACTTGAAAATGTATCTGGAGCCATTGTTGAGTAAATTACTAAACTGCTCTCTCGCGACCGGAACGTTTGTCCATCCAACGTGACCTTGGTCGAAACGAGCAAAATGGACATCACGTTACCTACACGTGACCAGCAACTTCAAATGTTCAATCATTGTAAACATAAATTGTATGTAAAACTGTAGGTCCTATTCCTTACTAGATGGTAGGGTCCATCTCAGAGCGCGGTACCGCTAGCTGCTTGGACAATTTTTTTTACGGCAGCCCCGGTAGCGGCGGAGGAAAGTACCAGCACATATTACTTGAACCCCACTTATATGTCCGTTTTTGGTCCAATTGCGCCCTATCAAATCCAGTAAGCGCTGCAATAGTTTTTCTAAAAAATTAAAATCAGTAACTTGTAGCGCCATCTTTTTTAAATCTTTGCACTGCAACGGATCTACTCATACCAGGGTTTCTTAACCTTTCTGGAGTCATGGACTCCTTGCGGGATTTAAAAATTATGATGGACCCATTTCAAACTCACTTGAAGGGATAGAAAACTAGACATTTTGAAAAAAAAACGACTTTATTACCACAGGAAAAGTGTAGATAGGTACGTAATTTTTTTTAATCGATCACGTGCAGTATTTATTGTCACCATATCAAACATGAACCCTCAGCACTCATGCCACAGACCCCCAAGGGGTCCATGGACGCCGTGTTAAGAAACCCTGGCTTAGACTGAGCCAAATAAAGTTTTAACAGCAATGAATGCAAACAAATTTGCAAAGGGGCGCCTCCGCATTTCCGTATTCTGTGCCTCCGCTGTCATTGACGCTCCGCATAGAGTATTGAGCGAAGTCGGATTTATTACTCATTGACGATGGTTACTTTTTATATTTTATTCACATTTCATGCACAGTGTCATGTAACGACGTTTTGATTAGATTTTTCGCCGCTATGACAATGATTTTGTCTATTTCATATCAAAGTGATGTTGCTGAAATTTAAAACTTGATAAAAGAACATGGTTCCGGCTGAGTACCGGCGTGGGGCATCTATATGCAATGTATGTAATCTGTCGATCTAGGAATGATGTGGACTCGAAATGGCCCATCATTGACTGTGTGGTGAATATCTTCACTGCGTACCGAAATGCGTATATTGCAGAGAATGCGAAAATGTAACGTCATTTTGACATAAGGGACGTGACTTTATACCGCACACAGATCGTACAAAGGGCGCACGGTTGAGAGCATGTGCGCCGTGTACGCTGTCAAATGGCTGCTGTCATTAAGCGTGTTTATCTGTAGTTCTCTGATCGTATGCATTTGTATTCTGAAATAACGAAGGCTTTTAGCCGTTTGATAGTATAGTTAGACGATTCTAAGCCTGAAATAACCACTCTCGGGACCTACAAGGCATTTTCGAGGTAGTTAGGTTAGGCTCGGCTCTGACACATACATATGTCTGCTCAAATTCGTTCCGATTTGATATCGTGCGATTGTTGCTATGAGTAGTGATATCAATTCGGAACACAAGTATTCACTGTATTCGCTTTCTCTGCGGTATTTGCAATGTACGCATTTTGGAACTTAGGGCTTGTAGTAAATGTATATTTCTGCAGTGACAGTATTTACATATTACTTCAAGGGGTCGCTTGTTCATCTTATTTAAGTCACCTTATTACAACTAGCTTAATTGAGGCTGGAAGTTAAGTGTGTAGTCAGGAAAACATTACCAATAACAACTTTTCATTGTCAAATTTAGCTCCAGTTGAATTAACTGCGAAGGGTGATTCTTGAAGCCAGAATGAACAACTAAAGAGGGTTGAATCCATACTAATAATTATATCAATACTATTCTTTAGTGGTCCAATATAATTTGTGAGAGCTTTAGATTTATTTGTAGGTGAATATTATGTTATTTTTACATAAGCTTATTGTACGCAGCAGTCGGAAAATAAAGGAGTCTATTCATATCACAATGATTTTCATTTATTCATATTGTTCTCTGCTACTGGATCGGCGTAAAATGTGAGAGAATTTGATAAATTCTGCACAAATTAGGTGAAAATATTACTATGGTAGAATTGATCAAATTTTGTCACTAATTTTTTCACATTTTACGCCGGTTACCCCCATTTCGTGGCACGAAAGGTCGCCTGGGCACGACGTTTCCACACATTTTTGTTTTGTCATTATTTCATCATGATTTTGATCTAAATGTACCATTGATGTAAATATTGTCAAGTATTTCAAGGCTACCATCCCAAATACATATACTTATACATATAATAGGTCGGGGAAAAAGTCTTTTCGCATTATAGTATGTATGAACTTGTAATAAAATCTCTTTGGCTATACTATTTGTATCTGGCTGGTTTTGGTATCATTGAAAGTTTAAATTTTAAAGAACATAATTCCAAATTCAAATTAGGAAAATGTGTGATTCTCATTTGTTTTTCGTACTGTCAAAATGAGTGAATCTAATGAAGAAATTCGATACATTTTAAAATTTTGCTACAAAAAAGGTAAAAATGCAACGCAAGCCGCGAAAAAAATTTGCGATGTTTATCGACCTAGTGCAGTGTCTGTGAGAGTAGCACAAATTTGGTTTAAGCGTTTTCAATCCGGAAATTTTGATGTCAAAGATGCACGTCGCTCTGGTCGCCCTATTACGGATAAAATGGATGCCATTTTTTAAAAAGTGGAGCAAGATCGGCATATCAGTAGTTACGACGTAGCTGAAGAACTAGGAATTGACCACAAAACAGTTTTGGCGCAATTGAAAAAAACTGGGTACACAAAAAAGCTCGATATTTGGGTACCTCACGAGCTCACTGAAAGAAACCTAATGAACCGTGTACTCATTTGTGATTCTTTATTACGACGTAATGAAACCGAACCATTTTTGAAGAAGCTGATAACTGGTGATGAAAAGTGGATCACGTACGACAAGAACGTGCGAAAAAGGTCGTGGTCAAAGGCCGGTCAAGCTTCACAGACTGTGGCGAAACCCGGGTTAACTCGCAACAAGGTGATGCTGTGTGTGTGGTGGGATTGGAAGGGCATTATTCATTATGAGCTGTTACCACCAGGCAGGACCATCGATTCTGAACTCTACTGCGAACAACTGATGAGATTAAAGCAAGAAGTTGAGAGAAAGCGGCCGGAATTAATCAACAGAAGGGGTGTGGTTTTTCATCATGATAACGCTAGACCTCACACATCTTTAGCCACTCAGCAAAAACTAAGAGAGTTTGGCTGGGAGGTGTTAATGCATCCGCCGTATAGTCCTGACCTTGCACCTTCAGATTTCCACCTGTTTAGGTCTCTTCAGAATTCTTTAGGCAGTGTCAGGTTAACATCACGAGAGGACTGCCAAAACCACTTGTCGCGGTATATTGATCAGAAGTCCCAATATTTCTATAGCAATGGGATCATGTCCCTACCTACAAGATGGCAAAAAGTTATCGAACAAAATGGTACCTACATACTTTAGTTAAATGTAAATAAACCATATTAAAAAATGTTTTGAATTTTCTTAAAAAATGCGAAGAAACTTTTTCCCCAACCTAATATTTACCTATGACACGTTTTAGTTACTTCGAGTGTAGGGAACAAAAATACTTTCAAGTTTTATAGATAGCAATTCACACATGGTCAGTTTTCAGGCGAATAACCGTCTTAAAAAGTAAACTTCTTACTATGCAGGATCGTTTGACACAACACATGTTCTCATGTTATTGAAATAATATAGCATCCATTCTCTGCTGGTATAACGAAATGTGAATCACTGGTGAGTCACACGTAGGGCAAGTTTGCATTGCATTTACTTAAAAACATTACAATGATGACAGCTATGGGGTTACCATGGTATATTTACTAACCGGGTGAAGTTAGGTGAGTGATTAAATGCAGTTCGTACAATGCTAACTGGTAAATTTCAGTTAATTTGGCCCAATATTGGTCTTTGTAATGATTCAAAAGACAGATAGTTTAGTCCAACACATAATCTGTGTCACAAGTTTGTGACACCTTCAGGCCGTGAGCTGATTCGATTTGGATTGAGAGAAAGCTGCAGCCAAAATTTTAAGAATAAACGGGGTGTCCTTGGGAATCCACCACAGTGTTCCGGCAAACTGACTGGCCAGTCAGATGATCGCGTCGAGGAAATGGTAACACCGACCCAGTGCACGTGAGTTTTGACCTGCGTCCGTGAAAAAAAACGTGAGTCACTTCACTGCCCACTAGTGTGTACAAGAGCTCATTGGTGGAGTTGGCAAGTTTACTCACTGTTTTTGTGGGAGTAAAGTCGGTTGTCACCCTGTTCCAACGTCCTTTGAAAGATAGTTGACCTTGGCTATTTTTGTGGCTGTCATCGTTAAAAAGCGCCAGTAGCAGTCTGTCAACAACGCACAACATGGAAATTATCCAAGATTCCTTCATTATTTTACTTGGCAATAACCTAAATCTTAAGTCGGCTACACACTGAAGCAATTGCGTCTTGTAATGGAATTAATTGTAATTACTTATTCAATTAAAAATAGCTATCGTGATGAATTTAAGTTTCATCGACATCTACATTTGAAGCATTGTAATCAGATTTTGAAAAGAATCTGAAAAAGTATTGGTCGTGACGTAATTGTCGGGATAGCTCAGTTGCTTAGAGCGGTGGACATGTAATCCAAAGGTCGCAGGTTCAAATCCTACTTCCGACGAATGTCATGACCAATTATTTTCAAAATCTGATTACAATGCTTCAAATGTATGTCGGTAAATGTATGAACGGTAATTTCGTATCCATTAGTTATGTATAGTTAATTATCAAGCTAACTGTGTATAAGTAAATGTCTATCTATGGGCAGCTTTCACAAGCGACACATCGAACATTTTCGCACATTGAAAAAAATATTTAATTTATAATTTTGATTATTATTTAAGGTTTTCAACATAAATCACATGTGACAAGTCTTCCGCGGTTCTGACATTTTACCACAGATAAAAGATAAATGTATCAAAAAATGGAAATAATACTTTGATAAAAGGTCGTTGGAAAAGGGTATTTGGTATAAGACCTTACAGACTGAACCACCTAAAATTCCTTTGTTTTGTTAACAAAGATCTCACTAGAGAAGAAATAAAAATTGGATTGAGATTAAGATCTGGCTATTTCCCATTAAATTGTCCCAGTCATTTAATGATAAGAACCGGCCAAGTGCGAGTCGGACTCGCACACGGAGGGTTCCGTACCATCATACAAGATTTACGACAGAAAAATTAGTTTTTTGTATGGGGCCCCCCTATATTTTTTATTATTTTTTCATTTTACCTTTTTGTTGTTATAGCGGCAAAATAAATACACACTCTGTCAACATTTCAGCTGCCTACCTATTACGGTTCATGAGATACAGCCCTGTGACAGACGGACGGACGGACGGACAGCGGATGCTTAGTAATAGGGTTCCGTTTTCACCCTTTGGGTACGGAACCCTAAAAATTGACTCTCCCAAATGTACTACATGTGACAAACCGGAGGATCAATTTCATGTATTGATAGAGTGTACGAGAAATGAAATATTGAGAGCCAATATTATGAGAATTTCATGCACCAATAGATTCAACTTGTTTTATAGATTTCACGAAGCCCTCGGAAAACCCAACTCTGGAGAATTCCGAGAGGTTATTCATTTCTTCAAGCAGTCACTGACCTTAGAAACTAAAGGCACTATGGGGCTGACATAATAGCTAAGCGGTTAAAGTCCCAACAAAATAAATAGTTAAAAAATAAGTCTTCCGCGGTACCAACGACTTTGACTCCCTGCAAAGGGGACCAGCCGACACGGCCCCGCTACCACCTGATGCGGGGCCCACCCACAGAAATCGGATTTCTCAGATTTCTGTGGGCCCACCACATCTCCGGCATGCTTGAGGTCGGCGGGCTGCTGTCCTCACATGACCTCCGCCATCGGAGTACCGAGGCACTTCACCAGGGGACGCATGCGAAAAATGTTGGTTCTGAATGGAGATTTTTAGGGTTCCGTATCCAAAGGGTGCCTACGGAACCCTATTACTAAGCCTCCGCTGTCCGTCCGTCCGTCCGTCCGTCCGTCTGTCACAGGGCTGTATCTCATGAACAGTAATAGGTAGGCAGCTGAAAATTTCACAGAGAGTGTATTTATTTTGTCGCTTTATCAACAAATAAAAAAATATATAAATTTAAGAGGGTCCCAATACACGTGATTACGATACTTTGCCGCTATAACAAAAAATAAGTAAAATAATAAAAATTAAAGGGGCCCCATAATTTTTTGTGTTCAATCTTGTACGATGGTACGGAACCTTCTGTGTGCGAGTCCGACTCGCACTTGGCCGGTTTTTTGTGTGTCGTTTACAAACCACTTTACATGGACCAGACAGGAGCTCTATTGAGGCACAAATGGTTGCTGGCTCAAATAGCAATATCAGAATTTATAGCCCGTCTACCACAAAATTGGGATCCACAGTTCTAGAAAACGATGTAGGATCCAGATTCTCATCTTCCACCTTCACAAATCAGCTGATAGCACTAATCCATAAAATGTTGGCACCCAATACTTCCTGCGAGCTGCCAAGTGAGACCGCGTCACACGGCGCACATTCTGGGGCGCTCAGACTAAGGTAAAATGTGTTTTTTTTTTATGCGACCTGACATGGATGGCTAATACCACACACCTACCGTTATGATATTAGCCCAATACATCACATTCCCAAGGGAATTAGGTGCCATGCCAGGACCTTCCCTTTGTGAGCATGGCTACATTGAACTGTATGGAAAACACGGACAATTTGTCATTGCCGCTTCGACCATCTTTTTATCAAATGCGATGGTACCAACCCGGGCGGGCTTAAACCCTACCACCTAGTATGGGAAGGGGATATACAGTTTTACATGGATTCCGAACTCGTGACGAAATGCACGCATCGAGCATGAGGTTGTAGTCCCTCATTTCCTTACCACTTAGCAGTAATCAAGTGAGCTTAATTTGGTTATGTCCCGAAGAATCGAACCCGTCCATAGTTTCTTACGCGTACAGCGCGGATCAAATGTATTTAAAGCTGTTCCATATCTTAATTGATTGACGTTTTGCCGATCACTTTCAATGCAACGCTTCGTACCATTTTGAATGTCAAACGCTGCACAATCGGTGCATATTGGTGTAACTTGTGACAGCCAGTGCATTGGACTGATACAGGGGCAGTGTATTATTTTCATCGCATTAAGTTTGGTTAATCGCAGGCTTTGAAAAGTGAATTGAAGTGATTGCTACGAAATCATACTCAGGTAGGTGTATGCGTAGAAATGTTATTTAGATCTTAAATCAGGTATTAAAACCTGATTTTAAGTTAAAAAAAATTTAAACACTTATATGTAGTATGTAACCTTGGCATACGCCCGGTTCCACCACCTCCAGCTACAAAAATCCCAAAGTTATCTTTCGGTTACATCATACAAATATGCAATGTAGCCGAAAGTTAACTATCGGATTTCAGGTAACTAGAGGTGGTGGAAACAGGGGTTAGACGAATAATTGGAGGGTAGATTTTTTCTTGCTTTATTTTTAAAACATATTTTGTGATCCTATATTGTATTGTATCCGGAGGCATAATGATACACTTATATCCGATCAAACACTTTTAATTCTTGTTAAAGAAGTATTATTGTTGTACCTACTCAATATAACTTGATGACATATATTTTTTATTTTGCTCAATAAAAGAGTCTTTTTCAGTTTGTATTATTTAAAACAATCTCGTATGTGTTCATGAAATGAAACAATTCTCAGTAATATTTTGTATTTCTGAACATCATGATTGGATTGTAATGAATAATAAAAAAAAACTGTTATTTATATCGCTTGCCAAAGATTTAAATCTCCAGAATTGAATTTTTTCAGAAACAATTAATATTTATTTATACAATTTTATATCCAGTTATAATTATTTGTTATTATACTTATTGTTTTTTTTATATAAATGGTTAATCGCCATTTCTATAGTTTTTTTTTGGTAGATTACTGACCCGGAATATAATTAATTAGGTTTGAAATCTTATGAAAAACTAAATCAGCCTTAGTATGCGTTTAGTGGGATTGTTGTTTTTTTAATGTTTACATACCTGGCATTTCATGACATCAAATAATCAACCACGAGTGGAACTATGTCAAAATAACCTCTCTGGACTTTTGTGCATAGACAACACTGGTTACTATACAATGATATAGTTAATATATAGTTTATTTATTTGTGTATATGGGTGCACACATCACCGGTTTTGCCCCATGCTGTTTCCTATATGATTTTTTGTCTTTCGGCAACATAAAAGTAATAAATTTAGCTGAAATGAAATCACAATCCGAAGTTGAATTAATTCCAACATTTAACTAATTCCCGCCAAACCTTGCCGCCTTTTCCTGGTGTTGCCAACGAAATCGGAAATACGGTTTATTAATACAAGATAACACAGCTTTTTATCCTGCCACCGTACTTGCAACCTCGAGTTCGAGTTAAACGAACAAGCGGCCATTTTGATATTGCCGTTTCTGTCAAATGTGCAAAGTCAGGGAGCACAAAAACGAACTTTGATTCCACTCGAACTTGTAACTCATGTTCTTGTAACTTTGCACATTTGACAGATACAGCAATACCAAAACCCGTTTATCCGTTTAACTCGAACTCGACATTGCGAGTAAAACAGCGCGGTATAACATTATTAGTATTATGTTTGGTATTACGCATGGGAACCCATTCAGGTAAAAGTGAGTTCGAACTCGTCGCTAAATATAAACTTACTTTGTTAAATAGTTCATGTTTCCACACTTCTTAAACATTATTTTAGTTTTTTGTTTTGTCCCATAAATACGTTTGAGGTATAAATAACTATTCCGTTGTTTAAATAATAATATATGTCCCAGCTATTTTTAGATTAACTCACTCCCGAACTCGAACTCACTATTACCTGAACGGGCCCGCAGTTCTTAGCCTCCAACAGCACAATGGCGAACGACCAAGAAGAGATTGAGCTGATCGTGAAACTGGAAGAGATCAGCGAGCAGGAGGACTCGGAGCTGGCCGGCGCGAGGAAGGAGACCCGGAACCGGATCACGATCATAATTCCGGAGAACCCGTTCCCGGAGATCGAGGTGGACGCGTACCCGCCTCTCAAGTTCTCCTGGGTCATCCCGCGCAAGCTGGCGGCCATGGCGCTGCCGAGGCACAAGGAGAACCTGCAGTTTTTGGTTAATGAAGGTCAGTTGGCAATGGTGACAACGGAGGTGGAGTGCTTTAGGTCCAGGGGAATTACCATGGTAAATTAATGCCGAGTTAACAGGAAAGCGTGTAATTAAACCTGACGTTTCTCCAATTCCTCTTGCTCGCAGATCGCTTCCAGTATCACGATGAGCTCAATCTGTTCTTGCTTCAAAAAATGTTTACTTTTCACGCGGCGGGAGGAGACATTCTGCGACGTTTCAAGCTGATCGTTCATCCCGTTGTCAAGGAGGCATCCGACACGTTCGTACGCAGCAAACGACTGACAACTAGGCTCGCCGTGGTCGTAGATCAGCTACGATCTACGACAAGTAGCGGAGCGGAAATCTGTTAGGCTGCGCTCCTAACCTCAGACGACCGGCAGTCTGAGCTGACAATATCGTCGCCGATATTATCGTCTTCCTTGACCTTCCTTCCTTGAGCTCCCGCCGCGTGAAAAGCCGTAACATTTTTCACACTTCTTTAACGACCGCATTAATCTCAAAAGTATCATAACGTTTAATTTAGTTTGCCGTATAATAGTGCCAATACTAATAATACAGGTGTTTCGGGTTTGCAAGGCACACTTGAAAAATTCAGTTGCTCTACCACCGTGCCAAATTACTCTAAGTATCAAATTCTTGTACTCTATTAGTGTCTCTATTGCAGGTATCACGCGCCTAGTGACGCTGTCGGCGGGAAAGAACCCGCCTGTGTCGGAGTGCGCGGAGCTGCGCTGGAGCCAGGTACCGGTGGAGGAGTTCGAGCTGCCGACCGTTGAGCAGATCGTTCAGTTCGTGTGCCTCTGCAAGAACGCCGACGTCAATGGCGAGGTAACATACTAGTCCACCATCGATGAGTCCACCTAAATCAAATGGGGAAGAACACTCAAAGCTTATTGTATGTAGATGTCCTCACCTTAAAACCGGCCAAGTGCGAGTCGGGCTCGCACACGAAGGGTTCCGTACCATCAAACAAGATTTAACACAAAACAATCACGTTTTTTGTATGAGGAACCCCCCTAATTCTTATTGTTTTAAAATGTTACCTATTTGTTGTTATAGCGGCAAAATTAATACACATTCTGTGAAAATTTCAGCTGCCTACCTATTACGGTTCATGAGATACAGCCCTGTGACACACGGACAGACGGACGGACGGACAGACGGACGGACGGACGGACGGACGGACGGACGGACGGACGGACGGACAGCGGAGGCTTAGTAATAGGGTTCCGTTTTCACCCTTTGGGTACGGAACCCTAAAAACGTCAAATCTGTCATTGCTGTCAAGTTTGATTCACAAATTTTTAGATGAAAGATGTACTTCATGATGCAGTTAGAAGGTTTAGAGGCATGAAGAGCTTTTGTTTTACTTCAAACCAATTTAAATGTCATTGACCAGCACAAAGTATGAAACGAAATATTATAGGTTATGTTTTCGTGATATTTACTTTCCCATGACTTCGTTTGATTAGCACAATTAAGAACAATTTATTTTCGGAACAATATGGAGAAAATCGAGTCATTTCAGTTACACGGATTGGGGAATTTTTTTTTTTAAATATATTCTTTTTGATTTTTAGGGTTCCGTACCCAAAGGGTGATAACGGAACCCTATTACTAAGCCTCCGCTGTCCGTCCGTCCGTCCGTCCGTCCGTCCGTATGTCACATGGCTGTATCTCATCAACTATAATAGGTAGGCAGCTGGAATGTTCACAGAGTGTGTATTTATTTTGCCGCTATAACAACAAATAGGTGAAATACAAAAATAATAATAATTAAAGGGGGGCCCCATACAAAAAACGTTACGGTACGTTAAATCTTGAACGATGGTACGGAACCCTTCGTGTTCGAGTCCGACTCGTACTTAGCGGGTTTTTTATGGTATGCGACAGATTTGAGAGATATTTTTGGTGAGCTCGCTCGGACGCCGCCTGTCGTGATAAATAAGCAGATTTCTTCCCAATTCACCGGAGCACAACAGCATCCAGGGCTGAACCGGCGTGACATGGGAGAAAAGATGTGAGGGAATTAGATCAATTCTGAACAAATCAGAAGTGAATTCCAAATATTGTACCCAGTGAGAGCGCAGAAGGTATGATGATGTAATCGCTTCGGATTGGTGAAAATTGATTGAATTCCCTCATATATTTTTACCGGCAAACCCCCCAGAAAGCTATCACATCATTTGCGGTAGTCCATATGTCCATCGCTAATATCTGCATCGCTAATATCTCCATCGCCAATATCTCCATCGCCAGACGGTTCTGTGGACCGCAGATGCGTCGCCGTCGCATATGGCGATACACATATTGGCGATGGGGCTTGGCGACGGAGATATTGGCGATGTAGATGCAGGTCACCATCACTTCCAACCGTAACGCGTGCTCCATAAGGTCCAAATGCCGTTGCAGGTGCTGGGGGTGCACTGCCGCCAGGGCCGCAGCCGCTGCGGCGTGATGCTGGCCTGCTACCTGCTGCACTTTCACCGGCTGCTGCCAGAGCAGGCCGTCGCCGCCGTCAGGGAGATGCGACCAGGTGACCATGCATGTCACGAATGAAGTTCGTGATTTTCCGGACCGTCTTTTCATCCGATGCGATGGTACCAACCCCGGCGGGCTTAAATCCTACCACCTAGTAGGGAAGCGGGACCTACACTTTTACAGGTATTCCGAACCATGGAGCAGCTCGCGTTCGTGACGAAATGCACTTATCCAACTCAGAATGAAAAAGAAAGTGTCGCATGAACGGGTTGAGCATTTGAACCCATGCTAGGCAAGTCCCCGCTTCCCTAGGCTATGAGCTCACGTAATGAATGGATCCCCGCATTAAGGTGGCCCTTCCCGGCGGGACTAACTCATTCGCGGGCACGGCTCTGGGACCTTATCTGTTTCAAAGAAAGAGACAGGCTCCGTGAGGGCAACATGTCCACAAAGCAGACAAAGCGCATAGTGTTTGATTTGGTAAAATTTACTAAAATGTTAACTACAAAACGACTTATAGCTAATAGTAGACCACGACCGCTGTAGTCAAAATGTAACAAAAACCAAATTGATTATAAATCTTCATGAAACAAGCTATGTCTGATGATTAATCTTTTAAAGATGTTTTTATTTCATCGACACCAAACACAATTTTACAATGTCAGCGGTCATCAGACATCTACTTTATCAAGTAAAGCTACTATGGCTGAGACCAATAGTCGTAACAGAAATTAAGACTAACGAAAAGTAGTACTTTGTGACGTCAATTCGCATTACTTTGAGATTTCGTCCATACCAAATGTGTCAAAGTGACGTCACAAAGTAGTTACTACTTTCCGTTAGTCTTAGTTTCTGTTGCGACTATTATATACAAGAAATATGTGCATGATCTTCTTTCCACGTTTGTATTGGGAGTTGAGCGGGATGGCCCACCTTAAACGACCTCCACTTCCAGGCTCCCTCGAGACGGAGGAGCACGAGGTGGCAGTCCAGGAGTACTACCGGCACATACAGAAGGACAACCCGCTCAAGTTCGGCGTCAAGCCGGAGTACATACGGCAGCTGGTGGACTGCGCGCGGGCGGAGGCTGCCGCCTGATGGAACGTACAGTCGTTAAGGTGACATAAGACCCTAGAACGACCGTATCCGAAAAGCGTTCGTTTGTTGTCATTAGATTACTTAAGGCACTAGGACTAGCCAACTACTCGCGCCATACAAATGCACCTTTAAACAAATGTAATAATATGTAGTGAAACGCCTCAGCAAGTCCAAATAGAACTCCAAACTGATAATGGATTGTTAAGGTGGCCCAACCCGCTCATCTCCCCATACAAAAGGGGAAAGAAGATCACGCCTATATGTCTTGTCAGAGTTCCAAATTTTTGCTCAAAATAGCTTTGTATGTCTGATGACCATTGGCATTGTAAAATTGTGTTTGGTTTCTAAATTATAAGGTCCGAAAGTTTGAATTTTTTGCGCGTTTTATACAATTAATTTGGAGGTGGATTACGCAATGATAAAGTAAGAACATCTTAAAAAGATTAGTCATCAGACATAGCTATTTAATCAAGATTTATAATCTATTTGGTTTTTGTTAGAATTTTGACTACAGCGGTCGTGGTTTACTTTTAGCTATAAGTCGTTTTGAAATTAAAATTTTCGTAAATCTTACCAAAACATACACTATGCACATTGTATTTTTTGTGGACATGTTGCATCTTCCTCATCACGGAACCTGTCTTATTCTTTGAAACAGAGAAGGTCCCAGAGCGCAACAGCACGGTTTTGTAACGTGCCCGCGAATGAGTCAGGCCCGCCGGGTTGGGCCACCGTAATATTTTTTGATTCCATCATTTATTTATATGATATTAGTAATGAAAAAGTCAATTTTTCAGGTTAGAAATCTAAAAGTAATGTGATTCCTAGATATAAGTAAAAACAGCATATATGCATACACACATAATTCCATTTGCTTTTAGATTTCTAAATTTAGACAAAAAAGTTCGGAATTGGACACTGTATTAATAAGCACTTTTCTGTAAACACGGTTATCGGAAAACCGGCCAAGTGAGAGTCGGACTCGCACACGAAGGGTTCCGTACGATCGGCGAGATTAAAAAAAACTCATTTTTTGTATGGGGCCCCCCTTTAATTTTAATATTACCTATATGTTGTTATTGCGGCAAAATAAATACATAATCTGTGAAAATCTCAGCTTCCCACCTGTTACGGTTCTTGAGATACAGCCCTGTGACAGACGGACGGACGAACGGACGGACGGACGGACGGACGGACGGACGGACGGACGGACGGACAGCGGAGGCTTAGTAATAGGGTTCCGTTTTTACCCTTTGGGTACGGAACCCTAAAAACTTGATATTGAACGATTTTATGATACAGACTAATAGAAGTTGGGCATTGCCATTAAAATTCAAGCCTTAAATTGATTTCAAAATGTTTTGATATGCGTTAACTCCTACAGCAAAGGCGGTAAGGATATTTTTTTTTTATGGAATTTAATAGTAATCGATTATTTAGTGTCCCGCTTGGAAACATTTTAATTTTGGCTTTATTCTAATGACTATTATTTAAAACATGAGCGATTCTGAGCAAATCAAGGACGAACTCTCCCAAAATCGCTCATATTTTTAGTAATTGTTAAAAATATAAAGCAAAAAAAAAGGTTGTCAAGCGCAACACAAAAGGATCGATTGGTGAATATAAAAAAAATATATATAGTCATCGCGCTTTGATAATTTTCAAACCAGTCTTGAACTTGAATGGTAAGGACCAACTTTCATTAATTTAAATACAAAAATAGTTCCATGTCCAAGTTTTTCCGATAATCATGTTTGCAAATTCATTTTCATTTATTCATACAAATACAAGAAAAAAAATATTCGCTACCACTTAAACTGGCCCAAAGGCTGTATTATAAGTGGTAGGCTAGTTATGTTCGACTATCATGTTATGTTATTCAGAGCCGGTAGTCTAAGTTGTCACCTAAATTGGCGTTACGGCAAACCGATCGACTGGCGTTTTCAAATGTAGACGTAAATGTAAACAGCTTGAAGAAGTAAAACCGCAGAATATCTAGTAAACACTTGTATGGAGTTTGGAGAAAACGCCAGTCGATCGGTTTGCCGTAAACGCCAATTTAGGTGAGAACTCAGACTGACCACTCAGTACCCGAAGTCTCAGTTGTCACCTAAATTGGCGTTACGGCAAATCGATCGATAGGCGTTTTCAAATGTATGGAGAAATTCTAGAGCGCGCGCAGTTTGCGAGTCCGAGCTTGATTTGACAGCTTACTCAACGTTGCCGTAAATACGTCGACGTTGCCGTTTACGTCCACTCCGCGTTTTCATACAAATCTTAAGTCCGCGTTTGACTTTGACAGCTTGAAGAAGTAAAACCGCAGAATATCTAGTAAAAACTTGTATGCAGTTTGACGTTTTTACGGAACTTCGAAGTTACGTAAACGCCAATTTAGGTGAGTACTGAGACTACCGGCTCAGGTATTCAGTGATGTTCAATACGGTCGTTCTAGGGTCATATGTCTCCGTAACTTTCATGTCGTTACACTTGATTCCGATGCACGAATTCTACGACTTACTTCTTAGAGCATTTGGGCTCCAAAGCCTTACTATTCTGTGACTACGCGCTGAGGGGTGTATTCGCCTTATTTGGTCCAGCCAGACAAGAGTAACGACATAAAAGTCGAGACTATACCTAAGCAGAACGGATGCCAAATGTGACTGGTTGACTGAAAATATGGTTTTTAATTGAGTTCCAGATGGCATCATCTTTGTTGTATTTATTGTGATAAGATGATGGTTATAGTGTCTATTTTTGTAATAAAATGTAATATATAAAATAAATCAGCTTGTTTAAATTATACCTTTTTTGCATTTATGGAATAAGTCTCCGTATATGGTACTAGCAGCCCGTCCCGACTTTGCACGGGCATAATGTCATTTAAAAAAATATTATTTTGACGCAATGATACACAAATAAACCATTTTTACGTAGAGTTCCTACATTGAGATATTTGAAATAAAAAAACTTAGATATTATTATTACATGATTTTTAGATATTAGAGAAATAATAAATTCAAAGTGCTATAGGGAGAACCGCGGCTTCCGAGGCACGCTCCCGCCGCCCCGGCCGGCCGGTACCGCCGCAAACACTACATCCCGCAATTTTTAAATCTATAATATCTTCGAAAATATTCATTTAAATCATATGCTGTAAAAGGCCGTATAGATCTATATTAAATCAACAATGTATTTAAGGTATTTAATTGGATAAGGATTAATGCTGTATTGGTTAAAATCGCTTCGAAAATTAGCCATTATTTGTCGTAAAAAGTAAATGAGAAAAAAATGTTATTGTGGGATATCCATAAGAGATAGATATATACCATCGCGGAGTTTTGTGTAGACCTTTCCAATGTATACAATACTTAGTACATTATTTTGATAAATCTCGTAGGGTTCAGCCTGCGTTTGCAATGTAAGCGGAAAAAAAAAATTTTTTTACGACATCACATTGAAAACCTCAAAAATAACAGTATTTCTCCAATATTTAATGGATGTTATTTTACAAATAAACCTTCCTCTTGAATCACTCTATCTATTAAAAAAAACCGCATCAAAATCCGTTGCGTGGTTTTAAAGATTTAAGCGTACATAGGGATATAGGGACAGAGAAAGCGACTTTGTTTTATACTATGATGAAGTGATAATCGCAGTGAATGAACGATGGTCGAATTGTTTGTGTTTTCAATTCAGTTCAATGTATGTAGCCGTGCAATACAAGGAAAATCCTGGCATGACACCTAGTTCCTGTGGTGTCGTGTTATCATGACGCGCCGTGAAGCTGCCGCGGCTTTTGAAAAACAATAAGCGGCTCGTGGCTCAGGGGCGGGTGGACTTGCTTGGAATTCATGTGAAACTGTAAGTGCCCTTCCCAAAGGTGGTAGGGTTATGGCCGCCAGGGTTAGTACCATCGCATTGAATGAAAAGATGGTCGAAGCGGAAATAAAAAAAAAGTGTTTTCCAATCAGTTCAATGTAGCCGGGCTCATAAAGGGAAGGTCCTCCTGGCGAGGCACCTAATTACATCGGGAATGGAGTGCGTTGGGCTAATCACGACGGTGAATGTGGTATTAGTCATCCATGTCCTCTCCTTAAACAAAATCATTTCACAATTTGGTCCAATCATGGTGCAACACACGGAACGCTGCGGTCACGGCGCGGTGCAGGTGAGACGACGCATGCGCAGTGCTACCACCATCAAGGCCGTCACCCCCTCCCCAGCCACCGGCTCAGTCCGATGACGCAGCGCTCGATCACGTCATCGGCTTTTGACGTGTTGCTGACCACAAAAACTTAGTGGAGTCAGTATTTGTTGGTCTGCATTCGTTCGTGCACCTCCGAGCGGATGCAATTGGAAAATATTTTCGCTTCCAAAGACTCTGGTGAAAAAGGTACGTACCATTGCACATTCTGTGTTACTAACCACACATGCAATTGTGCTGAGCGGGCTCCGGCACGTAAAAACCAACCCTACTGCCTTTCTTCCGGTGCATGTCTTAGGAAACCGACTAAGGGATTCGTAGTTTGTGGTTCGGACTCCACGTAAAACTGTAAGTCCCATTTCTTACTTACTTGATGGTGGTAGGGTTATTCCAGCCAGAATTGGTACCATCGCAGTGAATGAACGATGGTCGAATTGTCCGTGTTTTCCATTCAGTTCAATGTATGTAGCCGTAAAATGCAAGGAAAATCCTGGCATGACACCTAGTTCCTATGTGGTATGAGATTAGCCATCCATTCAAATTCCACCAGAATTCAAATTCAGCAATACTATGTGTTCTATCGTCTCTACCACAGATAAAATCCCTCTGTCCGCTTACTAATATCGCTGTAGGCATTCGCATCGCACAGAATGAAGCACACGTTCAATTGCGAAATTCCCAAAATAAGAACCAACCGATTCCCTAGATCCTTTTATCTGTAAGAGCTGGTAACTGTGAAATGCACTTCCTGCCTATGTATTTAGCTCAAAGAAGACCCTAGAGCCCTTCAAATATGGATGAAGAAATACCTGGCCAGCGGACATGGTCGGACGCCTGTTAGGTTAGGTAGGATCTCTGGTGTACGCTATATGACGCGATTTCTAAAAAAAAAAACATAATCCATAATGTTTAGAGCACTGTCCTCTTATTTTATCTTATCTTAAGATAATATTTTGCAAAACGTGCCTTTTGATTAAGATTAAAAATACCTAAAAGATTATTTTGAGATTGTTTTGGCATTATGAATTGGGTACAAATTATTTCATTGCGAACGTGCAAATCTTATCTAACTATCTAGGGAGCAAGTGTGTGATGTCATCATCAAGTCTAATGTATTCGTAGATTCTTTAAACGTGGGAGTTCCATGATTATATAAAATGCACTTTGGCTTGGGGACGAATCCCAAATAATGATTTTGTAAGCACTGCAAATGGATATAATTTTCTAGGCTTCTATTAATTGATAGTTGAAAGAATATAGTTTTTTTTAATGAAAAACCGGTATGGGTAGCTTTGCTGAGTACCAAAGATGCTCAGAAAAGCCAAAAACACCCCGCCTCGCGAAACCACGCTCAGTGAGGCGCCATGCGGACTATGGCTGAACTATCGAGCTTATTCAAATTACGCTTGAAGACGCTCAGGTTATAGGTATGAGGAAAGGCATCCGCCGTTAGACAGTTCTATATCCTGGCGGTGCGGCAGAGACATGAGTTTGAGAAACGGTTCGTTCGCAAAAGCCTACTGTCAACCACAAGGGGGTGCTCTGATTCTCTGCGGGGGGTGCTCCGGATATAGGTAGGATGGGAAGGAATGAGGGATGCAAGTTCCAAAGAGCAGAACAGACTGAGCGACCACACAAACCGACTGTGGCTCAGCGACTCCAAGCCAGCGGTGGTTTGTGGGTCCCCAATAAGACGGACCGCTCGGCGCTGAAATGAGTCCAAGGACGCCAGCAGGAACTGGGGACTACCATCCCATATGCGGCTACAGTATTATATCACCGGCCTTATCAGTGATTTATAAAGAAGAAGCAGTTGTACCGGTGAAAAGAACCTTCTGCAATGGTATAGGATCCCCAGTTTCTGCGATGCAATTTTGGCCTTGGCTTCAATGAAACGCCGAAAACCCACGCCTTTGGAGATGTTGCAGTCCAGTAGGTCCAGGTGATCCGAGACAGGTACGCCGTTGCCTTGGAAATTTGCTAGGAGCGGAAAGGGTTCTACCTTGGCAGAGAAAACACAACATTGGGTCTTACGAACGTTGAAGGCGATAAGGTTCTCCTGGCCCCAGTTGGCTACTTTCTCGAGAACAGTGTCCACCATAGTAAGTAGATGGTTACATAGTACTTTCACCACTACCTAGGTTGTCTTCTATCCCTGTCTTTTGCGAGCCTCGGTAGCCCAGTGGTGCGACGCCTTGCGATTCGATAAGCTGGGTGTGTAAGCACCACTGAGCGCGGTTGGGTTCTGGATGGATGAACTTTTCCAATCCTTGAGGCTGGCCGTCGGATTTCGACGTTAAACTGTAGACTTCTATGAGCGCGGCCACATTCAACTGAAGGCCTATTCGTAAAATTCCGTGCTCAGGAATCGGGAATCTTTCAGTGGAGAAAAACAATTTTATAGCGGTGGTTGACGCGCGGTTTCTCGACGAAAAATTTCGGCTCATTCAAATTACTAGGTCCCGAACATTTCCGTCGAGAAAACCGCTGACAGCGATTTACCTGAATGAAAGATTCTAGGTTGGATAGAAAAGATTGTCAATTTTTTACTGTCGCTTCGAAAATCTTTTCATCCAATATGATGGTGCCCACATGTGTGCTAAGAAAATTGCTCTTTGGCCTACGAATTCTGTTCTATAGACAATGATTTCTTTAACTCTTGAACAAAAGACGCACTGAAATTATAACTTGCTCTCATTTAAGAGAGTCGTAACCTTATAAATTTCTTATAACTACTACGGGCGATAACTGTTTCCATGCTCTTAATGTTTTACAAGGTTTTTGAAATTTTGGATTTTCAAATAACTATATTATAGAAATCTATGTTTTGTTTCAAAACAATCACAAATCAAAACACACGGACATAGAATGAAGCTTTCTCAAGTTATTGAGAAAGCTTATTGAAATCTGACAACGTTTAGAGGTAAGGAAACGTTAGGGCATGGAAGACGATTTCGCTATTTTAATGGCAGTCTTCGTGCAGAATTGTGCCTTGGCCAATGGTTTGTCCAAAATTGTGTCCTAAATTTGTCCAAAAAAACCGTGTTATTTTGCTCTGGGACCTTCTCCGTTTTAAAGAAAAACACAGTAACATGTCCACAAAGCAGACAATTCGCATAGTGTTTGATTTGCTAAGATTTACGAAAATTTTAATTACAAAACTACTTATAGCTAAAAGCAAATCACGACCGCTCTAGTCAAAAATATAATAATAACCAAATTGATTATAAATATTAATGAGACTAGCTATGTGTGCTGACTCATCTTTTTAAGATGTTTTCTGAAAAATTTACCTCCGAAGTTATTGTATAAAACGCGCAAAAAAATCGAAATTTCGGATCTTATAACTTAGAACCAAACACTCTTTTACAATGCTAATGGTCATCAAAGATCTAGTTCTCTGACAAGAAATATGCACATGATCTTCTTTCCACGTTTATATGGGGAGTTGAGCGGGAAGGGCCACCTTAACGTTTGGCATCAATCGAATGTATGATCTAGTTCCGAATGTCTGCCTGTTCGGCCAAAGCGGCTCGGTCTAAATATAGTTTAGATTCAGTGTGGATACTGAATTGATGTAGTGAAAGTGGTGCATGGGAAAATGTGTGGTTAATAAAACAACGGGCGTAGGTGTAGTGAATTTGTGTGAAAATGAAGTGAGGAAGACACATTGCTTCAATATATAATATTTATTATTTGGTTGGGCAGAATATTATGCAGCAATCTTATTCATACTTTATTGTTGAGTTTGCTCTCAAACCAATATTCTTAATTTTAAGGTTAGGTAAGGCTTAGGTGTAAACATTGAAAGGATAATGTTATATTTATTTTAGTCACTTTATTGTAACTGGACATGGATGGCTAATACCAAATCGACCGTCAGATATTAGCCTAACACATCACATGGGAACTAGGGGCCATTACAGGACTTTCTTATATTGCTCGGCTACATTGAACTGGATAGAAAACACGGACAATTTTCATTGCCGCTTCGACCATTGTTCATTCAATGCAATGGTTCATTTCTACCTTCGCTCAACGCGGAACAGGGAGAAAAATGCACAAATTCACTGTCGACATTCCAAAAACAAGAACCCACCGATCTTCTGGATCCTTTATCTATAGGGTCGGTAAACAATGGAATGAATTCCATTCCGAGGTTTTCCCACAAATTACCCACTGCGGTCCTTCAAACGGGGTGTGAAGAACCACCTGGACGGCCGGCATGGTTTTGGCCAGCTTATTGACATGAGCTGTTAGTCATTTAGAGTAGCGTTTGGAGGCATTATTTATTTCCTCTTTTATTGTGGGCATTTGCAGGTATTCGTGCGTAGATTCTATTTGGTAGGTCTGCAGTAAACAGTACATACAATACTGGACCCAGGACTGATCCTTGTGGGACACCAGCACTTATTTCATGGAATTCTCACCGACTCTCTTTGATAACTACTTGAAATATTCGGCCTTCTAAATACGACTCCAGCCGGGTGTAAAAGTTGTGTGGGAGATTTTTCTTTAGTTTGTGTAGGAGGCCTTTGTGCCATACCCTATCGAACGCTATTTAACATAAAAAAATAATATGATAACCATTTATTTCAGACTTCGATTCCTGCTGACGAAATATGAGAGCAGAATGCAGGAAGCAGAGCAGAAACAACTCAGAGCCGAGCAGGAGGCACTTAAAGAGACTCCCAAAATGAAAGAGGATTACGAATCCTACGCGCCCTTCAACTTCTCGTGGCTCGTCGAAAACAAGATAGCCGGCATGGGCTGGCCGCAGAGCGTCGAGAACCTCAACTACTTGGTCGATGTCGGAATAAACCACCTAGTGACGTTATCGCCGGAGCGGGTGCCGCCGATACTGGAGCTGCCGCCTACGAGGAAACTGAAATGGACTGAGATTCCGGTGAAGGAGTTCGAGGCGCCGACGCTGAGGCAGATTTTGAAGTTCATTGGCATCTGTCAGAGGGCCGAGCTGAGAGGAGAGGTTAGTAATGATTGCTGGATATTGTATTGTTGTATTGTTTATTCATCATCCATGACAGTACACTGCACTCGGATTTGTCATATTTTTAACCGACTTCAAAAAATGAGGAGGTTCTCAATTCGACTGTATGTTTTTTTTATTTATGTTCGTGAGTTGGTGTCAGCCAAGGTAGCCAAGGTTCTCTTGACTTGCGCAGCGCGTGCCCGGCTGATGCCGACTCAAAAAATGCCATTAACGGTAACTACAAAAATGGCATTTTTTTACTTTTCAGTGCATGTTAATTGGTTTTGGGATACTTTTTCTTTGAAGTCAGTTTTTTTTGGTAATTTTTTTATTTCAAAGCAAAGAGAGTTAAGCAAAGCAAAACACAGCGAAGAAGAACTGGCAAGACATTTTTCAATGTCCACGTCCACAATCGTACAGCTCATGGTCTAGGGGCTAGAAGACTTGCCTTTCATGTGAGCGCTCTGGGTTCAAGTCCTCGCCCCGGTTATGCACCACTTTGCTTCTCTTTCCGAGTTGGATGAGTGCTTGCCTGGGTTCGGAACGCGTGTAAAACTGTAGGTACCTTTTCCCTACTAGGTGGTAGGGTGACGGGCGTGACGAAATGCACTTATCCAACTCAGAAAGAGAAAGAAAGTCATGCAGGAATGAGGATTTGTACCCAGGTCGCTGGTATGCTAGGTAAGTCCCCGCGCCACAAGGCTACGAGACTGTAAAGTTTGCTTGCGGTGACGTTTAGTTTGGGATAACCTATTTCCCCTAAATATGGTTGACAGGCGATGGCTGGACCGGGTGTGATGCTCGTGAACGGATGCGGTGTCTCGGAACTGGCTACATAATATTAGCGGACAAAGCCTTAAAAAAATAAAATTATATTTGTCATGGACTGTTGCATGCGGATTATAGTTGATTTTCGTAAATACATTTTACCTGTGTTTTCCTCCTGTCATCAATGGTAAATACTTATTATGACGTTTACAAGGAATGCAAATATTTTATTAACTAACAGGTACCAACTTACACTAACTGGTATGACTGTAGACAAAACACTTTTGTAAACTTAGACTACGTGGACTTTAAAAAAAATTCTGGCGAAATTTCATGCCAGTTCTTATTCGCCGTGATTGTTGAACTGGCCAATAATAAAAGATTACAAATTCTAATTTAATTACATCCTGTATATCTCCAAATGATCTGGTTATCTGTGCACGCGCAGACAGGCACATGACATACTGTCCCTGAAACGGAACTTCCAAATCCACTTACCGTCCTACTTTGCGCGCAGGTCATAGGCGTGCACTGCCGCCAGGGTCGAGGCCGCACGGGCGTCATGCTGGCGAGCTACCTCGTGCACGCGCGCGGAGCCGCGCCCGAGCGCGCCGTGCTCACCGTGCGTGTGCAGAGACCAGGTCAGTCCGTCGGCGACTTGCAGCACCCTCCCGCTCTGCGCAGGCGATTGGCGTAAACTGCCATCAGCACAACAGCCGCACGGGCGTGATGCTGGCGAGCTACTTCGTGCACGCGCGCGGAGCCGCGCCCGAGCGCGCCGTGCTCACCGTCCGCGTGCAGAGACCAGTTCAGTCCGTCGGCGACTTGCAGCACACTCCCGCTCTGCGCAGGCGATTGGCGTGAACTGCCATCAGCACAACAGCCGCACGGGCGTCATGCTGGCGAGCTACCTCGTGCACGCGCCCGAGCGCGCCGTGCTCACCGCCCGCGTGCAGAGACCAGATCAGTCCGTCGGCGACTTGCAGCACCCTCCCGCTCTTCGCAGGCTATTGGCGTGAACTGCCATCAGCACAACAGCCGCACGGGCGTCATGCTGACGAGCTACCTCGTTCACGCGCGCGGAGCCGCGCTGTGCTCACCGCAGAGACCGGAGGGGTTACCATTGTAAATAACTCGCCAGGTGAATAGCAGTCGAAAAGGCAAGAGTGGTTATATCTGACTGTTCGTGCCATGGTAACAGTCAAACGACGTTGTTTTTGGCCACGTGAACTCATATTTAATACTCTATCTTTATTTGATTATTTAATCACTCTCTAGCTCGTTCACCTGCTATGCACCCGGCGATTTAACCTACCATGGTAATGCCCCTGGTCAGTGCGTACTCTGTACAGAAACAATGTAGGCATTTTTTCTACATAGTTTGACAGAACAGAACAAGAGAACTTCTCGCTTTCGCTGTCCTGAATAGATATACAGCACTCACTCTTCTTCTCAAATTCAAATCAGCCATTCAAAATACGTATACATGTCTCCCTCAGGCTCCATCGAGACCTACGAGCAGGAGAAGGCGGTTTGCCACTACCACGACTGCCTGCGCGGTACCGTAGAGCCCATAGACTACCGCATGGTCGACGACAAGCAGTATTTCGACCGGAACGTCAACGAGACGGACGACAGCGAGCCGCACGGCCCGCCGGAGGGAGCGGGGAGAGAGATAGAGACGGAGGAGGCGAAAGAGAAAGAGAAGGAAGCGCCGAAGAAGACCAAAGCTATGGTTATCAATCATAAGATATACTTTTGAAATCGCAGTCCATGGCCAGTTCAGCCAACTCTTTCTAGTCTGCCCCTCCCAAATTGTCATATCAGTGGGGTTAATCTGGCAATTCACAGTCACCTGTGACTCGCCGGTGATTCCACCTGTGACTCGCTGGTGATTCAGCCACCTGTGACTCGCCGGTGATTCAGTCGCCTCTGACTCACCGGTCAACCGTTACACTTTCTTACTCATGGAATGACAGCTACTCGCGTGAAACCTTTTCACACGAGTTACCCTAGTGTTGTTCATTTCTACAATGACACAACATGAAATTATCAGCGATGCAGACATGTGGAAGCAAAACATTATTGATTCACATCTTGTGAATTGAACTCATTTTCAATTGATTTGTGTTCAAATTGCGAGGAGTCATATTCTGTTGTTAATTCAACACTATTATCTTGTACGTCAATAAACATTTTTAAAGTCAAAATAGTTTTTAATAAACCCTCCATATAATTATTATTCTTTCTCGGGGCGAGCTATGCTCCACAATCCCCGTTTCCATCAAAATCCCTCCTGTTCCCTGAAATCCGATAAGTAACTTTCGGTTACATAGCATATTTATGTGGTGTAACCGAAAGGTAACTTTGGGATTTTAGTAGCTGAAGAGCGTAAGACCTTACATATTGAAGAAAAATTTCAGAGTAAATCAAGGACGAATTCCCATCCCCATTATTTTCATTCATTGTAATTAATTTTTTTTTTTTTTTATGTGACTGGACATGGATGGCTAATACCACAAGTTCTGTCATGGTATTAGCCCAACACACCACATGGGAACTAGGTGCCATGCCAGGACCTTCCTTATATTGCACGGCTACATTGAACTGGATGGAAAACACGGACAATTTTCATTGCCGCTTCGACCATCGTTCATCCAATGCGATGGTACCAACCCGGGCGGGATAAACCCTACCACCTAGTAAGTAAGGAAGGGGACCTACAGCTTAACGTGGAATCCGAACCACGGCCAGCCTCTCTCAACGGTCGAATGGTCACCCATCCAAGACCAGACCGGACCCAGCGTTGCTTAACTTCGGAGAGCGATCGCCGAAGTGTCGCGCCACTGGGCCACTGAGGCTGATATTAATATAAAGCCAAAATAAAATAAATTGTCAGCGCCACACTTGAGGATCGATTGGTGACTATAAAAACATATATGTAACCTCAGCACTTATGTTTTGGGAGTTATCGCGCTTTGAATGTGTTCAATGGCAAGTACCAACTTTTATTAATTTTAATAACCAAATAGTTCAATATCAAGTTTTTCCCATAACCATATTTGCAGAAAAGTGCTTATTAAACAATCTAATTATTACAAACCGAACGCTTTTCGGATCCTGTAGTTCTAGGGTCTTATGTCACCTTAATAAACTCACACCCGACACAATCGGCATGGCACCCGGCTCGCAAGGCGTAATCGGCAGTGTCTAATTTCCACTTAGTCGCCGCCATCTGTGCTGACCCACATAAAATTTAAAACCAGTGTGTCACCATGTCAGATAGGAGCAGACAGGAATACATTGCATCGCAGCAGTATCGCCCTCTAAGGAACCAATCATAAAACACTTTCAACAATTGTACAAAATATTATTTAAAAGAAAATATATACTATACACAATGGTGACATTACCTCCATATGTAAACAATTAATCCCTGCCTAAGTAAAAAATTAAGAATCAATAGGGAACAAAACTGCTTATTTATCCACGGCGTCGAAGCAAGCTCACCTAAAAAACTGTCAGATACCATACAAAATACGTTTTCAAATTTTATTAATTCAATGTATGTAATTGAAAAGACTCAATGTCCTCCATGGTATTCCCAAAAAAAACCTAACCTATAATATTTAGTTTCATACTTTCTGGTGGCCAATTACTTTTAAATTTGTTTAAAGACAAACATAAGCTCATTTTTTCCACTTAACCTTATTCCAACTGCATCATGGAGTATATCTTTCATCTAAAAACTCGTGCATCTTAAGATGAGGTCACTAATGCTGTGCCATGGCCATTTTTGCACAATATTTCTAGATATTCACTATTCCAACGTAAACAGTAATTAGTAAAAAAAATCTTGACGATATCGATTATGTAACACTGCAAAAAATGTGCAAAATAAATTTCTTTCTTTCTTCTTTCAATAACCTTTTTTTCCTCATTGTGCACCACGCCTAGCTTACATTGAGAAAATACAGATATACAGGGTGTTAACGGAGTTATGGTCCAAACGTTAACCACGTGTTCCTTGGCATATTTGGAGCAAAAAAAGTAGATAACATTTTTTTGTACGACTGAAAAAAAAATTGTCATCCTTATACATGTTTGTAAATACCTATACACAAAAGGACGATTTTTTTTCAGTCGTACAAAAAAATGTTAACTACCTTTTTTGCTCCAAATATGCCAAGGAACACGTGGTTAACGTTTGGACCCTGTATAAGCCCTACAATGAACCCTCCATTGAATTGTCTAGACTAATGTCAGGATGGCTGACATCTAGACGGGTATGATGTTGCAGCCGAGGAGTCCCCGGCCGGACCAGGTGTTGGGTACCAGGGTCACGTTCAGCACTTCGGAACCTCGCTTTAGCTTGACGTTCACCTGAAAATGTGTCCAAAAATTAGGAATTTGAAATATTTTCTGAGGAAATTTCTTATTTGTAGACCCCATTTTTATAATGTCACTATAAATTGAGGATAACGACTTTCCACTGATGCACCAGCGTTGCGCTTCTTAATTTAGAGTAATTGACAATATACAGAGTGTTTAATTTAGTTTGAAGGTGTCAATTAGTTTTTAATATAATATTGTAGTAAAGTATTTTATAACTTAAACAATTAAGCCTGGTTTTCACCAAGTGCTGATTTATTTTAATTGACACATAAAGGGCCTTTATTACTAACATGCTGAATATCTTGTGCTGGTATTGATTGCAAGCTGCTAAGAAAGGCCCTTAATATGTGGCGATTAGGCTAATCAGCAGTAGGTGAAAAAGGCCCTAATGTTGTTAGACAAAAAATATGATTAGTAAACATGCAACAATACTTTGCAAAGACAAGCAAGTACACTATTAAAATAATTAATACACCATTATAATAAATTTCCGGCTGGCATGATTATCGCAGCCCCCTTGTATGTTTAAAGGTCTAAATCTCATGGGCGTAGTCGGGGCCCCGTTTAACGCATGCAGTGCTTAACGAAAAAAAATCTTAGACTTAAAACTGACTAAATAAATACGGATTACCGATACCAAAACATGAAGTTAGTATAAACGGCAATATCAACGTATTTACACCTATGATGCGTAAGTTATCAAGTCGAACTCGTAAATGTTAGTAAGCTTAACGCCCACTTCCTACGAGGTCTGCAATTCTCTATACATTAGAAAACGCTAGTCGATTGGTCGGGCGTAAACGCCGATTTAGGTGAAAAGTCCAAAAACTGTTGCATCCATACCTGGGAGCCAACGGAGTGCTGAACGATGTCACCAATCTGAGCCAGCGCTGTGAAATTGGCTGCATTCACCGATCCAAATTCTACGATCTCATCGTCCACTCGAATTCCCTGGGAACAAGCAAGGGGCAGCCATAGCCTGTGAACTCTTGTTTTTTTGCTCAACGTGGATAGGTTACATACTCAGAACAGAAGGCCTATTACGAATTATGCATCACTTATCACTAAATCACTTCGATAACCTATTTTCCTAGCTTGCACCATTGAACAGAGCATTTGAGGATCCAATAAATCTCCGTCCATGGATTTTTATATTTGTGTAGAAATATGAAATTATCGACCGAGCAAGGAGCGAAGATCGAGCGTACATCTCCGTTTCATATTGGGCACAAAAATGCTTTTGTATGTCAGGCGGTTCTCCTCTACAGGTCGCATTTCACGACCGATTCTCGTGAAATTTTGTGAGGAGGTTCGATAATTCTTTAGAATTTTGCTTTTTGCACATATGTAATTACCGGCTTTTGGAATAAGAAGGGTAGAACAGCTCTGAGAGTTTGAAATTCTTGTGTTGAAGATATGTACCTACACGAACATAAAAATCCATGGAATATATGGCGACTTAGTGTATCCCTCATGACTGGAAAATTGGCGGTATAACTGAAGTGCTCTTAATTAGAATGATTAAAAAATATACTCATAATCTCAATGGCCAGTGCATCGCTGCCATGCATTTCAAATAGGTAAATGCATATAATGCTTACTGAAGTGGATTCTTCCGTGATCGAATGAAGTGTGAATTCCAAGTACTCCTATCTTAAGCCGACACTACTTGTAACGGAGGTCATTTCTGAAGGAAAAGTGTACATTTTCTTCCAGTCTGGGGTGAAGCGTTAGTCTGAAAGAGCGACTGTGAATGAAGTTCGAGAAGGTAAGACTTACTTATAGGACTAACTTTGAAGTACATACAATTTAAGAAGATTTAAAGAAAAACAATGTTACTAGGATTTAAAAGATAGGATTGCGGGGCATATTTAGGTAATCTATAATTTACATGAATCTAATACATTGTAAAAAAAGCAGACTGACTAGAATTGATTTTAAACTAATTAAAAAACTAATATACTAAGAAAATTGCCTAAAACATTAGTCTGCATAAAAAAATTAGTCTCTTGAGGATTGTCAAGTATGGTTTCAGTGCTTTCAATATGCTTTGCATGGAACGATCGGTTTTTTATTGCAAGTTGTAATGCAGAGCACAATTTAGTCTTTTAAATAATCTAATAAATATATTGTTTACTTTCAGCTTAGTAAGAATAGACTACAACAATGCTGAATTCCATAAGGCTTCTTATGTTATCCTGCCTAGCATTAACCTATGCGGCGAGCGAACTGTGCAACGTTCCAGCCTGTGCATCTGATTACAAACTATTGGCCGTGCCCTGGCACAGCGGCCAATACATAATCTGCCGAGACCAACAAGGATTTTTGCGGGAATGCCCTCCCAGCAGTTACTTTGATGAAACATCCGAGAGATGCCTCCCGGGCACGGCAACGCTCAAATCTTGCGTAGAAAACAGAACTCTAAACATTCTATCCAATATGGCATCGAGACTGGATGGATTGAAACACAAAGACATCACCGTTGATGAGGTTATAGAAAACATTGTACACTCTTTAAAAAAAGAGTCGGATAATGTGAAGACCTACAATGAGAAATCGTACCGCGCGGGTAACATTTCACAGCAGTGTCGGAACCACAGCGTAACCCCAGTGGTCTGCCCCGAGATAGAGTCAGCGGACGGCCTCTTGCCGCACCCGGACGACTGTCAGCTGTTTTACTACTGCGTGAGCCCCACTCTCCCGCCAGTGTGCCGAGACTGCCCCGCTGGCCTGCATTTCAACCCGGTCAAGCATGTATGCGATAACCCGGAAGAGGCGGGCTGCGCCGCTAAGCCTCCGGGCAATAACAACAATACCACCACCGACGTTCCTACCACCGGGAAAACATCACCAACTATTCTCAACTGATGTGTTGAAAAGCAGTTCTTTCAAAAAAATTGGCATGTCATTTTGACGGTACGCAATAAAGTAGTAATTGAAATTAACTTTTTCATTTCAGTGATTAATAATATATATAACTAATAATAATAATAACTAATATCACACCTACTGTCTTGACATTAGCCTGACTCGCCACATGGGATCTAGGTTCCATGCCAAGACGTTCCTTATGCACAGTTACAACATCACGTCAAATTACACTGGACGAAAACATAAATTTCAAAACTGTATAACTCGGTAACTTGACACCTCAAAGAAAAAAAATATTAACTTTTTAGTCTCGGAAAACACATGGGGATTACGCTGGCTAAATTAATGTACTGGCCGTTATGACAACCTGTATACTTATACCATCAGTAGCTGCGGTTGTATTCTTTCAGAACACCTATCCCCTGAACCCGTTCATGCAACACTTTATCAGTTACATAAGTGCATTCCGTTACGAAAGCATGCTGCTCCAGGGTTCAGAATGCATGTAAAACTGTAGGGTTAAGCCCACCCGGGTTGGCACCATCGCATTGAATGAAAATATGGTCGAAGTGGCAATGAAAAAGTCTATCCAGTTCAATATAGCTGTGCTCATGTAAGGATACTCATTTCATGAGCACTCCATTTCCAAAACGACCCGACCTTGGCTAGTTTATAAGATGTGCCTCTTTCTAGGACTTCCATGCATAAAACAACATTTTGACTCACAGCATTCTCAGCCGGGGAGCCCGCGCTCACAAAGTTGACACGGACAATGGCTTTCAGCTCTCGTTCATCGATTCTCAGATTATTGGCGGCCGCCACCACCCCGGCGATCCGGCTGTCGTGAGCGCCACCGCGCGGGCGGTGAGACTCGTCCGCGCCCGTGTCCATGGGCTCCGGTCCCGGGTCCCGCGAGCCGCTCGCTCCGTGCGCTCCGTTGAGCTTCGCGTGAATCAAGTGGATGCCCTTCTCGATGTGCTTCATTATTGACTTGTGGTCATTTTGGAGGCCTGGAAATAAATATTATTCATCAGCACATGGTGAAATGATTTCATGATAAACTCGATTTTCATAATTTAGCTTAGCTTGCCTAAATTTTTCAATCGTCATATATTATTTATCGGCCTGATACGACAAATTCATGTTTGTCAAAAGGCGTAAAAGCACAATAATCTGACTAAAATTTTCTGTCCATATGTGGACATACTATATCGGATGGATAAGCAGACGCGTAAATAAATCCGCTGAGTAGTTATCTGGCTGTTTATTAGACTATTGAAAAATGAGCCCTAAGTTATTTTGGAAGCAAAAATGCAAAAAAAGCAGCAGGCTTGTTTGTGATTGAACTCATGCAATCCCTGAAAAATTTTCAGCACTAGCTACAGTGCTAGCTCCTTTCAGTGGTTCGACAGAGGTATTTTTCTTAAGTAAAGCTTTTATGTTTAGTTAAAGAAATGCTTAGCATAGATATTCCTCGTGCTGTGTAGGTCCAGCACTCAAAATTAAATTATAAGTGGTCTCGTGGCATTTCATCCCGTGCATGTTGTGCATGGCAAGAAACATGGCATTGCGGATGCAAGGGATTTGTCATTCAGGTTCAGATTCCAGGCAAAACTGAAAGTCCCCTTTCGTAGGTCTTACGCGGTGCACGTTAAAAGGTATCGAATTAAACCTCAATATGGTTGCACGTAAGACAATATTATAGCCCACCTTTAAAGCGGGATACTCACAGATAATGCGGTGTCGGGCGTGTCTCACTTTATAGACATCAACGTCGGTGCGCGGGAAGCCGTCTGCATCCACCAACGACTCTGTCATGGTCACGCCTTGGGTCTGAAGCACAGCGGTCAGCTCCTGGGGGAATCGGGATGTGATATCATTGTATTAGCACCGCTATTGGGGAAGGCAGAGCAGGTCATAAGGTACTGTGGTAATAAAGAACCGATTTTTGATCTGATCTTGCAACTATCATTTTATTATTAGGATTTCTTTTAATGGCAGGGAAATTTAAAAATACTAGTTATAGGGTTTTTGGCAGGTGTGTATTTTTTTAAGTGTGTCCGTCTTGAAAATCGATCTTTCTGAAAATGACCACTGAGCAATCAACGAGGTTAAACTCTTGTACTGTAAATGAGCATTGTATAATCGAGTCTATTAGCTGTTTGCTATCAAATGTGCCAGTAAGTAATCAGCCACCCCAGTTTCTATTTTTCTAAGCCAGACTATGATTCGATAAGTATTCGATATGGTCGTTATGGAGCGGGGAGCCGAAAGTGTGGGAAATTACATTATAATTAAATGCGGAGCAAGCACTATGAAATCGCGTCGACTCGCGCAGGAAATGTTAAGCGCGCTTGTGGAATAAAATATAACATCGGGTGAAATTTACAAGACTGCGCCATTCTTAGCTTCTAGCTGGATATCAGAGATGGTAGAGTGGATTTTTAGAAGCATTTTTGGTCAAGGAACATAGGTACGGAAACAAAGTTTTCTATCCAAAATTTTTTTTTGAAAATATGAAATCCCGTCAGCAATATTAACGTTCGTTCTGTATTCTGACGCGATACAATATGCGTCGATGCGACGACGATGGCGGCGCGCGATGCAATATTAACGTTCGTTCTGTATTCCGACGCGAACAGGTCAAGTTGACAAATTCATATTGCAGGTAAAATGTTGCCATTATGTAATTTCCCATAATTTAGGGTAAAATTAACAATTTCTGTACTCGCATTGCTCCAAAACCGACTTAGCCGCCCCGACATTACATGTTGGTGTGCGTCATCCCTAGAGTGTTTTTTAGAAGTGCGGAGACGAAAGCTCGCGCAGGAGGTCCTGAGCGGAGCGAAAGGTATGACTCATGTGCTTGCGTAGCGAAAGTGCCGACCAAGCGAGTCTTTCGGCGTAGCCATTAACTTACCTGCCTGGGCTTCGAGGTGCATTTAAAAAAGGCTTTTTTTAAGCTTATTTAGCTTCACGGAATATATCATTTGGCGTCTGGCAACACTTTTCGGTTGCAATGTTGGCAGGTGATTAGTGAGTGGTGCAATTGGACGCGGTGGAAATTATTAAGCGGATTTCATATTTTTAAAAAAATATTTTGGATAGAAAACTTCGTTTTCGTACCAATGTTCCTTGACCAAAAATGCTTCTAAAAATCCACTCTACCATCCCTGATATCCAGCTAGAAGCCAAGAATGGCGCATTCTTGTAATTTTTTCCATAACATCATTGCAGGCAGTGAGGCCGTCAGAGGAAAAGAGGTCAGAGGGACCAGCAAACCTGAATCTCTTGCTCGATGTGCTCTTTCGTCCGCATGAAGCGGAGCACCTGGTCACGTGTGGGTCCGTCCATGCTCGCCACCACCATCGTACGTGTATTCGATGGAACGTGTGCGTGCTAGATGGCAATCTACAGAAGTTTTTAAACCTTACAAAAAAAAGGAGTATCGCGCAATACACTTTTTTTTTTTTTTTTGTTTCTTTATCCAATGGACAGGCAAAAGCTTTCGCTATACAGCCTTCTCTTTATTGTATCTTATGGATTGTAGTCAATTCTGGAGTGTCATGTAGTTAAATACTTTCTATTGTCTCATGTATATATAGAAATATGGGTTCAAAGTTGGTCGGTTGACTTAATATCTTTTTCAGGTCGAGCGGGATTTTTTCTCTTTCTTTGTATGTAATTTCTAAGCATTTATATAGTTTTTCTCTTTGCTCATCAAAAGCACAGCAATGAAAGAAGAGGTGGTCCAGGGATTGATCAGCTAAGTTGCAGTGTGGGCATACGGCGGTGTCGATAAGGTTTAATCTGTAAAGATGGGATTGAAAAAGACAATGTCCGAAACGTAGACGACAAATTGTTGTATAATATTTTCTTCTTTTTGGTAAGGTTTTATTGAACCAAGGTGTTTTCCCAACTAAATCGTTTATTTCGGCGTACCAACGACCCGTATTGGACATTTTCCATTGTTCGGTCCATTCGTGGATAATTTCCTGTTTTATTTTCGCTACAAATTCCGATTGCGGTAGGGCAACATTCTTAATATGGCAAATATTCAGGTTGCTGTCAGCTATCGTTCTAGCTAGATAATCTGCTGAGTCGTGTGGCTTCAAATTTATGTGGCCGCGAATCCAGAAAAAACATATTTCGTAGCCTTGCTGTATCAAGGAAAAGTGGTTATCCCGTATTTGGTGTATGACATAGTGAGTATTGGCATCTAGTTTCGTATTCTGTAGGGCTCTATGAACGCTCATGCAGTCGCTTATTATTATCCACGTATAGTGTTGTTGAACTTCGATGAACTCGAGTGCGATTTGAATTGCCAAAGCTTCAGAAGTGTATATTGATGCAGAACTAGGAATCTTAATGCCATAACCTCTCTTGGTTGTCTCGTCATAGATCGCGCAGCCGACCCCACGAACTGTTTTCGAACCATCGGTATATATTCTTCTGTAACCTCTGTAACTTGAAATTTGTTCTAAAAATTCTTCTTTGCACTCCAAGTTTTCGTCTATTTGAATTGGAATTCCGTAGAATTTGCTGTCATATTTTCCCAAATAGCAAGGAAAGTTGAAATTGGCTTGTATTTCATATTCATTTTTGTAATGTAATATATTTGAAAAGTCTCTCAGGATGTAAGGATGATGACTAGGATCGGATGGGATGGAAAGGAGATGTTGAATTTTGGTAAACAGAGGATGATTTGATATGGATAGAAGCTTTAACAAAAATTTTAATTTCAGATATTTGAAGCGGATTCTCAGTGGAGGAATGTTACATTCTACTTGCATGGATACTATGGGAGTTGACATCATCGCTCCAGTTATTAAACGTAAGCTTTTATTTTGTATTTTTTCCAGTTTCTCTATAAGTTTCCAATGATGAGAAAAACATAGAAAACCATATTCAAAATGGCTACGTATCAAAGATTTAAAAAGCATTATTAGGATTTTCGGATCCGCGCCCCAATAGGTGCCCGCTAAGGACCTCAAAATGTTGTATGATCTTAACGCTTTGTCTGCTATGCCATCGACATAAGAGTTCCAAGATAAGTTACTGTTAAATATTATTCCTAAAAACTTAACGGTTTCAACTACCGGAAGAAGAGTGTTATTGTAGAAGACTTCGGCTTTTAATTTGTATTTATTTTTACTAAATATAACAACTTTGCTTTTCTCTGGGCTTATATCTAAATTTAACTCAGTAAAATATTTATACAAATTCTCCATGGCTTTATTTATACAAGTCAATGTAGTCGCTCTATCACCAATGGAACAATAAATAACCAAATCATCTGCAAATTGGAGGTTATTTACATCAAATCCTAGTTTTGAGTTTAATTTGTGAATATAAATTATAAATAAGAGGGGACTTAATATCCCACCTTGAGACGTTCCCCTATAGGAAAATCTGGGACCAAAAAGAGAGTTGCTGTCTTTCACATATACTTCCCTGCCATTTAAAAAATTATATATCCAATTTATTAATTTTGCTGGAATGCCCAAAGAGTTCAAGATCGATGCAAGTGTAAAGTGATCGATGTTGTTAAATGCGCCGACGACATCTAAAAAAACACACACGGTATCGTGATTTAATGAGAAAGCTTTTGAAATATCCAGATGTAGATGGCTGAAACTTTCTCTAGCGGATCGACCCCTCCTAAAACCAAATTGATTGCTAGGTAAAATGTTGTTTCTTTCTATAAAAAATTCTAAACGTTGCTTAATTAACTGTTCAAAAATTTTTCCAATGCACGAAGTCAATGCCACAGGTCGATAAGAATTTGCATCGTCTTTACTTTTGTTTGGTTTAAGTATTGGGATGAGACAATCTATTTTCCATTCCCATGGAATTATGGAAGTACACCACAGCTTATTAAGCGTGTTTAAAAATATTACCAGACTGTTGTGGTTTAAGTGACGTAGCATTTTATATGGAATCATATCTAATCCACATGCAGTATCTCGTCTAGAATTTAAGGCAGATTTCAGTTCTTGTAAAGTAAAATATTTTGTAAGGTACTCATTTTCATTATTGTTAGGAACAGAACTATTGATTGAATGTAGTTGATTTTCAACATAATCGGGTGTATACTTTTGCAAAAAATCATTAATCCAGTCATGATTTGTGTTGTGACTATTACTTTGGTAGGTATTATTAAATTTTTTAATAGTGTTCCAAATTTTAGAAACGGGTGTATATCTGTTAAATGATTCACATAACCTTTGCCAGCTTTCGCTTCTTTCTCTTTTTAAAATGAGTTTTTTAAGTGCTTGCAATCGTTTGAATTCTATGTAATTTTCGTCATTACAATTTAGTTTAAATGTTGCATATGCTTTCCTGGAATTTTCTACAGCTGAGCTGCATTTTTCATTCCACCAGGGAACAGAAAGTTTGGGTTTTGAATGCCGAAAAGTGGAGTTAGGTGTGGATGAATGCTTCCGTTTGGGTATAGACTTCTCAATAGCTGCATTTAAAATATTACAAAAAGAATCATAAGATTCTATTGGGTTAAGATTATCAAAGTTAAAATGTTCGAGCTCTCTCGAAACTAAATCTGAGTATATTTTCCAATTTACGAGTCTAAAGTTTGGATGCTTTGGAAAATTGTTTGCAGTCTCTTGATTGTTGTATGTGTTGTTGGCTAATAATATTTTTGTTATTGTTGGCAGGTGATAACTTCCGAGAGGGTCATCATGGACCGTCCAGTTACAAGACAATGCTAAAGAAGAAGATACCATTGTGAGATCGAGTGCATTTGGCCGCCATCTACTGGAACCAACTGTTGTCACTTCACCGTTATTCAAAAGAACAAGATTGTTGTCATCAATTATTTCCAAAATGTCCCTTCCACGTGAATCAGTGTTATTGCATCCCCAAAAAGTGTGATGAGCATTAAAATCGCCCGCAATAATCGTTGGCTCAGAGATATTTTTTACTAATCTATCGAACTTACTTTTTGTGAAAGGTGGAGTACAATTCGGGGGACTGTATAAACTAACTATAGTTACAAATTTGTTGTTGTAAGATAATTTGATAGCTATATTTTGTATCGAGTTGTCACTTGTGGTGATAATTTTTGTGTAGCTTAGACTATTATGAATTAATATTGCTACTCCATTGTGTGAATTTCCAGAATCAGATCTTTCCAATTGATATCCTCTAAATTTACAACGTTGTTGTGGTTTTAACCAAGTTTCAGAAATTATTGCAATATGTATATCATTTTCATATAAAAATTGAGTGAGAATATGTCGATGACATAGCAAACTTTGCGCGTTCCATTGTACAACATTCAAAGTAGACATTATATAACAGGTTTATTTTTTCTAATAGAGTCGTGAATAACGCTTTTTATGTTTTGCGCAGAGATAGGAGCCTCGCCAGTTTTGCTCATTGTTATAACTTTTACAATCATTTCGAGAAGTATGTTCATTGCTTTTTCAGAGTTTAACAAATTATTCAGGATAGAGTCGACTGAATTTTCTTTATTCGTGTGTAATATTTGGTTATATTTTAGTTGCGTATTATAATTTTTTTCTGTTTGATCTGTGTTAGTGGTAGGTAAGGAAGGGAATGACTTTTCATTAAATAATTCATTGTATTGAACTTTTCTGGTTTTATTTTTGTTTTCTTCAATTTTCTTCTTTTTTATAGGGCATAACCCTGATATAGCGACATGATTACCTTGACAATTATAACAGGTAGCATTGGCATGCTCCGTAGAGCAATTTCTATAATTGTGCCCTTCGCAACTGCATATTGAGCACCTCTCTCCGTTTTTACAATATTTTGATATGTGCCCAAAGCGCAAGCATCGGAAGCACTGTTTTAAACGGGGTATGTATTGAGCCACTCTAAATCTCCATAAGTTCATGTCAATATAGTCCGGTAGAGTATTTGATGCAAATGTAATGGAAATAGTAGGAGTGGGTTCTAGTTGGAAACCATTTTCATTCTTTACTTTACGCATGAATCTTCTTACTGATATAATTTTTTTTGTGCTTGTTATGTTGGTAAAAATTTTATGATTGGATAAGTTGGTAGGGACCGAGGTGATGACACCAGTGGTTTCAGTTGCAGATGCAGGTATGGAAGCCTTAAGCTTGAATTGATCCAAAAAAGTTTTGTTACCGAGAGCTGCATTGGCTAGCTCTGGTTTTTCAAATATTGCGCCTATTTTGTATCGATTTATCCTCTTGAACTGTTTGATGCCCTTAATGTATCTTTTGAAAGAGTTTGATAAGCTCATAATATCTCTGTCTCCAATCGGCTTGTTAGGTTCTGTGCTTTCTATGAATACGATAAAATCCAGTGCTCCCGAATCCTCAGGGTATGCACGGGTGTAGTCTTTAATGAAGAATGGTTGGTACTTATCGAGTGAATTCAATTTTGATGTAGTAGCTGTGGTGTTGATGTTGAGCTCAGTAGTTCCCGCCTGTTCCACAAGATCATCTTTTCCCGCCAAATTTTCACAGTCCGATAAATCGGACGAAAGTGACTCCTCTGGAGACCTCTTGTCTTCCTTTTTCCGTTTCCTCTTCGCCTTCATCTTCTCGACCGGTTTTCCGCGAAGAAAGACCACAAACAAACGAATTGGCAAATAAAAACTCGATAGCAAAAAAATCTCGACTTGTTCGGATTCCCGCCAAAACCGAACTCCGCGCAATACACACTCAAACAAAGCACAGAATTCAGTATGTCAAAACTGTCAAAATCTGACAGTCATCTGTGCTGCCAGCTGCCATATTTGTGTTCCTAAAATGGGATGAATAAGACATCGAGTTCAGGTATCCAATAGGTTTCCTTCCAGACCTTCTTTTTGCTCGTTAAAAAATTTATCGTGCATTCTACCCAAACTTATTTCAGAAAAATAAACCAACATATTATCCCCAACAACAAATTCTTCCCCTTAATTTACCATATTGAATAAGGTAAATTCTAGCATTATATAATATGGAATTGCAACATCGTCGACAACGATATTCTAGCTTCCCGCACTCAGCTAACCAGCATACAATTTATTATTGACAGCAGCTGTCAGCTCCAGAGTAATATATATTTTCTATGGCTCTAGCCAAAATAAATATTATAACCTAAAAACAACATAAAACTGCAAAATAGGCTAAGAAACTAAATCTTTGCAAACAAATTCTTGTGCAAATTTCTGACAGGATGGCCCCACGCATGAATAAAAACAACGAGAGTGACAATCCATGTTTTAAGGTAACATAGTATTTTTTACAAACCACCAACTACTTACTTCGTGAGATTTTTTCATGCTCTTCCGTCAAATATGTAAGGAACAAAGTTTCCCAGAATAACTATTCAACTGTAAGTACGGCAACTAATATTTTTGTACTTATTAGTGTGACCGTTTTTGTTGCTGAGGCAACAAAACATGACCTAATAAAGTAATTATTTTTTTCCTCTGTAAATTTTTCTTTAAAACTAGTGCCATACTTTTACTTTCAATTTAATCTTCAATACCAACTACCAACTGACTATTACAGTCAGAATGTTGGTGTGAGTGAATATTGCACAAATAATCTTTGTATGACACGTGTCAACAGGAGCAGGAGCAATCCTACGAGTGTCTGAACAAGAACGGATTCAATCAAGCGGCGTGCGAGCGCTATTTCGATAACTACAATACTTGCAAGAAGTTTTGGGTAAGTATTCCCATTATGTTTGTGTATGTACGTTTGTGAGTTATTGTAATTTGCTTGTCTAAAAATACACAAAAGTTGTTCAGCCAGTTGAGCCCTACTGTTTCGCCATTGTGTCTTGTATTGGAGACCTTAGCTTTGAATCCTAGGGTATGTACTCCTTTCCTATATGAGATTGAAATATACACTTTCCGATAAAGTATAGTCTTATATTTTTTTGTATTCATAATAAGCACTTATTAGCAAACATGATTATCGGAAAACCTTAACATGAAACCATTTCATGATTTAGATTAATAAAAGTTGGTCCTTGCCATTGAAATTCAAGCCTTTAACTGGTTTGTTTTTTTTTTTAAATGGGCTCACCCATGGCCTGAAAACAACTGTAGGTCCCTTTGTGTACTTATGAGGTGGTAGGGTTAAACCGGAGCGCAGGTTTGTATTATCGCATTGGATGAAATGAGATGAAGGGGCAATGAAAGATTGCCTATGATTGGACAAACACCTCTCCAATTTTCCTCCAGTCCTCCCGGCCCTCAGTCGTCGTCTCTTTGGCTGACGTGGCCAGCCCACTGCCATTTGAGCTTAGCCTCCCAGTGTCCAATATCGACTACTTTGGTACTCTTGCCTCACAAGCACCATATCCAGTAGCGATATACCCAGCATTGCTCGCTTCATTGCTCGCTGGGCAACTTTCAACCTTTGGACAACGGCAACCGTCTACAGATATCGAAGTGGCAAACACTTTTGTAAATATAGACTGAAAACATTTCCAGTGAAGTATCTTGCCCATTCTTCTTCGGTGTGACTGTTGAACTCGTTAACGATAAAATATGACAAATTCACTACTGCCTATGGATGATTAATAAGCAATGAACCTAATTACATCGGTAATGCAGTGTTTGGGCCGATATGCCAGTAGGTGGGGTCCAGTTCCATAAAAAAAGGTAATTTAGGTCAGCAGTACCTACTCAACCCGCAGCCCTCAGGAATTTTAGTGCAGACCTGGAAAAAAATCATAGAGTAAATTTTAATTTAAATTGTATGTTCCGAGCTCGTATATAGCCAAACTTTCCATGTCACCCGTCATGTCCGAGTCACTAACATTGCACCCACAAACACGAACCAATCAATTTAGTCATTCGGCCCTTCAAAAAACTTCACGTCTCTCTGTTGGCCCTGGGTTGAGTACCGCTCATTTAGATAAATAGCAAATTTAATTTTTAGAGGGCTCGGTAGTTAAATTCTCCGAAAATACATCAGCTTCAAAGTGATCAAATTCATTTAAAAATTTAGCATTAGATGCATAGGTCTTTGACAGACTACCAGCCATAAGACTAGGTACCATAAGAACTATGGGACCTCTTGTAGATTATTAAGCTTTCTTAAATTGTCTGGTAGCTCATTGCCTATCTTTATATATGCAGTGTATTTTTTATAAAGGTTCACGATCAAGGACTGGACATCCTGCTTCAGACAATGTATTATTTTCAAAATCTACTTGCACTGCATTCCAAAATGCGTATATTGCGGAGAATTCACAATGTATGCATACACGACTGTTCCGAATTGCTCTTGTTCACTCCTTTGAACGTCATTTGGACGTATGGGACGTGACTCTAGACCGCACACAGATCGTACAAAGCGCTCACGGTTGAGAGCATATGCGCTGTTGAGAAATGGCTGTCATTGAGCTGTCATTAAGTGTGTTTATCTGTAGTTCTCTGATCATATGAGCTTATATTCCGAAATAACGAAGGCTTTTCGCCGTTGGTCTAGTTAGACAATTCTAGGCCTGGAATAACCACTCTCGAGACATACAAGGCATTTTCGAGGTAATTAGGTTAGGCTCTGACACATGTCTGCTCAAATTCGTTCCGATTTGATATTGTGCGATTGTGGCTATGAGCAGTGATATCAATTCGGAACACAATTATTCACTGTATTCGCTTTATCTGCGATATTTGCAATGTCCGCATTTCGGAATGCAGGGTTGAATTGCTTCAAAGATACCGTTGTATAACCTCAAATTGATGTCTCTGCTGTTCACCAGATGGCTCTGATTCACCATATCAATCATACTTAAAGATGTTTTTGATTGTTGAAAGATTGTTTCTGACTTCTGATTACTGAAATACTGCAAACTGAGTTAAGGAGTTACTGAGTTAGTAGAAAACGTATATTCTTGTGTTTATTTTTATTCACTTTTTAGGTATACAGTTTATTGTTTAAATTACACTTACTTTATGTGCTTTTCATATTTCCATATTATTATTTCTGCTTAATTATACGCAAGTAGTGTCTGCTTTAGTGGAGTGTACACAAACTTTAAATTCTATAAGTGTGCATATTATTTTGTCTCATACGTGTATAACTCTGTTGTGGAACCATAATAAATAAATAAATAAATAAAAAAAAAAAGATTGCAAGTGGTGAAATAAGTCAGTTATCAAATGACCTTGGTCTACTTGCAGGGTCAAGTAGCGAGGGATCGGAGGTACAAGGGCATCAAGCCGGAGATGCCTGGTCTCGAGGAGCGAGCGAGAATGAAAGAAGACTTCAAGGCGAGGCTTCAGCACAGGGAAAGTTGATTGAAGAATAGACAATTAAAAAGAACTTTAGTTTTAGTAGTTGTACAGTTTTATGAATCGAAAATACTATGTATATCTCAAGATATTATTTAATTTATTAATCCGTTTTTTCATAATGTAAGAGATTTATTAAAAATAAAAAAAGATGCATGCAAACAAAAATAGATTATTTAGCATTATCAAATTGATCATGAGCTACGAGCCAGTGGCGCGGGAACTGGCGTACCAGAGTCCTGAGTTCAATACCGACATGCACCACTGTCTTTCTCTTTCCGGGTTCGATAAGTGCATTTCGTCACGAATGCGAGCTGCTCCATGGTTCGGAATCCATGTAAAACTGTAGGTCCCCTTCCCCTACTAGGTGGTAGGGTTTAAGCCCGCCCGGGTTGGTACCATCGCATTGGATGAAAGGATGGTCGAAGCGGCAATGAAAAATTGTCCGTGTTTTCCATCTAGTTCAATGTAGCCGTGCTCATAAAGGGAAGGTCCTGGCATGGCACTAAATTCCTTCGGGAATGTGGTGTATTGGGCTAATATCATAACGGTAGTTGTGTGGTATTAGCCATTCATGGCAGGTCGCATAAAAAAAAAAACAAAGTGGTAGAACGTTTACAAATTGATCAATTGGTTGAAATGATTGATCTGATGCCAATCTTGCATCAGTCATTAGCGTGTGATTAGTCCTTGTCTATCAGTCAATCGGTATGTACGGACAGAGTACTAGTTCGTTCATTTCAAACGTATTTTGTTCATATGGATTGACCAGATTCATGACATTTTGCATTCTTTATATTATTTTGTATCTGACCAATCGCTTATATTTTTTTTTACTGATTGGTCACTCAATCATCAATGATCATAAAATAGTGCCAAATATAGTTGTTCACTTGCATTTTAACACTCTCCTGATCGGAGGGTTCCAAACTATTGAGATGATTCGTTTTGTTTATTGGAATAATTCAGACAAGACCAAATTATTTAAGTAACTGAAAAATGTACACCTTACAACATAAGTCCTCAGACGAACAAATAAAACCGGCCAAGTTCGTGTCGGACTCGCACACGAAGGGTTCCGTACCATCGTACAAGATTTAACACAAAAAAATCGGGTTTTTTTTATGGGGCCCCTTTAATATTTATATATTTTTAATTTTACATATTTGTTGTTGTAGCGGCAAAATAAATACACACTCTATGAAAATTTCAGCTGCCTACCTATTGCGGTTCATGAGATTCAGCCCTGTGACGGACGGACGGACGGACGGACAGACAGACGGACGGACAGCGGAGGCTTAGTAATAGGGTTACGTCCTTTGGGTACGGAATCCTAAAAATGACGAACTAAAATGGTTCCTCCATACAAAATTGCTCGGGATTTTTTTACGATATATGAAAATATATTTTTTTTTAAATACAATTTCAAATTTTTTTTAATTCAGTTCTCGATACTCATTAACACCCTTAAAGGCTGTAGATGAATTCAATTACAGCCTGTATATGTAATGCAACTACTTCAATCAGCTTTAAGTGTGTATCTTTTTAATTAAATAATCATCACAGATACGGACCATTTCAATGTGAGAATCTGAATACGTACATATTAACTAGTTTGCATAAACATTAGTACAAAATTCACACGTTTCCTAGTTTGTAAGTTTCCGGATGTTTGTCAAAAGGAATTTCAATTGACATCTTTCCTGGAAGATTTTAGGAAACATGTAAGTTGACTGACTCTCGTCAGGATACTTGTGAGATGAGATAGCAAGCAAATATACTGCACTGAATACTTCATCTGGGTTACCCGATTCACCGATTGTCAAATCAAAACTACAAATCAGCTGATGAGTTTTTGCCGCGATTTTGTTCAATTCCTTGTACGAGTATAATAAAGTAACCTTATACCGCCTTTATTAGTAGTATTTTTGACAGCTAGAAATACCGAGCGGCTCGTAGCCTAGTGGCGCGGGGACTGGCCTAGCGTACCAGAGGCCTGGGTTCAATACCGACATGCACCACTGTCTTTCGCTTTCCGAGTTCGATAAGTGCATTTCGTCACGAATGCGAGCTGCTCCATGGTTCGGAATCCATGTAAAACTGTAGGTCCCCTTCCCCTACTAGGTGGTAGGGTTTAAGCCCGCCCGGGTTGGTTGAAAATATGGTCCGTGTTTTCCATCCAGTTCAATGTAGCCGTGCTCATAAAGGGAAGGTCCTGGCATGGCACCAAATTCCTTCGGGAATGTGGTTTATTGGGCTAATATCATAACGGTGGTCGTGTGGTATTAGCCATCCATGTCGGTTCCATAAAAATCAATCGCCTTAATTAATCGGGGTCGTAAGTTGCGTGTTTCTAATTTTTTTTACAATGGCAACATCCGTTAAGATTTGTTTTTGTTTTTCGCCAAGAAGTTCGGATTACCCTCAAAATCATGACAGGAGTTAGTGTAAATAAATATGTACCGCAAAACAATAATAAACAAATGAATTAATGCGATAACGGGACAGTGCCGGATTTACCAGCAGGCTGAGTAGGCTGGAGCCTAGGGCGGCAGATTTTAGGGGCGGCAAATTTGGGGCAGATTTTTTTTCATGCTACCCATGCCGAAAGTAAATACGGCCCATGCCGACCGCATTTGAGGCCGGAGAGAGCGACTTTTATAGCCTGTTAGAGCCACAGAGCGCCTGTAATTTTATTCAAGCAATTCTACATGTCATACATTTCACCACCGCCAATTTTAATCTTCAATTTGCGTAGTCGCGTTTGGTTGCGGCGTGATATCGAGTGTCGAATTGACTGCACGAGAAAAGTGTATTTTTTGTAAATATCTATTTTTGTGAATATTGTTCACAATACAATATTAATTACGGGAAAGAGTTGTTTAATTAGGAACAAAAATAAAGTTACAAGTTCATTAACAAATAAATAGTAATTAATTTGATTGTGAACTAGGCTATGGAATTGTAGAGGTCGGTAGGGGTGGCAAAATTTGAATAGCCTATGGGCGGCAAATGTGTAAATCCGGCGCTGTAACGGTAATAAAACTGTGTTTCGCGATGAATAACGTTCAATATTAAAACTATTTTGTGAACAGCGTTTTTTCTGATGCTTCAAATGTATTGCAGTGATTATTAGTGAAAGCTATATTACAAGTGGACATGAATAGCTAAACCAATGGCTGTTCTTCGTTTCTGGTTTGGTTTCCACGTAAAACTAGGTCTCATTTCTTACAAGGCGGTAGGTTCTTCCCGCCGAGGCTGGAACCAGGGCATTGAATGAAAGATGGTATAAATTGCAATGAAAATTGTCCGTGTTTGCACCTAGTTTCCAAGAGGCGTTTTAGGCTAACATGCTAGTAGGTGTGGTATTGACAATCCATGTCCAGTATATAAAAAAACCGCGCTACTTACAATATAATCAAGTTTTATGGATGATATCAGTATCTAGGAATATGTATGGTAGAAGGTGACGTATGAGAACTAATTTTTTGTAGGATTTAGTAAAAACAACTTTAGCGTGTTGTAAGGTATTGATGGAAATATTCAAACTAATCGTGCATCAAAATCGCTTCAAAATCGGTTAAGTGGTTTTCAAGATATAAACGAACAAACAGACGCCAAACGTAGGTTTTTCTAACAGTAATTTAAACCCACGAGGAAAATCTCCGCATTTCCTCGACTTGGGAAAATGTTCAATCGGATTCCCTCAGTGCTCTATTGAATCGTATTATCGTAACAAAGACCTGTAGGCATATTCTTGGAATTCCGTGCTCAGGAATCAGGAATATTTAAGTCGAAAAAAACTGCTTTTATGGCGGTTGTCAAAGCGATTTTCTCGATGCAAAACCTTGAATAGTTGAAAGGCGTGCTCCTTCCTTCGAGGAAATCGCTCTGAAAACCGCTATAAAAGCGGTTTTATCGACTGTTGGATTCCTGATTCTTGAGCACGGAATTCGAAGAATAGGTGTAGCCAGACATTTGGCAACGAACAATACATCTACACGTGTGGTCGCAATGTGGAACGATAGGGCGCAATTCATTCGGACAACAGACTTTAGAACACCACAGAAAAGAAAAAGGAGACGTGGGTCAGCGAGGAAGAAAGGACTGGAGTCGTTACCGAAACTAGCCACTTTACATAGAACTCGCCGGCGAGTGAGGTCGTTTACAAATTTGCTCCGTGCCAACGAAACGTAATAACTGTACGCCTAGTCCCACATGTCACCTAAATTGGCGTTTACGCCAAACCGATCGACTAACGTTAACTCCGCACAGAGCTCCTAGTCCCAGTAGTCATCTAAATTGGCGTTCACGGAACTTCAAAGTTACGTAAAAAAGTCAAACTCCAAATCAAAAGTTTTAACTAGCTATTCTGTTGTTTTACTACTTTAGGCTGTCAAAGTCAAACTCGGACTTCCGATTTTTATGATAACGCGGAGTCGGCGTAAACGGCAACGTCGACGTATTTACGGCAACGGTGAGTAAGCTGTCAAATCAAACTCGGACTCGCAAATGTCAATTCGCTTAACGCCCACTGCACGCGCTCTTTGATTTCTCCATACATACGAAAACGCCAGTCGATCGGTTTGCCGTAAACGCCAATTTAGGTGACAGCTGGGACTACGGGCTCTGATGTGGCATTTGCATAGATCTATTGAAAAAGTACCCACCGTAGTACGTGAGGATGGATAAATGAAAATGGTTGATAGGTTTTCCTCGATAAGTACAGAGCGTACATTCCCAGATGCTGTATTCTTGGCAATGAGTGCTGGATCGCGAGTTCGGAGAGACGGAGCGAGGGTACACTACCTCGCTACTACAGCTGTATGTATTTTTGTATGAACAAACATTCAGGTCTAGTGTGTTACTTCATTAAAAAACACAGTTCTTGAATTAAATAGAATACTCGTAAAATTATGATTTTTTAAACAATGTTTATCTATAGTTGTACCAAGTACAAATAAAGTTGTACTTAACTTATCTCTCATCACTAACAAAAAAAGTACTCTGATTCAAAGACTATGCTTGCACGGATATTTTGCTGTCTCACCTGCTCAAGGAGACATTCTGTCAGTAGTATTGTACGCTGTCACCGACTGATGTTAGTTTTTCAAAGGTTTTGGCGCTGTCATTCGACGGATAAGCGCCGAAGTCTCGATGAGATAAAGCGCACTACAGAGCATGCCGTGAAGCAGAAAATCAGCTTCGTAGTTTTCTGCGAGACAGATGAGATTGATCCAATTTGTCACACATTACATGCAATGTTTAATTGTTTTTAATTCAGTTTAGTTTTTCATGTTCATTACTCGTTTGTGCTTATGTGTTGCGGCAAATAAAATGTCTTATTCTTATTCAGTCCGGGTAATAGGAGATACCCATCAGGCCCGTACCTGCACACAAAATAGTGCAGAAGACCCAGATGATGACAGAAAAGCGATTGACGCTCTGCAGGGCTAACCATAGCTGTCATCCTGTGAAAAAAAATTGTAAAGGTTTTTTTTTATATAACAGATGGCAGCTACTCAGGTGAAAACTTTTCACCCAGATTCTACGAATGCAAAAGCTGGGTGATTTTCGACGTAGTCTGAGCCAATAGAGCGCAGTCGATGCGCGGTACAATTTGCGAAATATTTTCATCGTATGTGCAGCGTATGATGTGCGAGTACTAACATACGTTCATTCAATACGTTGGGCCAATATATATTACGTGCAGTAGCTAATATACTTCCGTAAAGAATACTTGTTCGGGAATATCATTTTTTTACATATTGTAACCTTTATTGCGTATAGTAAGGGTTTAAATAAATTATATTCATAATTGTGAAATCACAATAATCTTAGTTTTTAAAACAACTTTAATAAAGAAATACATTGAAGTTGCATTCAAACATAGTTCGTATCAGTTTATAGCTTTCGAATATTTTTTTTAATTAAAAAAAAAAAGGTGAAAATGGTGCAATACAACGGTGGGAGATTTCTCTGCAAAGAAGGCAGCAAACTCAATCAAATCATCATTGCCGTTCTGAGTAAGTATTCTCTAATGTGTATTTCATTTCTTTTTCTTTTTTTTTATGTGACTGGACATGGATGGCTAATACCACACCTTCTGTCATGGTATTAGGTACACACCACATGGGAACTAGGTGCCATGCCAGGACCTTCCTTATACTTCGCTGGTCTATGTATATTTATGTTAACTATGTTTTTCTGTATGTATTCGACTGTTTGTTACGCAAATAAAATAAATAAATAAATAAATAAATATTGCACGGCTACATTGAACTGGATGGAAAACACGGACAATTTTCATTGCCGCTTCGACCATCGTTCATTCAATGCGATGGTACCAACCCGGGTGGGATTAACCCTACCACCTAACTAGTAAGTAAGGAAGGGGACCTACAGTTTAACGTGTAATCCGAACCACGGCCAGCCTCTCTCAATGGTCGAATGGTCCCCCATCCAAGACCGGACCGGACCCAGCGTTGCTTAACTTCGGAGAGCGATCGCCGAAGTGTCAAGCCACTGGGCTATTGAGATTTTTTTCGGGGTCATGCCTGCCCGTCAGTCCAAGCCTAGATAATAGACGAACAGATGATACATTCGTGTGTAATTCATTCCGTTAGTAGTCTATTTTCATAACCTCACTTGAGCAGGTGCAATCTATAGACTTTTTTCTTTCTTAGGGCCTTTTTCACCTACTGCTGTTTAGCTTAATCGCCACACATAAAGGGCCTTTTACAATCACTACACGTACAAGAAAATCAGCACCTTGGTAATAAAGGACCTTTAAGTGTCGATTAGATTAAGTTCGTAAAATAATTTTGACTAGTATTACATTGACGATGGCACTCTACACCAGATTTAGGTTAAGTTCAATATTCATAATTCAGAATCATAATTATTGTTTTTTTTATCTTTGTTTTTTTTATATTTATTTTTTACGTTTCTCCTTATGTTTTTCTTGCGAGCGGTGGCATTGATTAATCAACTACTTAAGTTTTAAACTTATTTTGTGACTGGCAAAATATGTTTGCCAGTTCTTATATGCATGGAAATAGAGTATGCGACATTTATATTTTTTACATAGACCTAGCATAACGATTCTTGACATGTTTAAGTGTAGGTTACCTACCTATAAATGCAATAAAACAATACAATACAATACAATATTAATATAAATCAGCACTTGGTGAGAACCAGGCTTAGCCTATAAATCAGCACCAGGCTAAGCTTGGTTCTCACCAAGCGCAGATTTATTTTAATCGACAATTAAAGGGACTTTATTATTAAAGTGCTGATTACCTTGAACTGGTATTGATTACAAGCTGCTAAGAAAGGTCCTTAATGTGTGGCGATTAAGCTAATCAGCAGTAGGTGAAAAATGCCTTTAGGGTCTCTTCCACCAAGTACTGAGTTGCGTTTGACAGATGGTATCGAGAGCGCTTTCGATACCAACTGTCAAACGCATACAATATTTTTGACAGGCGATATCAACTTCTCGACAGCGCGTACTCGATAGCGTTCGTAGTAGGGCTCCAGGTGCTTCTTTACAAAACCTACATCTGGGTCTTAGGGCCGAGTGCACGAAAGGACAAAAAATCAAAATCAACGTCAAAGCATGATTAAACACGCCACTTTGTGTGGACAGTAAGGAAGGAACTCTATGTGGTTCACTAAAAGTGACGTGTTTGAACATTGATTAACTCGGCCGTCTCTTCGTGCAACCGGGGCTTAGTGTGTGTATTGTATTGTTTATTCATCATCCATAGACAGTACACTGCACTCGGATTTGTCATATTTTAACATTAACCAGTTCAGCAAAACAAATCACAGCGAAGAAGAACTGCCAAGAAACTCCGCGGGTTTTTTTTCCAACGTCTACTTAGCTCCGATTGCACGAAGAGACGGCCGAGTTGATCAAAGTTCAAACACGTCACTTTTAGTGAACCGCATTAGACTAAGGGCCGACTGCACGAAACGACAAAAAATCAAAATCAACCTCAACGTATGATTAAACACTTCATTTCGTATGGACAGTATGGAAGGAAGTCTATGCGGTTCACTAAAAGTGACGTTTTTTTTATGCGACCTGACATGGATGGCTAAATACCACACAACTACCGTTATGATATTAGCCCAATACACCACATTCCCGAAGGAATTAGGTGCCATGCCAGGACCTTCCCTTTATGACGTGTTTGAACGTTGATTAACTCAGCCGCCTCTTCGTGCAACCGGGGCTAAGTTTACAAGAGCATTTGTCAATGGTTTAGCTATTCCATAGTTGAAAAAGTATTTTAGGCTTATTAATAAGAGTCGTATTCACTACGTATAATATTCACAACGTATAATCTTATTTTTTTCCAAAAAATTAAAACCATGCATAAATTATAATAGTCACAACGTATAATGTTATACGTTGTGCATGAGTTTAAAAATAAAATAAACTCTTTGCATCATGCAGAACGTATAATAGTCACAACGTATAATATTCCTAACATGAATTCACAAAAAAAGAAAACCATGCAGAACGTATAATATGCCAAGAAGCACTGCATAAAGCGCCCTAACAACGATACATTTAAGGCTGAAATTGCTACGAATCGATATCTGTTGAAGAGTAACAATTTGCTACAACGCTAATTGAGACGGTCGAAAAGTCGCGTGCGAGTATAATCTTTAATCTTATATCGATAAGGGCGCTTATCGTATGAAATATTTTAGGATTATATGATATGCATGGTTTTCTTTTTTGTTAAATAAAGATCATAACATTATACGTTGTGACTATTATACGTTATGCATGGAGAAATGAGTAATTTAATTTTTTGGACTTCTTCATGCACTACGTATAAGATTATACGATCTGCCGATTATACGTTGTGCATGGTTTTAAAATTTTCTTAAAATATGACATTATACGATCTGCATATTATACGTTATGCCGTTCCCCCATTAATACTACTAATAATAAATGATTTATTTCTCGCAATTGCACACATATGGTTATAGAGTTTAAATTCCTTAATACTAAATAAATAAAAATAAAATAAAAAATAAATAAATACACATTTTTAAAAGAAAAACATTTTTTTTTAAAACCATTCATAAATAAACTACTAGTAAGTTATTTTGGAATTTCAAACAAATTAAAGATTCATTGATGGTCTAGCTATATTTGAAACCTATAACGGTAAATATCGGACGCTCATATTCTGCGTTCTGTGTTATCCCCGCGCCCCTGAGCTGTGAGCCGTGCAAAACACACCACAATGACATGATTTAGTTGCGTGAGCATCCGCCATATTTTTCAGGCACAAGGCACAAGTGATCTGCGAATGAGTTGACATCAATTGACCCTGACAGCGTGAATTCTTCCATAGTTCCTCCCGGTCAGAGTAGGCAAGCCTACAAGTGCAAATTACAATCGCGCACGGAGGGTTCCGAATCAAACGATTAACTTTATATTATTTTGGCCTTGTCAGTGTCTTTCGCAGGCCCATGGCCTCTATAACGGAGGTTTTTATATGTTAAGGTGGGCCTTCGGGACTAATTAATTCGCGGGCACGGTACAAAACCGTGCTATAGCGCTCTGGGACCTTCTCTGTTTCAAAGAAAAAGACAGGCTCGATGCTATGGAGGATGCATGCGATGATTAATTACAAAACGACTTATGGCTAAAAGTAAATCGCGACGGCTATTGTAAAAAATTAGTAATAAATCTTCATGAAACAAGCTATGTCTAATCACTAATCTTTTTAAGATGTTTTTATTTTATCGTTGAGTAATCAACGTCCAAAGTTTTTGTATAAAACGAGCGAAAAATTCGAACTTTCGGACCTTATAACTTAGAAACCAAACAATATTTTACAATGCCAATGGTCATCAGACATCTAGTTCGATCAAATAAAGCTGTTTTGAGTATAATTTTGGTTCCCTGACAAGAAATATGCGCATGATTTTCTTTCCACGTTTGTATGGGGAGTTGAGTGGGAAGGCCCACCTAAAGCTTTAGCATAGGATCAATATGCGAAGCCAGCGCCATCTTGTAGTAGAAATAATTATGTCCATTCGAATATAATTCGTTGACTGACCTAATTGGTCGGGATAGCTTAGTGGTATGTTTAGGTTAGGTCAGCTTAGTTAGGTTAGGATAATCCTGATCAAAAACGTTTTCTGATTTTTTTCAAAATCTCATAACAATGCTTCAATGAATATGTCGTTGAATATTAACCTCAAATTAATGAGATAAAGGTAATGTTTTGTGATTAAATAATTATCGTTTTATGTAAGATATAATACATATAAATAATTTATAATGCAGCCTTGATAAAACTTATAGAATCACACGACTTTTTCCACCATGTGCTGATCTTAATCGGCACACAGTGTAAACTGTCCTCTTAAGAGGATAATATAATGAGGTGATCAAGTTCCATACAATGGTTCGTGCCTGTTTCCTCAGACAAAATAACAAATATTTTACTGATATTTTGCACATTAAATAAACAAGGCGAAGTCAGCTAAGTATGATGGAATACCATTGAGAACCAGACTATTTTTTTCTGACTTTCTACCGTGTGTTAAAAGACGGAGCTTTAACTCGTGGAAAGAATACGTCGACGTTAGATCATTGGAGAAAGGCATATGGTACAAAACCATCCAGAAGCCTTATTCTGCTAATTGATAACTGCGCGCGTTATGTCTGTGTTTTCTCAAAACCGCATGTTTCGCGCGAAATGGTATTCTACTAGCGCAGTTTGCAAAACGCATGCGCGAGCGCATGCGTTGTGTTTGTGTTTTGTTCGCAAACTCGTATTCGCGCTCCATGTTCTCGTGGGGCGAAAACTTGCGGTTTTGAGAATTCTATTTGTCAAATTCGGAGCATCGCATCGCCGAACTTCGAATATCACTTTTCTACATTACGTTGGCATATCGCTGTCTCTTTCTTTTCGTACGTCATATTTGAGTGAGAAAATAACTGTCAAAATCGTGACAGGTTATTTTACCCTGTAGGCGGCGCGCAAGACAAACCACTCCATAGACAATAACAAAACGCGTGTGTGAATTAGCTGAATACCGATTTTTGGAAACCACACTCGAAACTTAGCGTGTTATGTTTGACGGAAACATAACTTATACGGAATAGTTTGAAATTGGACAAATAGCAGAATCGGGCTTCAGAGTGAACCCATGCGAGTCCCCTGGTTTGATAAGCTGGAACTGAAAAGGAAATACCTAGTCGTTGCCTTTCGAATACGCTCCGGACACATACCTCTAAACAAGTTCGCACATCTAATGAGGAAAGCAGCTTCACCAAATTGTGACATATGTGGCGTACCTGAAGATGTGTATCATATTGTGATGTACTGTGAAAGGGGCGCAGTTGAAAGGCAACAGCTAGGGATTGTTACCATGGACACAGGAATCATCCAGACCATGTTGAGCCAGCAATGATCCGAGAAGTCCATACAATTGTATATTTTTGTAAACAGTTTACTAAGTAGAAGGACATAGTCAATTAAGATAGACCCAACGGAGCTGACATGGTCACTATGTGTACCCAAGCTCCAAAAAAATTAGATAAAAAAAAATAAAAAATAAACAAGCTGAGATTTACGTCTGTACGTTTGATTTTTTTGATAACTTAACTTATATCCACATACAAATAGGCTGAACTAGCCAAATTTTTGCAATTTAATTTAAATATAACCATCCCAAAAACTCTTCAGCTCCTCAGGAATGAAGGAACTTTTTTTGTTCTATCGTTGATATTTATTTATTTAAACACATGACAAATACAACATTTCACATAACAGAAATCCAAGGCGTAGAAATGTAGCATGCTTAATTACAATATAGAAAAAATAAAAAAACAGACATTTAATTAACTATGGATGAGTTCACTTTCAAATAGCCTTCCAAAAATGTCGTGCACACTCTCTCAAACGTACTTCTCAGATTTACAAACACATCACATTCAGGTGTTGACAGATGCATCGCATTGAACAGCCTCAGGACGAGACATATGGGCGACCAGTAGTGAGAGCGGGTGCGCGTCACGATCTCGGCAAACAAGCGTGCGTTCCGCCGATGCCGCGACGCTCTGTTCGGAACCGTATAAGGCTGTATCTCCATCCCCATTCTACGATCGCTCAAACGCGGAACAGGCAGGCAATGCACTCATTCACTGTCGAGCATCACGAAATAAGAACCAACCGATACTCAAGATCCTTTATCTCTTAAGTCGGTAAACTATTTAATGCACTCCCTGGTGAGGTATTTCCCCCAAATTACAACCTGGGTATTGTGAAAAATCACTCGTTTTAACAGCCTTCCTGTAAGTTCGCAAACTCATGGGCATCCTCGAGCATTTGTTATGTGAGGGCCTGGCATACGCCATACACATTAAAACATATACATATAGGTACATACAAATGCATATACTAAATAAAACACGCGCTTCATAACTCAGGGTTTTTTTCAGTTTTAGATGTGTCGACCTCGTGAGAAAAATAATGTAGGTATTGCACACGGAATATCCGTGGAATCACATGAGGAAAATCGACTGATACTACGCAATGACGACATCTGGTCCGTCAGTAAGACGGAGATCGACGATCTCCGATCTCTGTGGTAATTACCGCCGCTGCCGCATAGACTTATGTAACAGTCTCACACACCCACAGTCATATCATTAGCCCAAGATACCCCGTTCCCGAAGGAATTAGGTATCATGCCAGAACCATCCCATTATTAGCGCAGCCACATAATAGTAATAGTTACGTTACGTCTAAGTTACGAGTATTGTATGCAAAACTGTTACTGTTTAAATGAGGAAATAAACTTTTATTCTATCATATTCTATTCTAATAATAATAAACTGCTTATTAAATGAAACTTATACATACATTCTTAGGGTAGACTTAATATAATTGTACAAGTGTTAGTTTCATATAATGGGCCACCATATTGCACTGCACACGGAGCCTTTTTTATTATCGATTAAACCATTTCATCCAATTGGTTGGTAGGTACCAATCCTACCAACTACTAGGGGAAGAGGACCTACAGTTTTACATGGATTCCGAACCATGCAACAGCTCGTATTCGGGACGAAATGCACTTATCCAACTCATGAGTACCATGAAGAAATCATATTCATTTTTTATTGTTGATGTTGCTCTCAGACCATTTCTTCTTTAGATGGTAGTATTTTATTGGATAATGTTATATTTATTTTTAATAGGTATAAGAATAAAAAAATTATTTAGCCTCCCGGCAAAGTTACAAATCCCAAAATGTGTGCATACGAATGAATCTGGTACGAGATAGATTCTAGATCTGTTACGAATACCTTGGTAACCAAGTAGTAACCATAGACGGACTTCTTTCGAAAACGGTTTATCCGTAATTATAAGGAAACTCTGTGACGTCTCAGGCTGAGATAAATAGTCGTAACAGAAACTAAGGCTGAGATAAATAGTCGTAACAGAAACTAAGACTAACGGAAAGTAGTACTTTGTGACGTCACTTTGACACATTTTATATGGACGAAATCTGAAAATACTGCAAAATGGCGTCACAAAGTACTGCTTTTCTTTAGTCTTAGGCTGAGATAAATAGTCGTAACAAAAACTAAGGCTAACGAAAAGTAGTACTTTGTGACGTCACTTTGACATATTTTGTATGGACGAAATCTCAAAGTAATGCGAATTGACGTCACTAAGTACTACTACGTACGAAGCGTCAGAGGTCGCAAAGAAAACCTATCTTTACTATGAAGCGTGCTTTACATCCAGGTGACGTCCTATCTATATATTTTGCACGTACTACATAGTACAGAGAGTCAGGCAGAGCCCAGATAATCTTAAGTAAGTACCTATGTAATACACTTTGACTTTATCGTAAACAAGTGTCTGATGCTGAGATAAATAGTCGTAACAGGAACTAAGACTAACGAAAAGCAGTACTTTATGACGTCAATTTGCATTACTTTGAGAATTGGTACATACAAAATGTGTCAACGTGACGTCACAAGGTACTACTTTTCGTTAGTCTTAGTTTCTGTTACAACTATTTATCTCAGCATCAGACACTTGTTTACGATAAAGTCAAAGTGTATTACATAGGTACTTACTTAAGATTATCTGGGCTCTGCCTGACTCTCTGTACTATGTAGTACGTGCAAAATATATAGATAGGACGTCACCTGGATGTAAAGCACGCTTCATAGTAAAGATAGGTTTTCTTTGCGACCTCTGACGCTTCGTCCAACCAGATGTCAACTGCAGGTCGTCGGCTGCGCAGATGCGCAGAATTCTGTTTATCCGTAAACGTAAAATAATATGTCGAACAACAGTGAAAATCCCACCCAATGATTCTTTGTTGTCTTAACTTTTGCTCAATATTTCAAACTAAAACTTAAAAAATATTTTCATATCACCATTTTGAAGCTACGCAGCGATTTTGAAATGTCAGTACATTTTGTATGAAACGATTTCGGTCTCATCCGTCAGTTGACTCGGGCTGAGATAAATAGTCGTCACCAAAACTAATGCTAACGCAAAGTAGTACTTTGTGACGTCACTTTGATACTTTTTGTATGGACGAAATCTCAAAGTAATGCCAATTGACGTCACAAATTACTACTTTTCGTTAGTCTTAGTTCCTGTTACGACTATTTATCTCAGCCTCGGTGTGTCTTTACGTTCTAAGCCTATGGGTAAAACCGTGCAAGAATTACATAAATAACGCTGAGACGGAATATCGGAATCCCGCAACAGGCGACATAATGGGGAGGACGGCTGCCAAACTTTACCACCAGATGGCGCCACATAAAACTATGCCACGGTTTCATTTCAAGTTTATAGGTTGTTGACCAATTAAACTGAGTTAATATGAATAGCTACCTTGAAATTGATTTTTTTTTATGCGACCTGACATGGATGGCTAATACCACACAACTACCGTTATGATATTAGCCCAATCCACCTCATTCCGGAAGGAATTTGGTGCCATGCCAGGACCTTCCCTTTATGAGCACGGCTACATTGAACTGGATGGAAAACACGGACAATTTTCCATTGCCGCTTCGACCATATTTGCATCCAATGCGATGGTACCAACCCGGGCGGGCATAAACCCTACCACCTAGTAGGGGAAGGGGACCTACAGTTTTACATGGATTCCGAACCATCGAGCAGCTCGCATTCGTAACGAAATGCACTTATCGAACTCGGAAAGAGAAAGAAAGTGGTGCATGTCGGTATTGAACCCAGGTCTCTGGTACGCTAGGCCAGTCCCCGCGCCACTAGGCTACGAGCCGCTGGATGGAACGAGGATGTAAAACACGGACAATGTGATTGCATGTGATTCGCGAGTAAACATAACCTCTACGTGATAGCTTGGCATAGTTTTATGTGGCGCCATCTGTTGGTATAGCTTTGCGCCGTGCACCCCATTGCATGAAAGGGCATATCCTTACCTTTTCGTATCACTGGTTGCAGTAAACCTGCCGGTGCTGGCGTACGGCTCGGCGACCGGCTGGATGTCGCCGATGACGCTTCTGCTGCAGTCGGACGCGTCGCCCGGCGGCGCGCCGCTCACCGACGACGTCGTTTCGTGGATGGCGGCGTCGACGTTCGTCGCGGCTATCCCCGCCGTGTTCATCTTCGGCTACCTCTCCGACACAATCGGCAGGAAGGCCTCGCTGCTGATCGCCTCGGCGCAGTTCGCGGTCAGTTTTCGCTGTTGGCGCTGGCGAGTCAATTCGCTTACGAATTCGCTCACTGCTGTTGTTCTCGAGTACCAACGGCACGTAAGAACATCACAGAACGCTATTGTTGTTTATTGTTTATTCATCATCCACAGGCAGCACACTGCACTCGGATTTGTCATATTTTATCATTAGCCAGTTCAGCATTCACGGCGAAGAAGAACTGGCAAGAAACACCGCTGAATTTTTTCAACGTCCACTTAGTCTAGGCCTAAGCCAGGTCCAGCCATCGCCTCTCTCATCCATATTTTAGGGGAAGAGGTGACCCAAACCAAGCGTCACCACAAGCAAGGACCTTGAAGCGATGCTCTACTCCAGTTGCAACAAGAAACAAATTGTGATACATGTGCACGTTTACTTTTATTACTATTCTTTCTGTCATGAACTAACAGTGAACTGTACCCGAAGTCTCAGTTATCACCTAAATTGGCGTTACGGCAAACCGATCGACTGGCGTTTTCAAATGTATGGAGAAATTGAACAACATTTGCGAGTCCGAGCTTGATTTGACAGCTTACTCAAGGTTGCCGTAAATACGTCGACGTTGCCGTTTAACTACGTCCACTCCGCGTTTTCATAGAAATCGGAAGTCCGCGTTTGACTTTGACAGCTTGAAGAAGTAAAACCACAGAATATCGAGTAAAAACTTCGAAGTTACGTAAACGCCAATTTAGGTGAGAACTAAGACTACCGGCTCTGATAACATATTTAACATAACGAAGAGTTAAACTTATTATTGATTTCTGACAAAAGTATTCCGACAAAATTATTAACTAATGATCAATAAGAATTTGGCGAAAACAGCCTTCGTCAGATAATAAATCATATTTATACATAAATATTACATAATAGTCTGAGCTAGTTTGTAGTAAAACCAATGATTTCAAAGGTAAGGATACGCCCTTACATAGAATTGAAACAAATCTTCTCCATACAAGCAAAAAGTAGCGCCATCTATCCAAACTCGGAAGAACTACGTGAGCGCCGTGTCAAAGTCGTGTTGACAACTCGCCGCCATGTTGCATTAGGTCTAACGATGTAACCTTGTACCTGCGTCCTTAAATGTTTTCTTTTTAATTTAAACTTTTAAGTTCTTTTAACTTTTATGAATGAAAAATGTTTTTTGTAATTTCAAGGTATTCAAGTTAAATACAATTTGAATTTTCTCTGGTACCTGCTTGGTCTGGATCTACCTGCCTGTCATGTCAAAATTTGTTTTCGTTATACCTAGGGAAACACTAGTCGTAGACCCATCATGCGACCACTTGAAGTAAAGGTCCCGACCTGATCTATCTGCCTGTCATGTCAAAATTTGTTTTCGTTATATTTTGGGAAACACTGGTCGTAGACCCATCATGCGACCACTCAAAGTAAACGTCCCGACCTGACCTACCTGCGTGTCATGGCAAAATTTGTTCTCGTTGTATCTTGGGAAACACTGATCGTAGACCCATCATGCGACCACTCAAAGTAAACGTCCCGACCTGATCTATCTGCCTGTCATGTCAAAATTTGTTTTCGTTATATCTTGGGAAACACTGGTCGTAGACCCATCATGCGACCACTCAAAGTAAATGTCCCGACCTGATCTACTTGCCTGTCATGTGTTGGCGTTTATTTTGAGTGTACGACGCGCGGCATGGCGTCAATTGCCCGCTTATGAAGTTTGGTAGATAATTAAATTATCGATTGAAAATGAAATTAATCAATTGTTAAACAGAAAAAAATATTATCTGAGTTTACTTATCGATGTGTTACTTAACATGTGTCTTTGTAACTTTCGTATCGTATTTTATGCATCCTTTTACTACGCAACAAGGGCATTTTCACGACTCAACATCACTCTGCAGTGGTCCGCAGACGACTGAGTCGCGTTGGCCCTAAAACGAATATTTTAGGGCCAACGTACTGGTGCCATTAGTCGTGCGCGTTGACCGGGTCCTTACGAAGTAATATATAAGTCAATGAGTAAAACATTCAATGTTGGGCGTCCCAAATGCGTAAGTGAGGTAACTTTTTACCGAACTAAATTAGTGATCTTACGATTGGCTTAGGATTGGCTACTTTTGACCAAATCTCGACTGTGATATTATTGCATATGCATAGTCGAAGCAATTATAAAAAACCGGCCAAGTGCGAGTCGGACTCGCATACGAAGGGTTCCGTACCATCGTAAAATATTTAATGCAAAAAAATCACGTGTTTTGTCTTTTAATTTTATTTATTTTATAATGTCACCTATTTATTGTTATGGTGGCAAAATAAATACACATTCTGTGAAAAATTCAGCTGTCTATCTGTTACGGTTACTGAGATACAGCCCTGTGACAGACGGACGGACGGACAGCGGAGACTTAGTAATAGGGTTCCGTTGGCACCCTTTGGGTACGGAACCCTAAAAATGTGTGTACATTTTACAGTTTGCTGCTCTGAATGTGTTGCCTCCTTGATCTCCTGATTCGAAGCCGAATCCCTATTTCCGGCCTATTCCGGGAATACCGTAATCAGGAATCAGGAAGTCTAGGAATTCAAAGCGGACAGTTTCGTCGGTTTTCCGCGAACCGCTATAAAGGCGGTTTTCTAGACTGAGGATTCCTGATTCCTGATTACGGAATTCCAGGAATATGGCTGCAGGACATTGTCGTGGAAGGGGGGGGGGGGGTAATTGGGGTTATGATCGCCCCTGGACTGACTCTGGTCGACTAAACCACCATGTTTCATTTCATTTATTTAAACTTTTTGGTAGTCAAACTATACCAAGTTATGTCACAAAGATCCGCGTTTTCGATCAACCCAGTAAAGAAGAACCCGCAAAGAAACTTCACGGGTTTACATAACATATTTTTCCGTCCACAATTATGAAATACATACTTAGATCTAAATGCTACTGCCAAACAATTCCTTGCAATAGAAACAGCAACCCTCAGTTTATGTTACTTACAACTAATAATATAAATTAATATAATTTATAGCATTACAAGTTTACTCTGGTGTAAAAGCCGTCGTCAACTTAACCTATGTCAGGTGTATAAAGCCTTCGTCAAGTTTGGAGCGTGGCTATTGACCTTCTAGGATATAAGTCGACTATATGACCCTCCTGACCGTTGATCCCCCTGCTTGATCAACAAGTTGTAGAGAGTGCTAATGAAGAGGTCTCCGGCTTCCAGGCGTGCTGGACCATCAAGCTGTGCTCCACCGAGGGCTGGGCGCTGATCCTGGCGCGCGTGTTCGTGGGGACGGGCGTGGCCGGCTGCTACGTCGTCACGCCGCTCTACGTGAAGGAGATCAGCGAAGATTGCATCCGGGGAGCGCTTGGGACATTGGTCAGTTAACATTAGCATATATTGGTGAATGTTGTGGGTTGTAGAAAGCGGCTCGTAGCCTAGTGGCACGGGGACTGGCCTAGCGTACCAGAGGCCTGGGTTCAATTCCGACATGCACCACTGTCTTTCTCTTTCCGAGTTCGACAAGTGCATTTCGTCACGAATGCGAGCTGCTCCATGGTTTGGAATCCATGTAAAACTGTAGAACCCGTTCTACAGTTTCACATGGATGGCTTAGTTAAGGATTAGCTATAGATTTTGCATGTTTTTTTTATGCGACCTGACATGAATGGCTAATACCACACAAATACCGTTATGATATTAGCCCAATACACCACATTTCTGAAGGAATTAGGTTCCAGGCAGGACCTTCCTTTTATGAGCACGGCTACATTGGACTAGATGGAAAACACAGTCAATTTTTAATAGCCGCTTCGACATTTTTTTCATTTAATGGGATGGTACCAACCCGGGCGGGCTTAAACCCTACCACCTAGTAGGGGAAAGGGACCTACAGTGGAGCAGCTCACATTAGTGACGAAATGCACTTATCCAACTCAAAATGAGAAAGAAAGGAGGATTTGAACCCAGAACTCTGGTATGCTAGGCAAGTCCCCAAGTTCCATATTCGTGGAATATGCATCGCCGTGTCAAGTGTATGGGCGGGCACTGACTTTATTTATGTATACGCTCTCAGGCTGAGATAAATAGTCGTAACAGAAACTAAGACTAACGAAAAGTAGTACTTTGTGACGTCAATTTGCATTGCTTTGAGATTTCGTCCATACAAAATGTGTCAAAGTGACGTCACAAAGTACTACTTTCCGTTAGTCTTAGTTTTTGTTACGACTATTTATCTCAGCCTCAGAGTCTAGTGCCCATTTGTGCATATAAGTCGTTTTATTAAGTGCTAACGAAGAATAAGATCACCTTGCTTTGGGTTGCCTTTCCAACTCACTGGCGGGTCAGACAGGTCAGATTGAGGGCCGAGTGCACGAAAGGACAAAAAAATCTAAATCAACGTCAAAGTATGATCAAACACGTAACTTTGTGTGGACAGTATTGAAGGAACTCTATGCAGATCACTAAATGTGACGTGTTTGAACATTGATTTACTCGGCCGTCTCTTCGTGCAACCGGGGCTTAGACGAAAGAGACGAAAATAACTACATAATTGCTTGAGTTCTCCATCCAGTTCAACGTAACTTAACGTCTTGTCTATGATCTTATTTCAACTGGGTGATGTCTTCTTTATTTCAGGTTATGCTGTCCCAAACAGTTGGCAACTTGCTGCTTTACATTATCGGTGACCTGATGGAGTACCGCGCAGTGCTGTGGCTCTGCCTGGCCATGCCACTTCTGCATATGCTCCTCTTCATAGCCATGCCGGAGAGTCCTGGCTACCTCCTGCGAAGCGGCAAGCTAGAGGTGAGCCTGGAAGGACGGCAGTACCTACCGAAACTCGTTTGATGGGGCGGCGTAGCTCTTTGGCTTTCTCAAGTTACAACGACACGTAATAACAGACAAGAACTACGCTGTTCTCCCTTGACCGTAGACTATGTAATTCATTCCCTACTGAGGTATTACCCCAAATTGAAACCCCCAAATTGGTTCTTCAATGAAGAAACACCCGGGTCGCCGTACTAAGAGCCTGGCGTAACGAAATCTTTGATCCTTTATAGCTGTAAAGCTAGGTGTAATTTTTGGGATGCAGATGATAGAGATATAGCGACAACACCAAACTGTTTCCCTGATTTTGTTGCATCTTATGAATCGCCCTCCACTATAGAACTATGGAAGCAAATACGCCCTTTGCTTCCATAGTGGATCGTATTCACGTCAAAGTACGTTTTACCTGTGCAGGAGACGGCACGTGTGATCGGCTGGCTGCGCTGCCGTCACCCCACGGACCCGGTGGTGTTAACAGAGCTGGACAAGCTGAAGCTGGAAATGGAGCAAGAGGCCCAGTGCGACAAGTTCGCCCTCAAAGCCATCCGTGAGTGTCGACATTTTCAAATCAGATCAATGTTCATACGAATACCTAAAACAAGTCCTAGGCAATGGTGTAAAATTTATAGCGGTTTACTCGAGTGAAAGATTCCAGATTCCTGCAGGTCTATTCCTGGCATTCCGTAATCAGGAATCAGGAATCCTAAGTCGCTTTTGTAGTGGTTTTCAAAGCGATTTTCTTGACGAAAATATTCCGGAACATAGTTTTTTTAATGCATCAAGGTTTTCCGTCAATGACCTCGCTTTGAAAATCGCTATAAAAGCAGTTTTATAGACTCAGGATTCCTGAATCCTGATTACTGAATGCCAGGAATAGACCTGCTGAGCGCGAGATCCTTGCATCAAAAATATATATTCAGTCCATAGCTGAGATCAGGCATAAATATTTTAATGTACTGGTACAATACTTATCTCTAATGCCTTTAACATCGTTGATTGCATTTGCATCGATGTCGCAATTACGACAATTTACGGACGAATTAGCAGCTTAAAGCCATAGAGTTCTCAGTATATTCGTACAACCAAATCAATCAGCAATATCAAAATATAAGTTTGAATGTTTGCAGTGAAAGACAAGATCCTCTTCCGCGCCTTCCGCATAGTTCTAGTCATCAACGTGGTGCGCGAGGTGTGCGGCGCCGTGCCCGTGCTCACGTTCGCGAGCGAGATCTTCAAGATGGCGACTGGCGACGGGAACGCCGCCATCTTGCTGAGCCCGAACCAGCAGGCCATGATGCTGGGCGCCGTGCAGATGGTGGGCTCGCTGCTGGCGTCCAGCGTCGTTGAGAGGACCGGCAGAAAGGTGTGTGGGTCCGTTTAAGGCCACTACTAGCCAAAATCGCAAAGTCAGACGAGGCACCCCAAGTTAACTAACTGACGATTAGAAGTGTCATTCTTGCAATATATGATTCCTTGTCTAGGGATCAACCTATTTTCGTTAATGTATGTTTCCTTTTTCTATACAAAATACATTGCGAAAACGTTGTCCATTTACGAACTTTTTTGACTAAATATAGAAATCTAAAATCAATTGGAATTATTTGTTTATGCATATACATATGCTGATTTTGCTTATATCTAGAAATCGTATTACATTTAGATTACTAATGTGAAAAAGTTACTTCATTATTATTATTTAAATAAATAATGGAATCAAAAAATATTAACAATCCATTATCAGTCTAGAGATCTATTTGGACTTGCTGAGGCGTTTCACTACTTATTACATTTGTTTAAAGGTGCATTTGTATGGCGCGAGTAGTTGGCTAGTCCTAGCGCCTTCACGTCATCTCATTTACCGCAATCGTCATAAGATTACTCTCAGCTCCTTCCAAACTTTTTGACCGGTCTGACTGAAAACACTCTCGGTCCGACCGCACGCCGCTAACCTAAACCATGGTATCGAACCATGGACTTTGCGCTACCGAGAGCGCGTTCACAACAGAGTGGTCAGTGCAAGTTCTCACCTTAATTGGCGTTTACGGAACTTCGAAGTTATGTAAAAACGTCAAACTCCATACAAGTTAAACTATATATCCTGTGGTTTTACTACTTCAAGCTGTCAAAGTCAAACTCAGACTTCCGATTCGTATGAAAACGCGGAGTCGGCGTAAACGGCAACGTCGACGTATTTACGGCAACGTTGAGTAAGCTTTCTATGAAAACGCGAAGTCTACTTGGGCCGCTGCTCTTCAACGCCTATCTATACGACATACATATTGTGCGTCCATGACTACATACTAGTTAGATAATGTTGTTGGCATAATAATTTTCTGGGATAACACGTGTTAAATTCAGTCGTATTCAGAGAGCACCTGTCAACACTTAGTACGAGATGAGCGCCGGACTAACCATACAAAAACCGGTTTAGTCCGGCTGATTAAAGTAAGTCCGCCCACTCTGAATACACCTAAAAGCATGGAGGTGTCACCTCCATGCTTAAGGATTTAACAGGATCTTTCTACGTGCCGAATTTCAATCGAATCCGTTTATACTTTTCTGCGTGATTGAGTAACAAACATCCAAACATACAAACTTTTATTATTATTATGTTAGTTATTTTTCTTCAAATTCTAATATCACCACCTTGAAATTTCCACTGTAAACGAGCAATTTCGCTTTCATGGGGTCATAATGGGGAAATAATGACGATATTCTTGGTTCCAGCATAAATCCAGAACCATGGCTTAGCTGGGTATATACCTTTATAGTGAAACAATTAATTTAAAATTTAACTTTCCAAGCTGATCAAAACTGACAATTGTTCCAAAACCACACCCACGGAAAAAATGTGGTATAGCTATTTTAAACAGCAATCTAATTTTCAAAGACATTTAGCAATCACGATGACTAACTGTTAGACCCGTTAGATCTATTTAGAGAGGTTGCTATGAGGTGTTCGGATATCATTATCATTGTTCAGTTTCTAATTATGCTACTTATCTCCATTTTCTCACTACAATACTTCTAATTAGGAAAGTGCTTAGCCCTAATTTCATAGCAAAATATTTCACTAACATAAGTACAGTTTCAATTATTATTGACTTAACATAACCTCCTAAAACATTAGGGACAGTAATTAGGCATGTGGATGAAAATATCTAAGGTCGGGGAAAAAGTCTTTTCGCATTATAGTATGTATGAACTTGTAATAAAATCTTTTTGGCTATACTATTTGTATCTGGCTGGTTTTGGTATCATTGAAAGTTTAAATTTTAAAGAACATAATTCCAAATTCAAATTAGGAAAATGTGTGATTCTCATTTGTTTTTCGTACTGTCAAAATGAGTGAATCTAATGAAGAAATTCGATACATTTTAAAATTTTACTACAAAAAAGGTAAAAATGCAACGCAAGCCGCGAAAAAAATTTGCGATGTTTATGGACCTAGTGCAGTGTCTGTGAGAGTAGCACAAATTTGGTTTAAGCGTTTTCAATCCGGAAATTTTGATGTCAAAGATGCACGTCGCTCTGGTCGCCCTATTACGGATAAAATGGATGCCATTTTTGAAAAAGTGGAGCAAGATCGGCATTTCAGTAGTTACGACGTAGCTAAAGACCTAGGAATTGACCACAAAACAGTTTTGGCGCATTTGAAAAAAACTGGGTACACAAAAAAGCTCGATATTTGGGTACCTCACGAGCTCACTGAAAGAAACCTAATGAACCGTGTACTCATTTGTGATTCTTTATTACGACGTAATGAAACCGAACCATTTTTGGAGAAGCTGATAACTGGTGATGAAAAGTGGATCCCGTACGACAAGAACGTGCGAAAAAGGTCGTGGTCAAAGGCCGGTCAAGCTTCACAGACTGTGGCGAAACCCGGGTTAACTCGCAACAAGGTGATGCTGTGTGTGTGGTGGGATTGGAAGGGCATTATTCATTATGAGCTGTTACCACCAGGCAGGACCATCGATTCTGAACTCTACTGCGAACAACTGATGAGATTAAAGCAAGAAGTTGAGAGAAAGCGGCCGGAATTAATCAACAGAAGGGGTGTGGTTTTTCATCATGATAACGCTAGACCTCACACATCTTTAGCCACTCAGCAAAAACTAAGAGAGTTTGGCTGGGAGGTGTTAATGCATCCGCCGTATAGTCCTGACCTTGCACCTTCAGATTTCCACCTGTTTAGGTCTCTTCAGAATTCTTTAGGCAGTGTCAGGTTAACATCACGAGAGGACTGCCAAAACCACTTGTCGCGGTATATTGATCAGAAGTCCCAATATTTCTATAGCAATGGGATCATGTCCCTACCTACAAGATGGCAAAAAGTTATCGAACAAAATGGTACCTACATACTTTAGTTAAATGTAAATAAACCATATTAAAAAATGTTTTGAATTTTCTTAAAAAATGCGAAGAAACTTTTTCCCCAACCTATATTACTATGCCTTAATGATCCTTGACACGTTTTAACATAGATGTTAATATATTCCATATTTTATGTAACATATATAATATAATAAAGCTGTAGAATATGTTTTTGAGTTGGACCCGCTATTCTCTGGAACTACCAGTCGGATTGTGAATGTTTTTTTGCTTAGGTCATGTACTGAATGAAATCACTGTAGATTTCGTATTAATATCTAAAACGGGTGCCATCAAAATATGTTTAATTCGCCATTGCCTTAAAGACAAGAGGTTCTAGAGGTGGTTAGAAGGTTACCGTGACCATCGCCAGCCTTTGACCGAGGTCTACATCATTGATGTCGGAGCTGGACATTTGCTGCGGTTACCGTACAGTAACTGGCATGCAATAAACTGCTGTCTTACTGTTCTGTATTGCAGCAGTTCGCGTCCGCGCAGAATCTGGCTGGTTGGATGGAATCGACAGCCGAGCTGGCTGCCTATCAGTGCACTCTGCGTCTGCATCTTCTGACAACGCATCTTCTGACATCCATCAGTCGTGCTCGCTGCTACTGTACTGTACTGTCCCGTGTCCCCGCAGCCCCTGCCTATGTCCACATCGCCGGTGTCTTCCCATGGTGGCTTCCCATCTGTTCGCTCTGGGTCTGCATATTCTACGACGCAGGCGGCCTCCAGCTCGTTACATTAGTCGTGCTCATTATTAATGTGCTTTACTGTCTTCTGTTCCTGCAGCCCCTGCTGATGTCAACATCGCTAGTGTCTGGGCTAGGCATGCTCATACTGGCGCTGTGGTTCCTGTTGCGCGAGCTGGCAGTGCCAATGCCGAGCTGGCTGCCCATCAGCGCGCTCTGCGTCTGTATCTTCTGCGACGCCGCCGGTCTCCAGCCCGTGCCGTTCGTCGTCCTTACTGAGATGTTCTCATTCCAGGTGAGAATGGACGTTTGAATGTTTAAATTGACAATGACAAAGGGTAATAGAATTGGCATGAGAATATTTTCTTCCAATTTATGTCCCACCGAACCCGTTATTTCAAGTTCAAAATCCGTGACACGTCTCTCTTGGTCATCAGGTAGTTAATTTTTCAAACCAAATATGGTTGGACTCACGTGCATTTGGAAAATGTTTGGCCTTGTCATATAGTCGAAGTATCAGTCTTGCAAAAGCCTTTTTGGTGTCGGCACTCAAATAATCTGAGCAAAATTATTTTATCTCTATGAGCCTCCTTGTCTAAATCGTCGTTTCCCATCTTTTCAAAACCCTCTATCCAGCCCATACATATTTTCTTTTCTTTTCAAGCACCCAAACGTGATTGATATTCACGAATAGTCAACGTGTTTTTTCTGCTAGTCTGTTGACTGAGGAATTGGCTATCTTTGTAAATAGTAACAATATCTTATTCCAGTACCGCAGCACAGTGACCCCCTTAACGATGGGCATAGTCTGCGTCTTCGACTTCGCCCAGCTCCGCCTCTTCAAACCCATCATCAACAGCATCGGAGTGCATGTAGCCTTCTTCATCTTCGCCGCAATCTGTTTCCTCAACATTGTCTACATCGGGATCTGGATGCCGGAGACCAAGATGCGAGACCTGGACGACATCTACGCAGATCTTAGGACGAAGAAGGAGAGAAAAGAGAAACCGGTGAAAATTAATGAGACCTGGAAGTCGATAGAGTTGACTCCTTGATATACTACGATATATATGATATACACGATGATAGTATCGTATGATCATTAACTATGATCAGAGACATTTAAATGTTGTTGGAAATGTATGGAATAGCAATGAAGTGATTTAAATAAGCTATTAAATTTAATGACATCGTAAGAGAAACTCACACACCGAAAGTATTACCCTAATATCATAATATCTTGGAAAGTTAGAGAAGCTCATATTTTTACTTTAAGGGTTTAATAAGTATTTATTTTGCTGCTCGATCAAAGCTGTTTGATTTATGCAATGTGATGTGACCATTTCATTGTGATGAATGATTAGATTTGATTAAAGTTAACCAAAATAGTATTTTGTAAAGAATTATTTAATATATGTTGTAGATATAGCCAGATATTTTACACCAATGAGATTGTTACTTTATTATTGCGATCGAATTGACTTCTTTAGCCAGAAATAGTATTCAAGGCGTGAAAATTGAGAATTTAAAAAAATATTATTGAGTTATTTGTAAAGAGAGCCAATTTGTTAACAAATAAAGTTTTTTATTTTTTCTTTACCTTTTCCTGAAAGATGTAAAAAAAACCCCAAACGTAAAGAAAATATAAAATAAACTCTATAGGTCTCTTAAACTCTTTTAGTCATGTTACTTGAGTTGATCGTTTTGAAATGAATCTTATTTATTCATATGGATTTTATTGTTCTTTACAATCGCAGATCTTTGTTTTTTTTCCATATTTCTGTAGTGCGGAAAGTATTAAGAACAGGTATTACCTGCCACTTTCTGAGTCTTGTTTGCGCCTTAATAAAGAAAATTTAAAATAAACAAATAATTTATAAATAAAAAAAATGTGTTTCTGCTGTGTGTAGGCGTTAAGTATATTTTTGAATTGAATATATTTTAATAGAAAACAATGATTATTGAAGAGCTGAGTTAAAAAAATACAGTTGATATATTGAATGGTTCTAACAGTTACGAAATCTACATTTTGAAGCATTGAAATAAGATTTTTAAAAATGAAAAAATTTTTTTTGATAAATGATGAGTGTCCAGAGTGAAGTTTTGCTCGTCTCAAAAAATAATGTTCTTCTAAATGGAGATGTCGCTGTTTTATCTAACACAAATGATATGGAAAAAAAAACTAGATTAAATAACTGTGAACTTATTTATATCTAGTAAAAAAAATATTGCTTGCCAACTAATTAATGATGACCATTTTACATGTTGCCTATTAATTTTAAGAGTACAGAGTTACATTTGGAGAGGCTTTTTTAAGATTAGAACAAATTATATTTTACATCTGATTGAAGCTTGTTTTTTTTCTTACTATTTTTACTAAACCACACTCCACATCAAAACTCCTAGCCCAACTTCCCACCTATATTGGCGTTTTAAAATGTATCGAAATTTTAAGAGCGCGCTCAGTGCCCGTTATGAGAACTAACATGTGCGAGTCTGATGCTGTGATGCATAAACGATACTCGTGCTTGGCCAAGCCAAAGTATTGCTTTCGACTGTCAAATTTGACATTCGGCCCATACATTTTATGTCAAAAATGACAGTCGAATGAAATCCTCAGCCAAGTACGTGTAGCGTCTCTGAATCTCAGCATGAGTTTGATTTGACAACTTACAGTTTATGTAGGTGAGAAGAACGACTAGGGGGGTCTGAGTGGTCAGTCTGAGTTCCCACCTAAATTGGCGTTTACGGAACTCCGAAGTTACGTACAAACGTCAAACCCCATACAAATGTTTAACTACTACTCATTCTGTGGTTTTACTTTTTCAAGCAGTCAAAGTCAAACGCGGGCTTCCGATTTATATCAAAATGCGGAGTGGACGTAAACGGCAACGTCGACGTATTTACGGCAACGTTGAGTAAGCTGTCAAATCAAGCTCGGACTCGCAAATGGCGCGCGCTCTTCAATTTCTCCGTAGATTTTAAAAAGGCCAGTCGATCGGTTTGCCGTAACGCCAATTTAGGTGACAACTGAGACTTCGGCTTTGTCAGCCTCAGTGGCCCAGTGGAGTGACACTTCGGCGATCGCTCTCCGAAGTTAAGCAACGCTGGGTCCGGTCTGGTCTTGGATGGGTGACCATTCGACGGTTGAGAGAGGCTGGCCGTGGTTCGGATTCCACGTTAAACTGTAGGTCCCCTTCCTTACTTACTAGGTGGTAGGGTTAATCCCACCCGGGTTGGTACCATCGTATTGGATGTCCGTGTTTTCCATCCAGTTCAATGTAGCCGTGCAATATAAGGAAGGTCCTGGCATGGCACCTAGTTCCCATGTGGTGTGTTGGGCTAATACTATGACAGAACTTGTGGTATTAGCCATCCATGGAGTTTGACGTTTTTACGGAACTTCGAAGTTACGTAAACGCCAATTTAAGTGAGAACTCAGACTGACCACTCTGAACTCATTTATCTACATCGTGTGTGATTTTTTTTTTTTTTTTTATGCGACCTGACATGGATGGCTAATACCACACAACTACCGTTATGATATTAGCCCAATACACCACATTCCGAAGGAATTAGGTGCCATGCCAGGACCTTCCCTTTATGAGGCACGGCTACATTGAACTGGATGGAAAACACGGACAATTTTTCATTGCCGCTTCGACCATCTTTTCATCCAATGCGATGGTACCAACCCGGGCGGGCTTAAACCCTACCACCTAGTAGGGGAAGGGGACCTACAGTTTTACATGGATTCCGAACCATGGAGCAGCTCGCATTCGTGACGAAATGCACTTATCGAACTCTGAAAGAGAAAGACAGTGGTGCAAGTTGGTATCGAACCCGGGCCTCTGGTACGCTAGGCCACTCCGCGCGCCACTAGGCTACGAGCGATCTTCCACGTGTATTAAATGATGCAATTAAATGTGTCGATACATATGATTGGATTTCCCCGATTGTGTAATTTGTTAGTCACGTTACTTGAGTTTTGCACTGATAACATTGGTACTTACAATAGAGGAGCCGACAATCTAAACGCGAAATAAACTTTTATTTTTTCAAACAATCCACCAATTTAAATAAAAACGGAATAATATTCATGCAGCCTAAAATATGTCTTTCAATAAGATATCATTGCCATAAATATACGAAATTTACTTAAGTAAATATAGTTCTCATAAATTTATATTACAAAACAAATTACAAGATGTATTCTCGCCTCGTTAATGCACCACTTTCTTTCTCTTTCCTTGTTGGATAAGTAGACCGGGATAGATACGGTTTGAGAAGCACATGAAATCCGAAATGATTTTTTTTTTTCTCAGAAATATATAATTTCATGTTCATATGCTTACATTAAGTTTGCAACATTTAGCGGGGCCCGGAAGATAAAAAAAATAATTAAAATGTATTAAAACATATATATCTCCCAAACAAATATTTAGAAACAGTATTAAAAAAAATTATATGTTAAGTATTTTAAGGCGTAATGTAACTGTGAATTTGCAACAATTTTGTAATTACGGAAACGTATTTAAAAAAATGTTTTCACTAAAAAAATCTATGCCGCGAACCTAACTTGCTAGTGCTATATTTCTTTCTAGAATATGTAGAAAAAAAAATTCTTTAAAAACTATACCACAAACGATTTTATACGTATTTAGAATTTTTTGTTTAGCTTTTGTGTGAATGTAAAAAATATAAATGAAAAAAAAAATGTGCTTTTAATATTTGCAACATTTTACAAATTTCACAGAATATAGAGTTTGCGGTCAGTTTCCAATTTCAGAAAGTTAAATAGAATTTTCAATTTTTGCTTTGCAGATATTATGAAAATAGTACAAAAAAAATAGTAAATAAGAAATTGTTGCAAATTCACAGTAATATTTCACCTAAAATTAGCTAACATATATAACATTTTTAAATAACATTTCTAAATATTTGTTTAGGAGAGATAACACTTTTTAAACATATTTCATATTTTATTTCTATCTTCCGGACCCCCCAAAATTTTGCAGACTTAATGTACACACGTCCACATGAAATACTACGTTTATGAGAAAAAAAAATGCATTTCCGATTTAATATTTTTCTAAGTGCTAATTTAAGCTTTCCTGGAGTAAAGTGCATTTCGTCGCGAATGCGAGCGGCTCTATGGTTCGGAATCCATGTAAAACTGTGGGTCCCCTTCCCCTACTAGGTGGTAGGTCGAAGCGACAGTGAAAATTTGTCCGTGTTTTCCATTCGGTTCCGTACCATCGTACAAAAAAAAACGTTTTTTTAATGGGACACCTCTTTAATTTTTATAATTTTTTCAGTTAATCTATTTGTTTTTATAGCAATAAATACACACTCTGTGAAAATCTCAGCTGCTTACCTATTACGGTTCATGAGATACAGCCCTGTAACAGACGGACGGACGGACGAACTTTACTTTTAGCTATAAGTCGTATTGTAATTAAAATTTTAGTTAATTTTACCAAATCATACACTAAGCACATCGTCTTTATTGTGGACATGTTGCATCTTCTTCATCATGGAGTCTGTCTTCTTCTTTGAAACAGAGAAGGTCCCAGAGCGCAACAGCACGGTTTTGTACCGTGCCCGCGAATGAGTTAGTCCCGCCGGGTTGGGCCACCCTAATTTCGCGGATAAAGCCAAGATCGTTTAAAAAAAGCTAGGAGTTCTCAATAGTGTTACGCGGGTAGGGTGCAGATTAGAGAAGAAAACACCAATACTCAACCAACACTCTTCCTTTATTTCAAATAATTCACAAGCAAACTCACAAATACAATTTCACACTAGGTTAATTCAAACACTCTTGCAAACTATATCACTCACTTCACTGATTCACTTCAGAGCTAGTTCACTGCACTTCAATATCGCTTGTTGTCGCTCACTTCGCTTCCAAAAATAGACTGCTGCCCTCAGCGCCTTTTATATCGGTGGAGCTTCTTTCCAGAACACTCCACCGATTTCTAGGCGCCCATGTAGGGCATCAGTCGAGAACAATCTCCTTCGAGACATTACTAGAATGTCCGAGATTTGTTTCTGAAGCCAGCTGGACGAGGCGTCACTTTATATGGGACGACAGTGATGCAAAAGCCTGCGCAATGCAATAAGACAAGTAGCGCCATCTACTGAGACTCGAAGGAACCATTTGGAGCACTTTGGTAGTGTATCAGCGCTATGACTTCGCAGCGGGGCGCGCTCGTCACGCCGCTGACAGCTCCTTTACGGAACGCTGCAGTTATAGAAGTCGGCCATCTTGGGAGGACAAGACAAACGAACCAATCACATGGACAAACGAACCAATCACATGCTGCTGTCATAAATGTCTTTAGAATTGGCCAGTTGTTTACAGGCCGTGATTGGCTGTTTGTCTTGGCCCCCCTGACGTCACTCGTTCTTTATTGATTGAAGGTTCTAGGTTCAGTGTCGCATCTGTCCGAAGGACAGTATATATTGGTAATCTGTGGCGCTCGTAACAATAGGGTCCGTCAGTATTTCATGCCTGGTCAAAGAAGGCTCCTCTACAAGGCGCAAATAAGGTCTCGCGTCGAGTATTGCTCGCATTTGTTCTAAGCTAAGCACCTGCTTGGCTCCCTTGACACGATACAGCGTCGTGCTGTACGTCTCGTCGACGACCCCAAGGTAACCTTGAATTTAGAGACCCTCCAACTTAGAAGAGATGTAGGGTCTTTCTCTGTGTTCTACCATCTTTACCGTGGATAATACTCGTCGGAGCTGCATTACGCTGTCCCTCCGTCCTATTTTTATCATCGCACAACGCGGAACAGGCAGGAAATGCGCCCGTTCACTGTCGACTTTAGAAACAATCAGAACCAACCCATCCTCTAGGTCCTTTATCTATAGAGTCGATTAATTATGGAATGCACTACCGGTATTTATTCCAAAGTGCCACCTGGAGTCCTTCAAACATGGTGTGAAGAAGCACCTGGCAGGCATGGCTTTCACAGACCCCGTAAAAGTTTAACAGCTCTTGGGAGTCATCTGGCACCTCCTATGTGAGGTCCTAGCTTACGCCTAAGCCGAGCTTAGCATATCAAAACCGGCCAAGTGCGAGTCGGACTTGCACACGAAGTTTTCCGTACTATCGTACAAGATTGAACGCCAAAAAAATCGCTTTTAAAACATCCACCAATTAACAATTATCCTTTATTTTTTATCATTTTTTTATTTTTAGGCAAAATAAATACTCATTCTGCGGAAATTCACGAGAAACAGCTCTGTGACATACCATAAAAACCTAAAAACCATAACCGCTAATAGCATAGAACAGTAATTAATCTATGCTAATAGTCATGTTAGATAAGGATTTCTGAATCACCAGATAATATCTATCGTTACGTACTTAAGGTATTGCCCATTAGTTCATCTTTTTAGGGTTCCGTACCCAAAGGGTGAAAACGGAACCCTATATCTAAGCCTCTACTGTCCGTCCGCCCATCCGTCCGTCTGTCACAGGGCTGTATCCAAGGCCGTCTTAAACTAGGCTGGGGCCCTTGGGCACACAAGAATTTCGGGCCCTTTTGGAAAGTAAAAAAGCGACATGACAGACAATGCTTCAGAAATATTTATTTTACCATTAATAGCATTGGCGCGTGCAGACCATCTTGTTTCCGAAAGAGACTTCAGGACTCTATTTGCACCTAAATGCCCTGTCAAAATTTTCCACCGTTTTGTCGAAGTTGAAAAATGAATTGAACAATTTTTGTACAAATTGAAAGAATTTTACTGCTTCAGTAACATACTCAACAGCTCAGAGTATGGCTGACATTATTACCCACAAAATTTAACGAATGTGCCGCGAAAAAAGGGTAATGTGCCCGACAAAAATGTTTTGAGAATAAATGTTTGAAAGAAATTGTCGGTCCTACGGGGCCCCCTGAGAATGGGGGCCCTGGGCACGGGCCCCGTGTGCCCTTATGGTAAAGACGTTATTGGCTGTATCTCATCAACCGTAATAGGTAGGCAGCTGAAATTTCCACAAAGTGTGTATATACTTTGCCGCTGTAACAACAAATAGGTAAAAATAAATAAAAATAAAGGGTTACTTTTTTGTGTTAAATCTTGTACGATGGTACGGAACCCTTCGTGTGCGAGTCCGACTCGCACTTGGCCGGTTTTTTCCTTGTGGACAACGCAGATATATCGGTCCAATAGCGATCGTAATTAATTTTACAGTTACATTAAATGAATCGGTGTGTTTCAAGTATATTTTAATGAGTTCGATTGCATTATTATTAATCTTATACATAAATCAAAATATGAGGTAATAGACTAGGAGGTCGCGACAAAAATGGTAACGATAACGCAAATGGCTGAAACTGGGCTCACGGGATAAAGACCAACCCTCTGAAGCGAAATGTGTCAGTCGGCCTGTTCCAAGTGGTTGCGTTACGTAGATAAGGCGCCTGAAAAAGTACTTATGGTGACAAAAAATATATATGATAAGGTAAATGAATGCATGCTAAGCAAGTACATACTTGCTTAGCAATGCAAAAATGGAAGAAATCTTTGGTTGCATTTCATATTTATAGACGATTTAGGTTACACATATAACTTTAGGTATATTTAAGTATTTAATTAAAAAATCTACTGGCTATTGTCGTATAATTAATAGGTATAGATGTTTCTAGACAATCAGTATATTCATCAGCAGGTACATACCAACATCTGTTTTATAAAGCCAATCTAGATAACGCAACCACTTGGCATGGGCAGACTGACATATTAAGCACCAGATTCAGCCATTTACCTTATCGTGACCAAAAATGTCGTGACCTCCCGGAATATAAAACATTTCTGGAATACCTCGGGGTCGTCGGAAGCACAGCGCGCCGCTGTAATGAGCCGAAGGTTAGCTAAACTTCGAAGAACTTCTGTCGGAGAGAGCGGCTCGTAGCCTAGTGGCGCGGGCACTGGCCTAGCGTACCAGTGGCCTGGGTTCAATACCGACTTGCACCACTGTCATTCTCTTTCCGAGTTCGATAAGTGCATTTCGTCACGAATGCGAGCTGCTCCATGGTTCAGAATCCATTCGAACCTCGAATTCGTAACGGAATGCAATTATCCAACTCAGAAAGAGAAATAAAGTGTTGCATGACCGGAGCGAGGATTCGAACCCAGACCTCTCGCATGAATCCTTTTGCCCCTCGACCACAAGCAGAAAACCGGCCAAGTGCGAGTCGGACTCGCACACGAAGGGTTCCGTACCATCGTAGAAAAAAAAACAAAAAAAACACGTTTTTTGTATGGGAGCCCCCTTTAATTTTAATTATTTTTTAATCTTACCTTATAGCGGCAAAATAAATACACACTCTGTGAAAATTTCAGCTGTCTATCTGTTACGGTTACTGAGATACAGCCCTATGACAGACGGACGGACGGACGGACGGACGGACAGCGGAGGCTTAGTAATAGGGTTCCGTTTTCACCCTTTGGGTACGGAACCCTAATAAATCATCACATATATATTTTTTTTTATGCAACCTGACATGGATGGCTAATATCACACAACTACCGTTATGATATTAGCCCAATACACCACATTCCCGAAGGAATTAGGTGCCATGCCAGGACCTTCCCTTTATGAGCACGGCTACATTGAACTGGATGGAAAACACGGACAATTTTTCATCTTTTCATCCAATGCGATGGTACCAACCCGGGCGGGCTTAAACCCTACCACCTAGTAGAGGAAGGGGACCTACAGTTTTACATGGATTCCGAACCATGGAGCAGCTCGCATTCGTGACGAAATGCACTTATCGAACTCTGAAAGAGAAAGACAGTGGTGCAAGTTGGTATTGAACCCGGGCCTCTGGTACGCTAGGCCAGTCCCCGTGCCACTAGGCTACGAGCCGCTCAAAATGATATAGTTGATAATGGTTGCGGTTGCTGTCTATGAATCTCCTAATTGTTCTGTGCTATGAATCATGACGTCACTGCCCCTGACAATGACCGATGACCGAAATAACGTTCAATAGATCACATCTCGAAATATTATCAGACGCTCGGACCTGTTAGGCTGATCAAAGTGCGCGGTTGGGGAGGTGCAAGAGAATAATGTCCGTGACCTCCGATTTGACATTCATCAGGCTAGCTGACAAGTTTGCAGCAGCAAGTTGCGCACGCTCGGGAAGCCTCCCTGGACCACAGAGCAGACAAGGAAGGAGGAGCGTCATATCGTGCACGACACATGCACAGTTACATATCTGAGAACTGAGTTTGAGAAACGGTTCGTTCTCAAAAGCCAAATGTCAACCACAAGGTAGGATGGGGAGGAATGAGTACATTGACATCTACGTCTGAGGGCCGAGTGCACGAAAGGACAAAACATCAAAATCAACGTCAACGTACGATTACACACGTCACTTTGTGTGGACAGTATGGAAGGAACTCCATACGGTACACTAAAAGTAGCGTGTTTGAATCTCGGTTTGAATATTGATCAACTCGGCCGTCTAAGGGCCGAGTGCACGAAAGGACAAACAATCAAAATCAACGTCAAAGTATGATCAAACACGTCACTTTGTGTGGACAGTATGGAAGGAACTCTATGCGCTCACTAAAAGTGACGTGTTTGAACATTGACTAACTCGGCTGTCTCTTCGTGCAACCGGGGCTAAGTCTGCGACTAGTTTGCGTGTGGCATGTGCGGGTTGGCAGTTTTAGAAAATAGGCGACAACGCGTCAGATGGCACATCTCCTTCGTTTTGATGTACGGACAGCGGAGGCTTAGGCAGATCTATTCCTGGCATTCAGTAATCAGAAATCAGGAAATCTGAGCCTAGGAAACCGCTTTTATAGTGGTTTTCAAAGCGATTTTCTTGACGAAAATATTCCGGGGCATAGTTTTTTTAATCAATTAAGATTTTCCGTAGAAAAATACGCTTTGAAAATCGCTATAAAAGCGGTTTTCTAGACTCAGGATTCCTGATTCTTGATTACTGAATGCCAGGAATAAACCTGCAGAAGCCTTCTCTACACCGAGGGGAATTACAGCGTTTCGCAACTGTTTACAAACAATTTACAATTTGAATTTATGTCGCTGCACTATCTCGAGAGTCTCCGGTACTTCACTCGTATCTGGAGGGAACACTGTTTACTGCATCTTTGGACGGAGACAGGTGACCCCGATGACGTTTGCGGCTGAATTATATATTCCGTACAATTATATAATCAGAATTTCGGTCTGCGCCACGGAATATTGAGGAGGCCTGCTCATTCCTGCTCCAGAGGAATGCTTAGACCAAAAATGTTTATGATTTTTTTTGTTTATGTTTTCAAGATCGGATGTGCTTGTCTGATCGATGTCGTCGTATATCTAAATATTACGGTTAAAGCCCGATTTTGGTTAAAGTCCGAAAATATTTTTGCCTTAAGTTCCGACCCATACAATGTTTTTTTTACACAGAACGCAAAAAGTATTGCACTTTACGGCACGAATTCCTCAAAAATATTAAATATAGCCATGGTAGTTGCAGCGAAAACATATTCACAATTTCAGGTTTAAGGATGTTCCGACCCATACAATCTTTTTTTACACAGAACGCAAAAAGTATTGCACTTTAAGGCACGAATTCGTAAAAAATATTAAATATAGCCATAGTAGTTGCAGCGAAAACATATTCACATGGTTTCGTTGTAATTGCCGATTAGAAGTTTTACACCGTTAGATGGCGCTGTTAAATAAAAATCGTATTTAAGTAAATTGTAACAAAACCAATAATCCTGAAATTGTGAAATTATTTTCGCTGCAATTAATATAACTATATTAAACTTTTATTATTAATTCGTGGCTTAAAGTGCAATACTTTTTGCGTTATGTGTGCTTACAACTTTATATGGGTCGGAACAGCCTTAAAGTTTATTGGGTTTCTGCATTTGTACTCATGTTGATTAATTAAGAGTAAATGCCAAGAAAAAAAAATGTATTATAAAATGTTTTTAGGGTTCTGTACCCAAAGGGACCCTATTACTAAGCCTCCGCTGCCCGTCCGTCCGTCCGTCTGTCGCAGGGTATCTCATGAACCGTAACAGAAAGGAAGCTGAAATTTTCTTTGATTTTGTGTTTATTTTGCGCTATAACAACAAATAGGTAAAAATATAAAATAATATAAATTAAAGGGGGCCCCATACAAAAAACGTGTTATTTTTGGGTTAAATCCTGAACGATGGTACGGAACCCTTCGTGTGCGAGTCCGACTCGCACTTGGCCGGTTTTTTAAATTTTTGAATGAAAAAAAAAATGAAAAAAAAAGGTTAGGTTAGGTTAGGTTAGGTAAGGTTAGGTTATGTTAGGTTAGGTTAGGTTACGTTAGGTTAGGTTAGGTTAGGTTAGGTTAGGTTATTTTTTTTCTTACCATAAACTCGAAATTAGTGCACTCGACACGGGTATATCTTGAAAATGTTAGTAAGCTTCAAGGAAAAAAATATTCCGGACTTTAACCAACATCGGGCTTTACCCGTAACATATACACACAAAATGTATTTTTTTATGTAACTGGTCATGGATGACGACAAACACAGTAATGAAATCAGGCACACCGCATTCCCGGAGGAGTTAGGTGCCATGCCAGAATACGGCTGCCTCGAACTGGTTGGAAAACACGAACATTGTCGCTTCGACCATACTCTCATCCAATGCGATGGTACCAACCCGGGCGTGCCTAACCCCTACCACCTAGTGGACGGGGACCTACAGTTATTCATGGATTCCGAACCATGGGGCAGCTCGAATTAGCGACGGAATGCACTTATCCAACTCGGAAAGAGAATGAAAGTGGTGTATGAACGGAGCGAGTATTTGAACCCGTGGTATGCTAGGCAAGTCTCCGCGCCACTATGCTACGAAAACCCTCAAATATGGGCAGTCAGTCAGTCAGCGTGTTTGCGTCCACTGCTGGACATACGCCTCTCCAATTTTCCTCCAGTATTTTAATCCATCCTCCAGCGGTACGGAACCACTGCTTTCCGCCGACGCACTTGATGTCGTCTTCCCACACTTCCCACACGTTTTCCGGTCCACGGCCGCCAGTGTAGGACACGGTTACTCCAACGGTCGTCGTCTCTTCGGCTGACCATTGAGCTGCCATTTGAGCTTAGCCACCCGGTGTCCAATATCGACTACTTTGGTACGTCCAATCCCCATACAAACATAGTTTACTAATCATTTGGAAACCGCTATTCCAATTAAATTGATATTTAAGGTGGCCCAACCCGGCGGCCTCAACTCATTTGCGGGCACGGTACAAAACCGTGCTGTTGCGCTCTGGGACCTTCTCTGTTTCTAAGAATAAGACAGGCTCCGTGATGAGGAAGATGCAACCTTACCACAAAAAAGACAATGTGCATAGTGTATGATTTGGTAAGATTTACGAAAATTTTAATTTCAAAACGCCTTATAGCTAAAAGTAAACCACGACCGCTGTAGTCAAAAATCCAACAAAAACCAAATGGATTATAAATCTTGATTAAATAAGCTATGTCTGATGACTAATCTTTTTAAGATGTTCTTACTTTACCATTGCGTAATCCACCTCCAAAGTTATTGTATAAAACGCTCGAAAAATCCGAACTTTCGGACGTTATAACTTGGAAACCAAACATAATTTTACAATGCCAATGGTCATCAGACATCTACTTCAATCAAATAAAGCTATTTTGAGCAAAATTTTGGATCTCTGACAAGAAATGTAGGCGTGATCTTCTTTCCCCTTTTGTATGGGGAGATGAGCGGGTTGGGCCACCTTAATATCTAATATCAGGTAACAAATATCTATGTCTGCATGCTTTTGTTTCAAGCCCTGTGACGGACGGACGGACGAACGGAGAGCGGAGGCTTAGTAATAGGTTTCCGTTGGAACCCTTTGGGTACGGAACCCTAAAAAGTGTCCTGATAGCTCCCAGTGAGACTGCGAGTTTAGTTTGGGTTAGGTTAGGTTTGATTAGGATTCATTGGAAAAGTCGACGAAATATGTACAGCAACGCGATGGTCTAGTCGTTGGATGGTCAGATAAAGTGTTAATATGCACATTGACACCTTCCTCAGATGCTCTGCATTTTTTCCCTATCTAAGAGCAAGCAAGAAGTCCAAAAGTTGTGATAGCGAATGGAGGAAAATATACGAATTAACTAAAACGTTTCAATACTCAGTCGATAACCTGAAGAACGTGAGCTGACTATCAAGTGTTGCTCACAAAATAAGGAATCCCCTTATCCTAAGGAGTGAATCATTGTTGTACTTACAAATTCAATTATCACTGCGTGCCGTTGCGTTGTATGATTTATGTAATTTTACCTGTACGTTAAGATTGTATATTTAATTTTATTTTTATGTGACCTGAGCCCCTAGTCTCAGTTGTCACCAAACCGATCGACTTGCGTTTTCAAATGTATGGAAAAACTGAAGAGCGCGCGCAGTGGGCGTTAAGCGAACTAACATTTGCGAGTTCGAGTTTGATTTGACAGCTTACTCACCGTCGCTATAAATACATTGACGTTGCCGCTTACGCCGACTTCGCGTTTTAAGGTGGCCCAACCCGGCGGGACCAACTCATTCGCGGGCACGGTACAAAACCGTGCTGTTGCGCTCTGGAACCTTCTCTGTTTAAAGGAAAAGACAGGCTCCGTGATGAGGAAGATGCCACGAAATAGACAATGTGCATAGGTATGATTTACGAAAATTTTAATTACAAAACGACTTATAGCCAAAAGTAAACCACGACCTCTGTAGCCAGAAATCTAACAAAAACTAAATAGATTATAAATCTTGATTAAATAAGCTATGTCTGATGACTAATCATTTTAAGATTTTTTACTTTATCATTGCGTAATCCACCTCCAAAGTTGTTGTATAAAACGCGCGAAAAATTCGAGCTTTCGGGCCTTATAACTTAGAAACCAAACATAATTTTACAATGCCAATGGTCATCAGACATCTAGTTCGATTAAAAAAAGCAATTTTGAGCAAAATTTGCGATCTCTGACAAGAAATATGGGCGTGGTCTTCTTTCCCCGTTTGTATGGGGAGCTGAGCGGGATGGCCCACCTTAATACAAATCAGAAGTCCGAGTTTGACCTGACTTGAATACTTAGTGAAACTTGTAATGAATTTGACGTTTTTACGTAACTCCGAAAAGCGCCAATTTAGGTGAGAACTCGGACTGACCACTCTGACACGGATGGCTAATACCACACCAGTTGTCATGAGAAGCCCAACACACCTCATGGGAACTAGGTGCCATGCCTGTACCATTGCCTGCTACATTGAACTTGATGGAAAACACGGACAACTTTCATTGCCGCTTCGACCATAGTTCATTTAATGCGATGGTACTAACCTTGGCGGGATTAACTTGGCTACCTGTAAGAAAGCAATGGGAACTACAGTTTAACGTGGAATCCGAAACACGAACGACAAATCCCTTGGTCGGCTCTTACGACATGCACGAGGAGAAATGCAGTGGGACCAATTGTATTATTTTGACGTGCCGGAACCCACACAGCACTGAATTTAATTTAATGGGATGGTAGAAAAGGGAGCGGGCCAAGGGAAAGGGATCTTCCGTTTTAGATGGATTCCGAACGATGGAGTGACCAGAATCGAATGTGCGTGACACAGAAGACCACAGATTATCGATCGGTGATATGGAGTTTGCATAGCATTCACGAAAATATCATTTTTAGGGTTCCGTACCTAAAGGATGCTAACAGAACTCTATTACTAAGCCTCCGCTGTCCGTCCGCCCGTCCGTTCGTCCTTCTATCAGTGGACTGTATCTCATGGACCGTAATAGACAGCTAAAATTTGTATAGGGCCTTAACATAATAATACACACGATAATCAGCACTTTTATTAATAAAGGCCCTCTAAGTGTCGATTAAAATTTGTATTTATCTTGCCGCTATAAAACCAATAGTAAAACTAAATAAAAATGAACGCACAGAGCATTGTAGGTACTATGGGCATGGAAGAAATTTTCTATTTAGTTTAGTATAGTTTTAGTATGTAGTAAGTTCCTAATTTTTTTTTATGGATTATTATGATTTTGTTCACAGTGTTTGTATTTTAATGAAGTATGTAATAAACATCGTTATTCAAACTTCACGAGGGCTTTATACACCTGACATAGGTTAAGTTGACGACGGCTTTTACACCAGAGTATACTTTTAATGCTATAAATTATATTAATTTATATAATTGAATTAGTAACTTTATTAGTTGTAAGTATATTAAACTGAGGGTTGCTGTTTCTATTGTTCTTTGTTCTTTGCCTTAATCTGTTCTGACAAGCAATTGTTTGGCAGTAGCATTTAGATCTAAGTATGTATTTCATAATTGTGAACGAAAAAATATGTTATGTAAACACGTGAAGTTTCTTTGCGGGTTCTTCTTTACTGGGTTCATCGAATCCGCAGATCTTTGTGACGTAACTTGGTGTAGTTTGACTACCAAAAAGTTTAAATAAATGAAATGAAAATGAAATGAAATAAAAATGAAAATAATGCAAGAAATGTGTTTTATTGTATTTTAAATCATGTTGAACCTCGTGTGTGAGTCCATATCGCACTTGGTCGATTATTTTGGCCGAAAAATTTAATAGTGGAGATAGATTGATGATAATTGTATTGCAAAATAATTATAACGGTAAATCCCGGACGCTCTCAGTCGTTGTTCAAACTAATTTTTATCAAAAGTCATCCATGTTTGTCAAAGATAAACGAGAGAGCCAGGAACTCCCGTGTATGTTTTAATTTCACAAACTAACTTGAGAACATTGTAAATTCTTAGGAATGTGTCATGTATGCATGTATAGTCGACCGTGAAGCAAGGACACATTCATTAAAGAAAGATCCCGGTAACAAAAACTACTTTACGAATATACTACAAGGGATTTTAACAGGGATCTTTCTTTAATTAATGTGTCCTCGCTTTACGGTCGATTACACATACATACACGTCACATTCCTTGGAATAAGCGACGTACATTCTTAGTACGAAAAAGTTTTTTTTATTTTAAATTATTGTTGTAGGTATTACATAAAATTCAATTCTGCTTTAATTGTATGTGGCTGTTAGGGCCGAGTGCACGAAAGCACACTCAATCAACGTCAAACAAAAGTCAATCAACGTATGACTAAACACGTCACTTTTTATGGACAGTATAGAAAGGGGGTGAGTCAACTCCATGCAGTTCACTACATAAAAGTGACGTTTTTGAACATTGATTAACTCAGACTTCTGTTCCTGCAATCGGGGCTAAAAGTCGTAATATCAACGAACCCTAACGAGTGTTTGGACGAATTGTCAATTTCGACCGTCGTTGGTATAACTTTTGGGTTTTTCTTAATGGAATGGATGGCTAATACCACACAACTGATGTTATAATATTAGCCCATTACTGCCCATTCCCGAACATCATTTAGGTGGGTGAATTAGTAAAGTTAACTTAAACTTTAGATTAAAACATGCGACAATTTAAATCTAAAAGAAACAAATTTACAACTTCTTCTTCTTCTTCTTCAGCCTTTTGTTGTCCACTGCCGGACGTAGGCCTCCCCCAGACTTCGCCAAGTTGTGCGAAAAAAAACAGGAGTTTGTAATTTATAACAAACATACTAAACTATCGAATCATTGAGAATGCGGGTGACTCTAAGGTTCGGAAAACCACCGTGTTCCGACCCATACAATGTTTTTTTTACACAGAACGCAAAAAGTATTGCAGCTTAAGGCACGAATTCGTCAAAAATATTAAATATAGCCATAGTAGTTGCAGCTAAAACATATTCACAATTTCAGGTTTAATGGTTTCGTTGTAATTGCCGATTAGAAGTTTTACACCGTTAGATGGCGCTGATATTAAAATCGTATTTAAATAAATTGTAACAAAACCAATAACCCTGAAATTGTGAAATTGTTTTCGCGGCAATAAATATGACTATATTAAACTTTTATTATTAATTCGTGGCTTAAAGTGGAAGACTTTTTTAGTTATGTGTGCAAACAACTTTATATGGGTCGGGACAGCCTTAAACTATGGGTTTATAGGTGTCTAGTAACTAGGTGGTAGGATTTAACCCGCACGGGTGTTATCAACGCACTGGGTGAAAGATGGTCACAGAAGAAATGATGAATGTTTTCCATTTAGTTACCATGTAAAGCCGTGCGTAGAGGGAATTTTCTGAGCTGCTAGTTCCAGTTGTCACCTAAACTGGCGTTTGTGGAACTTCGAAGTTCCGTAAGAACGTCAATCTCCATGCTAGATTTTAATAGATATTCGTGGTTTTACTTCTTCAAGCTGTCAAAGTCAAACTCGGGCTTCCGGTTTGTATGAAAACGCTGAGTCGGAGTGAACGGCAACCTCGACGTATTTACGGCAACGTTAAGTAAGCTGTCAAATCAAACTCGGACTCGCAAATGTTAGTTCACTTAACGCCTACTACTAACCAACTGCGCGCGCTCTTTAATTTCTTCATACATTTGAAAACGCCAGTCGATCGGTTTGCCGTAAACGCCAATTTAGGTGACAGCTGGGACTACGGGCTCTGTAATCGCTTCGAATCCCTCCATCAATGGGCGATGTTTTGGGTTAATACCGTGACAGCAGAACAGTATTACCCATATTCAGTTCAAAAAAAATTAGCAAGGCGACATGGAAAACACGGATTTTTTCACAACCGCCACGTTCATCTTTCATTTAAGGTGGCCCATCCCGCTCATCTCCCCATACAAAAGGGGAAAGAAGATCACGCCCATATTTCTTGTCAGAGATCCAAAATTTTGCTCAAAATTGCTTTATTTGATCGAACTAGATGTCTGATGACCATTGGCATTGTAAAATTGTGTTTGGTTTCTAAGTTATAAGGTCTGAAAGTTCGAATTTTTCGCGCGTTTTATACAATAACTTTGGAGGTGGATTACGCAATGATAAAGTAAGAACATCTTAAAAAGATTAATCATCAGACATAGCTTATTTAATCAAGATTTATAATCCATTTGATGTTTGTTAGATTTTTGACTACAGCGGTCGTGGTTTACTTTTAGCTATAAGTCGTTTTGAAATTAAAATTTTCGTAAATCTTACCAAATCATACTCTATGCACATTATCTTTTTTGTGGACATGTTGCATCTTCCTCATTACGGAGCCTGTCTTATTCTTTGAAACAGAGAAGGTCCCATAGCGCAACAGCACGGTTTTGTACTGTGCCCGCGAATTAGTTAGGCCCGCCGGGTTGGGTCACCTTAATGGGATCGTACCAACTCAGGCGGGCGGCCTTCTCTAAATAGGATGTCTATGAAAATGCTGCTGAAAATATTCGTGCCTTCCAAATTCACCACCTGCTGCGTTACCATAATTTGGAATTATCCTGCAGTCCCTCCTCCCGTAATCAATGCCTCCTACTAATACAGTGTTTAAGATTTCACTACATATGATTGATTTAACACCGACTCGCCTGCGTTACGTACATTGACTGCAAGATCTTTTTACAGGGCTGTTTCTTCAAACAATGTGTCCTAGCTTGACGATCGAGATTACATACCTTTGAAAACGCCAGTCGATCGGTTTGGCGTAAACGCAAATTTAGGTGACAACTAGAATTATAGTATAGAACTAGACCGTATACGGTCTCAGTATTGAATTTGGCAGTGGGCTAAAAATCCTGAAAACCGGAACGAAAACTGTATGAAAAGTCTGGCTGAAGGTCTACTCATGAAAGCGACTCTTTTTCTCGGAAGGCGTTCCGGCAAACACTATAAAGAAAAAAAGTAGGCAACATTTTTTCTACATAGAGTTTGACAGAACCGAACACGAGAAGTTCTCGCTCTCCTCAGTAGATATGTAGTTCCTTGGTTCTCGGTTCCGGAGTTATCGGCAGCTCGGTGCATATAAGGAAGCTGCGCGCGCGCAGTGCAACCAATCCGTCGGATCTCCAGTGCGCGACAGCGGTGCGCGGTGCCACGGAGCCCTTGCAACACCGACACCGGCGAACCGTCACTCGCCGTGCAACTGTACACTTGAGAACTGCATTTCAAGTGTCGTTATTATAAAATAAATAAACTGTGATAAAAAATAGTTTCAAAATAGCAAAAGAGTGATATTAAATTTAAGTTGTTTTTAATAATAGAGGTAACAATGGTTAAAAAAGTGTATAAAATCAGTGAGACAGCCCCAGTGGCGAAGGCGAAAGGGAGCAAGTTAAACCAAATATTTATGTCTATAGTCGGTAAGTACATACATTACTTGTACAATAAAAATACAATGACTGGACCAATCGTTAAACTGTTATTTATGACAAATCTTGACAGGAGATTAGGTTAAAGGAGAGCAGCATAAATAGGTTCCAGATATTTTTATTACTTACAGTTCATTAAAAAAATCCTACGATATTGATTGATGTAACTGGTTAATACCACAATGACCGTCATTATGTTACACACCGCATTACCAAAGGAATTAGGTGCCATGCCAGGACCCTCCCTTTAAGAGCACGGCTACATTGAATTAGATGGAAAGCATGGACAATCTTGCGACCATCCTTTCATCCAATGCGATGGTACCAACCCGCCGGGCTTAACCCTACCACATAGTAGAGGATGGGGACCTATAGTTACACATGGATTCCGAACCATGAAGCTGCTTGGAATCGTAACGAAGCGCACCTATGCAAAGAGACCGGAATAAATAAAGACATTGTTAATCGGTGCCGAAAGTGGGTTATTGTGGACATAAAATCGAACATAAATATTCCATGTTTTCTTTATATACTGAATTCTCTAAATAAAATGTGTGGAAGAAAATATGTATACTTTTGTGTACTGAATCACCCCCTTTCAGCTTTACCCATTTCTGTGCAACATAGTTCATTTATTTGATAGAATTTCAGATATTAGTTAAAAATTAGTAAATAAACAATGAAAACAAATTCAAATTTCTGAGATTATGAAAATGTTTAATGAATTAATTTTTTAGAACTAGTCTCTTATTCATTAGCTAATAAAAATCACTGATAAAATGTCCAGAGTGTACTAGTTATTTTACAATCATCACTTTTTCATAATAACACAGAACATTAAAAAAAATGGGATTATTATGTTTTTGTTCACACTGTATGCGTTATATGATTAAATCCAGTGTACAAAATTTTCATTCATAGTGCAGTAAGTAAGTCATAGTAAGTAAGTTTAATGAGCGGCTCGTAGCCTAGTGGCGCGGGGACTGGCCTAGCGTACCAGAGACCTGGGTTCAATACCGACATGCACCACTGTCTTTCTCTTTCCGAGTTCGATAAGTGCATTTCGTTACGAATGCGAGCTACTCCATGGTTCGGAATCCATGTAAAACTGTAGGTCCCCTTCCCCTACTAGGTGGTAGGGTTTAAGCCCGCCCGGGTTGGTACCATCGCATTGGATGAAAAGATGGTCGAAGCGGCAATGAAAAATTGTCCGTGTTTTCCATCCAGTTCAATGTAGCCGTGCTCATAAGGGAAGGTCCTGGCATGGCACCTAATTCCTTCGAGAATGTGGTGTATTGGGCTAATACCATAACGGTAGTTGTGTGGTATTAGCCATCCATGTCAGGTCACATAAAAATAAAAAAAACCCGTTTCGACATAATTTCCATGAGGGAATCGCTGATTTATTTTGGCAGTCATAAGCCACAGCGATATTTGGCAAGGGCGCTAGATGAAGCGACTAACGTCGAGAGAAGTGAATCTCGCAGGTCTGAGCCCGTAGTCCCAGTTGTCACCTAAATTGGCGTTTGCGCCAAACCGATCGACTGGCGTTTTCAAATGTATGGAGAAATTGAGGAGCGCGCGCAGTGGGCGTTAAGATAACTAACATTTGCGAGTTCGAGTTTGATTTGACAGCTTACTCACCGTCGGCGTAAACGGCAACGTCGACGCGTTGCCGTTTACGTCGACTCCGCGTTTTCATATAATGGAAGTCTTCAAACAAAAAGAAGATTGAGCAAAAGTTTATCGAATAAAGAATTTAATTTAACATGCTTTATTACTAAAGTCCCGATTATATTTTACTGGTAACGATTGCGAGATGGTAAGAAAGGCCCTTTAATGTGACGATTAAGCTAAACAGTCCTTGGTGGAAAAGACCCTTAAAATATTAGTGAGAAATAAAAAAAAAATGCACAGAAATTTACATTTTGACAATTTAAATATTTTCGCGATGGTCTGTACAATATTGCAATATCTATTGATTAATAACTTTAAGGCCTTTTTCACCTACTGCTGGTTAGATTAATCGCCACACGTTAAGGGCCTTTCATAGCAACTTGCATTCAATACCAATACGAGATAATCAGCACTTTAGTAATAAAAGCCCTTTAAGTCTCGATTAAAATAAATCAGCACTTTGTGAAAACCAGGCTAAGATACATATGTATTAGATTAGGATAGGATAGAAATATATAATTTTTTCAGTAAAGATCGCAATAATAAAAAGTTGAGGTAGAAATTCTTTTAGTTTTCGGTTCATCGCTTTCTCTTTGATCAACTGAAACAATAAATTGTGTTATACAGACTGAATTTTTCAAGTGGGCCTTCAGGGCCAAATCAGAAACTATAATAAATAGAGGAAAACACTCAAAGCAGTTTAAGTGCGAACAGTTTTCGTAGAAAACTTTCACGATGGCACGAAAATATTTCTAGAATCATGCAAAAAAATCTTAAAATTGTCTTTTTCGGGTAAGTGACCAAACTTTTTTAACCTTGAAACCATACTTATAGATTTTTTTTTTGTAATTTATTCTTCCTGTTTCAATGCGATTTAAAAAAAAAAGATAATTTTGCGTGTTTTCTATCTAGTTCAATTTAGCCGAGTAATATGAGGATGGTCCTCGCTAAGCCCTAGTAGGTGTGGCAATAGAGTTATAGCTATTTCCGTCTATAACTAGTTTCATAAAACAAATTGTATTCAGAGACGAAATGTAGCATTCTATTATCCGTACCGTGAAGCAAGATTGGAACCCATCAACACGGAATAAGTGCGTAGGGTTTGTTATTGGTGCCACTCCAAAATCCATGGCTCCATGGTCGGAACTATGCAAGCGACGCACGTGTTGTGTGGACAGTGAAACAGGTGATCGGTTGAGATATATTTAGATTACTGAATGTTATGGTCAATCTTCGAAGTTCCGGCCAATGATCGTAATAGAAGATGCTCCAACCATATATGGGCACATGCCACAGAAGAGAAAAGGGAGGAGAAGTGTCATGTGCCGTAGAGGCCGACCGCGCGTATTGTGCCTCACAATCTAAACATCGTCACAGCGCAGGAATTTGCTCCCAAAATGCGTTCGCGCCAGGTCAGTTCCCATCCTCCAATACGTCTGCGACTATGTTTGCGTGTTGGCAGTTGTAGAAATTTTGAGACCGCGGGTCTCTTATCCAGGCCTATTCCTGGCATTCCGTAATCAGCAACCGCTTCAGAAAATCGCTTTTGTATCGGTTTTCAAATATCTATATTCAGGATTCCTACTGAGGTCCGTCATAATTCTTTATTCGGCATTCATATGGAGTACAAACGTTGCAGAACACGAATATATTTCAAATATCTAAACTCAGGATTTCTACTGAGGTCCGTCATAATTCTTTATTCGGCATTCATACGGAGTACAAACGTTGCAGAACACGAATATAATACGAAGTTGTCAAAACAATAATTATATTGTTATTTTGTACACCTTAATATGATACGGTAAATAGGTTACACTCAGATTATGTATGTTATGTTACTTCGTAACGTAAGCCGGAGAGCTAAACCATAGCACAAAACAAACTTATTAATATATAGAATGCTTATTTTTTTGCCTTACACTCTCTTAAGTAATTATTGATTTTGCTATTGGACCACGAATGTATTTGGAACAATACGGGACCTTTCTAATTTTTTTAAATTACTCCAAGATCTATTTTAATTTTACAGATACATATACAGATACAGATATTTATTTCGCCATAAAGAACACACAACATTAACAATATTAAATTAAGTCATTTGCATATTCAGTATGGTTCGTCATCATTTTTTTTTGCTCCGTTCAGCAATGCAGTCTGAATAGTTTTTAAACATATGTATCTTACATAATAAACATTAATTATTTCAGACTATAACACAAACGGTTTTCGAATTCGTCTCTAAACATGAACATAATGCGTCACCATGGACAAACACCTTCTCATTTCATTATTATAGGCGAGACAATCAATGTTTTTATACCTTTGCAATATAATAAACTTTACCGATGCATGGCGCAAGTGCTTCCTCACGTGACTGGCTGCGGTGAACTGTCCCATTATTTATTCTGTGGTGCTAGCACAGATAAATAATGGTACCAGACAAAACAGCGGTATGCGGGATCATCATTTAGCATCAATGTGCCCACACAATGTACCGTTCGAGCTGCATACATCGCGCTAATCTTTATATCCGAAGGTCCATTTTGAGCGCTGTTTTAGAGAAACCATTAACACCCTAGGGTGCTTACTTTGGTAAAGTAACTCGTCAGGTGAACAGGCAAGTAGCGATTTAATCTGATGTTTAGTTGCATTTCACACCATGCCCTCTGGAAAATATCAGTTCACTTGACCGAAAAACACGTCATTTGACAGTTAGCATAGCACGTAATGAAACAAAACGTCAGAATTGCTCACTTCTGAGTGGTCAGTCTGAGTTCTCACCTAAATTGGCGTTTACGGAACTTCGAAGTTCCGTTAATACGACCAATTCCATACAAGTTTTTACTAGATATTCTGTGGTTTTACATCTTCAAGCTGTCAGTCAAACTCGGATTTCCGATTTGTGTGAAAACGCGGAGTCGGCGTAAACGGCAACGTCGACGTATTTACGGCAACGTTGAGTAAGCTGTCAAATCAAACTCAGGGTCGAGTGCACGAAAAGACAAAACATCAAAATCAACGTCAATGATTGACTAAACACGTCACTTTGTATGGACAGTATGGAAGAAACTCCATGCGGTTCACTAAAAGTGACGTGTTTGAACATTGATTAACTCAGCAGTCTCTTCGTGCAATTGGGGCTCAGACTCGCAAATGTTAGTTCGCTTAACGCCCACTGCGCGCGCTCTTCAATTTCTCCATACATTTGAAAACGTCAGTCGATCGGTTTGCCGTAAACGCCAATATAGGTGACAGCTGGGACTACGGGCTCTGTTCACTGTTCATAAAATAATTTACTGCATATTTACACCCTATAATTCTAACTCGCTTATAACTTGAGAACGATTAGCTCGACTTCCATGCGGTTTGCATTTACGTGTATCTATAATCTTCCCATGGATGAAGTCTACTTACCATCACGGTAAATTAACTAAGGAGTGGGCAGTCGGGGAAAAAACAAATGTGTTTCGTCTAACCTTAACGCGAGCGGAGCCGCAAGGAGCTGTTAGTGTCTCTTGGGGGTTTTTTCCCCCAAAACCCAATTTAAAAGAATATACAAGGGTCTTTACATATTATAACATTCCTGCTTGATTAAGAGCTAAGCACATGTCAGGTCATTGCCTGGATTCTCGAGCTAAATATAGATTGTAAGGACTTGATGGGCACGGGATAAAAAGATAAGCAGTGGTAGTTACATAGTGTTAAAAATAACTTAGACACTCGTTAAGTTGGCATTAAGTTAACCTGTTGCGTGCTCGGGGCTAGCAGATAAGTCATGAGTTGTTAACTTCTTGCATGGGATACACGCTTTAGGTAATTTTACCTTTGAGGAAGCTTGAAATACGGTCGTCAAAATTTTCATACACTCTGTGCCCGATATTGGAAATGTATGGAATCGCATGTACATATATGTGATATTTAGGGTAACCATGAGAATGACAATTTCAAGTGTAGTTTACTACCATATGACTGCTGATTTAAAATAAATAAAAGAAAAAGTATCACCCTTAAAGTTTAAAGGGTGACTTCGTTGTCCGTCAGTCAATTGGTCAAGACCACTTTTCTCAGGTATTCGTTTTTTTTTATGCGACCTGACATGGATGGCTAATACCACACAACTACCGTTATGATACTAGCCCAATACATCACATTCCCGAAGGAATTTGGTGCCATATCAGGACCTTTCCTTTATGAGCACGGCTAGATTGAACTGGATGGAAAACACGAACAATTTTTTATTGCCGCTTCGACCATCTCTTCATCCAATGCGATGGTACCAACCCGGGCGGGCTTAAACCCTACCACCTAGAAGGGGAAGGGGACCTACAGTTTTACATTGATTCCGAACCATGAAGCAGCTCGCATTCGTGACGAAATGCACTTATCGAACTCGGAAAGAGAAAGACAGTGGTGCATGTCGGTATTGAACCCAGGCCTCCGGTACGCTAGGCCAGTCCCCGCGCCACTAGGCTACGAGCCGCTCGTGGAAGTACTAACTTAAAATTAATATTAAATCCTTTACTATTCACTTGGTGCTTTAATTTTGTAAGTCAAAAATAAAAAAATCGGATAACAATGTAGATGTTATTGGATAACCTTAAACAAATTTTCTTTCTAGTGTGCATGCCGATCCTGGCATACGGGACAGCCATGGGCTGGACCTCCCCCCACAAGGCGCTCCTGGTGGGGCCCAACTCGCCCTCCGCCGCGCCCCTCACGGAGGAAGAGATCTCGTGGATGGCCTCCATCATGTTCATCTTCGCGCCGCCGGCGGTCTTCCTGTACGGCGTCGCCGCAGACAAGTACGGCAGGAAGAACGCGCTGCTCTGCGCGTCTGTGCCTATCGCGGTGAGTGAAATGTCCCAGTTTGCTTGTCGATCCTGGCATACGGGACAGCCATGGGCTGGACCCCCACAATGCGCTCCTAGTGGGGCCCAACTCGCCCTCCGCCGTGCCCCTGACAAGGGATGAGCTCTCCTGGATGGCTTTCAATGATTGACCGAGCGTAGCAAATTTTGCTCAATCTTGAAACGGTCTCCGTTTCCCGTTCTTCGTTTCAAGATTGTGATTTTAGAACCGATTCGCGTGGAATGTTGTAACCAGGTTCGAAATTTTTGTAGCCGGTTTTTGATTTTTTTTTCAAAATGGCGGAGCTATTTTCAAAAAAGGTGTTTTCCTCTGCATCTCGTTTTTCTCAACCGATTCTCTTGAAATTTTACAAGCACGTTCGTTATTTAAAAAAAAAATGTTTTTTTTTTAAATGTTCAATGTTCAAAAAGACATACTCGCGAGGTCAACAGCTCAGAGAGCCACTAGTTTGGTTTTATCAGATTTAATGCTTTTTGTCAATTTTTTTGGAATCGTTACCTGTCGCCACAGATTTGGAATTGCGCTTTCTAGCATCAATACCATTACAAGCTAGGATCTTTAATGACTGCGTGGTGTTTGAACGTTGGTTAGATAAAAAAAATCATCAATGCCTTTAGTGCCAAGAAGAAGAAAGAAGCATTCTACGCATGACTTAACAGCTGTATGACTTGAATAGAAAGTGGAGTTAATGACTTATTACTTGTTTACACTTTGACCTGATAAGAAAAGACAACGCTAGCAATGGCGGCATACAGGCTAGGAGAGGTCAGGCATGCGCTATCTACTGCGAATACGAATACTACTTCATCAAAGGTAGGAACTGCGCTCTTTCGATCGGTTAGAAATAATATATGAAAGTTCGATGAATCGGAACTCCAGCGCAACCTGTTTGAATATCCTTACCGAATCTATACCAACATAACGAAAAATACATCACGAAAAATGTAACACCAAATGCCGTGACGGTGTTGCCAACAGAAAAAAAAACCAGGGATTTGTTAATATATTGTTTTTTTAGTGCATTTATGTTACAAACATTGTTACAATGAAATAAAATTAAGTAATACCAGCCGAAGAGACGACGACCGTTGGAGTAACCGTGTCCTGCACTGGCGGCCGTGGACAGGAAAACGGAGTTTTGCAAGACCACCCGCCAGGTGGGACGATGGTAGCAAGTGCGTCGGCCGAAAGCAGTGGTTCCGTACCGCTGAGGGCCGGGTGGACTGGAGAAAAATTGGAGAGACGTATGTCCAGCAGTGGACGCAAACACGCTGACTGACATGACACAATACCGATTTAAATCTAAACTAAGCTAAAAGAGCTGAGAGTATACGTAATTTCTGAATGTTTTTTTATGTAGAAATAAAATACATACAGTCGTATTCAGAGAGCACCTGTCAAAACTTAGTACGAGATTAGCACCGGGCTAACCATACAAAAACCGGTTTAGTTCGGCGGATGAAACTAATACACCTGATATTGTTGATATCTTATTATTCTGAAAGTACAATTTAGCAGTCTTTTTCAGAGTTCCGTACCCACAGGGTGGCAACAGAACCCTATTACTAAGCCTCCACTGCCCGTCCGTCCGTCCTTCCGTCATAGGGCTGCATCTCATGAACCGTAATAGGTAGGCAGCTGAGTGTCTATGAATGTGCGCTATAACAACAAATAGGAAAAACTACATAATAAAAATTATAAAACACACATCCGTGCATCAATACATCCGTCCCGTTTCAAGACCTCTCTTCGCTGGGTGCAATAATAAAATCGATAACCTAATGATACCGCCAAGGGCCACGACCAAGAGTACGGCGCGCGTGCGCAGCTTATCTGCGACAGACGGTTCGTCGCAGAGACGCATTTCCCGCGTCAACGGTGCGTCATAAAAGCTGGCAGCGGAATGGGTAGGCAAACTGCTTAGTTATCACGACAGTTGGCGTCCAAGCGAGCTCACCTAAAAGATCTGTCAAAGCTGTCAGATAATACTAATAATACATACATAGCTTTTCTTTATGATATTTACATTTGCTTTACACATACCAAATATTGGTTATATGCTGACGATAAAAAAAATTCTCTAAAAATTAATGAAAACTCAGATTGTCAGCTACTGCAGGATGACCTGGATGCGCTATCTCGGTATTATGAAAGGAATAGAATATCCGTCAATATTAGTAAATGTCTATGTATAAGTTACACACGGCGTAAAAAACCTCTAACTTTCGCTTACTCCTTTAATAATATTGAGATCAGCAAAACGAATGCTGTTCGGGATCTTGGAGTTATATTAGACTCTAAGTTAAATCTCATTGCGCATAATGAATCCATTGCTAAGAAATCGTATAAAAACCTCGGATTCATTCTAAGAGTTTGCAAACCATTACAAAGTGTAATCTGTCTAAAAACAGTATATTGTGCATATGTGCGTAGTACCTTGGAATATGCAAGCTCAATTTGGTCTCCTAGGTATGAAATTCATAAGAAGAGGATCGAGCGTATACAGAAACTGTTTATAAAGCATTTGAATTTCATAGCTATAACATCAAACGAACGCTACATTGATAGCTGCAGGCATTTTAGACTTTTAACACTAGAAGAAAGAAGGCTTTTAGCCGATGTAACTCTCCTATTTGATGTGGTTCGAGGGCGCCTCGATAGTATGGATCTACTGGGTGAAGTGGCGCTCATTGTACCTACCACGACGCCGCACACGCCACACTGCGCTCTTTCACGAGTCCGCGCACCACACCAACTATGCGAAAGATTCTGTCCTTACTCGGATTGTGTGCTCGTATAATGACCTATTTAATTCTGTCGACATATTTCATTTATCGAGAATAGACTTTCGAAATAAAGTCATCAAAACAATTACCCAAAGCGAATGACTTACCCCCCCCCCCCTTCTTTACCCCCAATTTCTCATCACATGCACACTTAAATATCCTCCCCCTTTTTTTACACACACCCTCCCCACCGCACACACCTTACACAACACAATTCACACTACACGCTCTTGAAATTGATTAACATAATGTACGTAACCTTAAAAACAAAATGCTGAACGTCCGAACTCATCATTCCAAACTGATCAATGGAATTCTTTTATTGGCCCTAATGTTTAGATTAAGAACTATTGTATAACTGTATTGTATAACGCTGTTGAATTCCTTAATACGAAATAAATAAATAAAATAAAATAATAAATATGTAAGGGGTGTTCATGGAGTAAGTTGCTTCGTTTTCTAAGATACTTCGTTTCTAGACTTTATGTATGATACTAAATTGTCGATTTTTAGAAATCATTTCTGCATGTAACTCTTAAACCGATCATCCGAATTCGATGAAACTTACTACGCGTATATGTAAATACTACGCGTATATGGTATACGTAAACCACAGGATAGCCTATATAAAATTCAGTTCCGCTTACGTTAAGGCGGCCCATCCCGCACATCTCCCCATACAAAAGGGGAAAGAAGATCACGCCCATATTTCTTGTCAGAGATCCAAAATGTTGCTCAAAATAGCTTTATTTGATCGAACTAGATGTCTGATGACCATTGGCATTGTAAAATTGTGTTTGGTTTCTAAGTTATAAGGTCCGAAAGTTCGCATTTTTCGCGCGATTTATACAATAACTTTGGAGGTGGATTACGCAATGATAAAGTAAGAACATCTTAAAAAGATTAGTCATCAGACATAGCTTATTTAATTAAATTCAATAATCAAACTTATATGTCAGCTCTTCTCGAATCGATAGATTGTTAACGTGTCCAAGTGTAGGTATCCTACCTATGGATAAGAAATGAAATGAAATGAAATGAAAAAAATAAAATCAAGATTTATAATCTATTTGGTTTTTGTTAGGTTTTTGAATACAGCGGGCGTGGTTTACTTTTAGCTATAAGTCGTTTAGTAATTAAAATTTTCGTAAATCTTACCAAATCATACACTATGCACATTGTCTTTTTGTGGACATGCATCTTCCTCATCACGGAGCCTGTCTTATTCATTGAAACAGAGAAGGTCCCAGAGCACAACAGCACGGTTTTGTACCGTGCCCGCGATTGAGTTGGTCCCGCCGGGTTGGGCCGCCTTAAGATGTAGCTGTCATACAAACCGAAATGCCCCGAGGCCCTATCTGCCTTTATTACTTCGTTTACTTCTTCTAAGCCACGCAACGGACTTTTTGATACCGTTTTTATGAATATAAGGAGCGATCAACGAGCAAGGATTGCGTATGTAATTTTTAAATATTTAATACAAACCTTAAGAGAAAAATTCAAACTATGCACTTGAAACTTGTAGGTGGTAAAAAGGCTTACAGAAAGTTCCACGATATCATGAAGAGCGATAACTTGGAACCAAACGCCCGATTTATTTGAGTATTTTAACGTATAGCAACTCTGGGCGCAGTCAGATTCCGGATGGGTTACCGTTTTCGATGTTGAAGGTGCTGTGATTCGTATACCTCATAAAACTTTGTTTATGTAAGGAAGGTGTTAGGGTTGATCCTCCCTTTGTTAGTTTCGTATCAATTTCTATGTAGCAGTACCAGTGCATGAAGGGTCTGGCGGAACATGCTTTTAAAATTCGCTCCCAAATGTTTAAGGAGCACTAAATAGAAATATGTCGATGTTAATCGTTGAATCATGCCATATAAATGAATGCATAGTCCTGGACCAGCCTTTTGGTGGGTTACTTTTTATCCAGGAAATAATTCAGACCAAAATCAATCCAACACGACATTGACCCGAGCGGAGCCGGGTACCGCCGCTAGTTCATTTTATTATTTAAAATTTTATTTACTTAATCTGTGTAATTGAAATGACTCAATTTTGTGCATGTTATTCCGAAAATAAAAATAAATGCTTATCAAAAGATGTCGTGGGAAAGAAAATACCACAAAAACATAACCTATAGTATTACGTTTCATACTTTGTACTGGTCAATGACATTTAAATTTGTTTTCCTATACACCGTATTCTAACTGCATCAAGGTGTACATCTTCATCTAAAAAACAGCAAATGTTTGCCATGTTTAGATTTATAATGACCATCTTGTTTATTAGGGTTTCGTACCCAAAGGGTTCCAACGGAACCCTATTACTAAGTGTCCGCTGTCCGTCCGTCCGTCCGTCCGTCAGTCGGCTGTATCTCATGAACTGTAATATGTAGGCAGCTGAAATTTTCACAGAGTGTTATTATATTATATATTTTGCCACAAATAGGTAAAAATTAAAATTTTATAAAAATTAAAGGGGGCATCCATAAAAAACGTGATTTTTTAGTGTAAAATAATATCTGATGGTACGGAACCCTTCTTGTGCGAGTCCGACTCGCACTTGGCCGGTTTTTTTAAGCCACGTATTAAGTAGTAGTTTTTGGGATTTTTTTAAATTTGGAATCCTATTTATTTTAATTAACTATGGATTCGATAGTTACGTAGTGGGTTTCATCATAAAAATGACGAACATGTTACGATTTGGACGTAAACGGCATCACCCTAACCGCCACACATTGAACTTTAACCCACATACGTCGTTGAGAGGGTGATGCGCTCTGTACCTAATAAAATGTAATAAGGAGGCGTTCATTAATTACGTAAGGCGTTTTTAGCGATTTTTCGCCAAAAAAGGGATTTACGAGGAATTCTTTTATATTTTTAATCGACTTCAAAAAATTTAACAAAAAAGATAACCGAATTCAAAGAAAAAGCACTAAAAAGTAAAAAATAATTTCCATTTTTGTAGTTACGATTTCTGTTATTTTTTGAGTCGGCGTCAGCCGGGCACGCGCTGCGCCAATCAAGAGAACCTAATCTAACCTAACCTAACCTAACCTAACCTAACATTGGCTGACACCGACTCAAAAAATAACAGAAATCGTAACTATAAAAATGGAAATTATTTTTTACTTTTTAGTGCTTTTTCTTTAAAGTCAGATATTTTTTTTGTTATTTTTTTTATTCGTTTATTTTTAGTGAATCTGAAGTTGTACACGTCCTTTCCAATAAAAAAAGAATCACCGAAATCGGTTGGCGTTATATTGAGTTATTCGTCCATTTGTCGCGCACATCTTAATACAAATTTAAGACTTTTATGATTTTCTCATGGATATCATTGTCAGAACTTAACCAAATTAAAATGGGACCACTTGGAAAGCACTAGCTATCATTTAAAAAAATAATCATCAAAATCGGTTCACCCAAGCAAAAGTTATGATGTAACAAACATAAAAAAAAAACAAAAAAAAAAAAACATACAGACGAATTGATAACCTCCTCCTTTTTTGAAGTCGGTACTTCAGATTCACTAAAAATAAACAAATAAAAAAAAATTAACAAAAAAAATACCGACTTCGAAGAAAAATCACTAAAAAGTAAAAAATAATTGCCATTTTTGTAGTTACGATTTTTGTTTTTTTTTGGAGCCGGTATCAGCCAACCTTGGCTAGGTTCTCTTGATTGGCGCAGCGCGTGCCCGGCTGACGCCGACTCAAAAAATAACAAAAATCGTAACTACAAAAATGGCAACTATTTTTTACTTTTTAGTGCTTTTTCTTTGAAGTCGGTAATTTTTTTTGTTAAATTTTTTTTTTTGACAAACATGATTGATTTAAGCCAGTATAAGGTTCTTCCTAAATAAATATTACTTGATATTTGCCGAGACCCCCCTCATCCCCACGTGAGATTGGGTTAGAATTGGCTCGACCCTCTCCCCCCGAAATGCTTCACGTAATTAATGGACGCACCCTTGTTAGATTTTGTTGGTACTTAATTTATTATTTGAATAGGCAACAGCCAGAAAATACCAGTGATAGGTTACAAAATACTATTAGCAAAATGTGCAGAAACATATCTGAACACTTTGTATACCACAGACATACAATGCAAGCTTAATTAACTTTTAATTAAAAACGCAAATGTATAATCACAATCATGCCAAGCGCGCAACGAAAAGTAGAAATGTTTAAGTATTTATTATAAAGGATGTTAACGAGTTTATGTTACAACGTTAACCATGTTCCTAGGCGTCATGGACGTTTAACTGCCCATACCAAAGATAACAAACACATAACCTCTCCTTTACGTCGCGCAGTCGGGTAAAAAGGATGGAGATATGGCATCTGCTGTATCCCATAAAAAAAAAAAACTACCAACCTAACTTGTCGTACATGCAACATGCAAACATAGTCGGAGGGATTGTGTGGGTCGGCTGACTTGATAAACGCATTTTAAATTCAAATTCAAATTCGAACCTCCGTTCGCATCGCCCGCTTTTAACACAGATTACATGTTACTTCGTTTTCGCTTAGTCTTCTTTCTGCCAATTTGGTTTTGGTCAGTTGGGTCATAGTGGGATATAAATAGCTTATAACCTTCGTCAATAATTAGGCTATCAAAAGCAAAAAATATCTTTTCTCAAATCCGACTGGTAACTCCACAGATTATCGTGCTTTACTTTTATCTTTTTGCTTTAGATATATTCAGTCAATAGACAAACGTGATTCTCGAATTTTTGCTAAAAGGAATTCTCTCGTTCCAGTTGGGTTGGGCGATCAAACTCCTCTGCGCCGACTCCTGGGCGCTCATCCTGGCGCGCGCGCTCATCGGCTTCGGCTCCGGCGGCGGCTTCGTGGTGTGCCCGCTCTACGTGAAGGAGATCAGCGAGGACTCCATCCGCGGCATGACCGGCACCTTCGTCATCTTCTCGCAGACGGCCGGCAACCTGCTGGTGTTCGTGCTCGGCGACACGCTGCCCTTCAACACGGTGCTGTGGATATGCCTCGCCGTGCCGCTGCTCCACTTCATGATACTGCTCAACCTGCCGGAGACGCCGTCCTACCTGATCAAGTGCGGCCGGAACGAGGTGAGTGCTGCGTTGTGGAGCTCGGCATGGCTCGTACACAGCTACTGTCATCTCGCTAGCTTTACACGGATGGGAACTACGTGCGATCGAGCTCCTGGCGCTCGGCTTCTGCTCCGGCGACTTCGTGGTGTGCCCGCTCTACGTGAAGTAGATCAGCGAGGACTCCACTGGAGGACAGCTAGGCTTAGCACATGGAAACTAGGGGAGTATTCGTAAACCACGTGACGAAGAGACTACCCCTCTCCTCCTATCCAACTTACGTGACGTTCATAAAATCACATTTTACTATTAAAAAAGCCCGCTATTTCTGATCTTTGGAGGTAAGATTATAAATAGGCCAATGTTGAGGTCATTACATACAATTAATGCAGGTTTACGTAACTAAAACGAACATATTAGGCGAGGTAAATATGTAAATTTTTCAAATGAATTTAGTTCAATAATTTGTTTTATTTATAAGTTTAATTGAAAGAGTCGGTACATTCCGTCACGCGACTTGGGCTCACAATCCCCATCCTCCGCTCGTGACCAGACGTGACCGAAAGCCGGACCACTCCCACCCCCTAAATCCGTCACGTGGTTTATGAACGCCCCTAGGGGATATGCCAGTACCTTATTATGCATGGAATATAATTTGTATTGCCGTTTTGAACATGAACAGAAGATAAATAAACTTCAGCAATAGTTTTTATAGATGTCATATTTAACAATTTCATGTCGTTACACCAGAAAGAGACAACATTCGAACTCCCTTTCTTTCATATCGATGTTGAGCTATTCGGTCAGCTGTGATTAGGAATTATCTATTCTGACAACATGAGAAGATATGACTGTGCATAGGCACTTACCTTTTATTTTGTAACCGCGGAAAACGTCGGGTTTTCCCCGTCACGACGCTCATTAGAAGAAATAAAGAAAATCGTGACACACGCCAGTAAACATTTTTCTTTCGTATTGTTATCAGTAATGGACATACCTACGTCGCTCAAATCCACGTGCGCAATATGGATGTATAAAGCATTAGCTGAGTTCCCCGGCCACTTTCGTCTTGGACTGATATCGGGCTGAACTCAGTCAGTCAGTCGGTCAGCGTGTTTGCGTCCACTGCTGGACATACGCCTCTCCGATTCTTCTCCAGTCGAACGATTACCCACACAAGCTGAACTATTTCCGGGATATTATAGTAGTTCCTTACTCTCAGAGTACTTTAATCACCTTCGAGATTCTTTTTCGTTACAAATGGTATCATATTTTGTCGATCCACAAAATCTCTGTACCGAAATTCATCGAAATTGGTTTAACGGTTTAGGCGTGAAAACGCAGCAGAAAGACAGAGTTACTGTCGCATTTATAATATTAGCATGTATTTATACTTTTTAGGGTTCCATACCCAAAGGGTGCCAACGGAACCCTATTATTAAGCCTCCGCTGTCCGTCCGTCCGTCCGTCCATCCGTCCGTTCGTTCGTCCGTCCGTCACAGGGCTGTATCTTATGAGCTGAAATGTACACAAAGTGTGTATTTATTTTGCCGCTTTAACAACAAATAGGTAAAAAATTATAGAAATGGAGCCTATAAAAAAACCATATTTACAAGTCTTGTACGATGGTACGGAACCCTTCGTGTGCGGTTCCGACTCGCATTTATATGGTTCTTTTTAACAATATATTTTTTTGGAATGCGTTTAATGGAATAAGTTCTTCTTCAAGTTTTTTATTGCTGAAGAAATAAAGTCAGAAAGAACGCTAAGCGAAAACGAAGTAATTAATTGAGTGAACTGAGATTGAACTTGGCAAGGAACGAAATTTACCAAAACGTCAGATTTCTCACTATTCTGCCTGTTCATCTGCTAGTCACCTGGCTATTTATTTACCATGGTAACGGCCCAGATCTGCGGCTCGGTTGATGTCTTCCCCTGCGCCTGCGCACGCCGAGTCACGAGCTGCTGTTGTAAAGAAAATCATTTCACATTCACACATGGGAAGATCGTGACGGTTTGGTATCTGTCGTAGCTGCCATGACGGTTCCGCCATTACTGACAGAAGTCATTAATGTTAGAAATATGACAAACGGAATCAGATGTAGTGAGGAGGAATGAGATATTTTAATGTGGGTTGGGCACAGGACGCGGGGACCACTTTGTCTCTCTTTCTGAGTTTGATAAGAAGATTTCGTTACGAATGCGAACGGCTCCATGGTTTGGAACTGTAGGTGAAACTATAGGTCCCCTTCCCCAACTGGGTGGTAGCATGAAGGTGAATAAATCACTTCCATGGGTGGACTTAGTGTAGTTTGACTACAAGAAGTTAAATAAATAAATTAAATTAAATTAAAGTTACTTCGCTCACGGATGCAGGACGAGCAACATTGAATGTTCCCTCTCTTTAGTGCAACGACTAACGATCACCTGTGAAGTTCTCAAGTGTTCTTAAGTGTCGTTGGAACTCGAGAAAATCAATAGTTTTATTCGTAAGCGAACAGCCTCACCGGCCCTACCGTTTTTGTATGTGAAAGTGGCTACGTTTCAGGCAGATTCATTTCTGTTGATACTACCGTCCTTCCATGCTCGCTGGTGTGGTATACAGTCAGGGTATTTGCGTCCACTGCTGGACATACGCCTCTCCAATTTTCCTCCAGTCCTCCCGGCCCTCAGCGGTACGAAACCACTGCTTTTCGCCGACGCACTTGATGTCGCCGTCCCGCCTGGCGGGTGGTCTTCCGGCCATAGTACACACGGCTCTTTATTTATTTATTTATTTATTTAGAAAACCAACAGCGATTACAAGTTACACTTTGATACAAGATAATATAAGCTTAAGCTAAGGCCAGTAATAGGTTTTCCTAAATCTCGGCTCACCGGCTCTCTCTCTGCAGGACACGGCGAAAGTGCTGGGCTGGCTGCGCGGTCTGCCGCCCACCGACAAGCTGATCGACGAAGAGGTCGACAGGCTCATCATCGAACAGTCCACCTGCACGTCCAAGTTCGCTCCGAGTCTGCTCTGTAAGTTATGGCCACGATAAGAAATAGAACTTGAAGTGGTCGTCATCGTGACTCCAGCGTATGGACAAAGCGTGCATATGGGAAACTGACCACGCGGATTATGCCACATAGTCCAAACAACGCCACCGCGCGCGAATATCCTCCCGATATCACTCACACAGACCCTCCATACGTCTGCGACGGTGTGGCATTTACGATAAATGTGGGTTGTAAGTTTTATGAAATTGGAGATACCGATCCCTTTAGGGGCGCTAGATGACACATCCTTTTTGGTCTGAGATTGTAGTCTAGAATCTACGCGTACACTTGCGTCAGCCAAGATGGCTCTGATGTGAAATTTGCCTGCCTTCCCATTTTCAACAACACATACCTGATCTGGTTCACCTAAATGCAGCCAAAGCAGATAAATACCAGGCGGAAGTCCTGTTACCTGTTGTGTGTCCTGTTTTGTATAAATGAAATGACCAAATGAAAGGCCGTCTCTCCATGAGATACAGCTAACCTATGACCAAGAACGTTCGGAGCCTGTGACAAACCACGTTAACTGAATCACGTTTCAATTTTGCAGTCAAAGAGAAGACGACCGTGAAGGCATTCTGGGTGGCGCTCATAGTGAACCTGACGCGCGAGTTCTGCGGCTGCATCGCCGTGCTAGTGTACGCGTCGCACATCTTCGACGAGGCCGCCAAGCAAGGCACCAGCATCCGGCTCACCTCGAACCAGCAGTCGATCCTGCTGGCGGCCGTGCAGATCGTCGGCTCCTTCCTGGCATGTAACCTGGTGGATCGCACCGGCAGGAAGGTACATATACACCGTCCTGCCGCTTCCTCGGAAGAGTAGACAGTAGACAAAGTGAACCTGCCGCGCGAGTTCTGCGGCTGCATCGCCGTGCTGGTGTACGCGTCGCACATCTTCGACGAGGCCGCCAAGCAGGGCACCAGCATCCGGCTCACCTCCAACCAGCAGTCGATCCTGCTGGCGGCCGTGCAGATCGTCGGCTCCTTCCTGGCACGCAATCTGGTGGATCGCGCCGGCAGGAAGGTACATATACACCATCCTACCGCTTCCTCGGAGGAGTAGACAGTAGACATAGTGAACCTGAATCGCGAGTTCTGCGGCTGCATCGCCGTGCTGGTGTACGCGTCGCACATCTTCGACGAGGCCGCCAAGCAGGGCACCAGCATCCGGCTCACCTCCAACCAGCAGTCCATCCTGCTGGCGGCCGTGCAGATCGTCGGCTCCTTCCTGGCATGTAATCTGGTGGATCGCGCTGGCAGGAAGGTACATATACACCATCCTACCGCTTCCTTGGAGGAGTAGACAGTAGACATAGTGAACCTGAATCGCGAGTTCTGCGGCTGCATCGCCGTGCTGGTGTACGCGTCGCACATCTTCGACGAGGCCGCCAAGCAGGGTACCAGCATCCGGCTCACCTCCAACCAGCAGTCCATCCTGCTGGCGGCCGTGCAGATCGTCGGCTCCTTCCTGGCATGCAATCTGGTGGATCGCGCCGGCAGGAAGCCGCTTCCTCGAAAGAGTGCATTGTAGACATGGATTTTTTTCGGTGGTTCTTCCGTATAGCCTCGGTAGCCCAGTGGTCCGACGCCTGACGCAGGAAGTACCTCTGAGCGCAGTTGGGTTCTGGATTAGTGGCCATGTTCAACCGTTGAGGCTGGCCGTGGTTCGGATTCCACGTAAAACTTCCTTACATACTAGATGGTAGGGTTAATCCCGGGTTGATTAAAGTAAGTGATTAAATTTGACGTTTAGTTGCATTTCGTACCATGCTAAGTTGTCAATTTCATTTCAGTTGGCCAAATAAAATAGCATTTTATGGTTGGCATGGTAAGATCAGCAGCTAAACGTAAGATTTATTCACTACCTTGCTTCTTCACCGTTAATTTACCACTGTAACCCCACAGTTCTTTCGTGTCGTTCGAATTCGAGAAGATCAGGGTGTTACCACTACTTGGCCGAATAAACACGTCGTTTGACAGTTAGCACGTTACGAAAAACCACTAAACGTCAATTTTTTTCACTCACAAGTCTCTTCACCCAGCAACTTAATTGATTATGGTATAGCCCTAGGAGCGAGCGAATTCGAATGCGCATTCTCACTCAAAAGTGGCTACGCTGCTGCTATACCGACGAGTTTCGGTCACGAATCACACCTTACATCGAGTATATCGTTAAAACCTAACATTCTGGGGGTCATGGTAATGAAAAAATGGCAAGAAAGTAATTAAATCTGACGTTTAGTTACAAATCGTACCGTGTTAACTGTCAAACGACGTATTCGGCCAAGTGAACTGAAAAAGAGTTGGCATGGTATCAAATGCAACGTAACGTCAGATTTAATCACTATTTTACCTGTTCACCTACTATTCATCCGGCAAATCTTTTACCATGGTAACCCACATTGTTCTTGCAAACTAGAATTGAAACTTGCCATGATGTTCTTAATATCTGCGTGTTGATGCGCCACGCTACAAAAATGAAGCTCCGATGCACCCGTGTGCCGCAGCCGCTGCTAACGGCGGAATGATCACCTGCTATTCACCCGGCGAGTTATTTACTGTAGTAACCACCATTGTTCATGCAAACTAGAATTGGAACCCGCCATGATGTTCTTTATATCTGCGTGTTGGTGCGCCACGCAACAAAATGGCCGCTCTGATGAACCCGTGTGCCGCAGCCGCTGCTGGCGGTGACGAGCGCCGTGGCCGGCTTCAGCATGTGCTTGCTGGGCGTGTGGTTCTACCTCAGCAGCGTGAACGTGTTCCTGCCGGGCTGGGTACCCATAGCGGCGCTCTGCGTCTGCATATTCGCCGACGCCTCCGGCCTCCAGCCGCTGCCGTTCGTCATCATGACGGAGATGTTCAGCTTTCAGGTTCGTTCCTCCACTCTTTGTTTACGAAAGACTCTTTCTCTGAACGAACGGTGGTATTAAGCCAACTAAAGATTTGTGAACTGTGAGCGGCTCGCCAGAGGTCGAGGGTTCAAATGCCCGCCCCGTTCAAGCACCAATTTCTTTCGCTTTCTGAGTTGGACAAGTGGATTTCGTCACGAATGCGAGCTGCTCCAAGATTCGGAATTCATGTAAAACTGCAGGTCCCCTTTTCCTAGGTGGTAGGGTTAAGCCCGCCCGGGTTGGTACCATCGCATAGAACAATTGTCCGTGTTTTCCATTCAGTGCAATGTAGCCGTGCTCATTATAGGAAGGTTCTGGCATTGCAGCTTATTCCTTCTCGAATGCGGTAAGTGGAGATAACACCAGGACGATAGGTCAATCATGTAACCTAAAAACAAGATTCATAGTCAATGTCTTCCAGCAAACGTTGTAGGTCTCCCTCAGTAAATTTATCCTCAAGAAGTCTGCAGAGAGGCAGGTCTATGTAGCAATGCATAGCCCCGCCCTTCGCCCCTCTGGTGATCTCTGCCCATGGCAGGACCACAAAATAAATTGCATGCATTGATTATCTAGTGATGCACGGCAAATAACCTAACCTAACTTCAATTTTTCTCCCGCAGCTCCGAGGCACAGTCGCCACTCTCATCATGGCTATATCCCTGGGCACAGACTTCGCTCTACTCAAGCTCTTCACGCCACTCAACAGCTGGATCGGTTACCACTCCACCTTCTGGTTCTTCAGCGCCATATGTCTCGGGAACGTGTTCTACCTGATGTTCCAAGTGCCCGAGACGAAGATGCGCAGCTTGGAGGACATCTACGCAGATCTGGAGGGGAGGGGGAAACGGAAGGATGTAGAGATTGCGGAGACAAATCACCTGTGAGGGGGCGTTCTGTACACTGTGGGGTAAAATCGGTAGCGAGGGGGAAAGTCGACTGAGCGGCACGACGTGGGGGAAAAACGACTGTATAAGATGACAATTCAGCTATAGATTACGACAAGAAGATAACGACCGTTGGACACGAGGGGTTCGAATCTACTGCATGTCATGACAAGGGTACAATATGGCTCGACGACTCAGGTTAAGATAAGAGGTTAAAATTAATTTCATGGGATTATAAGGGGAGAACCAACTATAGAGCATGACATGGGGAAAAACAAACTAGAGATCGGCATGTCACAAGGCGTTTTTTTTTCGTAAATGAGGTTCGTGCAGTAGAGTACACACGGCGGAACATAGTCTGGTTTGCAGAAGCTAAAACACATTGGGGGAAATGTGGGAAAGATGGTCTGTAGGGAAACATGGACTGTTGCATTTATTTGTAAATTTAATTTTTCGGGGGTATTGCAATACCACCCCTGTTCGAAATGTGTACTCTATGCCAAATTTATAAAAAACGTTTTAAAATGAGAGTCGAACCCAAAAGTACACAATTAGTTAACATAAAAAAATCTAGCATTCAAATGTATAGTGAAAAATAGTTAGCATTACTCTTAAGAGTTATCTACTTAACTTTAATTGCATATTTTCGTTTGCAAGTAGGTTAAATGCAGTTTAGATGACTTGTTCTAAGTAATATGTGTTTACAATATCATACATTTAAAAAAAAATCTTCGAGTTTGACAAAGAAATAGGTTTATGTGTATTATAATATGTTCTTTATATTACTGTATAGTATTTTCAATTTATTTATTTCTAAGAGATTATGTTTGTACAAAATATTGCACGAAATACGTAAAAGATTTTGTATCTAGTCATCTAAGCAAAATCTTTTATGATTTTTTTTATATGAAATCAAGAAATGATGGGATATGCATGTAAACAGTGAATAGCTCCCTAAAATAATAAATATAGTAAAGTTGGCCTAATCTTGGAATTAATCAAGGGATTAGGAATCGTTTGTCGAGAAAACCGCTCTTATAGCGTTTGTCAAAACTATTTCACGGTATTTCAATGATTCTACAACGATTCGCTTTGACAACAGCAACAAATGCGGTTTTCTCGACTGAAAGATTCCGGATTCCTGAGAACGAAAATAAAATCCATGACGTAAAGCAAGAATAGGCCTACTGAACTGTCTTTACACGGGAATTAATATGGAGTTAATATCGAATAAACGTTCTCACTAGTCCAAGCGAGTTCTGTTGTCTGAGAGTCTGACGATTTTCTTTAGAATTTAAAGCAATGTAGTAGTTTAGTTAATGTAGGTAATACCTAACTGTTTATCGAGTACAGAGGTAATTCTAGTTTAGTGATCAGTGAAATAAATGTTTCTGATGTAAATTTGGTTTCATTTCCAAAAAAATTAATTGCAGCCCCAAGGCCGCATTGACAAACTGGGGGCCTATCCCTGAGCTAATTAGTTTACAAACGGAATGAACACTCCCGAATCCACACTGATTCCGGAAATAACTTCCAACCTCTCCTGGAGCACAGATCGCTTATGAAATTGGATATGTAAAGGACATTGACCAAAATAAAAGCGGAGGCGAAATTGTGAGTTGGTGGTAACAGGAAATTGTTAACATTCTTTGAATTTTTAATAAATATTTTTTTTTCATGTTAGTTAGCTAGTTTTTTAATAGCTTGATTTTCAAGAAAAAAAAAAATGGTCGCATTTTGACATCCAATTTTGCCAAAAGGGACAGCTGGATGATTATGACATTCTTCTTTTCCATCGCGCAGCATTTTCCGCTATTTTCCATCGTCGGTTACATGTAAAAATATAACCATAAATAGCTGTAAAGTTTCTCTAATAAATAAAATATATTATTGAAATGAACATTAAATGGTTGAGTTATCTCGTGACGGCGCCATCTATGGGTGACCAACATGTATTTTTTTAAATATCTGCCCTCTGTCACTTTTATTTATTAAAACGTATTTAAAAAACTATATATCTACACTTGCCAACGATCAAAAAGAATAATAAAGAGAAGATCATAAGAGTAATCAACAATCAGAGATTCGCGCGTGCTATCCTCGCCTTGTCTACGGTTTACTTGACGTGGGGCGTCATGGTGAGATTCCTATCGATGAACACACCGAGGTATTTGGCCTGTGGGGTCCATGCCATACATTCTCCTTGGAGAATCCTTGAGTAAACAACTCTCCTTGAGTAGGGGAGGAAGATGGGAGCGACCGGTAACGATGGCTTGCGTCTTCCCGATGTTCCCCGACATGAGCCAGCTCGAAATCCACTCCGGAAGGATGTCAAGCTGACGTTGCATAATCTTGCGTGCTTGGAGTTCATCGATGTTGTGTAAAATGGTGTATCGTCAGCGATCAGTGTCAGGTGGACGAGACGACGACGGGCAAGTCTTCGGTGAACCACGCATAGCATTTCATTTAATTTTTATTCATCTATAGGTACATTACATACAATCAGATACGTCAGGTGGCTGCAAGAAGTAACATACAAATATGCAATACACATCTCAGATCATATAAGAATTATTAATTGACAATCCTTTTTATAAGGTCAATGAATTTTTTACATATTTTAAATAGCTATTTAAGACTATTGCCATTATTAGATTGAATTGTTTTGTATAATCTAATGATTTTATTTAATTTATATAGTTTTTAACATTGACTGATTTCATTTAATTTATATAGTTTTTAACATTGACTGACTTCATTTATTTGTATATCGGACTGAACATGGACGAATCACACTGAATATGTATTGTGTCATTTAATAGATAACATATATGTATGTCTTTGTGATGAATAAAATATCTGAATCTGAATCTGAATCTATTATTATTATAAAATTTTACTTTCAACATCAGCTGCAAAATCAGGCCTTGTCATGTGGTGGTGTCATCAGGTGAGGAAATTTAATTTCCTTACCTCCATGGGGTCTACTCATGAAAACGAAAGCGAGAAGTTCTCGTGTACACTTCTGTCAAACTCTATCAGCCGTATTCAGAGTGGGCGGACTAACTTTAATACGCCAGAATAAACTAGGTTTTGTATCGTTAGTCCGGTGCTAATCTCGTACTAAGTTTTTACGGGTTCTCTGTGAATATGACTGTGAGTAGAAAAAATGTAGGCATATTTTTTTCTGCTTAGAGTTTGAAGGGAACACGAAAACTTCTCGCATTCGCTTCCCTTTGTAGATATGCATAATATCCATGGCCCGGTACGCCCTCAATATATTTCTGCTCCTTTTTCTCTTCTGTAGGGAATTTAATAAAAATACAGAGTGGCGTTTAGCACTTTTGTCTTTCATTGTCAAAGCATTATAAAGTGTTGTTCTGTGATTCAGTTTACACAGCTGCTATTGCTTCAGCTAGATTTATTAATTTATGAATACATAATCTATTCAATGCATTATTATTTGATTATGTTAATCTTGAAAATTCTGCCCCCATGTTGTTATTAATTGATCGAAGGCATAGTGCTTCGAAATGCAGTTCCTGCGAAGCAGTGTTCAGTGCTGGAGGTGAATGCTTAGCGCTTATGAACAAGGGTTGCATTAAAGAGTACAGGTAACTTTTTTTCGTATTAATACCAATTCTCATATTGATCTGTGTTTTTATTTCCGAAATAAACATAAAGATTCCGCTGCATTTATCACCATGAAAGTCTTAAATAAGGGGACATTTTTAGGGTTCCGTACCCAAAGGGTGAAAACGGAACCCTATTACTAAGCCTCCGCTGTCCGTCCGTCCGTCCGTCCGTCCGTCCCTCCGTCCGTCCGTCCGTCCGTCCGTCCGTCCGTCCGTCCGTCCGTCCGTCCGTCCGTCTGTCACAGGGCTGTATCTCATGAACCGTAATAGGTAGGCAGCTGAAATTTTCACAGAGTGTGTATTTATTTTGCCGCTATAACAACAAATAGGTAAAATAAAAAAAAATATAAACATTAAGGGGGGCCCTATAGAAAAAACGTGATTTTTTAGTGTTGATGGTACGGAACCCTTCGTGTGCGAGTCCGACTCGCACTTGGCCGGTTTTTTTGTTTGTTTGAGGACGACGATCCAAATAACCTAATTGCTCCATTTTTTTTCAAAATGTATTTTCTGTGTAGATTTAGTTAGATTTTCCCCTAAATAGATCTTCAATTGAAATAAAAAAACATGGAATACTAAGTCGAAAGATGGGAGTTTACGTAAAAAAAAATCGAATAAAGTAAATCATTGAATAAAGTTGATTTTGTATAAAATACTTTTTCCAGAAAATGTATTAATTACAATGTGTTAATTTGATATTTTTTAGTACGCACTTAACAAATTAGAGTTCGCCTGCCAAATGTATGTAACCAAACCTACCGCCACTACCTACGCATATATACCTATTAAACTTCTCAAACACCCAAAGGTCGGCTGGAAGAAATCTCTTCGAGGGAAAAGCCCGCCTTTTGTAAATTGTTTTTTTTTTTGTGGCGTAATAAAGAATTTTCAATCAATCTTTAATGTTTTTTTTTTTAATAATTTTAGAAGAATACATTTTCACAGCGATGAAGGTGCCAAAAGCTGGAATACCGCTTCTAGTGCTAGCAATGTACCTGGATCTGGTTCTTGGCCAAGACGTCAACTGTGACTACTTACAACAAGTAAGGAGATTTACCTTATTCCGATAGAGCTATTTCTGGTAATTACAGTCTTATTTACGTTTCCAAGGTGGCATAGTAGTACATAAAACGAGCGACTTAGGTATTTACTATTGAAATATATGTCATATAACTTTCTGATAAGATCTGCTGAGCCGGTAGTCTAAGTTGTCACCTAAATTGGCGTTACGGCAAACCGATCGACTGGCGTTTTCAAATGTATGGAGAAATTGAAGAGCGCGCGCAGTGGGCGTTAAGCGAACTAACATTTGCGAGTCCGAGCTTGATTTGACAGCTTACTCAACGTTGCCGTAAATACGTCGACGTTGCGGTTTACGTCCACTCTGCGTTTTCATACAAATCGGAAGTCCGCGTTTGACTTTGACAGCTTGAAGAAGTAAAACCACAGAATATCTAGTAAAAACTTGTATGGAGTTTGGAGAAAACGCCAGTCGATCGGTTTGCCGTAAACGCCAATTTCGGTGAGAACTCAGACTGCCCACTCTGACTAGAAATGTGAGGACATGTTTAGGAGTCTTTCTCTTTATTCGTTACGATTGCGAGCTGTTCCATGGTTCGAAACCCATGTAAAACTATAGGTTTCCTCCCCCTACTAGGTGGTAGGGTTGAGCCTGCCTGATTTGGTACCTCCGTATTGGATGAAACTATAGTTTAAGCGGCAATGAAAAATTGTTCGTATTTTCCATCGGAAGCGAATGTTCTGGCATTGCGCCTAATTCCTTCGGGAATGCGGTGTGTTGGGCTTATGTAAGGTTCCATAAAAAAGTAGTCGCTAAATGGGTGATTAGGATTATGCTGCACTTTCTTAATGAAAAACCTGTGGGTGGCTGCACAGAGAGACTAAAGGCTACTCAGAAAAGCCTCGAGAAAGAAATTTGCCTCGAGAAACCACGCTCAGCGAGGCGCCATGCGCCATCGCCGCCGACTATTGCCGAGCTATACAGCTGTCGAGGTTGGAAGACTCCCAGAGCCTGTAGTCCCAGTTGTCACCTAAATTGGCGTTTACGGCAAACCGATCGACTGGCGTTTTCAAATGCATGGAGAAATTGAAGATCGCGCGCAGTCAGTGTCAATCGAACCAACATTTGCGAGTCCGAGTTTGATTTGACAGCTTACTCAACGTTGCCGTAAATACGTCGACGTTACCGTTTACGCCGACTCCGCGTTTTCATACGAATCGGAAGTCCGAGTTTGACTTTGAGAGCTTAAAGCTAAGAGCTTTTGAGAAGTAAAACCACAGAATATGTAATAAAAACTTGTATGGACTTTGACGTTTTTACGGAAAACGCCAGGCGATCGGTTTGCCGTAAATGCCAATTTAGGTGACAACTGGGACTACAGGCTGAGGTTATTAGTTTGTTTCGTCGGACTGGAATGGATTCACAGAATTCACAGATGAGCGCGTTGTGCTGTCAATAATTGTTCCGAGTATTTGTTATATTTTAAAATTCTTGTATGGTTCACTTTTATGACTGCGGATACGACCTGTCACAGGTTCAGACGGGGATAACATACTACATCCACAATAGGGAGTACCCCAACAACTACGGTCCAGGAGTTACATGCCGCTGGAGAGCCACGTGTTCAGCTGGATACAACTTGCGTCTCGACTGCCCAGTGATTCAAATCCCTCAGGTATTTTTTTAATGAATGGCCAACGTAGTAGCTCTGCCGTGGAATAAACGTTGTTTCGAATAGCCTCGCGGAACGGCGCTGAGCGAGGCATGCAGGCATTGCTGAGCGCCGTTTCGTTTTCAATGAATGGCCAAAGTAGTAGCTTTGCCGTGGAATCAAAGTTGCTCCGAATTGCCTCGCGAAACGGCGCTCAGCGAAGCATTGCCTCAGGTAACGTTTTAATGAATGGCCAAAGTGGTAGCTCTGCCGTGGAATCAATTTTGCTCCGAATAGCCTCGCGAAACGGCGCTCAGCGAGGCATGACGCATTGCTGAGCGCCGTTTCGTTTTCAATGAATGGCCAAAGTAGTAGCTTTGCCGTGGAATCAAAGTTGCTCCGAATTGCCTCGCGAAACGGCGCTCAGCGAGGCATTGCCTCAGGTAACGTTTTAATGAATGGCCAAAGTGGTAGCTCTGCCGTGGAATCAACGTAGCTCCAAATAGTCTAGCGATACGGCGCTCAGCGAGGCATTGCGCATCGTTGAGAGCCGTAAACTTTCCTACTGACCCAAATACACGTTAAACCACCTAACTATTGAAATTAGCCAATTATAGCACAAAAAAGTTTCCACTGCTGCGCGTTTCGCAATCGGCGCTGAATTGGGGTGCGCAAACCCATCCGTCATTGGAGATGGAACCTATATTAGCGTACGTGTTGCAGTCTGCAAACTGCTTGGAAGACCGCCTGCTGATCTCCCGGAGCGGTGACGCGGGCCTGGCCGGCGCCGAAACCTTTTGCGGTACCGGCTCGACGTCAGTCACTTCGGTGCAGCAAAGTATCTCCATGGGTAAGGGGAAATGGCCAAGGTCGTGAAAACACCTGATTGCATTCAGTTCCACGAGGGCGTAAGCGAAACCATATTTCATTATTTTAAAAAATAACTACTACCTATTTTGGAATTTCGAAAAAATGAAAGATGCATTGATGGTCTAACTAGATGAGAAACATATGATGGTTAATATCTGACGCTCGTATTCTGTGTTCGGACTTTTCTTATGAAAGTTTATGAATATTTGTATAATTTGAAAACACAATAAAGCACCAGAGACTGACAGTTTTATCTTTAAATTATAGCTAGACCATCTATCTACACACATATATACTTTTTTTATTACCTTAATTTTTTGTGGTTATTTTTAAATAAAATTTAATGTTATATTACTTACGTCCTTATCAAACTGAACGCAATCGGCTCTCATCACGCCCTATAGGATTAGTTGTGTATTTTTCTTCCTTGAGCCAAACACATGCAGGAAGTTCAGCAGACATTGATTATTTTTTCCCTGAGATACAGCCATGTGACAGACGGACGGACAGCGAAGGCTTAGTAATAGGGTTCCAACCATTAGAAACTAACCGTTTTACCTATATTATTGGTGTAACTTCAATAAAATTTGATACTTCGAGCGCAAAATTAACTCTGCAACATCTACTCAACCTTAATGTGTTTGTTTTAGGTCTATTTTCGAGCAGAACAAGTCGTGGGGGTCGTTTTATGTGCACACTGACGGCGGTACTTCAGATGCCAAATAACAGTTGCACTTGTGGGTGGAAGAAAACCGTGAGTATGCTTTGTTATTAATCTAGTTTATTTTTATTATTAAACTAGTCATTATATTATTCAACCCGTTTAAGGTCGGCCCGCAAGCATCAGAAAATTTCGCCTCCCATACAAACGTAGTTTACTAATCATTTGAAAACCACTGTTCCAACTTACTTGATATTTGGTATCTAATATTAGACTACAAATATCTGTGTCTGCATGTCTTTGTTTTTTCGGTAAATGTATTATGGGTCAAACCATAGAGAAAACAAAATTCGTATGTAGATTTTCTTTTTGCTTTCATTTGAAATTAAAATGAAAATGAAATGAAATTTCATTCGGTTTGGATTTTTCAAAAAAACAAAAGCGGATATTTGTTACCTGATATTAAATATTAAATACCAATTTAATTGGAATAGCGGTTTCCAAATGATAAGTAAACTACGTTTGTATGGGGGACAGTGGCGCTGCAGAGGTCATGAGCATATGGGTCTGGGATAGGATTCACTGAATTCACTGGAGCTCACTGAATCCTCGGCGTGACACGAGCGGCATCGCGGGTTGGTGTTGGCTGGCTCAAGAATGTGACAGATCGCCAACTAAAACAAACCATACTTACGGTCGCGCGAACTCGGCATAGCGTGCTCAGAGATCCGCGCAAGTTGGTTATTTACTAGTTTACTAATATTTTACATGCGGAAAACTTGTGTGGCTTACCTCAAGGTTTCCGTAAGTAAAATATTGAACGGTCGAATTAGCGCTACAATATTTGTCTGTCTGTCAGTTTAGTCCTAGTCTATAACCTTTTTTTATCTAGTAAAAACTTTTTGAATTTTTAATTTTAATACTAGTGAACATGTGAACGCATGTGTTGATTTTACCAGAATAAGAAAAAAGTATTTTATTTTAAACAAAATGTTAATGTTACAATCGATAAAAAGCAAAGGATAAAAACACAAGGTCGTGTTTGAAACTTTGACAAAGCCAAGCCCTAATCCAAAGGATACTTTTATTTTTTATTTGTCAATCATACACAGCGGCTTCGTAAAAAAAAGTATAAGCATTTGAAACGCTCGCAAATAGCGTGCGGTCCTAGCATGGCACATTTTCTTTGATCTTATCTCAAAAACCCCTTATCAAACGAATAGTCCTTGTGATATTTACCAACATGTCACCTGGAAATTTAATTTCATCGGGGTTTAGGATTAGAGGTCCAAAACCCGATGATTCACGCACAAAATGTAGGTGACTAGGGGGTGGGAAAACCACGATTAAATTCGAATAAATGTTGCACCAACATTTTGTAAATAAGCGTAAAAATCGGTATGAGGATTTCAAGGAAGTTTATTTACGTAAATGAGATCAATTTTTAACCGGAATAAAAAAATGAACAGCTTCTCAAATCGTCTGTATTTTTTTGTTTGTTACCTCAGAACTTTTGACTGGATGAACCGATTTTGATGGTTTTTTATTTTTTTGCAAGCTCGTGCCTCCCGTGTGCTCCTATTTCAATTTGGTTCGGTTCTGAAAATGTCAGCCATGAAAAAATCATATTGGTCTTTTTGCCAAATGGCGGAATAACAAAATATTTCGAATTCGATGATTCTTTTTTTATTGGAAAGAATGTACTTCAAGGGTAGTTTGATGAGAGTTTGGTTCTTATTATAGGATCCATGACAAAGCGAGACAATAACGAAACTCTTAAATTCTTAGAAGAAAATTAACTGTAATGTTTATATGTAGGTAGTAGCAACTTTCATCTTGATACTCGAAACAACTGTCAGTTTGAGTCACTTGGAAATAAACGTCGCATCCGAATACCTAGTCTGACTTTCAATCTGAGTATCCCTGTGTTTCCGAAGTCACAAAACCTCGTCAATTTTTTTAGGGCAGCGACATACACCACTAATGACTCTCTGATTCTCCCTGTCATCGCTGTCCACCGATATAAAGAAAACATTTAGATCCGTTCTGAGCTTTCCCCTGCGTGTCAAGTCAGGTACTCTAATTCGAACAATTTAGAGTACCTGAGCTGTCAGTTTCGATACACCCGTCACGGCGTTCGCGCGTGTTTGCCGATTGTATAGGTGCTAGAAGAAAGGAAGAATTATGCCGTCGTTTGTAGTGTAAACATGTAAAAACGATTACGGGAAAGCCAAGACGGAAGATAGAATCACATATCACAGGTTTGCTATCGAATTTTTATCAAATGGCGTTATATTATGATGATGTGTTGCAGTATGGCGTACGGCGCGGTGTCGTTATCGTGATATCCGACATTGAACGACAAAGCTATCGGAAAATCCGGTATCTCTTTCTAGCATACGTATATTCTATGAAGTACTTCACTATAGGTCTCTGTCAGTCATGAATTTGTGGTGTGAGTGTATCGCGTTCGCCGGAGGATGGTGTTCTCTCAGACAAGTGCGCGCCCTTTCTAGCAAACATGATTTTCCTATTTAGGTCCCTCTCGCTCTCATGCAACAGAATGCGACGGATAACTGAGTGATACCAGGTTAAGAAAAAGAACTCTGAGCGGGAAAATAAAAATTTCATGAAGGCGACACCATAGGCTATAGGGGAAAACGAGTTGTAACGGTCTGTTGTATGATGTTTGGCTCTGATGGCGCTTCTAGTTGTTTTTTTAGTTCAATGTCGCTGTCTAAATTTGTATCTCTCCGCTAACGTAGATGGTCGTGGGTTGAGATGTTTCTTCATTATTTCCACTAGATCCGTATACACTTTTTTTGCCGGTTTGGAAGGCGTGCAAAGGTTGACGAGCAGTTCATATGCTTCGCCGCCTATGGCCGCGATGAGCGTTGGTGCCTTCATCTGTTCTTTCACCGAATTAACAATGAAAAATTGCTTCATTCTTTCCACGTAGAATGCCCATTAAACTCACAATTTTTTCCAAAAGCCGCCATAGTGTAGCAAGCCCACTCGTGCCACCAAGTACGGAGTTTTGCTGATCGTAATAATTTCACCAGTAACAGTTTCGCACACGCCTTTTTTTTTTGGTTTTTAAATGTTTAATCCTTAAGGTGGCCCAACCCGGCGGGCCTAACTCATTCGCGGGCAGAGTGGGCAGTCTGAGTTCTCACCGAAATTGGCGTTTACGGCAAACCGATCGACTGGCGTTTTCTCCAAACTCCATACAAGTTTTTACTAGATATTCTGTGGTTTTACTTCTTCAATCTGTCAAAGTCAAATGCGGACTTCCGATTTGTATGAAAACGCGGAGTGGACGTAAACGGCAACGTCGACGTATTTACGGCAACGTTGAGTAAGCTGTCAAATCAAGCTCGGACTCGCAAATGTTAGTTCGCTTAACGCCCGCTGCGCGCGCTCTCCAATTTCTCCATACATTTGAAAACGCCAGTCGATCGGTTTGCCGTAACGCCAATTTAGGTGACAACTTAGACTACCGGCTCTGGATACAAAACCGTGCTGTTGCGCTCTGGGACCTTCTCTGTTTCAAAGAATAAGACAGGCTCCGTGATGAGGAAGATGCAACATGTCCACAAAAAAGACAATGTGCATAGTGTATGATTTGGTAAGATTTACGAAAATTTTAATTTCAAAACTACTTATAGTTAAAAGTAAACCACGACCGCTGTAGTCAAAAATCTAACAAAAACCAAATAGATTATAAATCTTGATTAAATAAGCTATGTCTGATGACTAATCTTTTTAAGATATTCCTACGTTATCATTGCGTAATCCACCTCCAAAGTTATTGTATAAGACGCACGAAAAATTCGAACTTTCGGACCTTATAACTTAGCAACCAAACACAATTTTACAATGCCAATGATCATCAGACATCTAGTTCTATCAAATAAAGCTATTTTGAGCAAAATTTTGGATCTCTGACAAGAAATATGGGCGTGATCTTCTTTCCCTTTTTGTATGGGGAGATGAGCGGGATGGGCCACCTTAATTGTAGCTTTAATAATTGGATATATTTTTTGATTTTTCAGTGCATATTAATTTTCTTTGGAATCCTTTTTAGGGTTCCGTACCCAAAGGGTGAAAACGGAACCCTAATAAACGGCTAAGGACAGCCTCCGCTGTCCGTTCGTCTGTCACAGGGCTGTATCTCATGAACCGTAACAGGTAGGAAGCTCAAATTTTCACAGATTATGTATTTATTTTGCCGCTACATCAACAAATGGGTAAAATTATAAAATAATAAAAATCAAAGAGGGGCCCCATACAAAAAACATGTTTTTTTTTGTGGTAAATCTTGTACGACGGTACGGAACCCTTCTTGTGCGAGTCCGACTCGCACTTGGCCGGTTTTTTTTAGGTCGGTTCTTTTTGTTAAATATTTTGTTTAAATCTGAGATGACGCACTTACTTTTAATAACATATAATGGTGAATAGGGAATGAAAAGTTTTTATGGAGCAACAATATTAATTTAAAATGGCATTCAACGGTTTCTAGCGCGAATTTAGAAGCGGGCAAAAGTTAGTACGAAATAAAGTCGAATCAGCATCTCCCGCGACCACCAGCTCCTTATGCCCTCGGCTTCGAGCCCCTACTGCAGACATGCTGCACAGAATACTCCATCCTGGGCCACTGCTAATGCGTTTTCGTCGCCATTTTGTTCGATACCTCATGTACTAGAGTAACCTCACACCGCCTTTATTAGTAGTATTCCTTGACAGCCAGAAATACCTAAGTAATAGCGACGGTATACATGTGTATAGTTAAGGCAGTAGAGTATAGGAACCGAGCTGAGATTAACTTGCACGTTTACTGTGCGTTCAGAACCGTATCGTCGGAGGCGTAACGACAGGTATCAACGAGTACCCCTGCATGGGGGCGCTGTACGATTTGCGGATAAGGGACATCAAAGGCGGCTGCACCATACTGTCTCCCCGGTACTTGCTGACAGCGGCGCACTGCTTCGACGGACATACCATCACCACTCTGGCTGCTGTGGTTGGCGAGCATGACATTACGATCGGTGAGAGAAGGCGTTTTTTTTTTATGTTAAGGCGCTAGGACTAGCCAACTACTCGCGCCATACAAATGCACTTTTTAACAAATGTAATAATATGTAGTGAAACTCTTCAGCAAATCCAAATAGAACTCCAGACTGATAATGGATTGTTAATATTTTTTTATTCCATCATTTATTTAAATAATAATAAAAATAAAAAAGTTGATTTTTCTCATTAGAAATCTGAAAGTAATTCGATTTCTAGATATAAGCAAAAACAGCATATATGAATAAACAAAAAATTCCATTTGCTTTTAGATTTCTACATTTAGTCAAAAAAGTTCGGAAATGGACACCGTTTCCGCAATGTATTTTGTATAGAAAAAGGAAACATACATTAACGAAAATAATTCGATTCCTAGACAAGGAATCATATATTGTAAGAATGACACTTATAATCGTCAGACTTAGTTAGTTAACTTGGGGTGCCCCGTCTAACTTTGCGATTTGGCTAGTACCAGGCCCTTAAGCGCGGCATATGGCGTACGCCAGGACCTAAAGGTGCCCGACGACGCCAATGGGTTCTCGAACATTCAGGGGGGCTACGAGAACCATACCGGCCGGCCAGGTGCTTTTTCACACTACGTTTGATCCTCGTTTCAAACATAGCACGCCCACTCTGAATATGACGGCTAGTGATATATATTTCTTGCAATATCTGCATGCATGTCAAAGTGTGCGTACGAGCAAGCTCGGGTATGGTTAGCATAAAAAATAATACGGGTAAATGCTATTTATTCATACCGGCGGACCTATTTTTGAAACTATTGCTACCAAATTGATGCAGCAATTTGCGATTCTGATCGCTAGACACGCAGTTTTGTATTTTTGAATGACGTTTGGCAGCGATTGGCTGTTGACAAGCGTTTACGATTGCATTGCTAATCGCTGACAGCGGGCGATTGCAAACAATTTCAAAAATAGCACGGCCGAGCTCGCTCTTACGCACACTTTTACACGTATGCAGATACGTGTTTAATACAAGTAAAATCTAGTAGACCTCGTGAATTGCAAGAACTATACCTAAATCCCTGCAGATAGCATAGCTTGTATCCATTAGACATGTTCTAGGGAAGCTATTGTCCTTCGGTATCCCACTCAAGCTTTGCCCATTGATTACCAGCTTCCTGTGGGCAGCTGTTTGCTGCCACAATTGCCTCGCAAGATTATGTGCTATCACCTACGCTATTTGTAATTTGAATAAACCAATTACTCATTCAAGGCATGATTTGCACATACCTGCATGGACAGGCTATGTCAGGGTATGGAGGAGCAGATGTGCACAGCCCGGCGAGGTGCAATTTTCTTCAGTCAAAAGGATAGACTATGTTATGGGGTGTATGATTGTTTGTTTTCAGGCGATTCGCCGGCCACACAGGCGCTTGGACTCATCCGTCTGCTGAAACATCCGCAGTATAATAGGTAAGTCCTGTTTTCTCCGTCTGTGGGACTCTATATTTTAGTTGGGGTAGAGTTTTGCATATCGCCGGGAATATTGTGTTGTATGGTCCACACAGCGCACTACATATATATTATTACCATTACTTTATTTATACAATTCTTAACAATCACTTTTTTCATTTTCATTTCATTTATAAACTTTTTGTTAGTCAGGTACGTCACAAAGTCCGCGTATTCAATCAACCCAGTAAAGAAGAACCCGCAAAGAAACTTCGCGGGCTTACGTAACATATTTTTTCATCCTTAATTATGAAATATACACTTAGATCTAAACACTACAGCCAAACAATTCTTACCAACTGATTGATGGCTCTGTATTTTTTACATTCTTGTTGCGACCCTTTTCCTTTGTATAGTGGGACAATAATAGCCGTACACCAATCATGTGGCACACGACCGTCCGTCAGGCACATTTTTTTTTATGCGTCCTGACATGGATGGCTATAATACCACACAACAACCGCACATGCTAGAGAGGTAGTAAATCACCACCAAATCTGAACAATTCAGTAGCAACCGTATCATATCCTGCAGCCTTACCTAGTTTCATAGTATTCATAGCCATAAGCACTTCTTCTATAATTAGTTATTCTTTTTCCGCAGCATTCGTGATATCCTGAAAAGTAAAATGTTCTAATTCAGGAACCCAGGACTTAACGGAATCTTCGAAATGATGCAGACTTTCAAAATACTCCTTTTAGCTACTACTTTCCCGTCAACATGCTTCCATCATTAATTTGAGTTTCAGCGACATCTACATTTGAAGCATTTACATCGACGATTGTCGGGATAGCTCAGTTGGTTTAGAGCAGTGAACATGTTATCCAAACGTCGCAGGTTCATATCCTGCTTCCGACGAATGTCATGAGCAATAATTTTTCAGATTATTTTCAAAATCTGATGACAATGCTTCAAATGTAGATGTCGCTGAAACTCAAATTAATGAGATAACGGTAATGTTGTATGCATTAAGATACATAAAATTATTATGCTTCCATCATTTGCTCTGATCACATTCATGCTTGATGTTTTCGAACCACTCCGAGTTTGCCTCATCTGTTTCCAAAACAGTTTTCGGTTTGCTCTGAAGTTATTCGAAATCCTCTCATCGAAATCGTTTACATTCTTTGTTGCATCCCAGTAGAAAGCCTTTGCAGAGTGTTCGTCACCATTTCTGGATTTCACAGCCAGCACATCAATAATTGTTTTCTTCTTATCTATCACGGCAGTATCATCTTCATTGTCCTACCAAGCATTGCCTCGTACTCTTCCTATACACTGCTTCATACCTCACACTTTGCTAGCAATTTTTTACCATTGCATCTCTCAAGCTTCTCCACATGCATTCTATGTCAGTCTGGTCTTCTTTAATGCTCTCGTTCGATAAAGATATATAAGTTGATAGGGTGACGACTCTCTTAACAACAGAAACATCGATGCTGTGCGCCGCATGATCGAAACAATCAGGCCTGTGACCACTAGGTGATTCGGGCAGCATTAAGCATAGGCATGAGATGTGCTCACGGTGGATACCACAAGCTTTCACGAGGCCAGAAAACTGTATGTTTGTGTTGCCAAAAAGTAGCAATAGACCATATAGGTCGACTGTCAAAGTTTATTTTTGCACGAAAATCTAAGCAAGACCTAATAATCATCTCCTTTAACATTTTAGCACAAACTATGACAACGATATTGGAATCGCGATGACGGCGAATCCCATCGTGTTTAGCGATCGTGTGGGGCCTGTCTGCCTGCCCTACAAGTATGCAACTGCTTCCTTTGCGGGCGCGATCGGCACACTCCTAGGTGAGTCGATAAAAAGGATGACGAAGGAGACAAGACCGGAAGTATGTAGAGATCTAGAAGTACGGTACCGTGACCTTCGTATTGGCCAGGTGCCTAGTGCCCTTATGGAAAGAGCAATTAAGGAATATAGCTCTTTCCCAAATCTTGTATAAACTATTATCTGCCTAGATGGTTTCGCTCTTCTAGAGGAGGCAAAATAAGCTAACTGTGATCTTCTCGTACTGCGCTCTAGTATCATCTGGACCTGCCCATCTTGGAAACAGGAACACGGGCGGGTTGCCCTTAGAGGGCAATCCTGGTCCCCAAAAGTATGTTTAGGTGAGCAATAAGGTAACTTAATATGCCTGGCTCTGAATAATCTCTCGGTGGTAAATGCCAGTCATGGATTAAATATGTGGTCGCTTGATGCAATAAGGGCCACCTTCTCAAGATATAACTACATGGTACCGTGTGTAAAAACGACTCGGATGTAAAGGCGCTTAAACAGGCCCACAGGGGGACGATGCTCAGTGTACCTTCGAGCAGAGGGAGCACAAATGAAAGTTGATAGTTGTCGAGCTAGAGAGATAAGAACTTTAGTCGACGATTTTTATCCGATGTGATAGCACAAATGGAAATATTCTTTGTCGAGATTTATCTATGGTGTGGGTTTATTTTGACCATAGAAATAGGATGTATTTTGACAATGTCAATCTATATAACCCATGCTATACCATACCAGTTGGCGACAAATGTTCCGCACACATAATAAAGCCTATGTATGTACGTAAGTTTGTCGGCTGGATAAAATTATTTTATATGGATGAGTGCTGAATATCAGCAGAAATGGCGAGACATTGTTCAGCAATCACACCTGGAACCATCAATTCTTTTCGCTCACGATTACGAAGAAGACTAGTGTAGAGTAGTAGTGCGAAAATTGTGGAGTTCTAGCTATTTGTTGACAAAACAATCAATGTCGTCAGTCGTCTGCTGCGTACGAACGTGGCGGATGCCTCCTTGACAACGGGCTGAATGATTAGCTCGAAACGTCGTAGAATGTCTCTTCCCGCCGCGTGAGAGGCCGTAACATTTTTCAAACATGTCTAACGACCGCGGTAATATCAAAAGTATGACAACACAATCGTTTCTAACTTTGCCGCTGTGAGCGCATAAGATTCTCACCTGCCGCCTTTCTATTAGCGGATTCCCTCCGAACATTGTCCATTGTCCGTAGATATTAGTTTTACCTTGATGCTGTTCACAGGTTGGGGCACGCTGGCATTCGGGGCGCCAAAGCCCAACGCGCTGCAGAAAGTGGATGTAAACATTATCTCGAACGCGGTTTGCCAGACCTACATCGGCTCCGTCACCTTGCGCCAGATTTGCACCTATACACCCGGAAAGGACGCGTGCCAGGTGGGTAGAGAGAGCAAAATCTCATTTCTACAGTGTTGTCAATATAGACTAGGAGGTCGCGACAAAAATGGCAACGATCACGTAAATGGCTGAAACTGGGTTCACTGGGTAAGGACCAACCCTTTGAAGATCTATGTGTCAGTCACCCTATTCCAAGTGGTTGCGTTAAGGTGGCCCAACCCGGCGGGCCCAACTCATTCGCGGGCACTGTACAAAACCGTGCTGTTGCGCTCTGGGACCTTCTCTGTTTCAAAGAATAAGACAGGCTCCGTGATGAGGAAGATGCAACATGTCCACAAAAAAGACAATGTGCATAGTGTATGATTTGGTAAGATTTAAGAAAATTTTAGTTTCAAAATGACTTATAGCTAAAAGTAAACCACGACCGCTGTAGTAAGAAATCGAACAAAAACCAAATAGATTATAAATCTTGATTAAATAAGCTATGTCTGATGACTAATCTTTTTAAGATGTTCTTACTTTATCATTGCGTAATCCACCTCCAAAGTTATTGTAAAAAACGCGCGAAAAATGCGAACTTTCAGACCTTATAACTTCGAAACCAAACACAATTTTACAATGCCAATGGTCATCAGACATCTAGTTCGATCAAATAAAGCTATTTTGAGCAAAATTTTGGATCTCTGACAAGAAATATGGGTGTGATCTTCTTTCCCCTTTTGTATGGGGAGATGAGCGGGTTGGGCCACCTTAAGTAGATAAGGCGCCTGGGAAAGTAGTTATGGTGACAAAAATAAAAATATGATAAAGTTAATGGATGCAAATGACGAAGCATGAAAGTATCAGTATATACTTGGTTAGCAATAGAAAAACTGAACAAATCTTTGGTTGCATTTCGTAGTTAGAGGCGATTTAGGTTACTGATATAACTTTAGGTATATTTAAGTATTTAATTAAAAAACGGACTGGTTATTGTTGCATAATTAATGGGTATCATTGTTTCTATAAAATCAGTATATATTCATCAGTGGGTACATACCAACATTTATTTTATATAGCAGATCTAGATAACACAACCATTTGGCACAGGCAGACCGACATATTTAGCATCAGAGGGTTGGTATCTAACCCGCGAACCCAAATTCAGCCATTTAAAATATCGTGACCAAAAATGTGACCTCCCGGAATAATAGCTTAGTTCATAAGGTACTGAGATTGATTTACATTTTCACTGCTCCCCTTGCTTGTAGAGTCCGTGCGGAAAGAGAACCGGCGTGGCGTACAATGGAACTAACATTAAGATTTTTACATGGCAACCCAACCCAGCCATCTGTCAATTGTCAAACTACATACATTATACATCATGTTTGTTATAGTCATTTGCTATAATGACGTGCCAGTGTTGTCGACAGGACAAATACGGTAAATGTGCACATGTGCGCCCTCAAATCTCACGACGGTTCTCTTTCCGCATGGACTCTAGCTGGTTTTGATTAACAAAGAATTGTTGTTAACCTTTGCCTCCGCAATCGCCTCCTAAAATGTAGAACGAAACAACTGAAGTATGTTTGGTTATGTTGGCTCAGGATATTTTGCAATGCAAACCGATATTAGTCCAGTACACCACATTCCCGAAGAAATTCGGTGCCATGCCAGGACTTTTTTTTTATGAGCACGGCTACATTGAACTGCATGGAATACACGGTTTCTTCTTCACTGTCGCTTCAACCATAAAGCGGTGGTACTAACCCGGGTGGGATCAACCCTACCACTTAGCAGGGGAAGGGGACCTACTCGGCAAGAGGAACAAAGTGGTCCTTGACCGGGCCGAGGATTTGAACCCATAACCTCTCGCGCGAGAGACCAGTCCTCTGGCCCCTACACCACGAGCCGTACATTCCAGCGTCCTGTAAATTGCAGGATGACTCCGGCGGTCCCCTCCTGTACCTAGAACAAGCTACAGCTAGGCTCTTCGTTGTCGGCATAACCAGTTCGGGATCTTCCTGCGCTTCACCGAACCACCCCGGCATGAACACCCGCGTCACCAGCTACCTCCAGTGGATCAGTGACAACACGCCCGGCGCACTCTTCTGCTACGTGTAGTCAGCGCCGGATTTAAGAACGGCCCGTAAGCTATGCTCCCCATACAAACGTAGTTAGTTTACTAATCATTTGGAGACCGCTATTCCAATTGAATTGAAATTTAATATATAATATCAGGTAACAAATATCTGTGTCTGCATGCTTTTGTTTTTTTGAAAAATCCAAACCGAATGAAATGAAAGCAAAAAGAAAATCTTCATACGAATTTTGTTTTCTCTGTGGTTTGACACAGAATACATGTACCGAAAAAACAAAGGCATGCAGACACAGACATTTGTAGCCCTATATTAGATACCAAATATCAAGTATGTTGGAATAGTGGTTTTCAAATTATTAGTAAACTACCTTTGCATGGGAGGCGAAATTTTCTGATGCTTACGGGCCGACCTTAAGGTGGCCCAACCCGGCGGGCCTAACTCATTCGCGGCCTCGGTACAAAACCGTGCTGTTGCGCTCTGGGACCTTCTCTGTTTCAAAGAATAAGACAGGCTCCGTGATGAGGAAGATGCAACATGTCCACAAAAAAGACAATGTGCATAGTGTATGATTTGGTAAGATTTACGAAAATTTTAATTTCAAAACGACTTATAGCTAAAAGTAAACCACGACCGCTGTAGTCAAAAATCTAATAAAAACCAAATAGATCATAAATCTTGATTAAATAAGCTATGTCTGATGACTAATCTTTTTACGATGTTCTTACTTTATCATTGCGTAATCCACCTCCAAAGTTATTGTATAAAACGCGCGAAAAATTCGAACTTTTGGACCTTATAACTTAGAAACCAAGCACAACTTTACAATGCCAATGGTCATCAGACATCTAGTTCGATCAAATAAAGCTATTTTGAGCAAAATTTTGGATCTCTGACAAGAAACATGGGCGTGATCTTCTTTCCCCTTTTGTATGGGGAGATGAGCGGGATGGGCCACCTTAAGGGAGGACCACCGGGCCAACTGCCCGGCGCCTCCACAATTTTTTCTCATTTAAGAAGAGGTTCGGTAAACCCAAATGTATACTTGAACACTCATTTTCTAACGCAAAAATGTTCACTTTATCCGTTTTTAATAACTTTTCTTCAATCACAGTGTGTTATTTTATTACAGTTATATTTTTACTAAGGGAATACTGAATGTTTCAGGATTCTGATAAACAAACCCAGATGTTATACTTGAGATATAATTTTTCAAAATATATGCCCTCACAGTAAATGATTGTTTGCATTATTTGGAACCGATTTAAAAAGCAGTTCGACCAGTCTTACTTAGGGATCTCTTCAATGTATTTGTGGAACGCATGCACCGCCGTTTCCGGATTATTTGGATAATAATTAGGGGCATCCACTCCTTTGTTGCCCTAGGGCCACCATACTTCTAAATTCGCCCCTGCTTGTGGCGGAACGAGCCAGGTCGTGCTGTTCGAGGCCTCTTTGAGTAATCTGAAATTTATGAGTGGTGTTTACAGTGTATTGTTTTTTAACACCTGAAATTGTTTGGATTTACCTACTCACGCTCCGCAGTGACGGCGACTGTGCTAGGCAATCTGAAGTAAGAGGCGCGTACCAAGAAACCTAGCACGTGTCCTTTATACACAAACTCCGTGCCACAACACTTATACGTTGACTACCTGTATTGTATCAGATTGTGTAATCAGGTTGCCTAGAGGTTAAGCGACTAGCGCTATAAGCGACCACATTGCTGGATTTAAATATATTTTCGCTTCTCAGACGTGGCTATGCGAAAATGCCTCCGCAAAGGGTATACCGGTAAGCAGACCGGCAAGAAAGTCCTACGTTTGAAAACTCCCAGGTTGTAGGTACGAGAAAGGCACTCGCTAATCGTTGCAAGGTCTTTCATACACGTAATGCTGTCTATAAAAGATGAACTGATTCTCTGTAAGGAGTGGTCCGGTTTTGGGTTTGATGGGGAGGAATAACCTGTACTAAATTCGAATGCTCGGATCTCGAAAGCAAACAATGACAACCGTGTTTTTTATTTTCATTTTAAACTTTTTGGTTGCTTACCTCATGGCTAACTCAATAAATAAATGCAAATAGAGATATGATGTTCACAACACATGATACCTATTGAAACAAAAGAAACGATTGACGTCCTTACACTCACTTCATGACATTCAGATGCATCGCACATACGGTTTATATACATTTACATATGAATGTCGGCATTATCTTCACGACAGCTGATTAGTGACGCCTATTAGCGGGTGCTACCACTAAAACCGAAGTCTTCAACGTTGATAATTATTATGGGCGTTACATGGTACAACAGTTAGCATGGTACGAAATGCAACTCAACGTCAGATTGAATCACAGTCTGTTCACCTGCTATTTACCCGGCGAGTTTACCAATTGAAATATGTACTAGGTATGCTCCGTAATTTTATCGTCAAGAACATGGCTCTGAAAACTGCTATAAAAGCATTAATTTGAGTTTCAGCGACCGCTACATTTGAAGCATTGTAATCAGATTTTGAAAATAATCTGAAAAGTATTGGTCGTGACATTCGTCGGAAACAGGACTTGAACCTGCGACCTTTGGATTACATGTCCACTGCTCTAAACCAACTGAGCTATCCCGACAATTACGTCAGCCAACGAATTTCTCGATTATATTCGAATCGACCCTACTGATTACGGAATTGCAGGAATAGGCCTGCAGATCGTATGACAGTATGCATGGTACCAAATGCAACTAAACTAAAGATTTAATAACTGTATTGCCTGTTCGCCTGTTATTCACCCGGCGAGTTAACTTACAACGTAACCCCCTGAAGTCAATGCCTACAAGTCAGCTATGGACTCGGCCTTTAAAACTTTTCGCTTTCGTTTCGGAAACATTACGGCTGTGTAGTAACTTGTATAATTCAGTTTGAACAGCTGTTGCCGCTTCAACTAGAGGTGTTTTATTATGAATAAATTATTATGTTTTATCCAACAGTATTTGACTATGTTAATGAAAAAAATAATTGAATACCGATGGTTTTATTGAACAATCGAAGGCTAAGCGTTCTGAAATTTAGTGTCTGCGAAGTAGTTTGCAGTGCTGGAAGTCAATTTCAGGTCGGAAAAACGAGGGTAGCACTAAAAAATTAAGGTATTTTTTTGCTTTAAATACCAATTCACTAAGGACCTTTTTCGCCTATTGCTGATCACCACATATTTTTATTTGTATTTATTAATCCTTCTTTGGGACGCAGGGAACTTGGAATCGTCAAACATTTACAATTACAATTAAAATGAAAGCTACCATTAGTAGAAACCGGTTTTCTACATCAAAACATGTCCGAATTAATATTTTGAATACATGTTTTAATCCAGGTAGCTAGTCTTCTATTCATTAATTCGTTTTTCTCGTAAATGACTGAGTTAAAAGAAATTTGACTGTGCATATTTTTAATTCAAAATGTTTCATTGAATATATCAGGATATTTGACAATATTTGAGGACTCTGATAATATTTTAAAATATTATGTTAAACGCCTACGTTACGTTAGATGATGTTTTTAATTGGAGTAGGAAATAGTTTTCTCTTTTTGTATGGCCCGAAACGAAAAGTGTGTCTTGTGAAAAAAATGAGGTTTGATTACCTCATTTTTTGATTTTTTTGATTATTAATGTTATATTCATGACAAAAAATGTTGAAGGGCGTATATAACGGATGTATATTAGTTATAAAAAAATTAAAACGCACGGACATAGCTCTCCTTTGGTTTATTCAATGTGCAAAATTTCAGAAATATTATTCTTCATTTGAACCAAGAAACATACACGAGCCATTTTATGACACTCGATCACCTCATTATCCTCTTAAGCTGATTACGAACTACTTACTCAAGAACCTTCAGTCATCTATGCAGGAGACAATTCTCACCCTACGCGCACCCGCTAGCTTTCGTCTCAATCTCAACCACGGACTGTTGTCCATTTCCTGTATGTCCCGCTATAGAAAGTCATGTAAATCTTCAGAACAATATTTTCACAGCCATGAAGGTGCCTACTGCTGGAATACTACTGCAAGTGCTAGCTATACACCTGGATTTGGTATTTTGCCAAGACGCGAACTGTGAATTCAGTCAAAATGTAAGAAATATGACCTTTTTCCTAGAGTACAGTCAACCAAATGTTAAAGGATACACTTCCGGTTAAACGTAAAAATTAATGGTGACAACATCTGATTCGATTTTGTTAGGGTTTTGTTTACTCAGTAGCTAGTAGACATCCTCAACTATGTTTGAATCTATACTCAACACTACAATTGTTTCCAAAAGTCAAAGTATTTCGACTGTTCATCTTTTGTATCCTAAACTCTTTGTTCGACTGTACCTAAGTAGATACTGTTTAGGGTTCCGTACCCAAAGGGTGAAAACGGAACCCTATAACTAAGCCTCCGTTGTCCGTCCGTCTGGCATAGGGCTGTATCTCATGAACCGTAATAGGTAGGCAGCTGAAATTTTCACAGAGTGTATTTAGACGCTATAACAACAAATAGGTAAGATAAATTATTTGGTCGCTATAACAACAAATAGGTAAAATAAAAATTAAGAAAAATAAAAGGGGGGTCCCGTACAAAAAAACGTGTTTTTATGTGTTAAATCTTGAACCAACGAACGCGTTGTAGTCGAATAATACGAACGCGTTGTAGTCGAATAATACGAGCGCTTGTGGTCGAATAATACGAACGCGTTGTAGTCGCATAATACGAACATCGTGATTGAATAATACGAACTTGTTGTGGTCGAATAATACGAACCCGTTGTAGTAATAATACGAGAATATAATAAAAAATAATACGAACGCTTGTGGTCGAATAATACGAACGCGTTGTGGTCGAATAATGCGAACGCGTTGTGGTCGAATAATACGAACGCGTTGTGGTCGAATAATACGAACACTCTGTGTTTGCCACAATGCGTTACTGACGATTTTGTATGAGCCACAGCACGAATTTCGCGATGTGGATATTGTACAGTAACCACAAAGCGTTGTGAGATGTCTTTTCGCTCAATGAGAGTTTTCGTTCTTTGAGCCTAAACCATCTGCTTGTTTCCTGTAAGCATGTGAATAGGTTATGTTAGCTTTAAGTTAAGTTAGATATGTGTTATGTGACAGTAAGACCAGCATATGTACAGTAGTAACAACAAATGAGTTTTATTCTTGCTTCCGAAATGTCATTATTATCAAATTTCTCGCAACGTCACAAAAAAAAAAGATGAATGTATATTATTTATTTTTAAATGTACGTTAACAACGTAACGTGTCAAAGTATTTTTCTACTCATATATTTTTTCTTTCACTGAGGGCCGACTTTTGAATCCTCAGATAGTATAATACTTATCGGACTGATAGTACAAATTAACGGATTGGCATTGCCGGTGAATAATATCTATCAAATTTTTCTGACTTAGGGCTGATTTTTCAATGGTCTGATAAACAGTCAGATAGCTATTCGACCAATCTATTTACGCCTATGCTTATCCATCCGTTATAGTAAGTGCATATTTTATTAGTAAAATTACAGTCAGATAGTTGTGATAAAAGATATACTTCTCTGGTAATGACTATCCTTCTTTAGACAAACGTTTCAGTCAAAATCAGTCGGATAAGTACTATCTGAAGATTGAAAAATCCGCCCTTAGTATGGGTAAGCAGAAGCGTAAATAAATCCGTCAAATAGTTATCTGGCTGTTTGGCAGACTATTGAAAAATCTGCTCTTTGGTAGGTAGATAGATACCTAAGATAAATGCAGTCGTCGTTCGAGTGTTTGTAATATTTAAAAAAATGTGCACCTAAAATTATAGCAGAGTACGGTTCGTTATATGAGATACGACGTGTCCCAGGTTCTGGTGGGGCAGATATACTACGTGTATAGCAAAGGATACCCCGACAAGTACGCTCCAGGAGTGACCTGTCGCTGGAGAGCCTCGTGTCCAACCGGATTCAACCTCCGAATCGACTGCCAAGTGATCCAAATGCCTCAGGTATTTTTTATATTTATTCATCATCGAGCGGCTCGTAGCCTAGTGGCGCGGGGACTGGCCTATCGTACCAGAGGCCTGGGTTCGATACCGACATGCACCACTGTCTTTCTCTTTCCGAGTTCGATAAGCGCATTTCGTCACGAATGCAAGCTGCTCCATGGTTCGGAATCCATGTAAAACTGTAGGTCCCCTTCCCCTACTAGGTGGTAGGGTTTAAGCCCGCACGGGTTGGTACCATCGCATTGGATGAAAAGATGGTCGAAGCGGCAATGAAAAATTCCGTGTTTTCCATCCAGTTCAATGTAGCCGTGCTCATAAAGTGAAGGTCCTGGCATGGCACCTAGTTAATTCCTTCGGTAATGTGGTGTATTGGGCTAATATCATAACGGTAGTTGTGTGGTATTAGCCATCCATGTCAGGTCGCATAAAAAAAAATACATAGACAGTACACTCACAGTACAATACACAATACACAATACACAGTGCACAACGCTATCCCTCCGTCTCCTTTCTACCACCGCACAACGCGGAACAGGCAGGGTATGCACCCACTCACTGTCGACATTCCCAAAATAAGAACTCACCGATCCTCTAGATCTTTTATCTATAGGGTCGGTAAACTATGGAATCGACTCCCTGCCGAAGTTTTTCCCGCAAAGTTCAACCTGGGGTCCTTCAAACACGGTGTGAAGAAGCACCTGGCATGCGCCAAATGCCGCGCTTAACATAAAAAAAACACTGCACTCGGATTTGTCATATTTCATCATTAGCCAGTTCGGCAAAACAAAACACTGCGAAGGAGAACTGGCAAGAAACACCCTGTCTTTTGTCAACGTCCACATAGTCAGAACTTAGAGAAGCGTTTGCCAATTCTGTTTTAACAAAAATACAGGTAAAGCAGTCAATTACCATGGATTCACGAAAATTAACAATTCATTCCGTATGCAACAGTTCATGAACAATATAATTTTATTTGAAAAGACTATCCCCACCAACTAACATGTTGCCAATTGGAGCTGGCCAGTCCCCACAAACAGCACCCGTTCACGAGCATCACGGCGGGCGCAGCCATCACCTCTCTCGACCATATTTTAGGGAAAGAGATAACCCAAACCAAGTGTCACCGTAAGCAAGGACCTTAAAGCGATGCACTGCTCCAGTGCACTGCCAACTAGAAAACATTGTGAAACATTTGTACTATTCGTTTTGTCATAAACTATGACAGTGAGCTCATCACATAGTTACAAATTCCTTTAAATGCTACTACCTACAGAAAATTAAGAGTATAATGCTTTGAAAGCAGCCTTAACAATCAAGTAAGAATAATATTCAAGATAAGACATTTTGACCGATACCCGTCTTTCCATCCTTCACTGTCGACATTCCCAAAATAAGAACCCACCGATCCGATACGATAGGACCCACCGGGTCGATAAACTATAGAATCAACTCCCTGCCGAAGTTTTTCCCTCAAAGTACAACCTGGAATATGTTAAACATGCCGGCATGGTTTTCGCAGCCCCTGTGAAAGTCCGAAAGCTCATAGGCGTCCTGGCGTACGCCGCATGGCTATGCCGAGGGACCAAAGTTGCTTCGATTTGATTTGATGTATTGCAGTCTCAAAACTGCTTGTTGGACCGCCTTCTGATCTCGCGGAGCGGGGACGCGGGCCTGGCCGGCGCTGACATCTACTGTGGCACCGGCTCGGCGTCTGTTACATCCACACAGCAGAGCATGTCCATAGGTAAGGGAGCAATGTCAGTCAGTCAGTCTGTCAGTCAGCGTGGTTGCGTCCATTACATACGCTTCTCTAATTTTCCTCCAGTCGTTCCGGCCTTCAGCGGTACGGAACCAATGCTTTCCGCCGACGCACTTGACGTCGTCGTCCCACCTGGCGGGTGGTCTTTCCACACTCCGTTTTCCTGTCTACGGCCGCCAGTGTAGGACACGGTTATTCCTACGGTCGTCGTCTCCTTGGCTGACGTGACCAGCCCACTATCACTTGAGATTAGCCACCAGGTGTCCGATATCGGCTACTTTGGTACGTCGGCGGTTGCCTCGTTGCGCACCATGTCCCGTAGCGATATTCCCAGCATGGCTCGCTCCATTGCTCGTTGGGCAACTTTCAACCTTTGGACAACGGCGACCATCAGAGTCCACGTTACACATCAGTACGTCATAACAAAGAGGACGCTCTGGTCATGTATTCGGGTCTTTAAATTTTGCGGAGGGCTAAACATCAGAGCGTATTTAAGACAGCCCAACCCAGTTGAATTCGTCTCTCGACCTTCTTAGTCAGTCCTTGTCTACCAAACCGCAGTCTTTGGTCGAGATATTCGTACTCTTTAACCTGTTCGATCCCTTCTCCATCGATAACTATTTGTCCTCCCGTCATACCATCGGTCTTGGTTTTGTCCCGGTTCATCTTCAGACCTACCTTTACCGATGCTTTATAAAGGTCTTCCAACATGGTCTGAATCTGAACTCGGGAATTTGACAGAAGAGAATGTTATCGGCGAAGCGAAGATGCCTGAGAAAATCTCCATTAACGTTAATACCCATTTTGTCCCGTTCAAGCGTTTTGAACACGTCTTCCAATGCGTTGGTGAAGAGCTTGGGTGAGATTATATCCCCCTGCCTTAAGCCTTTACCAAGGAGGATGGGTTGGTTATTTTCTATGGAGCCTCACAGTCATCGTCGCGGACCGATACAGGTTTACAAGGGAGCAATGGTTAAGGTTTATTAAAGCTTTCAGACCTTGCATTGAAAGTGCAGGGTGTAAACGGACTGTGCTCTCGGCGTTAACCCTGAAAGTTTCAACAAAATCCGTTCAGTATATTACGAGATATTGCAATTAATGACTTTAAAAATTGTTAAGGTAAGCCTCTATTTATAGAGCGCATCAATTCCTGAATTGACAAACTTCCACTCCTCTCCTACAGGCATATTGAGTGCGTACATCTAGTGAACGTTTATGAACAGTTTTTAGTTGAAATAACGAATTCAATCAATGTTTAATTCAGCTATTTCCACATTCTTTTCTCGGCTGCGTTTAAGTGGATGGAAAACATTTTTTTTGCAGACCTCTAGTGAATACGATGTTACCTAGCGGTTGAAGTAATAATAAATAAAATGCATAAGTATTAAATCCGCCTCTCACAGCAAAATGCCCAAAATCTGGGATACAAACCACTAGACGATTAAATCTCACTTCATGCATACACGACATTACGCCAATTATTCATTGGAGTGGTAGGCAGAGAAGATTTTAGAGAAGCCTAGTTAAGGTGGCCCATCCCGCTCATCTCCCCATACAAAAGGGGAAAGAAGATCACGCCCATATTTCTTGTCAGAGATCCAAAATTTTGCTCAAAATAACTTTATTTGTTCAAACGAGATGTCTGATGACCATTGGCATTGTAAAATTGTGTTTGTATTCTTAGTTATAAGGTCCGAAAGTTCGCATTTTTCGCGCGTTTTATGCAATAACTTTGGAGGAGGATTACGCAATGATAAAGTAAGAACATCTTTAAAAGATTAGTCATCAGACATAGCTTATTTAATCAAGATTTATAATCTATTTGGTTTGTGTTCGATTTTTGACTACAGCGGTCGTGGTTTAATTTTAGCTATAAGTCGTTTTGAAATTAAAATTTTCGTAAATCTTACCGAATCATACACTATGCACATTGTCTTTTTTGTGGACATGTTGCGTCTTCCTCATCACGGAGCCTGTCTTATTCTTTGAAACAGAGAAGGTCCCAGAGCGTAACAGCACGGTTTTGTACCGTGCCCGCGAATGAGTTAGGCCCGCCGGGTTGGGCCGCCTTAAGGCCTAGCCTAAACTAGGTTTAGATATGGCCAAGTGGTCAATGAGTGAGTGAACTTTTAAGTGGGAGACCTTTGGTCAATCATTATTAAGATATATGAGTGAGACAACACTAAAAAAATCTGACTACAATCGCTTCGGTTAGTACGCTAGAAATTGGACTTATTTATAGGGGAATTTGGCTTCTGTATAGTGAATGCAAGATTACCCATAACATGTTTTTTAGACATAGTGTAAAGACAAGTGACTTTGCAACCCGAACGTAAAAATTTAACTTTCAGGTCTAATTTCAAGTGCAACCAGCCCTGGCGGACGTTTCCTGTGCACACTAGTAGCGGTGCCTCAGATACCAACCAACAGTTGCACTTGTGGGTATAAGAAAACCGTGAGTATTGCCTTACTAATAGAAGTGAAATTTCGTTGTGTGTGTCCTAAAAGCTATAAATATCAGAAGACACTTAATTTGAGTACCGACTCTAAGCATAGGAGAAGAAACATCCATATTAACTTAAATGTTAACGACACTTTCAGAACCGTATCGTCGGCGGCGTAGCGACAGATATCAACGAGTTTCCCATGATGGCTGGGATAATCGATTTGCGGATAAGGGAAATCAAGTGTGGCGCTACCATTGTCTCTCCTCGGTATTTGTTGACAGCGGCGCACTGCTTCGACGGACATACCACCAGCGATACGGCTATTATAGTTGGCGAGCATGACATTACTATTGGTGAGAAGTGAATACACACATACTTCCTATCAAAGCTGCGCTGTTAAACTCGCGGAGGAGGAAAATCAAGTAAGGCGCCCCTATATCACCCACTCGGCACGTGGCCACAGCAGCGCACAGCACGGACGGACATACCGTCATCTATTACATGTATATTTATCATATATATATGTTGTGTTATACATATAAAGATTACCTAGTAGATACTGATGAACTGTATATAGCTACAATATCTAGTGTAGCCTTAACTATATTTGTTTTCAGGTGATTCCCCGGCCACCCAGGTGTATAAAATCCTAAGTTTTCTAAAGCATCCACAGTACAATAGGTAAGTCTTATTTTCTCTGTTTATGCTCTAGATTCATTACGAGGTACAGTCGTTTACTTTCAAATGTATACACTGAAAAAAAAATTGCTGGGTAGAATGGCATCCACTTCGGGCTGAACCGACGTAAGATGTGAGAAAATATGTGAGAGAATGCGACCAATTCTGCACCTTCGGAAGTGAATGCCTATTATTCTATCCAATGAGAGCTAAGAATGTATGACATAAACGCATAAATCAGAATAAATCAAATTTTCTCGCATATTTTCTTACATCTGACGCCGGTTATCCCCTGATTGGTGCAGAATCGGTCAAATTACCTCGCATATTGTCTTACATCTGACGCCGGTTCAACCCCTGGCGTGTGTTGGGCTAATATCATGATGGTGGGTGTGGTATGACATGTCCAGTTACATAAAAACATCTCAAAAGTTACATACAATCAATCCTTGTATTGAATCTCAGCAATTTTCCCGTTTAAGTAAATATATAATGTTCAATCTTTGCAATCAATGTCTTTCACGCAGATGAAGCGTTAAATAAATGTATGTTGGTATAATTTTGAACACTGTGTTAGTAGGAGGCATTGATTATGGAAGGAGGAACTGCAGGAGTATTCCAAATTATGGGTATGCAGCAGGTGGCGAAATTGGTAGACGTAATACCCGCGAATGGTATGTTTTGCTGGTTCGGGTCCAGCTTTGCAATATATTCGTAAAGTAGTTCTTTTTACTGGGTTATTTCTTCAAAAATTTTTGTCCTTGGTTCACGGTCGATTCACATCAGATTCCTTAAGGTCGGCCCGTACACATCATAAAATGTTCACCTTCCATACAAACGTAGTTTACAAATCATTTGAAAACCATTGTTCCTACTTACTTGATATTTGGTATCTAATATAAGGCTATACATATCTGTGTCTGTATGTCTTTGTTTTGTCGCTATATGTACACCGAGAAAACAAAATTCGTATGAAGATTTTCTTTTTGCTTTAATTTCATTCTTGTTGGAATGCAAACAAAAAGTCCTGGTTTGTAATTTGGTAAACTATATGAAAACTACATATAGATAAAAAGCATAAGATGTCTGCTGCTCGCTGCAAGTTTGCGTGTTGTCAAAACGTAAAACAATAAAACGTCTCGATAAAACTCTGCCTTTAATTCGCACTCCCGCTGCCGATTTCCAACAGGTTATGGGCCCAGACATGTGGTGAGTGCGAAGGATTCGGGATCAGAGGTCGTGCGGAGGCGCGGTGGTTGGAGTTCGCGTTTGGCGAATCAACAGGACCGACGCTCGCAAAATGGAGACGGCAGCGACGACGGCTGGTGTGCCGGTTTTGAAGTTGCTGGGAGAATGTAACTGGAACGTATGGAAATTCCAAGTACGAGTTCTACTGAAGTCGGCGGAACTATACGGAGTTATCGACGGGACCATAAAAAAGGACAGCGAAGGCTGGAGCAAGAAAGATGCCAAGGCTCAGGGCTTTATTGTGACGCGGCTCAACGAGAGCGTCATGTTACACGTAATGACATGCGAAACCGCGGCAGAAATGTGGCAAAAACTAAACAGTGTATACGACTCCAAGTCGGCCACAAGTCTACATCTTATTCAACAACGTTTCTTCTCACTGAAGTACGAAGGAGAGGGAATGGCCGCATTCCTGGCAAAGGTAGAGGTGCTGGTAAATAAATTACGTGAACAAGGAGAAGAAATATCGGAACGTATGACAATAACTAAGGTAATCATGGCATTACCGGAGGAGTACAAGTATTTTGTGTCAGCGTGGGAGTCTGTACCAACTGCGGAGCAGACTCTGTCACAATTACATTCAAGATTGCTTATTGAAGAACAACGAAATGGAGAATGGAATTCTAAGAATGTCTGTTCGGCACTGGTGACTTATAAGAAAAATGTAAAATGTTTTGCATGTGGCAAATTGGGTCATTTTAAAAGGGATTGTAAAGTTACAAATACCCCGAAAAAGGAAAAATTGTGTTTTTGTTGTAAACAAGCTGGTCATGAAATAAAAAATTGCTTTTTTAATAAAAATAGGATTAAAAATGAAACAAAAATAACTAAAAGTAATGCGTTGCATGCATCTGATGAAGGAGAGTTTGCGTATGCGAGCAAATCTTCATATCAGATAAATAATAATGATATATGGATCATGGACTCGGGAGCGAGTGATCATATGTCTCATAGAAAGGACTGGTTTATGGATTACTGTGAATTATCAAACCCAAAATTCGTGCTCATAGGAGACGGAAGTAAACTTGAAGCAATTGGCTATGGAACAATAATGGTGGAAGCGTACGATGGTATGCATTGGAATCAAAAGGTGATTGAAAGAGTTCTTCATGTTCCGGATTTGAAACCTAACCTATTTTCTTTGAGTACGGTTGTCGACAAAAATTATATGGTGGTGACGGACAGTAACCTGAGTAGAATAAAAAGAGCCGGAGCGACGGAAGCGCTTGGGGAACGAAACGGTAAGCTGTATTTTATGAAGTTCCGTACAATACATATTCCGCCAGAAACTGCATACGTGGGCAGTGCAAATGATCTAAGTTCCTGGCATAAAAGGTTAACTCATCAGAATGTTGCTCATGTAAAGAAGATTTTAGAAAAAAATGACATAAAATATGACAATAGTGATGATAGATGTACTGCATGTGTGGAAGGAAAACACACTCGACTACCGTTTAATAATAGTGATTCAAAGAGTACAAGTCCAGGAGAACTTATCCATATTGATGTCTGTGGACCAATGGAAAAGGAATCAATTGGAGGTTCGAGATACTTCGTTCTTTTTAAAGATGATTTTTCGCGCTTTAGAACAGTATATTTTATTAAAAAGAAAAGTGAAGTTGCACAGAAATTAAAATTTCACATATTGATGTTACAAAAAGAAGGGATACCTGTTAAAATCATTCGGTCGGATAATGGAAGAGAAATTATCAATGAAGACATTAGTAAACTGTGCAATGATAATGGGATAAGGCACCAGACATCGGTGATATATACTCCAGAGCAAAATGGAAGAGCCGAAAGGGAGATGCGAACTATTGTGGAGGCAGCACGGACTATGCTGATCGCGAAGAACTTCGGGAAGGAACTGTGGGCAGAGGCGGTCAATACTGCTGTATTCATATTAAATCGCACTGGTAAGAGTCCGATAGAAGGGAAAACACCATATGAGTTACATTGTGGAAAAACATTTGACATTAAAAGGTTGAAAGAATTTGGGTCTGATGTGTATGTACACACTCCTCATCAGAAGAGACTTAAATGGGACTCGAAAAGCAAACCGGCCTTTTTTGTTGGATACGGAGAAGAAACAAAAGGTTTTAGGGTATTCTATCCTAATACCAAGAAAGTCGATATAGTACGAGATGTAATATTTCTAACCAGGACAAACAGTGAAAGCAGAGAAGAAACAATGGTGAAAGCTATAACTGAAAAGGTGGAAATACAAGATGATGAGGACCTACCGTTACAAGAAGAAAAACAACATTGTGTACAACAGCAAGGTGAACAAAAATCGCCTGCGGATTTAACACCGGTTCTCCCCGAGACTGATAGCAAAGAACAAGAAATGAATTGGGAAAGTGACGAAATTTATGAAAATGAAAAACGCGTGCGCAAGAAACCTGTATGGCAGAAGGACTATGACATGAACTGTGATAATGTGTTCATGGGTTTGTGCGAAGAACCCTTAACGTATGACGAGGCTGTAAGTAATGCGGCTGCGAAACATTGGGAAAGTGCTATGAAGACAGAGTTGCAGGCTCTGCGGGAAAATAATACATGGACAGAAATGCCCTTGCCAAGTGGCAAACATGCTATCGATACTAAGTGGGTACATAAAATTAATAGGGACTGTGAAGGAAACAGTATGTATAAAGCTAGGTTAGTAGCAAAAGGCTTTCAACAAAAGGATTGTATGACCATGTCAGAAATTTATGCGCCTGTTGCTAAATTATCAACGTTTAGGATTTTAGTAGCTGTAGCAAATAAGCAGAAGTTGCCTATTTATCAAATGGATGTTAAAAGTGCTTTTCTCTATGGAGAAATTGAGGAAGAAGTATATTTGAAGTTACCATTGGGTAAAAAATCAGAAAAAGTGTACAAGTTAAATAAGGCTATATATGGCTTAAAGAAATCACCTAAATACTGGAACGATAAGTTTGACAGTGTCATGAAAAGTGAAGAATTTGTAAGATCTCAGTCCGATTACTGCCTGTATACGAAATATGCAAATGGGAACTTCTTATATGTCCTAGTATATGTCGATGACTTATTAATTTTAGGTAATAATGTCGATGATATAAAAATGTTTAAGTTGGTATTGAGTGAAAACTTTAAAATGAAAGATATGGGTTATATCAAGACTTTCTTAGGCATAAATGTAAAACAAAATTTGGAACAAGGTATTACAGAACTAGATCAGTCAACATACTAATCAGATGTTCTTGAAAAATTTGGCATGACAGATTGTAAACCTGCGTCAACACCCATGGACTCGAATTTTAAGTTCGAATTGCTTAAGCGTAGCGAACCAGAAAGTAATGAAATTGAATCATCGTGTAGATCCTTGATTGGTTGCCTGATGTATGCGATGTTAGGAACCCGACCCGACTTATGTGCATGCCTTAGTTTTCTGAGTCGTTTCCAAAGTTGTGCTAGCAAAGAACTGTATGCTGCATTAAAACATTGTTTGCGATATGTAAAAGGTACCATTACTGCGAAATTTGGTCGAATCTTGTGCTACAAGGCTATGTTGATGCTGACTGGGGCGGTGATACTAACGATAGGAAATCTACAACAGGATGGATCTTTAAAGTGTACGACTGTACCGTATCTTGGAGTACCAAGAAGCCGAGTATGTTGCTTTGAGTGTTGCGGCTAGTGAAACTTGCTGGTTAAAAAAAATTTTTTTTGATTTGGGATTGAGTGAAAGTGAACCTTTAACTATATATGAAGACAACCAGTCTGCTATAAAGCTGGCGCAAACGCCTGACGGTTCAAAAAAATCAAACATATAGATATTAGAGCTCACTTTGTAAAGGAAGCTTTATTGATGGGAAAGATAAAAATTGTATACTTGGAATCTAACGAACAAGTAGCAGATTGCTTTACAAAACCTTTAAGTAAAGTGCTATTTGTAAAATTCCGAGAAATGATAGGTTTACTGATTTAATACAAACATAGTTATTTTTATTGTCAAGATAAGGAATGTTTTGTTTGAGGGGGGGTGTTGGAATGCAAACAAAAAGTCCTGGTTTGTAATTTGGTAAACTATATGAAAACTACATATAGATAAAAAGCATAAGATGTCTGCTGCTCGCTGCAAGTTTGCGTGTTGTCAAAACGTAAAACAATAAAACGTCTCGATAAAACTCTGCCTTTAATTCGCACTCCCGCTGCCGATTTCCAACAATTCTGCTTGGATTTAAAAAAAAAAACGCGTGCAGACACAGATATTTGTTACCCGATATTAGATATTAAATATAAATTTAATTGGAATAGCGGTTTCCAAATGATTAGTAAACTACGTTTGTATGGAGGACATAGCCAACGGGCCGTTCTTAATATTACCGTTTCGCGTTTCAGCAATGGCTTCATCAACGATTTGGCAATAACTAAGACTGAGAATGTCATCGCGTTCAGCGATCGCGTGGGGCCCGCTTGCCTACCCTTCAAGTGGGCAACGGCTACATTTGCTGACGCCATCGTCACATTGTTAGGTGAGTCGATGTGAGAGAATACCGAATAAAAAAACACTGTTTTCAAGAAACATTCGGTCCTTACATTTTATGTCAAAACTGACAGTCGAAAGACATGCTTTGGCTCAGCCAAGTACGAGTAATTTCTATGATTCTATTCTATTCTCAGCATCTCGGCTCTCAGACTCGCACATATTAGTTCGTTTAACGCCCACTGCACGCGCCAATGCGCGCGCTCTTTATTTCTCCATACATTTGAAAACGCCAGTCGATGTGAACTGTAAGCCCGTTTTATGCTGATATCGATCTCCCTTTGGGGATGCACACAGGTTGGGGCACTTCATCATTCGGCGGGCCGAAACCCAACCAGCTGCAAGAAGTGAACGTAAGCGTGATATCCAACCAGAAGTGCGTAAGCTCCATTAGCAGCGTCACGTCGGCCCAGGTGTGCACCTTCGCGCTGGGAAAGGACGCGTGCCAGGTGCGTGTAGAGCCAGCGAAATCGTCCATTTCTAGAGCGTTGCCAATAGCCACGGAAGAGAGAGGTAGAGAGGAGTTGGTCTAACAGCGCGTTCCGTTTTGAACTGCAAACGATTACAGTGCATAAAGCGTCTCGAATAAGATTGCACGCTCAAAGCTGTAAGCGTCACAAACATTTCGAACCGTTTGTGTACGCGCTTACGGAAACAAAACAACAAACATGGAACAAATGGTGCCCTGCATCTACATCGCCAATATCTCCGTCGCCAATATGTGCATCGCCAACATATGCATCGCCAATATCTCCATCGCCGGCGACGCATCTGCGGTCGCCAAAAACTGGAGGCGCAGATGCGTCGCCAAAGGGGGTGTATGGTAATATATAAATTATAGACTAGGAGGTGGCGACAAAAATGGTTACGATAACTTTAATGGCTGAAACTGGGTTCACAGGATAAAGACAAACCTTCTGAAGCTAAATGTGTCCGTCTGCCTGAGCCAAGTGCTTGCGTTGCCTAGTTAAAGCGCCTGAAAAAGTAGTTATGCTGCCAAAAAATATATATGATAAGGTAAATAGCTGCAAATAACGAAGCATAAAAGTATTATTACATACTTGCTTAGCGATACCAAAACTGAACAAAGCTTTGGTTGCATTTCTTAGTTATAGGCGATTTAGGTTACAGATATAACTTTAAGTATATTTAAGTATTTAATGAAAACACCGACTTGTTAGTGTTGTATAATATTTAGGTATCAATGTTTCTAGATAATCAGTATAGTCATCAGCAGGTACATACCAACATATATTTTATAGTATAGCCAATCTAGATAACGCAACCACCTGGCACAGGCAGACCGACATATTTACCATCAGAGGGTTGGTCTCTAACCCAATTTAGCTATCGTGACCAAAAATGTCGTGACCTCCCGGAACATTAAGTTGGGTTAAGTAAGGTTAGGTTTTGTTATTTAGTTTTTTGATTTTGATTTGATTCGACATTTTTACGATTTTACACATATTTTGTGCAACATAATATTGGTTGGGGAAAAAGTTTCTTCGCATTTTTTAAGAAAATTCAAAACATTTTTAATATGGTTTATTTACATTTAACTAAAGTATGTAGGTACCATTTTGTTCGATAACTTTTTGCCATCTTGTAGGTAGGGACATGATCCCATTGCTATAGAAATATTGGGACTTCTGATCAATATACCGCGACAAGTGGTTTTGGCAGTCCTCTCGTGATGTTAACCTGACACTGCCTAAAGAATTCTGAAGAGACCTAAACAGGTGGAAATCTGAAAGTGCAAGGTCAGGACTATACGGCGGATGCATTAACACCTCCCAGCCAAACTCTCTTAGTTTTTGCTGAGTGGCTAAAGATGTGTGAGGTCTAGCGTTATCATGATGAAAAACCACACCCCTTCTGTTGATTAATTCCGGCCGCTTTCTCTCAACTTCTTGCTTTAATCTCATCAGTTGTTCGCAGTAGAGTTCAGAATCGATGGTCCTGCCTGGTGGTAACAGCTCATAATGAATAATGCCCTTCCAATCCCACCACACACACAGCATCACCTTGTTGCGAGTTAACCCGGGTTTCGCCACAGTCTGTGAAGCTTGACCGGCCTTTGACCACGACCTTTTTCGCACGTTCTTGTCGTACGTGATCCACTTTTCATCACCAGTTATCAGCTTCTTCAAAAATGGTTCGGTTTCATTACGTCTTAATAAAGAATCACAAATGAGTACACGGTTCATTAGGTTTCTTTCAGTGAGCTCGTGAGGTACCCAAATATCGAGCTTTTTTGGGTACCCAGTTTTTTTCAAATGCGCCAAAACTGTTTTGTGGTCAATTCCTAGTTCTTCAGCTACGTCGTAACTACTGATATGCCGATCTTGCTCCACTTTTTCAAAAATGGCATCCATTTTATCCGTAATAGGGCGACCAGAGCGACGTGCATCTTTGACATCAAAATTTCCGGATTGAAAACGATTAAACCAAATTTGTGCTACTCTCACAGACACTGCACTAGGTCCATAAACATCGCAAATTTTTTTCGCGGCTTGCGTTGCATTTTTACCTTTTTTGTAGTAAAATTTTAAAGTGTATCGAATTTCTTCATTAGATTCACTCATTTTGACAGTACGAAAAACAAATGAGAATCACACATTTTCCTAATTTGAATTTGGAATTATGTTCTTTAAAATTTAAACTTTCAATGATACCAAAACCAGCCAGATACAAATAGTATAGCCAAAGAGATTTTATTACAAGTTCATACATACTATAATGCCAAAAGACTTTTTCCCCGACCTATTACTTCGTCTCCGCTTTTCTTCTCACATGGAAGTAACAAGTAACCCAACCTCTCTTAAATAGGGAAATGTTCAGTTCCTAAACATCCCACAGAGGCTGATTCAATCCTGCCTGTAAGCCAATAAATAAATGGAATGTGTTAATCCAGAATCCACCTATTTTGTGCCAGGACGATTCCGGCGGGCCCGTCCTGTACCAGGACCCGGGTTCAGCTCTCCTGTACCTGGTCGGCATAACCAGCTCGGGAACGGCCTGCGCCTCGCCGGACAAGCCCGGTGTCAACGTGCGCATCACCAGCTACCTCAACTGGATCGTCGCCAACACGCTCGACGCTAACTACTGTAACAAGTAGCGGAACGTACGGGGGGAACTGCTTAGGGCGTAACCGGCGTAAAATGAAAGGTAACGTGTGAGGGGATTCGATCAATGTCAGCGAGCTCACCTAAAAGATCTGTCAGCTGTCAGATACCATAAAAAAACCGGCCAAGTACGAGTCGCACTCGCACACGAAGGGTTCCGTACCATGGTACAATATTTACCTATTAACCCTTTAATTTTTATTATAGTTTTGTTGTTATAGCGGCAAAATAAAAACATATTCTGTGAAAATTTCAGCTGCCTACCTATTACGGTTCATGAGAAACAGTCCTGTGACAGACGGACTGACGGACGGACGGACGGACAGCGGAGGCTTAGTATTAGGGTTCCGTTAACACCATTTGGGTACGAAACCCTAAAAAATTCAGCAGAATAGATTTGAAAATTTTATTTACTCAATTTATGTCAGTGAAATGATTTAACTTTCTCCATGTCATTACCAATTTTTTTTTTCTTAATTACGGTAATCAAAAGAAGTCATGGGAGAGAAATTATCAAAAAAACATAACCTATCATATTTTGTTACATACTTTGTGCTGATAAATGACATTTAAATTTGTTTTAAGACAAATAAAAGCTCCTCTTTTCCTCTAAACATTATTCTGACTGCATCATGGAGTTCATCTTTCATATAGAAATCGTAAATGTAACCTGACATGAATGACAGTTCTGACGTTTTTAAGGTCGGTCATGCGACATCTACAATAAGCTTTAACTTTTCATCCCCATGTAGAAAACAATATGTCTACTTTCTTTCTACATATAGTTTGACAGAACTGAACACGAGATCTTCTTGCTTTTGCTTTCATGAGTAGATGTGCTGTACGGGCAGTCCGAGTTCTCACCTAAATTTGCGTGTACGGAACTTCGAAGTTACGTTCAAATGTCAAACTCATACGAGTTTTACTTCGTCAACCTGTCAAAAACAAACTTGGAGTACAGATTTGTATAAAAACGCGGAGTCGGCGTAAACGGCGACGTCAACGTATTTGCGGCGATGATACGTATTTTTTTAAATCAAACTCGTACTCGCAAATCTTCAATTCTCAAAATATTTGATAACGTTAATCCATCGGTATGCGGTATGGCGTAAATGCCAATTTAGGTGACAAATCTAAGGGCTCTGATTGTTGCAGAATTTATCAAATTACCTCACACACTTTCTTGTATTTTAAGCCGATTCTGTGAAATATACGAGTGATGTTTATTGAGCCTTTTATTTTAATACCTACTCAATGTGTTTTTCGGGTGCGACTTCGTACGCCGGCAACGCTTTGGAGCAAATACCATCAACCGTCTTTTATGTTGAGGACATACAGAAAGAGAGAATCTAGAAAGAAGGAAATCTAGTCAAATAGGAGGGTGGATGGCCTCGGAGGGAAGCTTATAGACTAGGAGGTCGCGACAAAAATGGTAACGATAACGTAAATGGCTGAAACGGGTTCACGGGATAAAGTACAACCCTCTGAAGCTAAATGTGTCAGTCTGCCTGTTCCAAGTGGTTGCGTTTCGTAGATAAGGCGCCTGAAAAAGTAGTTATGGTGACAAAAAATACATATGATAAGGTGAATGGATGCAAATGACGAAGCATGACAGTATCAATACATACTTGCTTAGCAATACAAAAACTGAACAAATCTTTGGTTGCATTTAGTAGTTATAGGCGATTTAGGTTACAGATATAACTATAGGTATATTTAAGTATTTAATTAAGTAACCGTCTGGTTATTGTTGTATAATTAATAGGTATCAATGTTTCCAAATAATCAGTATATGTATTCATCAACAGGTACATACCAGCATCTATTTTATATAGCCAATCTAGAAAACGCAACCACTTGGCACGGGCAGACCGACATATTTAGCATCAGAGGGTTGGTCTCTAACATGTGAACCCAGATTCAGCCATTTACCTTATCGTGACCAAAAATGTCGTGACCTTCCGGAATATTAGAAAGCAGTGACTGGCAGGAGGCCATTTTCGAGCACATCGCCCATCTCATGTGAGATGTAATAAACTAGGAGATCCCTAGCAGATCCTATGGGAGGATCATACATATTTGCGACGAGGATAATATGCTATCTGGAAGAGAATATAGGCCATGGCTATGGGTCGGTAATAGCGAAGTAATTATTAGTATTATTTTTGGTAATAGTTGGTAGGGTCTGATCGATCGCCTTTAGGCACGGGGTGAACGTTAGCCGATTTCAAAGCTTCACATACAGTGGAGTACAATAGGCGGTAAAGCCGGGTTAGGACACAAGCAAATTCTGGAGGACATCTTTAATTATCATATTATCTTCGTCAGCCTCAATAGCCCAGTGGCGCAACACTTCGGCGATCGCTCTCCGAAGTTAAGCAACGCTGGGTCCGGTCTGGTCTTGGATGGGTGACCATTCGACCGTTGAGAGAGACTGGCCGTGGTTCGGATTCCACGTTAAACTGTAGGTCCCCTTCCTTACTTACTAGGTGGTAGGGGTAATCCCGCCCGGGTTGGTACCATCGCATTGGATGAACGATGGGCGGCAATGAAAATTGTCCGTGTTTTCCATCCAGTTCAATGTAGCCGTGCAATATAAGAAAGGTTCTGGCATGGCACCTAGTTCCCATGTGGTGTGTTGGGCTGATACCATGACAGAATTAGCCAGTCACATAAAAAAACACCTTTCCTAACAGCCTTCACTATACTAGGCGAAGAGCTTTATACTCAGGGTTCCCTGGCGAACTTGTATGTTTGCTAGAGAATTCGCGTTCATATTCCGGGAGGTCACGAAATTGTTGGTCACGATAAGGTAAATGGCTGAATCTGGGTTCACGTGTTAGGGACCAACCCTCCGATACTAAATAAGTCGGTGTGCCTGCGTCAAGTGGTTGCGTTATCTAGATTGGCTATATAAAATAGATGTTGGTATGTACCTGCTCATGAATATGCTGATGGTCTTGGAATATTGATACCCAATAATTATACAATAATAACCCGACGGTTCTTCAATTAAATACTTAAATATTCCCCGAAGTTATATCCGTAAACTAAATCGCCTCAACTACGAAATGCAAACAAGGATTTGTTTAGTTTTGGTATTACTAAGTAAGTGAGTACTGATGCTTTCAAGGTGCATTATTTGCAGCTATTTACCTTATATTTTTCTTGGAACGATAACAACTTTTTCAGGCGCATTATTTAGGTAACGCAACCACTTGGCACAGGCTGACTGAAACATTTAGCTTCAGAGGGTTGGTCTTTATCCTGTGAACCCAGTTTCAGCCATTTACGTTACCGTTAGCATTTTTGTGGCGTCCTCCTAGTCTATCAGGAATGGATGGCAGAATAATACCTGTCAGGTACTCATCCAGGCGTCAATTCGCCGCAAATATCCAGTCGTAAGTTCGCCGCTACGAGAACATCGGCCTTTTCTTTGGGGCAAAAGGCAAGTAATCCAGTCTGTTGCAATCACTGCAATGCATAAAATAGCTGCGCGCGCATGCTAGGTCTATGCTGCAATGTTTGAAATTGAGCGTCGACAGAAATTTGGTTCGACTGATTTGGCGAGGATCAGTCTTCTCACCAATTCTTCCAATATGCTCGAACTTCGCTCTTGCAATTAACTATTCTCCTCCTGATCCTGAATGCTACTTGTTTCAGCCACTTTACGTCTGGGTCACGTCGTGTTCGCGCACGGAACCATGCACGGTAGGCCGCGTTCTAGTGGAACAGGCGACAGCACATTCCGCAACTTTCGTAAATTAATGTCGAATTATCTGTTTTAGTTAAAAAAAAACTCTTTTGTAAATTCTACTTTTTAGCGTTCCGTACCCAAAGGGTGAAAACAGAACGCTATTACTAAGCCTCCGCTGTCCGTCCGTCCGTCCGTCTGTCACAGGGCTGTATCTCATGAACCGTAATAAGTAGGCAGCTAAAATTTTCACATAGCGTGTATTTATTTTGCCGCTATAACAACAAATAGGTAAAATAAAAAAACAATAGAAATTAAAGGGGGGCCCCATACAAAAAACGTTTTTTTTTGTTTTAAATCTTGTACGATGATACGGAACCCTTCGTGTGCGAGTCCGACTCGCACTTGGCCGGTTTATTTGTATTGCATTGCAGAAATGTAAATTCCAATAAGCAAACTAAGTGGACGTTGAAGATAAAAACAGCGGAGTTTCTTGCCAGTTCTTCTTCGCTGTGTTTTGTTTTGCTGAACTGGCTAATGTTAAAATATAACAAATCCGAGTCCGAGAATAATGAATAACTAATAAAATGTAAATAAATAATATAATGGATGGATGGAATGTATAGTGTGCATATTAATATTTTTTAATAAATACATTTGAATTGAATTTTGAATAAAAAAATTCTATAGTTTTGGCTAACGTAAATTTGTCTTCAAGCCGCGCCGATTGCAATGATGCCAATCGGCGCGATCGTCCATGCCTGGCATGACAATAGAGGGGGATAATAGAGTCGTTACACTATTATCCCCAATCTACGGGCGATACGTTTTTACATGCTCTTGCAGCCGTATCCAGGCCGGACTAAGCCGGTGTTTGTATGCTTAGTCCGGTGCTAATCTCGTACTAAGTTTTTACAGGTTTTCTCTGAATACGACTGTTCTAGGTTTTTGAAATTTTCAATTCTTAAATATATTATCTTAATCTACGTCTGTATTTTTTTATATACCTTTTAGATTTAAAAATATTGGCTAATAAACATTGCAAAAAAAGTGGTTTTTACTACTTTGTTCAAATTTTATCTTCTCAATTTTTATTTTTATTTATTATTACTGCGAAACACAGATATTTTAAATAAAATAAAAATATACGGACCTAGAATTAAGCTTTCCCCAGCTTTTATCTTTTATAGACCGGGACAGACCTCAGAAATATATAATTTCATGTTCATATGCTTACATTAAGTTTGCAATACGGGGCCCGGAAGATAGAAATAAAATATGAAATATGTTTTCCACATGAAATACTACGTTTATGAGAAAAAAAAATGCATTTCGGATTTAATGTTTTTCTAAGTGCTGATTTAAGGCTAAAGTTCCTGGAGTATTAGGGCTAGGGAAATGTTAGAGCCTGGAAGATGATTTTGTTAGTTAGATCGCTATTAGCTAGTCGCCGTGCAAAATTGTGCCTTGGCCAATGGGCGATGGCCTTAATAACACACAAGCCCTTTGTGTTATCTTTCATGCACTTATTGAATTACAAGAGAAGCAATAATTGTAGCTATCAACTAAAGTCAAGCCAATTAATTAGTTATCTTTTTCATGTTTCCTGAAGTTAAAATTTGCATGTTGGTTAGTACTTTTATAAAAGTAAAGAGCCGACTTTTTTCAGTGTATTTTAAGTTATGATCAGAGAATATTCTCTTTTATTAAATACTTAATTTTGTATTTCGCCATTTTCCTTAGGGTTCCAGTACGTTCCAGACAACTTCTTGAAACAGATTATGTTTTGAATTTGTAAGTTTAAGGTGTGGGGTGCGTAAGACAGAACGAAACTATAAATCGTGTATTTTTTATTGTTTTAGCATAGGTTGATGCATCTACCTAACTATTGTTCATTTTATCTTATGACGTAATTAGATTAGGTTATTGATTTAATTTAATTCTGTTTTTTATTTGGTGAAAGTAAAGCTGAAATGCACTATCTCTGATTATTGCTATAGTTACGGCTATTAAAGATCAATTTTCTTTCTTCTTCAGCCGGAAATGAATGACAGATATATAAAATTTATAATATGTTTTTGCTATGTATGCTTAAGTAGATATTTTTTTCTCCTTTTTTCTCTTTTCAGAAATGTACTCTGCATTGTATGTTTTACTGTCCTTTTATTTTTCTGTACACTTATGTCTTCTTCATCCAATAAATGGTTATTATTATTAATAACCGTGAGTATAACAATAACAAGAGATGGTTCACTCCACCCTTAATATTTTTACAGTTTTCCTTGCTCCTATCCGCGATAAATGAGCATAAATCCTGATTTAAACATTACAAATTGAATTGAAAGAATGGGTCCAGGCAGCCTGGTTATGTTTCTTTTGACGTTGGAATTCTCTCCCATCGCAACCTTCGGGAAGATTCCAAAACTCAACATTCCGGAGTGGCTCCTCCCGGTACAGCTTCGGAGTCGGATTCAGGAAGCCCCCTGCCAGGACTGCGCTGACAGAACCCTGGTAAATCCATTCTTATCACACATTTATTAGCTTCGGAAATTAACATTATTTCCTGTATGGGTAGCCCCACAGAAGATTAAAAAACCGGCCAAGTGCGAGTCGGACTCGCACACGAAGGGTTTCGTACCATCACACAAAAAAATCACGTTTTTTGTATGGAGCGTCCTCTTAAATTTTATAATTTTTTAATTTTACCTAATTGTTGTTATTACCTAGTAGTTTTAGAAAATTGAGACTCATAGTAGGCGCGCTAGGTGGCACATTTCTTTCCTTTTCTAGGGTTCCGTACCCAAAGGGTGCCAATGGAACCCTATTGCTAAGCCTCCGCTGTCCGTCCGTCCGTCCGTATGTCACAGAGCTGTATCTCAAGGACCGTTATAGGTAGGCAGCTGAGATTTTCACAGAGTGTGTATTTATTTTGCCGCTATAACAAAAAATATGGTAAAAATTAATGGGAGCTCCCATACAAAAAAAAAATTAAATATCGTTTGATGGTACGGAACCCTTCGTGTGCACGTTCGACTCGCACTTGGCCGGTTTTTGATCTCTGTATTGCCCCGTTAAACCATAAGCCGAGCCAAAATTAAGATGACGAATTAATATATGAAACAGTATAAATCGGTTCATTTCGATGATTTAAATTTGAGCCCCTACTGAGAATTAAAAGACAGTTTCAAAAGAAAATAATCTATTAAAAATATATGTCAACAACAACAATGAGCAAGTTAAAAATACCTAAACCCTACGTGACGTTTTTTTCTAAATCTGCTTTTAAATATATCAATAAATAATAACATTAAGGGCCTGGTACTAGCCAAATCGCAAAGTTAGACGAGGCACCCCAAGTTAACTAACTAAGTCTGACGATTATAAGTGTCATCCTTACAATATATGATTCCTTGTCTAGGAATCGAATTATTTTCGTTAATGTATGTTTCCTTTTTCTATACAAAATACATTGCGGAAACGGTGTCCATTTCCGAACTTTTTTGACTAAATGTAGAAATCTAAAAGCAAATGGATTTTTTTGTTTATGCATATATGCTGTTTTTGCTTATATCTAGAAATCGAATTACTTTCAGATTTCTAATGAGAAAAATCAACTTTTTTATTTTTATTATTATTTAAATAAATGATGGAATAAAAAAATATTAACAATCCATTATCAGTCTGGAGTTCTATTTGGATTTGCTGAAGCGTTTCACTACATATTATTACATTTGTTAAAAAGTGCATTTGTATGGCGCGAGTAGTTGGCTAGTCCTAGCGCCTTAATAAAGCACCCGCTTATTACAGATGGATTCAAGAAGCATCGTGGACGCCAGCACCGATTCCGAAAGTGGAAAAAAACCTAGTTTCACCCCCGAAAATAGGTCAGCAATGCGAAGACCCAGTGCTCACACTCTTTTAAAACCCCACAAGCTGTGACCATCTACTTGGCTCCGAGGATTCTGTCTGGTCTAGAAAATCAGACTATATTACGCATCCTGGCAGACAGTGTGGAAATGAATAAGGATTTCAATCTATGTTTCGTCTTTTATTTACCAAACCGGTCTATATATTACATACTAGGTTAAATACCTGTTTCCGCTCGGGTCAATGTCGTTTCGTAGTGCAGGCCTATTCCTGGAATTGCGTAATCAGGAATCAGGAATCCTGAGTTTCTAAAACCGCTTTTATAGCTTTTTCAAAGCGATTTTCTGCACGAAAAAATTTCGGAGAATAGTTTTTTTAAATCATGGTTTTCTGTTGAAAGAATAGCTTTGAAGACCGCTATAAAAGCGGTTTTCTAGACTAAGGAATCCTGATTCCTGATTATGGAATTCCAAGAATAGGCCTGCGGATGTCGGACTGAACCTAACAGTTTATGTTATATGAATTCCCAATACAAAATTTCATCCGCTTTTCACCCCATTTGAGTTAAATTTTCACCACAAAAGGCAGCAAAATTTTCCTTTCCAAAGGTCCAGACTCTATATAAAATTTCATCAACATTGGTTGAGTGGTTTAGGCTTGAAAGCGTAACAGACAGACAGAATTACTTTCGCATTTATAATATTAGTGTGGATATCACGGAGTACAACATTACAGTACAGGGGTATCAGCAATGATTTGGTATCAGAGTAAACGGATCAGTTTGGGCATTCGAAAGTTTAAGGATTCGAAACTCTTGCGAGTTCTTCAACTGAATGCATGCAAATGGCGTCATTATCCAAAAAGGTTAGAAAATAATTTATTATGAGCTAAGGCTTAGCGAGCCGACGTAAATCCAGGTTTACATTTGTTTCGTGTGGCCCGCCCACTGGGCACGCAAGCTGGGCACTCACAATCACTCCATTCCACCGCACTCCACTCGAAAACTCCACAATCAGTAGAACACAAATTAATTAATTCACATTTATTTGTTCACTTTAACAATACACTTTTACAACATATATTTTTGTTCTAGATAATTTAACAAAAGCTGAAATCTAGATATCATTACATGTAATTATCATTTTATAACAACATTTCACAATTTTTTTAATGAGATTTATTTATAATAATACAGATCCATTTGGCCGTAGCAAAAAAGTGTAAAGCCGGATCCACAAGTCGATAGTGTATCCACCATGGATCATATTTTATGGTATCCAATCCACGCTTTGGATCCAATAAGCGAACGTGTGGTGCACGTATATTTAAGCATACACATAAATATAAGCTTAAACTACGCCACATAGCAAGCGATCTAATTTGTCTTCAAAAGCGTTCAAGTAACCAGATGTAAAATTTTCTTAAATCAATTTGTAGATTGGAAGATTTTCTCTTATAATGTTACGAAAAGTGTCACTATATATTTTATATACCAATTATCGAGCTATAATTACTTGGTAAATCGTCCGAAATAACTGCTGCAAGTTCTCCAGATTATTCTGACTTCTGGTCTTCGTAGTATATTCTTAAACCAACAAGTTAACATTAACTCATAACTGTCTTGAAAATATTCTGTTATCTCCGTTAACTTCCAATGTTTTTTCTATCAGCTTTTGCTTCCTGAAAGTATCTACCCGGAGCCGGCACCAGTCTACCGGAACCATGTCTTCTGCTGTCGTGTTGAGGCAACCTTGCGTTAAGCCCTATTCTTTCTGCTCTCTTGGTATCCTCACGTTGAAAAGCCCCTGCATTCTGCCGTCTAAGTCTTGGTTGTTGTAGTTTTTCCTGCTGCAAGGTCTCCAGATTATTTTGAATTCTGGTCTTCGTAGTATATTCTTAAACTCACAAGTTAACATTAAGTCATAACTGTCTTGCAAACATTCTGTTACCTCAGTTAACTTCCAATGTTTTTTCTATCATCTTTTGCTTACTGAAAGTATCCACCCGGAGCTGGCACCAGTCTAACGGAATCATATCTTCTGCTGTCTTGTTGAGGCAACCTTGCGTTTTGCCCTTTTCTTTCTGCTCTCTTGGTATGCTAACGTTGAAAAGCCCCTGCATCCTGCCGTCTAAGTCTTGGTTGTTGTAGTTCTTCCTGCTGCAAGGTCTTCAGATTATTCTGACTTCTGGCCTAAGTAGTATATTCTTTAACTCACAAGTTAACATTAAGTCATAACTGTCTTGCAAACATCCTGTTATCACAGTTAACTTCCGATGTTTTTTCTATCATCTTTTACTTCCTGAAAGTATCCACCCGGAGCCGGCACCAGTCTAACGGAACCATGTCTTCTGCTGTCGTGTTGAGGCAACCTTGCGTTAAGCCCTATTCTTTCTGCTCTCTTGGTATCCTCGCGTTGAAAAGCCCCTGCATCCTGCCGTCTAAGTTTTGGTTGTTTCAGATCTTCTTGCCGCAAGGTATCCGTATCATATATTCTGGCTTCTGGTCTTCTAGTATTTTCTTGTCGTAAGGTCAAAGCATCCTGCCGCCTAAATTCTTGCCGTTTTGGATCTTCTTGTTTGTTGACCTCCATTCTCCTGGTCTCCTCTTGCCTGATGGTTTCTCCTTCTTGCCGACGTAGATGCGCGGGAGTCGTGGGTATGCCTTGCAGTCGGTGGCTGCTGAATTCGTTTAGCCTGAAAAAATATAAAAATACGGAGAAAATATATATGGCATTTACATCGAGTTTTGTAAGGCCTAAAATGTAAATGGCTTTATACTCACAACGCAAGGTTTAAAAATAAATGTTAGTGTCAGATACATCATGAAGGTCATAATCCGAAATTCAAAGGGCTTATGTGTTTATGTTTATGCAAAATCTAGATGAGACTGCATGCATGGACACGTAACACATTTATATCTTCATACACCCTCACCTACAAACATACTCTTATATAAACACAAAACTAGTGATGACACAGAAATCTGGCGAAGATTTCTGCAGACTGACTAATTAGGATATTTCACAAGGCTCTATTTTCTGTAATATAAATATACAAAATGGATCGAATGCATTTCCCGAAAACATTAATCAGACTCTCAAAATAATCATATCTAATAGACGGCACACGCTGCTTTGATACCACCTTCATTTATGTTTTTATTTAGCATAACATGTAGAGTTGACTTTACCGACTAGCGCATCTCTATGAGCTTATTACCGCAGCTTAATTTTAAATACAGCAACCAGGAGATGTATTCCATTTGTGATATTCAAAGATACATCTTTAGCAGTATCGTAAAATTTAACAAACATTTATGGTTTCCTAGGGTTAATTGAATTTTTGTTGTATTTATACCAAGCAACACATTTTTACACTGGATCCATGACTGCAGGGAAGCAACATTTTTCACGAGATTTCGAGATTCGTTGCTACAATTGCAAGAAATCTGTTTTCACAAGATTTAAAACTGAATTAATATCATCAGTAAGCCTTACTTATTCTGCATGGTCCGATATTCAAACATAAATATCATTAACATAGACCAGGAACAGCTCAGCATCCAGAATTACTTATTCTGCATAGTCCGATGTTCGAACATAAATATCATCAACATAGACAAGGAACAGCTCAGCATCCAGAATTAATTATTCTGCATAGTCCGATATTCAAACATAATTATCTTCAACTTAGACAAGGAACAGCTCAGCATCCAGAATTGCTTATTCTGCATAGTCCGATATTCAAACATAAATATCATCAACATAGACAAGGAACAGCTCAGCATCCAGAATTACTTATTCTGCATAGCCCGATATTCAAACATAAATATCATCAACATAGACAAGGAACAGCTCAGCATCCAGAATTACTTATTCTGCATAGTCCGATATTCAAACATAAATATCATCAACATAGAGAAGCTGAGCTGTTGCATCAAGAACAAGCCGGCACATCCACTCACCTGAGCTCCTCAACGTCGGCGACCCGCTCGATGAGGCTCCGGATGATGCCCTCCTTGTGGTCGAGCAGCAGCTGGGCGCGCTGCAGGTCGCGCGCGTGCTCGTCGGCCGCGCGCGCCGCAGCCGCTTGCTGCGCGCGCATGCGCTGCTCCACCGCCGCCAGCGAGCTATACGCCGTTGCCTTCACCGACTACCGCAGAAGGAGCACAACGTTTAGTTCGGATCAATGTAACCTTAAATCTCACTTCCTGTTTCGTAAATCAGAAGTGGGATCTTCACATTGTTTCTTAAGTTAGATGGTTGAAATACATGTTTCATTTGGTTGGAAAGACTGATTATGTATTGTAAGTATTATCACATGTTATGTAATGGCATGCTAGTTAGATATTAGCTTAACACTGCATGCTTCCTGGTGCATAATCATGTCGAGCGACTAACGTAGATGCCCTAAATGACTATGGACTTTGCGGGAAGTTCACCTGTATTTCTGCCTTGATGCGGTCCACTTTCTGGAGTGCGTCACGCATGTCTGGGGCGAGCGGCGCCGGCGGGGGAGGGAGGCGCGTGCGCCGCCGTCGCACGCTATTGGCCGACGCGGCGCATGCGCGCAGGCGGGCGCGGAAGACGACCGCCGCGCGACGGTACAGCCTGGCCGAAAATATAACAAGCAAAATGGCAAAGCGTATCTTAATCCGAAGAATCATGTTTCATTGGTTTGACAGTTGGTGCACCAACATACCCTCACTCGCCGGGGCGCGTCTCAGGCTACCCACCGATACAATCGTGGCAGCCGACGGCCGTCAGTTGACGTTTGACATGCCAAGTTGACGGAGCCCGACATGGGACACAGGACGACCGTAAGCGTTAACCGCCACCATGTGCAGTGGCGGTATAAACTTAAAACCTTAAATTAAGTAAGTACTTTTGATAAAACATGCATTAATAATATTTCGTAGAACGAATGCGATGGTGAAGAACATTCAAAGTGTCTCTCTTATATTCTAGAAAGCAATATAGGTGGGGGAACGGCATAACGTATAATATGCAGATCATATAATGTCATATTTTAACAAAATTTTAAAACCATGCACAACGTATAATCGGCAGATCGTATAATCTTATACGTAGTGCATGAAGAAGTTAAAAAAATAAAATTACTTATTTCTCCATGCATAACGTATAATAGTCACAACGTATAATATTATGATCTTTATTTAACAAAAAAAGAAAACCATGCATATCATATAATCCAAAAACTTTTCATACGATAAGCGCCCTTATGCATATACTTTTAAAGCGTATACTCGCACGCGACCTTTCGACCGTCTCAATTAGCGTTGTAGCAAATTGTTACGCTTCAACAGATATCGATTCGTAGCAATTTCAGCCTTAAATGTATCGATGTTAGGGCGTTTATGCGGTGCTTCTTGGCATATTATACGTTCTGCATGGTTTTATTTTTTTGTGAATTCATGTTAGGAATATTATACGTTGTGACTATTATACGTTCTGCATGATGCAAAGAGTTTATTTTATTTTTAAACTCATGCACAACGTATAACATTATACGTTGTGAATATTATACGATATGCATGGTTTTAATTTTTTGGAAAAAATACTATTATACGTTGTGAATATTATACGTAGTGAATACGACTCATATAGGTAACTACCTGACGTTTTTAAGCGCGGCCTTGAGCTCGGCGCGCGCCTTGCCCCCCTCCTCCCGCAGCGCCGTCGCCTCCCCCCCGAGTTCGTCGGCGCGCGCACGCAGCCGCGCCACCTCCGCCTCGCGCCGGTCGCGCTCCACGCCGTACTGGTACTTCAGTTCCTCGAACAGCCTGTACCGGCGCGCGTTTTGCTCAATGTTGGGCGCCATTGTGAAACTTGCTCTTTGCCACAGAATAAGTCAGCCTCAATAGCCCAGTGGCGCTACACTTCGGCGATCGCTCTCCGAAGTTAAGCAACGCTGGGTCCGGTCTGGTCTTGGATGTGTGACCATTCGACCGTTGAGAGAGGCTGGCCGTGGTTCGGATTCCACGTTAAACTGTAGGTCCCCTTCCTTACTTACTAGGAAAACACGGACAATTTTTCATTGCCGCTTCGACCATCTTTTCATCCAATGCGATGGTACCAACCCGGGCGGGCTTAAACCCTACCACCTAGTGGGGGCAGGGGACCTACAGTTTTTACATGGATTCCGAACCATGGAGCAGCTCGCATTCGTGACGAAATGCACTTATCTCACTCGGAAAGAGAAAGACAGTGGTGCATGTCGGTATTGAACCCAGGCCTCTGGTACGCTAGGCCAGTCCCCGCGCCACTAGACTCCGAGCCGCTCCTTGCATGCTGCGACATGCTCACTACTGCATAATCATCTCGAGCGACTAACGTAGATATCCTAAGTGACTATGGACTTTGCGGAAAGATTACCTGTATTTCTGCCTTGATGCAGCGCACTGCAGAAGGAATACCGAGAGTAGGTCAGCTGGACGCGATACCTAAATGATTTAGATTGCCCTCTCGACTTTGCTGCACTCAATGATGCGGTAGGCTCTACCCTACTGGTTAGTAAGAAGAGATGTGGAGGTGGTAGCTCGTAAAAAATGAGGTATCCTGCCATGAGCTTGAGATGTGCAACACCGACCAAACATTTTGGCCGTCTGAACACACGCCGAGCCCGAGATATTGATGTGTGTTCTGCGCAGCGAAACGGGCCAACATCGCATCGACCATAAAGTTTTGATTCGAACTGTTATGGGCTACATGTTATATTTTATGGGTCCTGGACATTGAACTAAACTCTATTGAACTACCTTCAATTTATGCACACATCTGAACCATCTTCCCTTCTTACCACCACCATAGGGCAGCACCTTTGCATTCGGCAAACCACGTGTGTTTGCAGTGACGGATGTATCGAAAATGACAGTTCACTGGCTCGAGGGATTGTCCAAGAGAAATTCTGCGTACCGCTTAAGATCGTGCAGCGAGCGTTCGTGCAGGTCTGCCGGCACCGTGCGCACGCCGCCCGCCGCGAGCTCCGCCAGGCGGTTCTCTGCGCGCGCCAGAGCGTGCCTGCAAGCGAAGTACTCTCCGTGCACGGTCTCGTAGTCGCGCGACATCGCCGCCACTGCCACACAATAGTATGAGCATGCCACCAGCATCGCCAGAAAACGCTTGGCGCGCGCCAGAGTATTCGCCTTGCACTATCTCGTAGTCAAGCCACATCTCCGCCATTACCACAAAATAGTATTAACACGATGCGTTAGTGCAGGTCGGCGAGAAGGGTACGCATGCGATCGCATGCCACTAGCTTCGCCAGGCAACGCTTCGCGCGCGTCAGAATTAGCCTGAAAGCCTTGCACCATCTCGTAGTCAAGCCGCATCGCCGCCACTGCCACACAATAGTATTACCATGATGCGTTAGTGCAGGTCGGCGAGAAGGGTTCGCATGAGATCGCATGCCACCAGCTTCGCCAGCCAACGCTTGGCGCGCGCCAGAGTATTTATTTATTTATTTTATAATAGACAGGCAGCCTAGGCTGATGTATCTAAATCGAGTACATAGTTCATTGATCTATTAACTTTTTTTTTTTGCACTTAATCGGTTTCAGTTCACCAGAGTATTCCTGAAAACCTTACACCATCTCGTAGTCAAGCCACATCGCCGCCACTTAGCACTAGTCAACTCTTCGCGCCATACAAAACCGGCCAAATGCGAGTCGGACTCGCACACGAAGGGTTCCGTACCATCATAAAAAAAATTATACAAAAAAAATACGTTTTTTGTATGGGGACCCCCTTTAATTTTAATTATTTTTTAATCTTACCTATTTGTTGTTATAGCGGCAAAATAAATACACACTCTGTGAAAATTTCAGCTGTCTATCTATTACGGTTACTGAGATACAGCCCTGTGACAGACGGACAGACGGACGGACGGACGGACGGACGGACGGACGGACGGACGGACAGCGGAGGCTTAGTAATAGGGTTCCGTTTTCACCCTTTGGGTACGGAACCCTAAAAATACACCTTTAAACAAATGTAATAATATGTAGTGAAACGCCTCAGCAAGTCCAAATAGAACTCCAGACTGATAATATATTGTTAATATTGTTTGATTTAATCATTTATTTAAATAATAATATTAATAATAAAGTCGATTTTTTAACATTACAAATCTGAAAGTAAGATTTCTAGATATAAGCAAAAACAACATATACGCATTAACAAATAATTCCATTTTCTTTCAGATTTCTACATTTATTCAAATAAGTTCGGAAATGGACTCCATTTCCGCAACTTAAGGGCCTGGTACTAGCCAAATCGCAAAGTTAGACGAGGCACCCCAAGTTAACTAACTTAGCCTTAACGGAACTTGTCAGCCTCAGTGGCCCAGTGGCGCGACACTTCGGCGATCGCTCTCCGAAGTTAAGCAACGCTGGGTCCGGTCTGGTCTTGGATGGGTGACCATTCGACCGTTGAGAGAGGCTGACCGTGGTTCGGATTCCACGTTAAGCTGTAGGTCCCCTTCCTTACTTACTAGGTGGTAGGGTTTATCCCGCCCGGGTTGGTACCATCGCATTGGATGAACGATGGTTGAAGCGGCAATGAAAATTGTCCGTGTTTTCCATCCAGTTCAATGTAGCCGTGCAATATAAGGAAGGTCCTGGCATGGCACCTAGTTCCCATGTGGTGTGTTGGGCTAATACCATGACAGAAGGTGTGGTATTAGCCATCCATGTCCAGTCACATAAAAAAAAAAAAAACTTCAGGTTAATACAGTTAATACCGCCTCGGGGCAAAATTTCAGCCACTGTAACAGAATACCAACATCCTGGCCCTAGGGTGATAATACCAGTCGAAGTGATGCCTCGTCGCAAAGTCGCGTGACATTGCTGCCACTGCCACAGTATCACAATACATGACTTGAGGTGATCGAACAGCTTGTTTGCAGCGTCCGTGTTAAAACGATTGTGGTTACAATTGAGCGCGATACACAGAGAGCACAGATACGTGAAGACTAAGAGGTTCAAATATTGAAATAAAGCTGCTAACCATACCATCGTAAATCACTGGAACACCAACCTTTATCTTCGTACAATTCATACACTTCCTTGAGCTTTATCTCCGCTTTCTCTGTCCGTTCGGCGAGCGCAGCTTTGTCCAATTCAGCGGATTCCCTCTCAGCTGCAGCCCTTTTGAGACTCTCTCTAGTTTTGTTGAGTTCGTCGCTTTTAACTGCTATCTGGTCAGTGAGAGCCTTATTGTTATGAAGGAGTTGCTTCATTTTCTGGTTCAAGTTAGTGAATTGTTTCTCGTAGTCAAGTATAAGGTTGTCCTTCTCTCGTATGGAATCCTGGTATGCTTCGAATAGTGGCGCTGAAAACGAATCAGTCAAGTGAGCACTAAGAACAATCGAAAAGCTGGTTATCTTTAAACTACGTTAACTATACCTAATGCGTTTGCATTCAAATCGGCTGACGTTTCACTGTGTAAAGGGTTATTCTTTGGATCAGGCGTGTGATCTTCTATGCCGGTATTTTGTGCTGAAAAAGATAAATAAAAATTGTTTAAACATAATAGCACTGTCCTTAATATAACTGCTAAGCCTCAAAATATTTTTGTATGTCTAGAACAGTGATAACAACAAGTAACCTTGGCTAGCTGTGATTCCATGCAAGTTAGCATTGTTGAGCGATTCGAAGATATTGCTGTAGTTCACATTATCTTCCGATACTATGGCCGTGGCAGAGCAAACTTTTGGCAGCAGAGCGTCCTTAGTAATGTTTTCGTGGTTTTTGTCGTTATTTTGTGAAGCCCGCAGTTTTTCTTGATATCGTGATAGTTGAATGTTTAGCCTGCAAAAATGTAAACAGTAAAAGTCGTCAGTTGAAGCGAGTTATCCATACGATACGCGATAACGACCTCATGCCACTTCTACTTTTTTGTCTTCTAAGTATGCAATGTACGTACCGATAAATGACGTCCTTCATTGTTGTCATGTCATGCTGCAGCGCAACGTTGCGCTGCTCCACCTGACGCAGCGTTATTTCGCGCGTGTTGCACGCCATGCACATCTCTACCAGCTTCACCTCAGGCTCGGGTTCCTCTGAAACCATAACCGAATCGGTATCTTTTGTGGTGTTTAGTAAAAAGTATTCTGGCTAAAGGAATTAAGAGACAAGTTCAACGATAGCGATGCTCTGAAGTACCAGAAAACAATCAGGCGTTTCTAACCTTTCCCGTCGATCAATACATTCCTTGTAAAATACAAACCCAACCCAGATTAAATTATACTTTCGTTGTAAGTCTGAGCCCATCTATTTGTTCCTAGTTTCCTCTTCAGCTCTGCAGCCCTATTTCTTGAATTCCGTAATCAGTAATCAGGAATCCTGTTTATAGTGGTTTTCAAAGCGATTTTCTTGACGAAAAGGTTCCGGAGCATAGTATTTAAATTTAATCAAGGTTTTCCGTCGTAAAAGGCTCACCTCGACATGGTCTCTCTAACTGGCCCAACCTCCCCTCCAGCTCTCTGTTCCTGGTCTCCAGCTGCAGCGCAACATCGCGAAAATGAGCTAAACGCGCGCTCGTCTCACTCTCCTGCCGCCTTAGCTGCTCGTTCTCTTCCGCAAACTGCTCATTGTACGCCAAAAGAAGTTTCAGTTTCTCTTTCATTTTCTGAAGCTGGGATTGTTTCTGTCCAAGCTGTGAATACAATATTTATTTGAATGGATGTTTTACTATGTTAACCAGTTAACCTTTTTTTTTTGTTACAATAAGACTTGAAAATTTTGGAGTCATTGCAAGTCGCATTTGATATCTCGAAAGCCTTTGACCGTTTTAGGCACCGGGTCTTTTTAGACTAACTTCTGTTTTTCAATAGTTCACCTAATATGTGCTTCTGGATTGCCAGATTTCACGAGGAGAAGAGATACACAGTCTCGGAAGGCGCAACGTTCTGAGGTATGAGGTAGAAAATCTTTCCGAAAAAATAGCTAGCTGGGACTAGGAGGACTTTGACGCCTTCAGCATTGTCAATATTATATCATGTTCAACCTGATCACCAATGTTAGTTTTTCATAAAAAAAATCAATAAGTGAATGGCAATAAGGAAAATTCTCATGGCTCTCATATATCTAAGATTCCGAAAATTACGGAAGGACTCGACATAATTTGGCTGACTGAATCAGCTGTCAGGAAAGCCTCAGACTATAAGAACCTCAGTGCTTGAAGAATCCTCACACGAAGCAAGAAGAAAGAAGACATCGTTGCAAGCGGATTTATTTGCAAACTTTATATTTCCCGGTGCACAATACCTATCACTCTAATGCCTTTGATGGCAAGGCTCGTCAAAGGTCAATGTAGGGGAAACCTGACAACCCATAATGGACACTGGGAATCCGCAATGCAAAATATAGATGAATTTGATTAAATCACTAATATTAAGAGTCAGTAACGAAAATAGGGAAATCATATGCAAAGAAATCAGTGATACTAACATATTTCTATATTGTAGTCTTAAGCACTTAAAATGTTCTTACCAAACTCATATTGTCCTCACAACGGTCCATCAAGCCAATTATCAAACTCTCATACTTATCCGCAAGTTTCTTTTTCTGTTCCTTTAGCTTCGCCTTCTCGCCTCTCGACATTTTCGAAGAGTCACTGCCGCTTCTAGGTTTGGACCTTCGCTTATCTAATACATCCCTCGGATCTTCGTACGTCGGGTTGTCCGAAGGATTCACCTTCATAGACGCAAACTTATCGAATTTATCAGATTCGCCGTCCGCATCTTTCATGATGTCGATGTCTTCACGCATCGAAGCAAATAGGCCGATCCTTTGTGTCGGCACTGTGACGTCAAACACTTTATCAGTATTGGTAAAGTTCGCAGCGAAATTTAATTTTTCAGGACTGAATTGTGGGTGGGATTTTTTCGATTTCGTCTTCTTCTTGCACTTGTGACCCTTAAATTCAACACGTGAATTACTTATTGAAAACTGCTGTTTTCGGAAACGTGAAGAGAAATGGGTATATGTACTTGCTCTTTTGAAAGCAAGCGGACTCGAGCCATATTTTTCTTAATTTATGATATGCTTTTGAATTCGAATTAGGTTACTTCATGGTTCAGATGATTTCTAAAACTATTCATGCTCACAATTTTGGATAGGAATGCTCCCATCGGACGCATGAAATTATTAATAAATGTGTACACATTACAATCAAATTAATAATTTCAGTAGTTATGTAAATACCTGAAAATAGTGCATAAGTGTAAGTAACTTCCTATGTATCAAATACTGTCTGGTCATATCACAAATCAAAAGATGTATAATTAAATATTGGAAAAAATCGTAACCTTCGATATTATTATATATTAACATTTCCAGTTTCGAAGATAAATATATTTTTGAAATAAAAAGATGTCACTGAAACGATGAAACTGAACTATGGGCCACTACAAATATACAACTGATAGTTAGCGAAACAGTACCTTAGGACTTCTTTGCTTTCTCCCTTTAGCCGGTTGTGAATACGCATTCATCTTCCTGCATATTTCCTTTCGTTCTCTTTCTCCCGTACACCCCTCATCTCTTTGCCGTCCGTATCCTTCTCCTACTCCATCTTTCGGTTCGATCGTCTTTGGGTCTTCCAATCCAGATATGACTTGATAGACTGGTAACCGAGGATCGAAACTGGGTTTGCTGTGTGCGCGCTTACCCATCATTGATGTGTGCACGCTGAAATGTTATTTTGGTGTCGACATGAGACAGCTTTCAATACCAGTAAAATATAATCAGCACTTTAGTAATAAAGGCCACTTAAGGTGGCCCAACCCGGCGGGCCCAACTCATTCGCGGGCACGGTACAAAACCGTGCTGTTACGCTCTAGGACCTGCTCTGTTTCAAAGAGTAAGACAGGCTCCGTGATGAGGAAGATGCAACATGTCCACAAAAAAGAAAATGTGCATAGTGTATGATTTGGTAAGATTTACGAAAATTTGAATTTCAAAACGACTTACAGCTAAAAGTAAACCACGACCGCTGTAGTCAAAAATCTAACAAAAACCAAATAGATCATAAATCTTGATTAAATAAGCTATGTCTGATGACTAATCTTTTTACGATGTTCTTACTTTATCATTACGTAATCTACCTCCAAAGTTATTGTATAAAACGCGCGAAAAATTCGAACTTTCGGACCTTATAACTTAGAAACCAAACACAATTTTACAATGCCAATGGTCATCAGACATCTAGTTCGATCAAACAAAGCTATTTTGAGCAAAATTTTGGATCTCTGACAAGAAATATGGGCGTGATCTTCTTTGCCCTTTTGTATGGGGAGATGAGCGGGTTGGGCCACCTTAAGGCCCTGGTACTAGCCAAATCGCAAAGTTAGACGAGGCACCCTAAGTTAACTAACTAAGTCTGACGATTATAAGTGTCATTCTTATAATATTATGTCTGCCTACAGAACCAATACGGTAAAAACAACTAAATCAGTAAATGAATAAATAAATAATAAAATTAATGAGAAAAACAGCTAATCTGGTTGTATGTAGCTGAACGCCCCCTCTTGTGTCCCGCGCCGCCGTCTCTATGCGGATCGGATGGCGCGAGCCGCGCCCCTGGAGCTGCAATGGGGTGCAGGGAGTGCAGGATCGGAAATCAGGAGCCGATCCTGAAACATAACATAGATATCGTGAAAAGCAGTAATATTTCGGCATTCGCCGTTATCAAACTGAATTTTATTTGCTATGGCAACGGTGTTTTTAATTTTGGCCAAAATGCCGAAATATTACTGCTTTTCACTATATCTATGTTATGTTTCAGGATCGGCTCCCGATTTCCGATCCTGCACTCCCTGCACCCCATTGCAGCTCCAGGGGCGCGGCTCGCGCCATCCGATCCGCATAGAGACGGCGGCGCGGGACACAAGAGGGGGCGTTCAGCTACATACAACCAGATTAGCTGTTTTTCTCATTAACTTTATTATTTATTTATTCATTTACTTATTTAGTTGTTTTTACCGTATTGGTTCTGTAGGCAGACATAATATTAATAACAACGATTGTTGTTTTTTTGTGTTTGTTGTAGAGACAGCACCATAACCATTCTTATAATATATGATTCCTTGTCTAGGAATCGACCTATTTTCGTTAATGTATGTTTCCTTTTTCTATACAAAATACATTGCGGAAACGGTGTCCATTTCCGAACTTTTTTGACTAAATGTAGAAATCTAAAAGCAAATGGAATTTTTTGTTTATGCATATATGCTGTTTTTGCTTATATCTAGAAATCGAATTACTTTCAGATTTCTAATGAGAAAAATCAACTTTTTTATTTTTATTATTATTTAAATAAATGATGGAATAAAAAAATATTAACAATCAATTATCAGTCTGGAGTTCTATTTGGATTTGCTGAAGCGTTTCACTACATATTATTACATTTGTTAAAAAGTGCATTTGTATGGCGCGAGTAGTTGGCTAGTCCTAGCGCCTTAAGTGTCGATTAAAAAATATCAGCAATTGGTGAAGACCAGGCTTTCCTATCCAGACAAAATAAAGGTACCTACTCGGTCTACAGTGTCTATTAACCTGGATATCCCGAAACACTCTGTCTCTTGGTAAAAATATTTATTCTTACCATTATTTCACTGCTCTGACCTTCTTCCGCGGGGTTGAAGATTTTTGTTCGCATATCGCAAGCTAAAACTGGGTCAAACTTACCCTAGATACGGCTCATTGACTAATCTCCGTCACGCAATACACGTAGGAGGGCAAGCTATGTAGCAATACCTACCTGACATCTACAGATAAACATACATATTATATTTATAAATAATATCATATAAAGATCAGGCAACCTTGAATTTTACTCTGGGTCAGGAGAATTTACCCTCATTCAGAGTACCTACAAGCACATCACTACATAATAAATATTATTCAAGCTTTTGTTATTGTTTGGTTCAATTCAAAATCACTGACTTGTTTGATAACCCACATTTTATAAGATAATTGGCGAGTTCTTCTACATAATTAGTTTGTATTATGAAACTCTAGTAAAAAAAGTTTTAGAAATATCTTCTTAGGTCTATTCTAGCGCCACTCGATTTTGAATTCGTAGCCATATAAAACCGCCTTCTAAAAAACGATTTAACATTTTAGGTAAGTACATTCAAGGATTGATTATTTTACGAGAATAATGTTAAATTGAACACATATAGAACAACATGTTCGGAAGCACTCCGACGAACAACTTGGACGGTATTAGACATGCATGACAACATAAACAAACAGTTGCTAGGGCAACGGACGCAAAGGTTTCCTTTCGCGCCTTCCTATTGGAATGTTTATCGGAAAGGCAATAGCATTTTTCCAAAGGCTAAACCGGGTAAAAATATTTATATTGTTATGTTTCTATCATGAATATTCTTATTATTGTTTCGTAGGCTTTACACTGCCTGACTGGTGGATCGATCAAAATATGCCAGCGTCTCAGTCAAAAGAGCTGAACATGTAAACCACTATTAGCTATGTTATTAGTGACGACTAGGTATATACTAAACGAATATAATAATAAACCAGCTGAAAAGCTGAGGTTCTGAATTCAACCTTCATCCTACCGCCCGAACACCGAAGTTTGATCCGAAGACACCGAAGATTGATGGTCTCATTCTCGGCCTATGAGAATGAGAGAAATAAACGACACGGAGACGGAGATGTCACCGATACATCGTACATATATATTCTGAAATAAATAATTTCAGAGGATAATGACGTGATCGAGTTCCGTACGATGGCTCTGATTCCTCACTGAAATTGAGAAATATGTTTCTGATATTTCGCACATTTAGGGCCGAGTGGACGAAAGTACAAAAAATCAAAATCAACGTCAACGTATATTATGATTAAACGCGTCACGTTGTATGGACAGGATGGAAGATACTACATGCGGTTCACTAATAGCGATGTGTTTAAACCATTGACTTATATAAATCATTGGTTTAAACATTGTTCAACTCGGCCGTATCTTCGTGCAATCGGGGCTAAATAAATGAACTGAGAGCTACGTGTGTATGTTTTTCTTCTAAAGATTTGTATGAAAATGTTTAATGGCGTATATCATCGATCATCACTCGATCAACTCGATCACTGCCCTTTATTGCTGTTCTGTGGTAAGCGGTCAATTAATTTTTTTTTATACTTCTCTTCTTGTCTCTTGCTATGCTCCCGGGGTCTACGAAGCGAACACTAGCTATTCTCGCAAGAGAAACTGTCAAACTCTATCTAGAAAAAACCTACTTTTCCTCTTCATAGCGGATGATGGCTTGCAAGCGACTCACCGACGGAAGTGAGATTCAAGAGTGCATCATTCACTGATTATTTGTCTGTGCTAGCGGTGGCACGTACGAGTATTTCTGGATACTTAGTACGACGAGTACGGTGACAAAAAATACTAGTGACAGTAACTAATGACAAAATATCTACAGTGACAGAATAAAAACATACAATCTCTGGTTTATCTGGGAAATTCGCCCGTGCCGTTTCTACACCACTCAACGCGTAACAGGCAGGGAATGCACCCATTCACATTCCACTTTCAAAAAATTAGAACCAACCAAGCGATCCTCTAAATCCTTTCTCTTTTGGGTCAGTAAACAATGGAATAACCCGACTTCTACAACCCCCAATTTTTATTAAAATAATGAAAAATAGAATTAAGCTATATTTTGAATAATATTATTTACCTAAATTAGTAATTTAAATATGCTTCCTATTAATGGGGTATCTTTTTTCATGTGGTAACTCTTAAAAGACAGCGGTGTCCTCAGCCAGGCGCAAAATAAGCTATGTGGGAATATACGAAGTACCAGTATTATTCTGTGGATTAATTATAATTATAAAATAGGTTATGGTGCCGTTTCTACAAAAAACACAAAAAACAACAATCGTTCTTATTAAGAACGGAAGAAGATCATCTAAAGAAGATCATCTGACAGAAGAAGAATCTGCCTACAGAATGAATATCACAAATAAATATTGTAAATATACATACATAATAATTATAAAATAGGGATATTTTAATTTATGTGCATGCTGCAAACTTCAGCAGTCATATTCACAGTTAGAAATTTAAGATTACAAAATGCGATTTAATACGGATATAGTTCGCGCGTTAAAGTTAGTCCACCCGCTCTGAATACTATCTACTGCCGATATTTTTCCAAATCTGCGCGTGTTTACACAGATCGAAATCGAATCACTATCAAAGAAATAAATAAAATATATCGTCACCGCTCGTGTGTCACCGGTCGATATCGAGTCACCGTCAAAGAAATAAAATAAATATTGTCACCGCAGCGGGCGGCAGCGGGCGCCGATATATCTTCTGAGCCGATATATCTTCTGTGCCGAAATACTAGCCACGGATAATATATTCCCACCTTCTCACTCTGCGGTATTTAGCATCGTGAGGGGAAAAGGGACAGACAGGTGACCGTACTTTCTCGCCTTCTCACTCTTGACGTTTTGGGCGTTATAAGAGGAAAAGGGACCGACAGGTGATTGCCACCTCGCCGTGCGGTTTGGTCAACCTTTTTTCAAACGTATGATGATGAAATTAAGCATCGTTTTAGCTTGTTACAAAGATCGAATGTCACTCTATCTCTAGGCAGAAGTAAAGTAAATTTGTATGTATATGCGTGTAACCGCGTCACCGGTTATTTTAAAATTCAGTCACCAGTAATATCGTGGCTAGCCTGTACGCGGTGACATATCTAATGACAATAATTACGACCCACCGCTAGTCTGTGCTGTGCTCTTCACATTTCCCTGTCATTTCCTCTGTGGATTTCTTTAATAGTCTGTGATTATATGTGCTGTGGGTTCCGGCTGGGCGGGCTCCCGGCGATGTTTCTTGAATAGCACCATGGCCTAACTATTAGGTTTAGCTACCCCGGTTTATTTGATTGAAGTGGAGTGAAATAAACTCGTGTTACATTGACGACAGGCAGCCGGTGACGGTTGGGTTGTTCCGATTCCCGCCATCAGGGCTGCGCGCCACCATGGCTAACCACTACGAAGTCCCAAGCTGGTGAGTTCTCCATCATGACCTACCGTCTACCTTTCGCCGATGTGGGTAAAGGAGCTCTTAAGATGGAAACTAGCAGACATTATCGCCGGCTCTAGCCGGTAACATGAGGTACATTAGTAACGTCTATATAGGTAGTGATAGTACTAGTCAGGTTTGTGATCATATCTGTGCACCTACCTAATTGCGATGAACTTCCAACTAAGGTTATGTCCAAATCAAATTATAATCTGTTATTTGTCCTGACCTCAAGGCGGAACAATCAGTATGGGTTTTAACCGCTGATTAGAACAAAAAATTCACTTGCCACCTGCGCAGAAGCGCCAGGGTTTTACTTATCTGCCAAAAATTAGTATATCTAATGATAGGAGTTCCTATTCCTCCTTCCTCTTAAGAAGTTTGGCTTCTTTTTCATTGACATAAGTAATTTGTTTATTACTTACATCCAAATATTTTTTGATCAGGATCAGAGTAACAATAGTAAAACATGAAAACAATGCTAAAATAATTAAATAATCAGCATGGTTAATTTTGAAATTCACGTTTGCCTGTGATTCACATTCACCTGTGATTTATCTGTTATTACTACATTTTCTCACTCATGGAATGCAATCTTTTCACAGCAGTCACCCTAATTTTGTTTATTACAAATTATAATAATTAGAGTGCGATGGTACAACATAAAATTACAGCGATGTCATCATGTAAAGGCGAAATGAAAGTGATTAAATTTCTACCAATCGTGTGAATTCTATGAGTAAATCAGCAGGTCGTTTTGCGCGATGTCCGGTTAGTATGAGGTGATGTTGCCTGCCCCTTGAGGCTCTGTCCGGCTTCTACAACGCTTAAGTCATTCTGATTCCTTTGTGTGTTTCTAATTTGTTTTCAATATTTTATACATGAATACATTATTTATGCATAAAATTAATTATTTTTGCTGATTTTACGTGTGACCACTGAAGATAAAAGAAAGAAGTGGCATGGAGTCCTTATCGCATCTCCAAAGTGTGCATATAATTGTATGGGAATTGTTGCTTGTCGTAGGTCACACAGTGGCAAAATATGCTCTAAAAAAACATTCAATACGTCTTTGGCTACATTTACGTGTGGCATGCTCGTGTAAGTTATGTAGGCTGGTAGTTTTAGAAAATTAGGGAAAGCGGGTCTTATCGTTGGCACGTTAGATGGCATATCTCCTTCCTTTTTGATCTGAGCCCCTAGTTCGACTTAAATTCGGACACCTAAATTCACAATATCAATGTATTTACTGCGGCGATGAGTAAGCTGTCAAATCAAACTGAGACTCGCAAATGTTAGTTCGCCCACTTTGCTCTTAATTCTCAATATATTAGAAAACTCTAGTCGATCGGTTTGACGTGAAGTTCAATTTAGTTGAGAAGTGGAAATAGGGGCTCTGATTATTATTATTATTATTACGTATGTCTTTATTTTTACATTATAAATGTATTCTTTTTACATATTCACTTTAATTATTATTATTATACAGCGGCTTTATAGTACTTGATTATTATTATTATGATATGGTATATACACTAGCAGCTACAAGCTGATGCGTGTATTTTAATTATTGAGTGAACTGTATTCATATTTTTGTAAGTAAAGTTTTTTTAAGTTTAGTTTTTATTTATTGTTTCTTGTTTTTGATATTTGTCCAATTTGTTTTTAAAACTGTTCACTGAGTTAGCACTTATCACTTCTTCTGGCAATTTATTCCAAATGTTAACAACTCGGTTAGATAGGTAGTGCTTTCTCGGTTTTGAAGTAGTATTATGGCGGTACTTATGAAGTCCCTCATAAGTATTTTTTGTATACATTGATTTAAGACTTGGTACATCGTAGTGTTCAGTCAGCATGAAATTGTTGCGATTCTGACTTTGGGCATTGTCAGGGCCGGCAAGCCGCCGACGGGGCTCCACCTGGACGTGCTGAAGGGCGACAAGCTCATCCAGAAGCTGATGCTGGACGAGAAACGGTGCTACCTGTTCGGGCGGAACCCGCAGATGAACGACTTCTGCATCGACCACGCGAGCTGCTCGCGCGTGCACGCCGCCTTCGTCTACCACAAGCACCTCGACCGGGCGTACCTCGTGGACCTCGGCAGCAGTGAGTATTGATGGTCTTTAACGGGCGCTTGCGTTTGAGGTTGCACGTTTAAGGTGGCCCAACCCGGCGGGCCTAACTCATTCGCGGGCACGGTACAAAACCGTGCTGTTGCACTCTGGAACCTTCTCTGTTTCAAAGAATAAGACAGGTTCCGTGATGATGAAGATGCAACATGTCCACAAAAAAGACAATGTGCATAGTGTATGATTTGGTAAGATTTACGAAAATGTTTAATTCAAAACTACTTATACCTAAAAGTAAACCACGACCGCTGTAGTCAAAAATCTAACAAAAACCAAATAGATTATAAATCTTGATTAAATAAGCTATGTCTGATGACTAATCATTCTAAGATGTTCTTACTTTATCATTGCGTAATCCACTTCCAAAGTTATTGTATAAAACACGCAAAAAATTCAAACTTTCGGACCTTATAATTTAGAAACCAAACACAATTTTACAATGCCAATGGTCATCAGACATCTAGTTCGATCAAATAAAGCTATTTTGAGCAAAATTTTGGATCTCTGACAAGAAATATGGGCGTGATCTTCTTTCCCCTTTTGTATGGGGAGATGAGCGGGATGGGCCACCTTAAACAATATTTTGAGAACTTGGCCTACCAGCGCGAATGTAGAGATCGCATCACCGCTGCTAGACATAGTAACAATGCTCTGCATTATATTATGTGCTGATGTGCGGCCATTATAGAGTTATTTATAAATATTAAGTACTTACTGCTCTTTCAAATAGGGCTACCACAACTCAAGCTGTAGCAACTTAAATGTTGTAAATATCATTATTATCTGGTAAAACCCGTTCAGAGAAGAAATAAGAGTTTCGAGATTTGTCGAGATGTAACTGGACGTGGATGGCTATTACCAAACCGACATTCTAACATACCACCATACCACATGGGAACTAGGTGCCATGCCAGGACCTTCCTTATATTGCTCAGCTACATTGAACAAGATAAATGGATTTAAAAGTTTAATGGCTCGTAATGTCTGGTACAACTGTGCATGTGCTTACACAACCTGATTTTTAAACCAAACATCATATCAATATATGGATTTTACCAAAAGAAAGAGCTTGATAAATTAGTAAAACCGAATATTTCCCAAATTTTATTCAAAAATGCCACTTAACGGGTTTTACAAGTATACCGACGATATGTTACAATTTTTTTTTAATGATGTATATATTTACATGTACGTATATTACGTGTCTATAGCCACAACTTGCACAATCATTTACGATGCCCAACATTGGATTGGCGGAAAATTGGAGTGCGGTAACTGTGTGTAAATAAATACTGTTTGTTTGCAGCTCATGGAACGTACATAGGACAGATGCGGCTAGAGTCGAACAAACCGACTCAGCTGCCGATAGATTCCATGTTCCACTTTGGTGCTTCCACGCGCAACTACGTCATAAGGTAAACACGCACACCGCGACTATGTCCTTTACACTGCTATACATAGGTAAGTTGTAATTCATATTTTTTTTATAATAACCACAAATATGTAAACATACAAACAACGTGTTTTTTGTGTGTTAAATCTTGTACGATGGTATGGAACTCTTCTTGTGCGAGTTCGACTCTTACTTGGCCGGTTTTTATTTTATGTAACTGGGCATATATGGCTACTAAACCTAATCTCATGATATTAGCCCAACACGCCTCATTGGAACAAGGTGTCATTCCAGGCCACATAATGCACGGCTATATTGAACTGGATGGAACACATGGACAATTTTCAATTACAGTTTCCACCATCGTTCATTTAATGTAATAGTGTACTAACTCGGGTATGATTTACTCTACCATCTAGTAAGTAAGGATGGGGTCTTACTAAGAATCCGAGCCACAAACGATAAATCCCAAAGTGACCTCTTTCGACATGCACGCGATGAAATGCATTGGCACCCTATATTCTTTTTAAGTGCCGGAACCTATACACCATCAAATTGCGAACCCTTTCAGAGGCCTGGATATATTCGGTGATACCATTGATAGCTCAGGCCTTCATTGGCTTGAGTCAGTCAGTCAGCGCGTTTGCGTCCACTGCTGGACATACGCCTCTCCAATTTCCCTCCAGTCCTCCCGGCCTTCAGCGGTACGGAAGCACTGCTTTCCGCCGACGCATTTGATGTCGTCCCACCTGGCGGGTGGTCTTCCCACACTCCGTTTTCCTGTCCACAGCCGCCATAGTCCGGCTTGAGTAGTGATTGACGATATTCTGGGGGGAATCTCTGAAGGACGTCAAACTGTTTTTTTAAATCAGCAAATTGTATTTGAAGTTTCAGGACAATGTAAATTTTAGCTAGGTTATTTTTTTTTCATTAAAATTAGTAAAATTTTATTTAGTGATATCAACCTGAACCTATAATGTCTCATGACAGTCTAAGCCCCAGTTGCACGAAGAGACGGCTGAGTTGATCAATGTTCAAACACGTCACTTTTAGTGATCCGCATGAGTTCCTTCCATACTGTCCACACAAAGTGACGTGTTTAATCATACTTTGACGTTGATTTTGATGTTTTGTCCTTTCGTGCGCTCGGCCCTAAGTCTGATGTACTAATGATCCAATTATGATTGATATGGCAGTCATGGCTCCAAAGCACGGCCAATATGGTCTTAATTATAATATACTAGCTGAGGTACCCGGCTCCGCCCGGGTCAATGCCGTTTCGGATTGATGTCAGGCTGATCAAACATTTTATGTTATTCCAAAAGCGATAAAAGTATCTATTTTCATTTAGGAATCAATTGATTACTACCAAATGTGCATTTGAAATAAGTTATCAATTTTTATTGAAGTTATGGTTCACTATTTTGGCTATAATGGCTTACACATAAGATAAATTTCGTTAAAATCTATTCAGTAGTTTTTACGTGAAAGAGTAACAAACATCCATCCATACTTACAAACTTTCGCGTTTATAATATTAGTAGGATTTAATCGCATGTTATAATGTGCGAGTTTAAGCCCGACTCCCCCACTCCCCGCCGCTGGGGCTGGCGTAGGGGGTGAAGTGGCGTGCAGAGGGGTTGCGAGGGTGTGTGTGTGCGTGTGTGACGGTGCGCGTGCGCAGGGAGCGGCCGTCAGGCAACGCGCGCGGCATCATGGAGGACCTGCCCGCGACGGAGGCGGAGGGCGCGTTACTCGGTCTGCCGGAGACGCAAACGGAGCTCGATGTTGGTATCTTCTAACCTGTCTTTACATTCTGTGACATATTCTGATAAATAACGTGCAATTTCTGCTATGTACCCACGATAAGCGCCTCACACACAGATTGTTGCATCTCATTGTTTTATTGTTTATTCATAATCCATAGACAGTACAGTCGTTTCGTCTGAAATCAATACACCGGAAATAGAGACAAATTTGAGATCTCTTTCTGTCATGCTGGGGACTTAGGAGTTCCTTCTCTTTCCAGTGTATACAATTGAGAGGAAACGACTGTACACTGCACTCGGATTTGGCATGTTTTACCATTAACCAGTTCAGCAATCCCAGCGAAGAACTGGCGAGAAACTCAGCTGGAATTTTTTTTCAACGTCCTGTTAGTCTAAGCTTACAAAAGTAATTGCCATACTGCTTGAGGTAAAAACTCAAAACTAACCCTGGGGGTCCATTCAGAGTAAGAGTGAGTTCGAATTCGTCACTAAACATCAACTCACTTTTTAAATAGTTAATGTTTCCACACTTCTTGAACATCATTACAGAAGCCCGATTCTGCTATTCGTCCAATTTCAATACATTCCGTATTAGTTATGTTTCTGTCAAACATAACATGCTAAGTTTCGAGTGCGGTTTCCAAATATCGGCATTCAGCTAATTAACACACGCGTTTTGTTATTGTCTATGGAGTGGTTTGTCTTGCGCGCCGCCTACAGGGTAAAATAACCTGTCACGATTTTGACAGTTATTTTCTCACTCAAATATGACATACGTAAAGAAAGAGATAGCGATATGCCAACGTAATGTAGAAAAGTGATATTCGAAGTTCGGCGATGCGATGCTTCGAATTTGACAAATAGAATTCTCAAAACCGCAAGTTTTCGGCAAAACACACGGTCCACGAGAACATGGAGCGCGCGTTACGAGTTTGCGAACAAAACACAAACGCAACGCATGCGTTTTGCAAACTGCGCTAGTAGAATACCATTTTGCGCGAAAGATGCGGTTTTGAGAAAACACAAACATAACGCACGCAGTTATCAATTAGCAGAATAAGGCTTCAATTAGGTAAAAATCTGGTCTGTCTCGTAAATACGTTGGAAGTATAAATAACGGTTCCGTTATTTAATCTATAATATATTTCCCAGCTATTTTTAGGTTAACTCACTCCCGAACTCGATCTCACTCTTACCTGAATGGGCCCCCTGTTTCTTCAATCTTTGTAGTCAATGTCCATAACGCAGTTGAAGCATTAAATCAATGTATGTAGGTATAATATTAAACACTGTGGTTATTAGGAGGCATTGATTATAGGAGGAGGAACTGTAGGTTCCAAATTATGGGTATGCAAGAGTTGGAGAAATTGGAAGACGCAATACCCGCGAATGGTATGTTTTGCTGGTTCGCGTCCAGCCTTGCAGTATATACGTAAAATTGGTCTTTTACTCGCTCTTTCTTTAATTAATGTGTACTTGCTTCACGGTCGATTATACATGCAACATTACATTCATTGTGTTTGCAGAACTTGACGGAGTTCAACACGGCACACAACCGGCGCATCTCTATGCTGGGAATATCCACTGAGGATGGTACAGAAGGCATCAAGGTAAGCATAGTTCTTGTAATTTATGTGAATATGTTGTTTCCATCGCATTTGCCATCTCACGGTGCCAACGCAACCCTATTACTAAGCCTTCTCTGTCCGTCCGTCCGTATGTCACAGGGCTGTATCTCATGAGCCATAATAGGTAGGCAGCTGAAATTTTCACAGAGTGTGTATTTATTTTGCCGCTATAACAACAAATAGGTAAAATTTAAAAATAGGGCCCCTATAGAAAAAACGTGATGTGTTGCATGAAATCTTGCACGATGGTGCGTGTCCAATTCACAGCAGGCCGGTTTTTTCGAAAAAATATCCTGTATCGCAAGAGAGAAAAGAAATTTTTGCCTGTTATTTGACTTGGTTTAGATTTTTCAGCCAAACAAAAACGTGCAGACACAGTGATTGGTGGCCTGATATTAGAAACCCAATATAAAGTAAATTGGAACAATGTTTTTTAAATTACTAGTAAATTACGTTTGTATAGGAAAAATAGGAGCGGCTCGTAGCCTAGTGGCGCGGGGACTAGACTAGCATACCAGAGGTCTGGGTTCAAATCCTCGCCCCATTCATGAACCATTTTCTTTCTCATTCCGAGTTAGAAAAGTGCATTTCGCCACTAATGCGATCCATGGTTCGGAATCCATGTAAAACTGTAGGTCCCCTTCCCATACTATGGTAGGGTTAAAGTCCGCCCGAGTTGATACCATCGCATTGGATGAAAATATGGTCGAAGCGGCAATGAAAAATTGTCTGTATCTTCCATCCAGCTTAATGTAGCCGTGCTCATGAAAGGAAGGTCCTGGCATGGCACCTAATTCCTTCGGGAATGTGGTGTATTGGGCTAAATCGTAACGGTAGTTGTGTTGTATTAGTCATCCATGTCAGGTTGCAAAAAAAGAAATACAGTTTATGGGCCGTTCTTAAGAGTGTCCCCCGCGGCAGGTGACGGCGGGCGCGAAGCGCGCGGGAGCGGCGGCGGGCGGCGCCGCCAAGCGGCCGCGGCGCGGCGTCTCCTTCAACGAGGACGTCGACATCATCAACCCGGAGGACATCGACCCGAGCATCGGGCGCTTCCGCAACCTCGTGCGGACCACCATCGTGCCGAGCGCCAGCTCGGGCCGGCGGCTCCGGCTGCAAGGGCCCGAGGAGGGTGAGCTTCGCACAACTCCCGCAACTAGGGCTATAAACTTTGAATGCAAAGACACACAGTTAGAAGGATCTTGACCGTTCGCCTCCGAGCGCACACGCCTGCGCAAAACCAAAATTTGTACTTAGATTTACACCGTCGCTGTAACGTAAGCTCAAGTGGCAGTGGGCTGGTCATGTCAGTCGAAGAGACGACGACCGTTGGAGTAACCGTGTCCTACACTGGCGGCCGTGGACAGGAAAACGGAGTGTGGGAATACCGCCCGCCAGGTGGGACGACGACATCAAGTGCGTCGGCGGAAAGCAGTGGTTCCCCGCTGAAGGCCGGGAGGACAGGAGGAAAATTGGAGAGGCGTATGTCCAGCAGTGGACGCAAACACGCTGACTGACTGACTGTATATAAGGTTTTGAAAACTTACGGTTTTCCGGTGTGCAATGCCGTGCTTGGCTGACATGTTTCGCCTCGACAGTTACCGTTTGACGAGCCGGGCTGTCAGACGTAACTCCTTGGCGACGAAGTGGCCCTGACGATGCTTCCGTCGTGGGAGACGAAACATGTCGGCCAAGCACGGCATTTCACACCGGAAAACCGTAAGTTTTCTAAGCATTATGTACAGCGACGGTGTAAATCTAAGAACATATGTTCACACAGTTTATTGTTATACGCTGCCGCTCCTATCAATTTCATTTCGGACATTCAGTCGAGCGGAGCTTCTTAGCTCGCGATCACCCTCTGGGCTAATCTTAAGATTGCGGCAATTATTTTCAAAACCGGTCACACCGTTATTTCATTTTGGAGGAGCGGAGGTTGATATTTAGGGTTCCGTACATAAAGGATGTCAATGGAACCCTATTACCAAGCCTCCGCTGTCCGTCCGTTTCTCCGTCCGTCCGTCCGTCCGTCTGTCCGTCACAGGGCTGAATCTCATGAACCATATTAGATAGGCAGCTGAAATTTTCACAGAGTGTACATCTATTTTCCCGCTATAACTACAAATTGGTATAATTTAAAAATAATTACAAATAAAGGGGCCCGCCCCCTCATACGAAAATTTATTTTTTTGTGTTAAATCTAGTACGATTTTACGGAATCCTTCGTGTGCGAGTCCAACTCACTTGGCCGGTTCTAAAAAACTGTTTTCAATTTTCTAGCATTCATTTATTACCCGTACCATCACTAATCAAATTGTTCGCAAAGAAACCGAACACACCTGGACTAGACGAGTAAAGGCCATACTTAATAAGAGAAAGAAAAAATATTTTAAACAATTTGATTGCTAAAATCATGGGTCTAAAACTGGATGGAAAACATGGACTATTAATTTCGTTAAATGTAGATAGATGATGACAGTGAAATTCCACGAAATGTTCTTAAGTCCGTCAACAGATGGCGCCACGGGTTCCGTTGCGCCGCGCAAGTGTTGACACATTGTATGCCCGCAGCTCCGCACCACCACTCCCTGCGGCTGCAGGAGATCTCCCGCGGCTCCACGCTCTACTCGGACCTGCCCGCGCCCACGACGCCCATGAGTCTCATCGGAGCCAGGTACCTCCTGTGTTTTAGTGTCGTTGCCCTGGAAAGAGAAAGCCCTTAAGGGCTCAACTCCCCATACAAACGGGCAAAGAATATCACGCCCATATTTCTTGTCAAAGATCCCAAATTTTGCTCAAAATAGCTTTATTTGATCGAACTCGATGTCTGATGACCGTTGGCATTGTAAAATTGTGTTTGGTTTTTAAGTTATGAGGTCCGAAAGTTCGAATTTTTCGCACGTTTTATACAATAATTTTGGAGGTGGATTACGCAATGATAAAGTAAGAACATCTTAAAAAAATTAGTCATTCATAGCTTATTTAATCAAGATTTATATTCCATTTGATTTTTGTTAGATTTTTTACTACAGCGGTTGTGGTTTACTTTTAGCTATAAGTCGTTTTGTAATTAAAATTTTCGGAAATCTTACCAAATCATACACTATGCACATTGTCTTTTTTGTGGACATGTTGCATCTTCCTCATCATGGAGCCTGTCTTATTCTTTGAAACAGAGAAGGTCCCAGAGTGCAACAGCACGGTTTTGTATCGTGCCTGCGAATGAGTTAGTCCCGCCGGGTTGGGCCACCTTAATAGTCCTAGGTCGATAATATTCTTCATTTATTTAATAATTTGAAGGAGACGGTCTGTATATACTTTTTCGTGAAACCCTGTATGGGTGGTTGTGCTCATAAATCAAAGGGGCCCAGAAAAGCCAAACCACGCTGAGCGAGGCGCCATACCAGTCGATTTGGGGACTGTTGCTTGTTTGAACTATGTTTAAAGACTCCCGGGTTATAGGTTTGAGGGAAGAAACCCGCCGGGAGACAGTTCCATATCCTGGCCGTGCGGCAGAGAAATGAGTTTTGAGCAACGGTTCGTTCTCAAGCGCCTAATGTCAACTACAAATGGCTGGAAAATGGTGCTCCGGATATAGGTTGGATGGGTGTTAAGATGCCACTTACGACATGCTCGAGAATAAATGCAGTGTCACCTCTTGTATTTCTTTATGCAACCTGACATGGATGGCTAATACGAACAACTCGAAGGAATTAGGTGCCACGCCAGGACCTTCCCTTTGTGAGCACGGCTACATTGAACTGGATGGAAAACACGGACAATTTTTCATTGCCGCTTCCACCAAAGTTTCATCCAATGCGATGGTACCAACCCGGGCGGGCTTAACCCTACCACCTAGTAGGGGAAGGGTACCTACAGTTTTACATGGATTCCGAACCATAGAGCAGCTCGCAATTTCGCCGAAATGCACTTATCCGACTCAGAAAGACAAAGAAAGTGGTGCATGTCGGGACGAGGAATTGAACCCAGACCTCTGGTACGCTAGGCCAGTCCCCGCGCCACTAGGATACGAGCCGCTCGTAGCTAGCAAGTTCCGGAAAGTGGGAACAGGAATGTTGCCGCGTGGTCGAACACCATTGTAAAGTAAAGCATATCCCAGAAGTAAAGAGACTTTTCTCAAAATCAAAGTGGCCACAGAAAAAAAATTCACACATAAAATAAATGATTGTCATGGTAACCATACATAACTAATCTGTTAAAATAGACTATATAATTAAAATAATTAAGACTAGTTTATCTGTTTTACTTCTGGGACACCCCATTAACCTTGCTCCGTCTCCCCGCAGACTGGGTATGTCGCTGCCGAACCCCGCGCCAGACGTCGAACCGGAGGGCCCGGAGTCGCACATCGGCCCGCACCCACCGCAGCAAGGTGCGTACCACAACCCAATATTTTCGGAGAGACTGGTGTTCTTGGGGTTCCGATTAACGCAGATGTCCTCGTATCCGTAACTTGAAACTCGCATCATTTCTCCATCGGTTGCTGTGAAATTTTAGAATGGGGAACAAAGCTAAAAGTTTATTGTGCATGTCGCATGAGCGACCTCACCTTGAAAACGTTGTAACTGTCATTCCTGTCGAGTTTGATTTATGAGTTTTAGATGAAAGATTTACTCCATTCTAATTCCAGAATAAGGTTTAGAGGAAAAAATTGTTTGTCTTCAGACAAATTTAAATGTGATTGCACAAAGCATGGACCGAAATATCATAGGTTATGTTTTGGTGATATTTTCTTTCCCACAACTGCTTTTGATTAGCATAATTAAGAAGAATTTATTTTTGGAATAACATGGAGAAAATGTAGTCATTTAAATTACATTTATTTATTTATTTTATTTTAGACAGGCAGCCTAGGCTGATGTGTTTATTAACCTCCGCTGTCCGTCCGTCCGTCCGTCCGTCCGTCCGTCCGTCTGTCACAGGGCTGTATCTCAGGAACCGTAACAGGTAGACAGCTGAAATTTTCACAGAGTGTGTATTTATTTTGCTGCTATAACAACAAATAGGTAAGATTAAAAAATAATTAAAATTAAAGAGGGCTCCCATACAAAAAACGTGTTTTTTTATTGTATTTTTTTGTTTTTTTTTTTCTACGATGGTACGGAACCCTTCGTGTGCGAGTCCGACTCGCACTTGGCCAGTTTTTTTTTTATGGTTTCTGACAGATTTGACAGAACTTTTAGGTGAGCTCGCTTAGATGCCACTTATCGTGATAAATAAGCAGTTCTCTTCCCCATTGAATATTTTATATGTTTTTAATTCCATTTATATATTCAACTTCTGGTAGTCAAACTACACTGAGTCATTTTACAATTTGATTGATCCGCGGATTCGATCAACTCAGTGAAGAAGAACCCGCAAAGAAACTTTACTGGTCTATGAGTTATAATTTCATTCGCCCACATTAATGATATTATACACTTATGAATGAATGGCTAAATGCTACATACAGCATATTTTCGTTTGCTGCTATTTTACTTGCTCTTCGATTACGTGTGCTACCAATTTGACCTTTAGTATGCCAGTTTCCGCTCTGTGAATTCCCTTCGTCATCCTTTCAACACCTTTTATGTGATAAATGATCACCGAATTAGTGTGTGTAATTTTCCCGTTTCGTCGCAGGCCCAGAGGAGATTGGCAACCCCAACGAGCCAAAGAAGAAGAAGTACGCGAAGGAAGCGTGGCCCGGACGAAAGACCGGCCTCGGACCATCGGTGTAGACTCACACCCTACCGTCCCCACGCCCAATCTGGACCACAATCAGCCACCAAGGTTTCCTCATACCCCTTGCCGAGTGTCGTACGGTGCAGATACCATCGAAATGTTGTTCCGGGCATATCCGGGTAGCCGTGAACATTTTAAGACCTAGGATTATATTGTGCATGATGGACCAATCGCATAAATTACCGGGGTCAAAAGAGCTTGTGTTGGATCGAAAAACTTTTACAAAATCAGATGGAATAGTTCTGTGAAGATAAAAAAATTAAAACATGTTTTTGATAGTCAACAGTGAGACAATTATTATTCTAAGATTAATTATAGATGGTTTTTTCAACATAGATAAGAACTAAGTTTTATTTTAGTTATACCAAACTTTAAAGACCTCAGGTTCAATGTCTGCGTATTTTGTGTGCTGGGTCCACGAAAGCATAGATTAAAGAGAAGGGGTATAATTTCTAACGTGACATTTCTCACCAACGCCATGTCTCGTCACTGACAGAACTAGTTACATTTCACCTTCATTAAACTATGCTTGATTCCTAATTCAAGCCTAGGTAGGTGTGATGAAAACGTTACATTTTAACTATGAATTAAGTAAATTGTAAATAAACATTGATATTCATTGTCACTCAGTCAGTCAGCGTGTTTGCGTCCACTGCTGGACATACGCCTCTCCAATTTTCCTCCAGTCCTCCCGACCCTCAGCGGTACGGAACCACTGCTTTCCGCCGATGCACTTGATGTCGTCGTCCCATCTGGCGACCTCATAGTCCACGAAAGCTAGGGAGAGCGGCTTTTTTTACTTCTCGCACTTCTGTCTCACAGTAAATATGTGATCCATGGTGCCGTATTCTTTCCTAAACCCAGCTTGCTCACGAGGCTGGTCCTGATCCAGCCTCTGTGTCAGCCGACTTGTGATGACTCTTGAAAATACCTTGTACACGTGGCTCAGAAGTGAGATAGGTCGTCAGTTCTTCAACTTCGCCCTATCTCCTTTCTTGTGAAACGGGACAACGACACTGTTTCGCCATGCAGCCGGTACGACGCCATTTTCGAGAACAGCGTTTGCAGTTCCTTCAAGATGGGTCTTCCGCCAGCTTTCTTATGTTTTTCTTCAGCCTTATGTTTTTTAAGTCCCTTCAAAGCAACCATAGACATTTATCTCACTACAGATCCTCGGTGTAGTGTCTAGTGAGCGGCGCACGCCCATCAGAGTCGACTGGTTTGCTTGGACTCGGGGCAGGAGTTGCTGCGGAGTACAATTCGCCATAAAATTCCTCCACCGCCTCAAGTATATCTGACTTTCAAGCATTCATTGGTTTGTATTTAAAAATATATTTCAAATGTGAATTGCAACGCCACCTGTGGACTTTCATTATCCCTATTCAACACTGGTATGACGTTAGAAATCTATCCCTTTCTCTTTTATCTATGACAAAAGTGACCAATCGTACACTGGTGTATGACCCTAGCGGTGTATGTTCGATCCTCAATGGCGCATGCATTGTTCTGTGGTTTCCCTTGAGGAAAACATAAATACGAATGACACATTTTTACGCGGGTGTAAAGTGCGTGCGAAAAGAGAACCGGCGTGCCGTACAATTGAACTAACATTAAGATTTTTACATGGCAACCCAACCCAGCCATCTGTCGAATGTCAAACTCCATTTGACATGCATGAAGTTTGTTACAGTAATACTATAATGACGTGCCAGTGTTGTCAACAGGAAAAATACGGTAAATGCGCCCTCAAATCATACGACGGTTCTCTTTCCGCACGGACTGCAGAGGGACACACAAACTAACAAACGCACGGTTGCTAGCGTCAGTTTGTAGCTTCCGAGACTGAACTGTGTCACTTCTGAAGATGAACCAGCTCCTAATCGTTGTTGAGCTGTATCGCTTCCAAATATGAACTGATTTGGCTCTCGGACGCTGTTGATTCTTCTTCGAGAGTTGCCTCGAAAGTTTTGGTTTCTTGTGAAATGGCAGCAGCAAAGTCGCTTTATATATGCTACAGAATAGCTAACGTTGTTGCATTAGAAATGACTAGTGGCGCCACCTGTTGACGGTCGTTCGGCGCCATAAAAAAAGTTCTGGTCATTTATCTATTGGGCAATGGACGACACAGCAGAGGTGCTGCTCGTAAAAATATTTACATTGTGAAGTGTGTATCGTTTCCAAATATGGCTGGTTCCCTTTGGAGAGTGTATGCGGACTGGGATGCTAGGAATACATTACTTCACTGCAATACGGCGTCCCGTTTAGTGACTGATGAATGGACAGCAACTGTTTCAATGGTTTGGCATTAAATGTCAGTGAATAACTGAAGTATGGAATTTATCAGCTTGATTTATTATGAAAATAAATATAAACTTAGACGGACATGACTTTTTTTTTATGAACATTTAACTTTATCTATATAATGTACTGAAGATCAGTAATGGCCCACGCTTCAACCACTTTCTTTCTCGTTATGAGTTGGACAAGTGAATTTCGTTACGAATACGAGCTGTTCCATGGCTCAGAACCCGTCTAAAACTGTAGATAGATCCCCTTCCCCTAATACATGGGTGGTAGGGTTAAGCCCACCCGGCATTGGATGAACCATTGTTGAAGCAGCGGCCTTATATTCACCTAGTACTATCGGGGCATATTTAGTGTTAAATAGCTAAATTCACATAAGAATGGGCCCCTCGAAATAAAAAAGAACTATGTACAGAAGACCAGTTGAAGCGCAGTTCTGTATTGCACAGGCGCGACTTCACACTTAAGGTGGGCCTTCCCGCTTAACAACGTTACCCATACAAACGTGGAAAGAAAATCATGAGCATATTTCTTGTCAGAGTTCCAAAATTATACTCAAAACTGCTTTATTTGATCGAACTAGATGTCTGGTGACCATTGGCATTGTAAAATTGTGTTTGGTTTCTAAGTTATAAGGTCCGAAAGTTCGAGTTTTTTTTTCGAGTTTAAAAACATCCTAAAATGATTAGTCATCAGTCCTAGCTTGTTCCATGAAGATTTATAATCAATTTGATTTGTGTTTGATTTTTTACTACAGCGGTCGTGATTTACTTTTAGCTATAAGTCGTTTTGTAATTAAAATGTTCGTAAATGTTACCTAATCATGCACTATGCGCATTGTCTGCTTTGTGGACATGTTGCATCCTCCTCATCACGGAGCCTGTCTTTTTCTTTGAAACAAAGCATGCCACAGAGCGCAATAGCACGGTTTTTTACCGTGCCCGCGAATGAGTTAGTCCCGCCAGGAGGGGCCACCTTAACGTAAAGAAAATTATCTTCAACCAGCTATTCTAGGCCATGACCAGCTATTCTTGACGGCCGCCTTCAACTGGTGGTGTTATTAGCCATCCATAGGCGTTCCATAAAAAAATATGGGATTTAAATGTCATCTGGTTAAGGTTACATTAGGCAATATTTTGTGTGATTGAACTTTTGTATGAAATCTGGATAAAATTTAGTTTGAGAAATAATAATTAGGTACGTAGACTTTCGTATGTAAGTCTGTTGAATCGTGAATAAAGATCATTTGAGTACACACATTGTTTCATTCGGAGAATATTAACGAAAATAATAAAACTACATTTTGATTAGAAACTTAATTTTAATATTATTACAAGGTCATCAAATCCGTACTTAGCATACAATTCTTAAAACTATATTTTTATTTCGCCTTGTCACCCTTGACCAGAACACATTTGAGGTTTCAGAAACCAGTCTGGCAAGATTCGGGTACATGCTTAAATGAAATAATATTATATTGAGAATCAATTTTAGATATTCAAAGATTGTTAATAAATTCTATACGTAGATCTCTTGGATATATGAACTATAATAAAATTAATTATTAGTTGTCTTATTATTGGTAACATGTTTATTTTCTGTTTTATATGTTTTAATGGCACACCTCTATGTTATTTGATCACATTTGTTCCCTTATTAATCTGGAATTATGCTGAAAAAATCTAAAATAAACGTGAGATAATACCTATCAATTTTATTCACTGTTTTTACATAAATACAAACAATTAGAATATAGTGTACGTACTTGTGAAGAGTTACCATTGTATAAAAACACAGACAGGCATTGTTAATAGACTTGTCAAAAACACTCATCGCTTGTCAGATGGAAGCCGACATTGTTTCAGCTTGTCCACACATCAAGGAGTCATTTGCATCGGTTTTTTCGTGGTTGAGACGAGAAGTCAATGGCACTTAAAATTATTTTATCTCCATCAAAACCTTACCTCATTGTTCGTTGAACAAATACTATTGAATTTAGTTCTAGTCCACTTAAAATACATATTCATTCAGTGAACTCTTCGAAGTTAATTTATCTCTCAGGACAATACGTTAATGACTGTTTACTTCCATGATGACAGTTCTGTCGTCATCACACATTTCGGTTCATCTTAACTATGGATTACTGTTTTGATGACAGATTTACAATGCTCACTAATATTAAATTCTAGAACTACCGTTCACATCTCTTGGATTTTTATCCACTGGTTTATTCAGCGAACTCTAGACGTCTGTTCCGCCTTCTTGTTCTTGGTTAGCTTAAACCAGCCGGCCTTCTTGCTATTGTCCTTCGGCATAGAGATAGACCTTGAAATCTTCTCTCTTTCGCTCCTCGCCGGCTCCCTCTCTCTAGTCAGCACCTCCGTCGACATGCTCTTCTTGTAGTCTCTGTCGTTTCTCGACCGGGAGAGCGTACTCGGCTTGATGTTAACCGTGTTGACGTTCTCTTTGCTGCTGCTGTTACCGTTCCGACTGCTCTTCTTGTACAGCGTGTTGCTGGAGCTGGAGAGTCGGCTTGGGGTCGGTTTCTTCCTGTTGAGCGTGGTCTGGCTGGTGGAGCGATTTTTCTGGAGCGTCCCGGAGTTGATGTTCTTGGTGGATGACGATTTGGACTTTCCGAAGAAGGAGTCGTTTTTGGGTGAGGCCTGAAAGGAAAAACAGCTCAGTAGGATTAGTTATCAAAGTTACAATCACCGGTGAGACTAGTGAGATTGATTTACATAAATATAACAGATATGGCAGTCTCCAAAATAGTAGCAAGGCTACAGCAGCACTGGAGCTATATCTACACCAGCCATTCTTGTGCATAGTGTGTGGTGATAGTTAGAGGGCCTATGGGTCGCGCAATCATGGAGGTAAAGGAAAGTATTGCACCAGGGGAACAGCAGAATGGGAGCTATGTCTACCTGCTAATACATCCGAATGCTGGGCCGCTCCGTCATACACGTAAAGGGAAGTATTTAGTACCAGGGGTGCAGAAGATCGGGAGCTATGTCTACCTGTTTGTAAATCCGCGTGCGTGGCCATCGTCTACGTAAAAGGAAGTATAGTAACGGGTACAGAAAACCGTGAGCTATGTCTTTCTGCTTGCGGAACTGCATGGTCATTTACGAAAAGGTAAGTATTAGAACCAGGGGTACAGAAGACCGGGAGCTATTTCCTGCTTGTGCATCCGCTTATTGGACCGCACCAAGGAAAGTAAAGTACCAAGGGTACAGCAGCACTGAAGCTATTTCTACCTGATTATGTGTCCGCTTGCTAAGCCGCCCCGTAAAGGGAAGTAATAGTACCAGGGGTACAGCAGCACGGAAACTATGTCTACCTGCTTATGTGTCTGCTTACTAAGCATACATGCAAAGGGAAATAATAGTGCCAGGGGTACAGCAGCACGGACGCTATGTCTACCTGCTTGCGTGTCCGAAGCCGCTTCGTGAGGTACGTAAAGGGAAGTACCAGGGGTACAGCAGCATGAAAACTATGTCTACCTGCTTATGTGTCCGCTTACTAAGCCGCCCCATCATACACGTAAAGGGAAATAATAGTACCAGGGGTACAGCAGCCCGACGCTATGTCTACCTGCTTGCGTGTCGGAAACCGCTTCGTGAGGTACGTAAAGGGAAGTACCAGGGGTACAGCAGCATGGAGACTATGTCTACCTGCTTATGTGTTCGCCTACTAAGCCGTCCCATCATACACGTAAAGGGAAATAATAGTACCAGGGGTACAGCAGCACGGACGCTATGTCTATCTGCTTGCGTGTCCGAAGCCGCTTCGTGGGGTACGTAAAGGGAAGTAATAGCACCAGGGGTACAGCGGCACGGAGAATATGTCTACCTGCTTGTGCGTCCGCTTGTTGGGCCTCGCCGTCTGCGCGTAGTGCACGTCGTAGGGCTCGGCGTGGTGGCGCGGCCGCCACGGCGCGAGCAGCGAGAACGAGCGCGCCACGGTCTTGACCTGCAGGTGCGACGAGTTGACGGAGGAGACGTCGTCGCGCGATCGGCCGCGCGCGCGCGCCGGGTCCGGGATGTCGCCCACTGCGGAACGATTTCACTTGATTAGAGAGGCATTTAAGGAATACACTAAATCGACTGTCCATGGGATGTTATATCTGTGCAGATACATATTTTTAACACATTGATATTATTATATATTTATACACAAATATTTAATTCCATGGACGGGCGAAGAGCTCAGCGAAATTACAATAAGTGGTTTGTAACTCGTAATCTGTGCAGTTCTTACGAGTCGTAGGAACTCGAGAACATGAGGAGTGCGTGAAATCGTAAGCGAACTACTGGCCAGCATCAGTGATTCTCTAATGAGTGGCTACGCTGCCGCTATACCCATGATTTTCGTTCGCCGAATCCCGTCCTTGCCTCGACGCTTACGACGCACTCACCGGTGGTGGCGTGCAGGTAGACGACGCTGCGCTGCGACTGGTGGCTGGACTCGCCCTCGGTGCTGGACTCGCCGGACTGCGCGCCGGGCGTGCGGCGCCGCGACCTGCGCACGCGCACACGTTAACTTATACGTACAATATAGGAGGCTATGTAACTACACGAACCGGCCGTGGCACCCGGCCAGGAGATAGATATTGCCAGACGTTACCCTAGTAGTATTTGGCGTTGGCTGGTTCTGGGCCTACGTTGGAAATCCGTTGGCCGACGGTTATTTTTGGCACCGCGGGAATCGGTGGGGTCATCATTGGCCCAACGATTAATTATTTCTTGCCCGACCTTACGTATTGTAGGGGCAATGCTGGATATTTGTTAAAAAACTTGCTACAACTTTACCAACCCTATGTATATTATGGCCATTTTGGATACTTAAAGTCAAATCTGCTGCAACTTTCCCAACCACATGTATTGTAGGGAGATTGTTGAATATTTGTAGGCAAATCTGCTACAACTTTTCCAACCATATGTATATTAGGGCCACTTCGGATACTTATAGGCAAATCTGCTGCAACTCTCCCAACCATTTGTATTGTAGGAAGAGTTTTTGAATAATTATAGGCAAATCTGCTACAACTTTCCCTACCATATGTATATTAGTGCCACTCTGAATAGAGCTGTTACAGTCGTATTCAGAGAGCACCTGTCAAAACTTAGTACGAGATTAGCACCGGAATAACGATACAAAAAGCGGTTTAGTCCGGCGCATTAAAGTTAGTTCGCCCACTCTGAATAAGGCTGTTAATATGTATCGCAACAGAACACTCCAAACAATCGTCTTGTCCAATGGATGCTGGGTGAATGTATTATTGATAGATAACGAAGAATTCTTTGACAAATACACAATAGAGAAATACACTCACACGACTCTTTCATTGATTGTAGGCAGCTTTATTTCTGAGATAAAAAATGTGTTTGATTGACATATGAATAACAGATTGTTAAGCTTCAGCTATCGGTACATTTGCATGATGCTACCATGTGATATAATGTAATGTGTATTAATAATGTATCTTGGTTCAAGGTCTTAAACTTGCCAGCAGCAACTTATGGCAGGTTTGCACTTGCATGTTTCTATTTGCGTGCCAGTACCACCGGCACGCAAATACAAGTTGCAAGCATCAATATATGAATACATATGTAAATTGGATGTTGCAATTATCACACGAATAAAAAACCGACCAAATGTAAGTGAACCTCGCACACGAAGGGTTCCATACCGTGACGTTTTTTTTTATTTTACTATATTTATCATAGTGACAATAGAAAAACACACTCTATGATAATTTCAAATGTCTACCTATTACGGTTCATGAGATGCACCGTGCTGACATACCGACACGGTCAGGCGGTTGGACGGACGGATAGCGGAAACTCTAGGGTCTCGTTGGCACTTTTTGGGTACGGAACCCTCAAAACCAATTACGCTAACATTATTCTTTTTCAAAGGATGGCTAATACTACAGGTTCTGTCATAATTACAACAACACGAATATATTTTAATTGCCTCTTTGTATCTCTTCGACCCATCTTTCGTTCCGGGCTGCCGTACCAATCCAGTTAGGATTAACTCTACCACCTATAGTAAGAAGGGGAATAAATACGTGGAACCCGAACCAGCGTCTCCCTGAACGCGTCCAGAGGTGCTTCACCTCGATGATCTAACAATAAGGCGTCGCACTTAGGTGCCGAGACTATTTCAAGTTAGCCTTATATTTAAAGTTACCTCTCTACCCATATTAAAAATAGCCGTGAATCTGCGATAACTTAACTTATATCCATGATACACGCCCTTAAACAAATCTTTAGAGGATTATATCATCCATTAGTATGGAACTCGATCACCTCATTATCCTCTCAAGCGGACAAACATACAGACAGACGCACAGATACCAGACGGTGGATTTTATAAGAGTCAGTGATGAGAAGGGGTTAGTTTTCATATGATATTACTTTTACAAAGTCAACAACTGTGGTGGAAAGATAATTCGGTGTTGTTAAGGAATTGATACTGAACTATAACAAAATGTTAAAATATGAATCGAGTTTTTCAGACAGAATAAAAATATTCACAGAGGCAGACCCAACCTTTTTGCTGCTGGTGAAGCTAACTGTTTTATCAAACAATTTAAAACTGCCTCAATGTGATATACGGGTGTGTTTGGATTAACAGTACTGCGTTCCTATTCAGGGCTTCATAAGTATCGAACTCGATTCGCAAACCTTCATTCGAGACTAAGCTAAACTTTTAAAGGTCGCCCTATTTCACCCGAGATTTCACCTGTGTCGGTCGGAGGAAGCCCGCCAAAGCAACTCCGCTTTCGCATTGCGCTGCGCACTCGCCGGGATCCGCCGTAATATCGGTAATCATTTTAAAATGTTGTAAAATTTTGTCGAACATGAATTAATTTTCCTTTTTTTCCTGCAGAATGTAACTTCATATTTTCTCAGAGGTTAGGGGTATCGCGGTACGCAGTTGATAAAAAATACAACCTGAATAGCTTTCAAAGACGGCAAAGCGACACACAGCAAATACTTGCGCCAGTAAAACGGCGCAGTCTGAAAGCGGCACGCCGACGCGTTGCACCGTAGATCGAAGGTTGATTGGTCAATTGTTATTAATGGCGCTGCGTCTGCGCTGATTGACGTAGAATCTGTTAATTTTAATGCATTCACATTTTTATTGAAGCACTTTAAGATGCACCCACACGTTAGTGCTGGGCGGACAAAGTTAGCCACAGGGTCGGCGTGTGCAACTCCGACCATGCCAGACGCGGATCTAGGATTTCACTGAGGGTTGAGCAAAATTAAGGCCAACATTTCGGTGGACGTAGAGAGAAAATACGGCCAAGTGCGCGTCGGAATCGCACACGAAGGGTTCCGTTGTCACTTCGTTTAACACACACAAAACAAAAAAACACGTTTCTTGCATAAGGTTAATTTCAGCAGCATAACGGTTCATGAGATACGGCCCGCTTACATACGGACGGACGGAAGGACGGACCTATGCTGTCGGCTTAGTAATAGGGTTCCGGTGGCACCCTTTGGTTACGGAACCCCAAACAAGATCATGCGGTGGTTGATTGGTATAAGATAAACTTTACATTCAATTCAGTTTCCAACAGTTTGTGGAAGAGATTTTATTGCGGAGCACACAAAAATGGCTGAGGGACTAAACCGGTACGATTGCACACCTAGTTCTTTTTTAAGTATTTAATAGATATGTATTGCATTACCATTACCTCTTTAGCATTATGTTATACAATTACATCTACATTGGATTATACATATATCATTCTTTTTTCTTAATTTTTTTTAATCTTGTTAACTCAGCTCGAATCCTGCTTCGGACGAATGTTCAGCCCATCACAATTATTAGATTATTTTCAAAATTAGAATACAAGCTTGCACGGAGCATTAGAAGAAGTCGTTGCAATTTTATTTTTTTTGATAACATTGGATAGGTTATTTAAATATTCTTTGAAGTGACTCAGGGGGGGGGGGGTGTACGATAGCCCCCACTGCCCCCCTGGATCCGAGCCTGCATCGTGGCTTGCGGACTTGACGGTTGAAAAAAAAAACTTCTTTCTGACGTGGATTGGGCGTTTTGATGGAGTTAGATCAGCTTCGTGTGAATTAATTAATAAATTAGTTCAGTTAATTAGGGCGAGGGCGTTTCTTGGCGGGGTTTCTTGTTTAATTAAATATTTATGTCTTATTTTTTTATTTTATTTCGTTAAACATTTACAGCTGCAGTATTCAGAGTGGGTGGACTAACTTTAGTAACACTGTGTGACTTAGTGCGGGCATAACTCGCGCATTAAAGTTAGTCCGCCCACTCTGAATACTGCTGTTACAATCGCATTCAGAGTAAACTCTTTAAATTTAGTACGCAGACTAGGATCGGACTAGCCGTACAAAACGCTATTTAGTTCGGCGATAATACTCGTATTAAAGTTAGTCCGCCAACTCTGAATACTACTGTACAGTCGTATTCAGAGTGAACTGTCAAAATGTAATACGGGATTATCACCGGACTAACCATAAAAATACGATTAGTCCGGAGATAATCCATGTATTAAAGTTAGCACGCCCACTCTAGATACTTCTGGTACAGTAATATTCAAAGTGGGCGGATTGAATTTAATACGGGACGTATTCGGTGATACTGGTATTAACGCCGGACTAAATAGTTTTTTTTTGTGTGGTTGGATCGATGCTAGTCCGCTAGACTCAATTTTGACAGTTCACTCTGAATACGATTCTAAGGGCCTTTTCCAACAACTCCTTTCTTAGCAGCTTGCAATCAATACCAGTACAAGATAATCAGCACTTTAGTCATAATTGCCCTTTAAATAGCGATTATAATAAATCAGCCTTTGTCACCTACTGCTGATTAGCTTAATCGTCTCATCTTAAGGGCCTTTCTTAGCAGCTTGCGGTTAATGCCAGTCCAAGAAAATCAGCACTTTAGCAATAAAGGCCCTTTACGTGTAGACTAAAATAAATTATCTATTGGTGAAAACCAGGCTTAGGGTCTCTTTCACCAAGTACTGATTAGCTTAATGCTCGCATTAAAGGCCCTTTCTTACCATATCGAAATCAATACCTATACAATACCTATCAGCACTTTAGTAATAAAGGCCCTTTAAGAGTCGATTAAAATAAATCAGCACTTCGTGAAAACCAGGCAGACATTAAGAGGAAGGTCCTCTAAATGTCTTTACTAAAGTTTACTCTGAATGCGATTGTAACAGCAGTATTCAGAGTGGGCGGACAAACTTTAATGCGCGAGTTATGCCCGCACTAAGTTACATAATGTTACTAAAGTTAGTCCACCCACTCCGAATACTGCAGCTGTAAATGTTTAACGAAATAAATTAAAAAAATAAGACATAAATATTGAATTAAACAAGAAACCCCGCCAAGAAACGCCCTCGCCCTAATTAACTGAACTAATTTATTAATTAATTCACACGAAGCTGATCTAACTCCATCAAAACGCCCAATCCACGTCGGAAAGAAGTTTTTTTTTCAACCGTCAAGTCCGCAAGCCACGATGCAGGCTCGGATCCAGGGGGGCAGTGGGGGCTATCGTACATCCCCCCGCCCCCCCCCCCCCTGAGTCACTTCAAAGAATATTTAAAGAACCTATCCAAAGTTATCAAAAAAAAATTGCAACGACTTCTTCTAATGCTCCGTGCAAGCTTGTATTCTGATTTTGAAAATAATCTAATGATTGTGATGGGCTGAACATTCGTCCGAAGCAGGTTTCTTCTTTACTAAAGTGCTGATTATCTTGTAAAGGTATTGGTTGCAGCTGCTAAGAAAGGCCCTTAATTGTTAGCGATTAGGCTAATCAGCAGTAGGTGAAAAAGGCCCTTACTATCGTATTCAGAGTAACTTTAGTGCGCGGATTATTGCCGTACTAAACCGGTTTTTGTACGGTTAGTCCGGTGCTTATCCCGTACTAAGTTTTGACCGGTTCACTTTGAATACGACTGTTAAGGTGGGCGTTCCCGCTCAACTCCCCATACAAATGTAGAAAGAAGTCATGCCCATATTTCTGTAAGTGTAAGTTCTTGTGTAAGTGTGATGTTTCCATACAAATTATGTTTGTTGCAATTTTTGCGTGAAATAAATTCTTTAACTTTGACTTCTTGTTAGAGATGCCAAATTTTGCTTAAAATAGCTTTATTTTATCGAACTAGATGTCTGCTGACCGTTGGCATTGTAAAATTGTGTTTTATTTCTAAGTTATAAGGTCAGAAAGTTCGAATTTTTCGCGCATTTTATACACTAACTTTGAAAGGTGGATTACTTAAAGATAAATTAAAAACATCTTAAAAGATAAGTCATCGGACATAGCTTGTTTCATCAAGATTTATAATCAATTTGGTTTTTTGCAATGATTACGAAGTGGATTTTTGTTAGATTTTTACTCCGCTCCGCTCCGGCTCCGTGATGAGGAGGATGCAACATGTCCACAAAGCAGACAATGCGCATAGTGTATGATTCGGTAAGATTTACGAAAAATTTAATTACATAACGACTTATAACTAAAAGTAAATCACGACCGCTGTAGTAAAAAATCGAACAAAAATCCACTTCGTAATCATTGCAAAAAACCAAATTGATTATAAATCTTGATTAAATAAGCTATGTCTGATGACTAATCTTATTAATATGTTCTTACTTTATCATTGCGTAATCCACCTCCAAAGTTATTGTATAAAACGCGCGAAAAATGCGAACTTTCGGACCTTATAACTTAGAAACCAAACACAATTTTACAATGCCAATGGTCATCAGACATCTAGTCCGATCAAATAAAGCTATTTTGAGCAAAATTTTGGATCTTTGACAAGAAATATGGGCGTGATCTTCTTTCCCCTTTTGTATGGGGAAATGAGCGGGATGGGCCACCTTAATCTTTAAAACCCGAACCAATACTCCTCCCCCGCCACAAAAAATAATCATAACAAGCCAGCACGCGCATACCTACACCCAATTAACATATCTTTTGAATCTCGACGCACATCGCGAATTTGCTCGGAGCGCTGTCAATTTATAGAAAACGAAATGAATCCTGCCGCCTCTTTGGATTTTTCTTTTTCTAGCGGCTTTGTTCGCGGCGACCGCGGCGTAGACCGCTCACCTATCGCACCACCGATCTGAGATTACATTCTAGATACTCATTGTAGTTATAATTATCTGCTGGATTTATAACGCAGGTTAGGCTGGCTGGATTTTCTTTGTGATGTATATTTTGATATTGTTTTGTCACTTTTTATCCCTAGCTCAGATCGAGAAGGGAAGGAGATGTGCCATCTAGCGCGATGCATCGTCTCCAATTTTCTAGAACTACCAAACTAACTTAATGGTTTCATAGGTGGTTGCAATGAGTTCCTTATGGGCGTAAGTGGAATGATATTTCGTATTTTTTTTAATAACTACTAAATAATTTAGGGATAAAAGGTGAAAGATGCATTTCTCGACCGTGGTTATTTTTAAACATAATTAAATGGCCTCAAAACTCAAGTAAGTACTCCCTTTATGGAGCTAAACACAAACAAAGTCGCAAACGCATTGGAGGGTTTGTGTGGGTGGGAAGTGGGTGATTTCGGGAGTCCATTCGCGCACGTTGGCGTTGTTTGGATTGTGGACACCGTGACACTTCTCCTTCCTTTTCACTTCTGTGTACGGGACATTGTTAGCTAGGTAAATGATTTCGCAATAAGATCACATCACGGTGCAACAAGACAGCGACAATTTCAATCGACGTCTGTCACGTGCTCATAATGTGTCGTGGAGTGGAGAATTCCGCGCAATAATGGCTTTATTGTTCTTACAAGAGCGCGCCTTGTAAAACAAGTGGTAATCGCGAAAAAAAAACCCGTTAACAATAAGAATTTCTATTTGAATTTCGAACGGAATCGGGCCAAAGAAAACGGCGGGAGATCGTGGGAGCGCGCGTCACTATCGAGTGCGTTCGATGAAATTGCAATGATTATATTTTTTATTTGGAACGCATCGCTCGCATTAGCCGAGCTATGCCGAGTCGATTGGCGAGAGAATTCCGAACAATTGCCTTTTTCAAGCGCTAACTGGCTCGGACAATGTGCGCTCGATATAGGCACCTACGTCAAAGAATATATAATACTGCCTACGTGTGCAGTTCCCGCGCCATATTGGTGATTTCAATAAGCGACAGATAGGTAGAGACCTAAATGTTAAGTGTTGCCATGGCACCTAATTCCTTCGGGAATGTACAGTTGGTGTATTGGACTAATACCATGACGGTAGTTGTGTGGTATAAGTCATCCATCCATAAAAAAAGGCAGGGGACCTGAGGTAGGGACAGTTAGGCACTACAGGGTAGGTCTAGTATAAAGTCCCACATGGCTGAGCTCTATCTTTATAGGAACATTTTCTGTATTTTGATAACCGCGTAAAATAATGCCTAAAGTGTATGAAAGTAGAGTTCGAGTGATTGTCTTGAATGTGAGAAAGTTCTTCGAGGACTAAAATGAAAGAAACAAGGCACTGTCACTTAGGGCAACCAGAGTGACCGTGTGCATTTTAAAGGCCAATTCGGTCATAATTTGTATGTAACTGACATTTGGGCGGCCAAAACCGGTTGATAAAATTATACTCTATTGTTTACAAGTAAATAGTTACCATCCACGTAGGACCAACTTCCACAAAATAATCCTTTAGCAAACATTTTTTTGAACGCGCGCGAGTTGGATAGTCGATTGAATAAATAGTCGTAAGTACTCATCGGGTATTGTATTGTATTGTATTTTTTATTCATCATCCATAGACAGTACACTGCACTCGGATGCAGTTCAGCAAAACAAAACAGCGAAGAAGAACTGGAAAGAAACTCCGCTGTTTTTTTTATCAACGTCCACTTAGTCTATGTTTACAAAAGTGTTTGTCAATTATTTTAACAAAAACATAGGTAAAACACTAAACTAACATGAATACACAACATTTACAATCCATGCCGTATGCAACAGTTCATGACAAATATCATTTTATTTGCAAAGACAATCCCCTCCAACTAATATGTTGCCAATTGGAGCAGGCCAGTCCCCACAAACAGCACCCGTTCACGAGCATCATGCCGGGCACAGCCGTTACCTCTTTCAACCATATTTTAGGGAAAGAGATAACCCGAGCCAAGCGTAACCGTGAGCGTCTACTCAGGGAAGCGAACACGAGAAGTTCTCGCGTGAGAAACTGTCAAACTCTATGTAGAAAAAAGTACTTAGGCATTTTTTTCTAAATAGAGTTTGGCAGCAACGAAAACGAGAATTTCTCGTGTTCGCTTCCCTGAGTAGACCGGCTGCAACTAAAACTAACGAAAAGAAGGTTACTGTCTCGCCCAAATCTATCATTTTTTTTTTTTTGTTTCTTTATCCAATGGACAGGCAAAAGCTTTCGCTATACAGCCTTCTCTTTATTGTATCTTATGGATTGTAGTCCCAAATCTATCAGCGATTAGTCGACCACAGACTAACATGAATTAGGACAACTATGACTGCAGGACACATAGTAACTATGTGGGAAGAAAAACTAACAGCGCATCTTGTAGTTTTAGGTTATTTCTTTGTGGTGGGTGTAGTGTATCGATATTCGTTTTATGTTTTCAAAAGACAGGCAGCCGTATTCAGAGTGGGCGGACTAACTTTAATACGCCGGATTAAACCGGGTTTTGTATGGTTAGTCCGGTGCTAATCTCGTACTAAGTTTTGACAGGTTCTCTCCGAACACGACTGAGGGTGTCTTCCCAACAAGAAACGTTCCGCAGAAAAATACCTAATAACTATAAAACACATTTCGTCTGACACCCAAAAAAGAAAGACCATAAAAAAGGTGCCTTCATTATATTAGGTTAGTACCTACTTTACGGTCGATTCTGTGCTCTCGATTCTCTTATTTTTCTGACGTGTGGTTTTATTTCTCGCGGCAACACTGTTATCGGGTGCGTAGCGGCTAGCGGCGAGTCGTTTCTGCTTTGCCGCCAAAAGAAACAATATGCTCGGAAATAATGGCAGTGGGCCATTAGGAGAGAATGGGAACTTAGAGAGATGTTATTTCAGAAGAGCTGTATGCCCCGTTTTGGCGAAGCGGTTGGGGGTCATTTTGGTGTTGATTATTTCACATTTTTTACGTAGGTATCTGTCTCAAACTAAGATCGAACGGGCCAAGTGCGAGTCGGACTCGCACACGAAGAGTTCCGTATCATCGTACAAGATTTAACACAGTACAATCACGTTTTAATCATTTTCACTGTTTGTTATAGCGGCAATATAAATAAACACTCTGTGAAAATCTGCCCTTCTTATTAAAAAGACGTTAAGTACGAATACGTTTGGATACGGAACCCGCAAAAGGATAGATGTGATATCTCAGGTCTACTATGGAACTCACAATTTTTACCGCTTACGTCACAATGCTCGATTGATCCAAGATTGTTTCGCACCGGGCGGCGCGGCGGCCTGCGGGCGGATTGGTCTCTTCGTTCTTTGATTGCAGCAATAAATCCCATCTGACCCCTATGATGAAGGATGTTATCGACTATTCTAGACACTATATTATAATTTGGAGTGTAGTGTAGTGGTTAACGCCTCTCTTCGCTCACTCAACATCTCATTCTTTCTTAACCGAAATTAAATGCGCATTTTCGTTCAGATAGCGAGTCAGTCCATGGTTCGGAACCTGTAGGTCTCCTTCCCTAATTACTAGTTTAACCATATTTCATCGCATTGGAAGAAAAATGTAGCCGTGCTCTTATAAATGTCATGAACGGTCTCACGCTCTGACACATATTTTTTCTCGCAAGCAACAATCCTTAAGAAACCCCATACCTCTTGATTTTTAAACTATCAAGGATACCTACAATAATGTTAAATCTGCAACAACCAAATTAGCCATTGTCAAAGTACTGACAGAAGAGCTGTCATCTTTTCACTCATCCAACACCTAATTCAGAGATGAACCGTAAGATATTGGCTAACAATGTACCGTACAATGGTGGGCAAAAAACCGCATGGCAAAACAAAAGGGAAAAAAAACCACTTCTTACGCATGCTCATTACATGGTGAAAACTATTAACTCTGCTCCAGACGGCAAAAAACTACCGAGAATCAAGCTAATGAACAAATTGAAGAAACGAGAAAAAATATGTGGCCTTTGTGAAGATATCTTTTATCGTAATCGACGAGTGAATTACAATGTTAGCACTTAAAGCAACTTAAACATACCTAATTAGATGAAAATATGTTCTCTGTTATAAGATAATGCATACGAGAAGATTCACTTAATTGAGATGATGCATGCTTTGAATGTAAATACATTCAACAGGCCTCAAGTTTCTTTTGAATCGGTTTCAATTTATTACAGAGAAAAGACAAAACAATTTTGGGTGTTTTAATACCATGCAGTTTATATCACTGGGCCGATTTTTCACTCCTCGGATACTTACTTATCGGACTGATAGTACACATTCAGGTTTATCAAACGACGGACAGTAATCTCCGGCCAATTAATCTTCTATCACCATTATCTGACTATAATTTTACTAATAAACATATGGACTTACTATATGTGATGGATAAAGTAGAAGCATAAATAATTCCTTCGAATAGTTATCTGGCTGTTTATCAGACTATTGAAAAATCTGCCCTAATTAAAGAATAAATATGATAACAGTTGCCATTTATGGGCTCTATGCCTCATGGCTGGTCTGGTTATGGTCAACTGGGTATTTGGCCATTGTTAATCTCGTATCGGCCAAAGATGTTTTTTGGACATTCATAACGAGTGAAGTCCATGGCTGACATTACTTTGTCATCTAGCTAACTGCTCGAAATAAATAACGTTAATAGCAATATTTTTACAAAGTTAAAATTTGATGAAATGTTGTAATATTTCCAAAAAAGACTAAAGAATTTTAGGTACATATTTTAAATTAAATATATCTGTTGATGAACACAGGTGGGCTTAACTCTAGCACATTATAATTAGGGACCTACAGTAATACATGGATTCCAAATCATCGAGTGACCCGCATTTGCAACGAAAATTTACATATCAATCTCAAGGTAGCATGTAATGGTAGCATAATTGTCGTCATCCTGCGTTCATATTGCGAAAACAAACGAAATTGAAACTTGTCTATCACCCAAAAACGAAAAGTTTCCATTTAAGGCCCTGGTACTAGCCAAATCGCAAAGTTAGCCGAGGCACCCCAAGTTAACTAACTAAGTCTGACGATTATAAGTGTCATTCTTACAATATATGATTCCTTGTCTAGGAATCAACATATTTTCGTTAATGTATGCTTCCTTTTTCTGTACAAAATACATTTCGGAAACGGTGTCCATTTCCGAACTTTTTTGACTAAATGTAGAAATCTAAAAGCAAATGGATTTTTTTGTTTATGCATATATGCTGTTTGTGCTTATATCTAGAAATCGAATTACTTTCAGATTTCTAATGAGAAAAATCAACTTTTTTATTTTTATTATTATTTAAATAAATGATGGAATCAAAAAATATTAGCAATCCATTATCAGTCTGGAGTTCTATTTGGATTTGCTGAAGCGTTTCACTACATATTATTACATTTGTTAAAAAGTGCATTTGTATGGCGCGAGTAGTTGGCTAGTCCTAGCGCCTTAACCGTCATCATTTGGCTGCGAACAGCACAGGATCCGCTGTCGGCAGTGTTGCTAACCTATATGGAATGCCCGCCCATCCGGGCCGGAATCGGGTTGGCGCTAGTAATTACACGGGCACAAAAACTGAACATTGTCCCGTGCGTGACGATATGCCGCCTACACTACGCCGCGTCGCTCTAGACTGCCCTCGGGCTGGCTGGAATATAGCTTTTGATGCTGAGTGATCTGCCGTGGTTAGATGTTGGCTAACTAGACAGTTGATTGGTTGGGGCTTGGAGTTACACGGCTAAGCATATATGGGCATATCTCTTTACGGACAAAAATATCGGTTGAAGCATGGAGTAACTTAGCTAGCATAATAATATAAGGCAATATACCTCTTAACAGAAAAATACCTATATTTTTTTGATAAATATAACCTTTTCCTGCAAAGGGATTACACGTGTTCTACACAATGTTCACGTCGCATGAATTGAAGGGATTCATTACTTCAACTGCGTTAATAAATAGATTCTGTAATCAACTATTTCCTAGTATTTTTTTTCTCCCTTATCGAGTGCCGTGAGAGGGGAGAATCATTAGCGATTGTTGCTAGTTCAAAGGTTTTTCCAAGCTATATCTTAAGTCAAGTACGATTGAAATTCCCAAGGCTTCATTCGCAGGAAACCCGGTTCTCTTCTACAGTTGGTGCTGATATATATATAAATTTACTCACTTCAAATCTCCTCTGGTGCCGTTTCTCTCTTTGCTGATCCTGAGTTCACTGGAACTCCCTCTTGACTCCTCTCCTCTCAGCTCCGAACGGCTGCTGTTGTACCCGTTTCTTCTCAGGTCACCTCGGCTACTTTTCTGGGCCACCACATTCTTCGAACTGCTGTGACTTCTAGACCTCCTGTCGTATGGACTCATCGGTGGTTTTAGGTCGAGTTTTCCATTTCGTCTCGGCTTTAGATGATTATCCTCGAATTGACTCTCCGTTTCCGAATTGCTGTGAATTTCAGATATATTGTGCAGATTTCTTCCATGGCGCTTGTACTTTTCATTGACGCCAGCAATAACGCGTTTGGGGGAATCTTCTCGCAAGTTTGAAAGGGAGTAGCTCTTTTTCGAAAGCTCGGCTCTATCAATTTCGTCGATGCCGTTGCTAGAATTCGATATCGTTTTTCTGAGCGACGTTTTATTTTGTGGGTGGCTCTTGGATTTAGTGACAACGGTGTGCTTCGAGACGTTAGCGTCGGAGTCTTGATCAGTGTCTCCGAAGAAGCGGAGGTTCTTAGCCGGGCTATTTTGCGGTTTGCTCTTGGACATCCACGTCTTTCTATTAACTGTGGATTCATCCTCAGTAGTTGCGCCACTCTCTTTGTCAACCTGTAAACAAAACACGTAGTATTACGTTACCAGAAACGTTAACATCACGTACAATTCTAGGTTTTATTGTCGGCGGATCAATTGAAACAAAATGTACACTGATAACGTCTTTAAATACCTTTTGCCAAATATAAATTCATGATTTATCATCACGCCTATAATGCTGATGTTAAAGGTAACTAGAGCGGTCAACATTCATATACCGAATGACACATACCATAGATTGTTATAATTCCGATCTTTTATGCTATTTGAACCTTCTATGAGCTCATTATAAATTCTATTTTTTTTACTCAACATAGTCGGATAATATTAATCCTACTACTACTGCAGATACAATGTGTAGATTTATATCCTGACGCTTATACTTCTAATTGACGCCAGCGATAAGGCATTTGGGAGAATATTCTCTCAAATTTGATAAAGAGTAGAAATAATCCATCGAAAGATTGAAGCACTGCTTTCCCTAGGGAATATGTGCCATGCCAGGACCTCCGGACACAAAAGTGCAAACCTTCGACGTCTTGTTCCTCTTCCTGGTGAGTCGGTCCAGGGACTTGAACCAGTTGCCCGCGGAGGTGTCCGGTGGCGGCGCAGCGGCGGCGCGCGGAGGCTCGACGCGGCGGCGCGGCGGAGACGGCGTCGGCGACGGTGTCGCCAGACGACGTCGGTGGCTGTAGCGCTCCGCCTGCGATCGGGAATTTTCATCGGTGAGCTTAAAACATTGGCGACATTGGGGAGACTTCATAACACAGATTTGTTACTTCTACATAAGTTATCTTCCTCTCCGACGATTTTTTTAAGTAACTGGATATACCAAACTGACCGACGGATATTAACCTAACAAACAACATGGGAACTAGGTACCATGCCAGGACCTTCCTTATATTGTTCGGCTACATTGAACTGGATGGAAAACACGGACTATTTTTATTGTCACTTCGACCATCGTTCATTCAATGCGATGTTACCAACCCGTTGGGATTAACCCTACCACCTATTAAGTAAGGAAGGGGATCTACGGTGTTACTTGGAATCCGAACCACGCCTAGCCTCAACGGCTGAAAATGGTCACCCATCCAGAACCTACGCACGCACTTGATGTCGTAGTCCCACCTGGCGCGTGGCCTTCCCACACTCCGTTTTCCTGTCCACGGCCGCCAGTGTAGGACACGGTTACTCCAACGGTCGTCGTCTCTTCGGCTGACGTGACCAGCCCACTGCCACTTGAGCTTAGCCACCCGGTGTCCAATATCGACCAAAAAAGCAAAGTTTGATATTGCGTTAATAACGACGGCTTCGAAAACTTCGCAAAAAAAACGCCGCTATCTCCGTGAAAAAAATCAATCCCCAGTATAAGATCTGCGAGCGTCGCAGAGCTCGCTGACAGAACTGGTACCCGGGTCATTGGCTGCTATTATAACGCCGTTCTGTCCGTCATTAAAATGTACAAGTGTCATGACATGAATCACGCAATAACGGCTCTAGAGGCGAGGAACGCCTTTTGTGCACGAAATCTATTCGGCAGCGCGGTGTGAGAATGGGCGGAACCTGACCTGAGGCTGATTCTATCTCCGCCGCTCTCCATCCTTTTTGGTCGGACGGTAGTAATATGACTCCACGATGTGGTAGCTATTGAGATCATTTCAAGCAATACATTAAATCTCTTCATTCCTCACAAACCTCTACAATTCCTAGGCTTAAATCGGCGTTTACGGAACTTCGAAGTTGCGTGAAAATTTCAAACCCTATTCAAGTTTTACTACCTATTCTGCGGTTTTACTTCTTCAACCTGTCAAAATCAAACACGGACTACCAAATTGGTATGTACACGCGGAGTCGGCGTAAACGGCAACGTAAGCGTATTTACGCCGACAATAAGTAAGTTCTCAAATCCAACTCAAACTCGCAAGTGTTAGTTCTCTTAACCGTCACTGCGCACGCCCTAATTCTCCGCATACATTTTAAAACGCCAATGGATCAGTTTGGCGTTAGAGCCAATTTAGGTCACAAGTCGGACTAAATACCATAGCTACTACATGCGTACATACACTACATACCTTTACGTAGTGGAGTGCGGTTCTCAGCTCCAGCTTTACGTTTCCAGTTGTAAGCACTACTGAGTGCGAGGAAGTGCGAAAAGGAAAAGTTTTTTTTTTATTTTTTTTCATGCAACCTGACATGGATGGCTTATACATAACTACCGTTATGATATTAGCCTAATACACCACATTCCCGAAGGAATTAGGTGCCATTCCAGGACCTTCCCTTTATGAGCACGGCTACATTGAACTGGATGGAAAGCAGGGACAATATTTCATTGCCACTTCAACCATATTTTCATCCAATGCGGTGGTACCAACCCGGGCGGACTAAACCCTACCACCTAGTAGGGGAAGGGGACCTACATTTCTACATGGGTTCCGAACCATAGAGCAACTCGCATTCGTAACAAAATGCACTTATCCAACTCAGAAAGAGAAAGAAAGTGGCGCATGACCGGGCGAGCATTTGCAACCCAGACCTCTTGGATGGAAGGCAAGTCCTCTAGCCCCTAGACCACGAGCTGTTCTGCACGAAGGTACTGCAAGGACGGTTTCTCCGGGAACTAGAGTCGCCAAACACATCTCTTGGATTCAATCCAATGGATGCGATTCGGTGACCTATTCGGAGATACCGAAGGCTTTTTATGGGCTATTTACCAAAATCACATCTGCCGAGACTGTGGGCAACCAGGTGAGACCATCTGTCATATTATATTTTAGTTTAGACGACTGTTTTATTCTTGACAATTCTATTGATGCTGTTTGATGTAATTATAATTTACGTGACAAATATCTTGACAATTCTATTGATGCTATGAATTTAATATTTATTATTGTATTTCAACTGTTACAATATTATTTATGCTTTCATGCTATTTTTTTTTATAATTTAAGCAATTTAATAGGATAATAGGATAAAACAGAAATAAGTGGAAAAAAACCGAGAATATAAAAATAAATAATTAAATTAAAATAAAAAAACTCCTCCATTGGGACTGTTGACATTGTCCCAACGACCGAAGCAGCGTTCCCTCGCTGAATGGCCAAGCTTATATTTTCTTCATATTCATGCTATTGTATTTAATTTTAAATGTTTTGACGATTCCAAGTGTTCCCTGCGTCCCAAAGGAGGATTCATAAATACAAATACAAATACAAATTACTTCCGGCTGCTCACGCCTGGCGAGTGTTGATTACCTGGTGCGGTACAATCAGGTAGCCTAAATAATCCACCAGCAACTAGCCTTTAAACACGGCTTCGTCGCCTCAGTGATGCTCTCGATGTGACAAATACAAACCGGTAGACGTGTTGGAAAAAGATAGCACTAAGCTCTATTGGGATCGACCGATCCAAACCGAAAGGAAGATTTAATGTAATACGCCTGATATTGTCTTGGTCGAGCGAGGTCCAACGAGATCTCCGACGTAGACATTACAAATTAATGGAAAGGCTGAAAATTAGAAGATGACGAAATATTTAGGTCGGGCCCACGAAGTTACCGCCGTGTGGCATGCATGAAAAACCACCACCGCCGTAGCAATTGTTATGGCTACGAACGGCGTTGCTCCAAAAAGTTAGGCCAAACATCTTGAGAAATAATGTATCGATATTGGGTTTTGAATCCAGATGCTACAAAAAATGGTTTTGCTAGAATCGTTCGCAGTTTTCTGTCTCTGTAGCTCGGAGCGGCTAGGTGAAACCTGCCTTAAATTCTATCCACTTTAAGTTTAATTAAATTATATTTCTAGATGCCACATCTCCTTCCTATTTTGAACTGTGGCAAAAACATTAATTTGTACATTGCCAATAATTTTTTTGAAGTTGTCCCCGCAACTTATTTCACCAAGGTCGATTGAGATGCGTTACTTTTGATCGTAGGTCGTCAAATGGATGCCCGTGGGTCGATAGTGTCAACAGGCAAATATTTGTGTAAAAATATTGCATCATACATAATCAAACCTCATCTGCAATCGTTCTCATTTGTTGTGTGGCTGTGTGAGTACCGCCCACGCCCTGATCGCGATGGCTTAGCGCCTCAGTATCGGAGGAAGTGCCAGCTTCGATATCCGACGTCGGAAACAAGCAGCAAATTTCAAAAGCATAGCTAATGCCACAGCCACCCTAATGATATTATACCCCAACATGCTGCGTTCTCGACGCTTGCATTCTCGACAGGATGAAGGGGGGCCCATGCCAAGTTCGATGTCGGTGCAGAATATTAACCCACTTTCAACACCCTAAGGTATCACTGAATTTAGAGGCCCCTCAATTCGGAAGGGATGCAGGGTCTCTCGCTGTATTCTATCGTATTTACCATGGATAATGCACTTCGGAGCTGCACAACGCTGTCCCTTCGTCCCCTTTCTGCCACCGTACAGCGCGAAACAGGCAGAGAATGCACCCGTACTGTCGAAATTCCCAAAGTAAGAACCCACCGATCCTCTATATCTTTTATCCTTAGAATAGGTAAACTATGCAATGCCGAAGTTTTTCTCACAACGTACAACTTGGGGTCCTTCAAACATGGTTTGAAGAAGCACCTGGCCGGTCATGTTTCCGCCGTTCTTTAATGTAATTTTAGTTTGGTCATAAGCTGGTTTGTCCTATGAATAGTTTGGAAGGTAAAAAGACATGTCCGTTATTTCAATATTAATATTTTTCCGGCTGCTGTTAGGTTAACTCACTCCCGAACTCGAACTCACTTTTACCCGAATCCATGGGTGGACAAGGCAATTTTGTATTGCCGCTTCGAATATCTTTTCATCCGTGTGTGCAGACTTTCAAGATGATAATGAGCCATACAATGGCTCGTATCTGTTTCCTCATTCAAATAAAGAAATATGTTTCTGACATTTTACACATTCAATGAATCAACTGAGAGCTAAGTCTGTACTTTGTGTTTTTTCGATACATTAACTTATATCCGTGATATACGCATCTACAATTTTATAAGGTAACACAAAATACGTATATCATATTTTTTCTATCCATCCTGACATGGATGGCTAATACCACACAACTGCCGTTATGAAATTAGCCCAATACACTACTTTCCCGAAGGAATTAGGTGCCATGCCAGGACCTTCCCTTTATCAGCACGGGTACATTGAACTGGATGGAGAACACGGACAATTTTTCATTGCCGCTTAGACCGCCTTTTCATCCAGTGCGATGGTGCCAACCCGGGCGGGATTAAAACCCTAACAACAGTTTCACATGGGTTCCGAACCACGGAGCAGCTCGCATTCGTGACGAAATGCACTTTTTGAACTCAGAAAGAGAAAGAAAGTGGTGCATGTCGGGGAGAGGAATTGAACACAGACCTCTGGTGCGCTAGGCCAGTCCCCGCGCCACTAGGTTACGAGCCTCATAGGTACAAGTGATTTATCTCAGTCTCAGTAAAATATCAGAAGAAAATCTTTTTTTGACTGAGGAAACAGGCACTATTTTTTCGAACTTCTGGATGTTGTTTTTAAAAACATTACGAACCTACGTTATGGATCTGTTCAATGTCACTCAACCCTAGGTGGGACAAAAAAGCTAATGAAGCGGCAGCAGCAGACGAAGCTACATCAGCGTGAGCGTGCGGGTGTATTGCGAGCGTGGGCGCAGCGCCGATTGTCGGCGCTAAACCAAGCACCTGACTGGCGTTTGCGCACACAATCTCCGTCTGTCAACTGCACACCGGCCGAACGTTTTTGAACACCGACCAATATTTTATTTCCACCTGCAACCTTGATCGCCGGCATATCTGCCTCAAATATCTTCGTCTCCGACATCTCCGCCTCCGGGAGCTTAGATTGTGTTAAATTGTCTGAACATAAACTAGGACTCACCAAAAGTAATACCAATAGCGTCAAAAGTGACATTGCGTCCATACAAAATAATAGGTCGGGGAAAAAGTCTTTTCGCATTATAGTATGTATGAACTTGTAATAAAATCTCTTTGGCTATACTATTTGTATCTGGCTGGTTTTGGTATCATTGAAAGTTTAAATTTTAAAGAACATAATTCCAAATTCAAATTAGGAAAATGTGTGATTCTCATTTGTTTTTCGTACTGTCAAAATGAGTGAATCTAATGAAGAAATTCGATACATTTTAAAATTTTACTACAAAAAAGGTAAAAATGCAACGCAAGCCGCGAAAAAAATTTGCGATGTTTATGGACCTAGTGCAGTGTCTGTGAGAGTAGCACAAATTTGGTTTAAGCGTTTTCAATCCGGAAATTTTGATGTCAAAGATGCACGTCGCTCTGGTCGCCCTATTACGGATAAAATGGATGCCATTTTTGAAAAAGTGGAGCAAGATCAGCATATCAGTAGTTACGACGTAGCTGAAGAACTAGGAATTGACCACAAAACAGTTTTGGCGCATTTGAAAAAAACTGGGTACACAAAAAAGCTCAATATTTGGGTACCTCACGAGCTCACTGAAAGAAACCTAATGAACCGTGTACTCATTTGTGATTCTTTATTACGACGTAATGAAACCGAACCATTTTTGAAGAAGCTGATAACTGGTGATGAAAAGTGGATCACGTACGACAAGAACGTGCGAAAAAGGTCGTGGTCAAAGGCCGGTCAAGCTTCACAGACTGTGGCGAAACCCGGGTTAACTCGCAACAAGGTGATGCTGTGTGTGTGGTGGGATTGGAAGGGCATTATTCATTATGAGCTGTTACCACCAGGCAGGACCATCGATTCTAAACTCTACTGCGAACAACTGATGAGATTAAAGCAAGAAGTTGAGAGAAAGCGGCCGGAATTAATAAACAGAAGGGGTGTGGTTTTTCATCATGATAACGCTAGACCTCACACATCTTTAGCCACTCAGCAAAAACTAAGAGAGTTTGGCTGGGAGGTGTTAATGCATCCGCCGTATAATCCTGACCTTGCACTTTCAGATTTCCACCTGTTTAGGTCTCTTCAGAATTCTTTAGGCAGTGTCAGGTTAACATCACGAGAGGACTGCCAAAACCACTTGTCGCGGTATATTGATCAGAAGTCCCAATATTTCTATAGCAATGGGATCATGTCCCTACCTACAAGATGGCAAAAAGTTATCGAACAAAATGGTACCTACATACTTTAGTTAAATGTAAATAAACCATATTAAAAAATGTTTTGAATTTTCTTAAAAAATGCGAAGAAACTTTTTCCCCAACCTAATATGTCAAACTAGCGTAAGAAAGTACTAACTTTTCGTTAGTCGTTGATGCTGTTAAGAATATTTATCACAGCCTTAGAAACCTTAGCTGAGTTATATATACTAGTGGCTCTCTGAGCGGTAGACCTCACGGGTCCGTCTTTTTGAACAGCTACTTTTTGAAAAATTGGAAATAAATTCAAAAACTGATTCGATCTAGCACAAGCCTAGCTTAGTTGAGGACCAGCTGAATTTCTGTACTAGTTCTAACTTTATTTTAATTAATTTATATTTATTTGTTTGATTTGATTTGATATAATAACTATAACTATAAAATTTACCAGAGATGGTGCACTACAGCCTTTATTATTTATTTAATATTATTATTTATCTTATCTCTTGAAACAACTCATATAAAATTTATATTTGTGAGATAATCATGACGTATACTGCAAAAATATTCCAATTTTAAATGGCAACTTCTTGCATTGGATATCGAGTTTCTATAAAAGTGGCAGTTCCAATAACAGCCTGTGACCCTGAATGCATGGCTTCTATAACTACATCCCACCAGTTTGCTTTCGAAACGCATCCAAAAATAATTACCACGCATCCCAAAATATCCAAGGTCCAAAAAACATGGAGCGCGCTGCACCGGTGCACGAATGAGCTGCGTGGGCGCAGGTCCGCAGATTGCGTCACTACAGTTTGACCACGATGGGACGGCGCGAAAAATACCCCAAATACATTTGTTCCGGGTATATTTTTTCCAATAGCCTAACCTCATCCTGAAGACGTACAGTTATGTAAATAACACCTCGCTCGACTTGCTAGTGGCTGAAATATAGAAGACTAGCTGAAGTACCCGGCTCCGCTCGGGTCAATGTCGTGTTGGACTGATATTATATGAGTTTCCCATACACATTTAGAGTTTAATTTTCGCCACAAAATGCAGCCTATGTCCTACAAGGTCCAGACCATCTTCATGCCGAAATTCATCAAAATAACGTCAGCGGTTTAAGCGTGAAAACGCAACAGACAGACATACAGAGTTATTTTCGCATCTATATTTTTGGTATGGATGGATGCATATATGAAGATAAGAAATGCACAACAGTACCCTGTTAGTACCCATTTCACACCAGAGCAGAAACTGCTGCTATGCAAGGCGCAGATACGGTCTTGAGTGGAGTATTGTTTGGATATGTGGGACAAATTCGCTTATACGCCAAAGCATCAAGGTCACTGACGTGATGCAGAGGGTTGCTAAACTCAAGTGGCTAAAGTCAGGTCACTTATGTCGCCGAGATGACCACAGATGGAGCACTGAAGTTTTAGTGTGGAGACCCTACACAGGGAAAAGAAGCGTCGGCAAACCGCCAGCACGTTGGCCAGACGATATACGTCAGACAGCAGGTGACAACTGGCGAAGAAAAACAAGAGACCGCACAACTTGACGAAGTCTGGGGGAGGCATACGTCCAGCAGCAAAAAGGCTGAAGAAGAAGAAGATGTGGGACATATTAGCGAAGTACCTGCTTGGCTCCCTGGACTCAAAGCTAGCACTCGATATATCGCCGTGTGTCTTGTCGCCGACCCCGAGGTATCCCATATTCATATACCCTCCAACTCTATGTTTCTCTCTCTTTCTATGTTTTAACGTCTGTACACGGAGAATGCTTTTCGTAGGTGCCATCTCTCCTTGCCCTTTCTAATATCGCTCAACGCGCAACGGACTAGGAATGCAGCCATTCACTCGACATTCCTCTAATCAGAAACAACTGATCCTGTCAATAATGTATCCATAGGGCCAGTAAACTGTGAAATGCACTCTCTTCGGAAGCCCATGGGCGTCCCCAGGCACACCTTATAGGACTTGGCACAATCCATAAAAAAAGCAGCGCGTGCCCGGCTGACGCCGACTCAAATATTAACAAAAATCGTAACTACAAAAATGGAAATTATTTTTAACTTTTTAGTGCTTTTTCTTTGAAGTCGGTTATTTTTTTTGTTAATTTTTTTTTATTTGTTTATTTTTAGTGAATCTGAAGTACACTTAGTAATTTGTACACGTCCTTTCCAATAAAAAAAGGATCACCGAAATCGGTTGGCGTTATATTGAGTTATTCGTCCCTTTGGCGCGCACATCTTAATACAAATTTAAGACTTTTATGATTTTCTCATGGATATCATTGTCAGAACTTAACTTAATTAAAATTCGACCACTTGGGAAGCACTAGCTATCATTTAAAAAAATAATCATCAAAATCGGTTCACCCAGGCAAAAGTTATGAGCTAACAAACATAAAAAAAAAACAAAAAAAAACATACAGACGAATTGATAACCTCCTCCTTTTTTGAAGTCGGTTAAAAATCGGATATATATGTACGGACGTTTACTCTGAAACCGGTACACCGGAAATAGAGACAAATTCTGTTCATTCTGTCATATTGACGTCAACTATAGATTCTTTTCTCTTTCCAGTGTTCACGTTCGTACCTTACTAGTTAATAAGATACGCCCCGATTGCATCGTTCGCAGCTTGTCGCGTTGCGTCGTGACGAGGTCGACGGTCGCCATATGGTCGCTGTGACCTCAGGGTAAGCACACACCGTTTTGTATCTCCAATTGTGGGTTAAGTGAGCGATATCCTTGGAACCTTTGCAAATCCGTGTCTGATATACAGTCAGTCAGCGTGTTTGCGTCCACTGCTGGACATACGCCTCTCCAATATTCCTCCAGTCCTCCCGGGCTTCAGCGGTACGGAACCACTGCTTTCCGCCAACGCACTTAATGTCGTCGGCCCACCTGGCGGGTGGTCTTCCCACACTTCATACAGAGTAGGTTTATACAGTATAGTAGAGTATCTTTACGATATAGGTAAATTTCCTGAAGTCACTAATAACAAACCTTTTTTTCCTGTAACTGGCTACATTGAAATGGTTGGAAAACAGGGACAACTTTCATTGCCGCTTTGACCATTGTTCATTCAATTGTTAATTGTTTATTGATCATCCATATTCAGAACAATTCACTCGGATTTGTCATATTTTTCATTAGCCAGTTCAAAAATCACAACGAAGAATAACTGGCAACAACTTCACTGGAAAACGTTTTCAACGTCCACTTAGTATAAGCTTGCCAAATGGTTTTTGCGACTACTTACTGTTACAATTCCATGTAACAGATGATAGAAGAAAATACGGGTGAAAACACCAAATTTAATATGAATTCACGAGGATTCATTACGGAAGGAGGTTGAGAGACGGATTCAACTGGGTTGGGCTGCCTTCGGAATGCTTATATTCGCTTATATTCATTATATGAGGAGGAGGCGTATGTCCAGCAGTGGACGCAAACACGCTGACTGACTCACTGATATGATAAATATCAGTTTATTTGCGAAGTCTGCAGGTATACCGACACATTTAGCATCAGTGGGTTGGTCTCTTAACCTGTGAACCCAGATTCAGCCTTTTTGTTACCATTTTTGTCGCGTCCTCCTAGTCGATTGGATGAATACCTTCCGGGTCAGGACAGTCGCATTGAATGAACGATGGCAATGCACGGCTCGTAGCCCAGTGGCGCGGGGACTGGCCTAGCGCACCAGAGGTCTGGGTTCAATTCCGACATGCACCACTTTCTTTCTCTTTCCGAGTTCAAAAAGTGCATTTCGTCACGAATATCGTTTCTTCGACCGACCAAATACTTTTGCGAGCGGATAGCATTCTCATACATGCATAGAAGAGGAAGAAAATATAATCTAAGGTTAATTTTGCAAAGATCAATCGAATTCACGAAATAAAAAACCTGCAATGCTAGCCAGATTACTACCCACCCCGCTTTTTTCATTGCCGCTTCGTTCATCCTTCATCTAACGCGGTGGTTACATGATATCATGCCCGATTGTTTACCAATGCGTACGGTTGAAAAAAGTGTTTGAAAGTGTGTGTATTCACTCGTCGGAGGCGCTTTTTTCGGTGACTTCGGCCATTAGCCGTGTCTCGGCAGCCGAGTTCAATGTCATCGGATGACATTGAAACCTGCCTCTTGACCTGACGTCATTTCGCCACGCATATAGGTACCTACCTGAGGCTATACGGTGCTACCTGAGCCGGTAGTCTCAGTTGTCACCTAAATTGGCGTTACGGCAAACCGATCGACTGGCGTTTTCAAATGTATGGAGAAATTGAAGAGCGCGCGCAGCGGGCGTTAAGGGCCTGGTACTAGCCAAATCGCAAAGTTAGACGAGGCACCCCAAGTAAACTAACTTAGTCTGACGATTATAAGTGTCATCATTACAATATATGAGTCCTTGTCTAGGAATCGAATGATTTTCGTTAATATATGTTTCCTTTTTCTATACAAAATACATTGCGGAAACGGTGTCCATTTCCGAACTTTTTTGACTAAATGTAGAAATCTAAAAGCAAATGGAATTTTTTGTTTATGCATATATGCTGTTTTTGCTTATATCTAGAAATCGAATGACTTTCAGATTTCTAATGAGAAAAATCAACTTTTTTTATTTTTATTATTATTTAAATAAATGATGGAATAAAAAAATATTAACAATCCATTATCAGTCTGGAGTTCTATTTGGATTTGCTGAAGCGTTTCACTACATATTATTACATTTGTTAAAAAGTGCATTTGTATGGCGCGAGTAGTTGGCTAGTCCTAGCGCCTTAAGCGAACTAACACTTGCGAGTCCGAGCTTGATTTGACAGCTTACTCAACATTGCCGTAAATACGTCGACGTTGCCGTTTACGTCCACTCCGCGTTTTCATACAAATCGGAAGTCCGCGTTTGACTGTGACAGCTTGAGGAAGTAAAGCCACAGAATATCTAGTAAAAACTTGTATGGAGATTGGAGAAAACGCCAGTCGATCGGTTTGCCGTAAACGCCAATTTAGGTGAGAACTCAGACTGACCACTCTGACGTCATTTCGCCACGCATATAGGTACCTACCTAAAGCTATACGGTCATCTGCGAACTGTGTACAGGTTTTGAAACGTGTTGGCATTCCATTTCATATGTGTAGGTATGTGTACAATGAGGAGGGGCTGGACAGAAGAAAACATCGTGCTTTCTGATGTAACTGGACATGGATGGCTAATATCACACCCAGCTTCATGATATTTGCCCAACACACCGCATTCCCGAATGCAGTAGGTGCCATTCCTGGACCTTCCCTTTATGAGCATGGCTGCATTGAACCGCAGTGCGATTACGCAAAATTTGAGGATGGTGCCGCGGTACGTGTAGGTGCGCCCCCGTCATTTCTAAAGCGCGATTACGAAGCCGTTTTTCATCCACCTACATCCAGCACGGACCAATCTGTGTCGATAATAGGTCAACTTTTGAGGTACTTGACTAGACGAGCAGACGAAATAGGCGTTTACCTCCCCGCATTTGACAGTTCTTTGCCGTTTCGTAATACCGATTCGACGCGAAATGTATGGAGTTGACCTAATTGCTGCGGGTAGCGCTGAGTAGCCGCACTATTTGTGAATGCATCGATTTCGTAATCGCAAAAGCTGTCATATTGCTGTAAGTACAGCAACCTACACCCAATTTTGTGCTTCGTAATTGCACTGCCGGATGGAATAATCGGATTTTGTTTCATTGCCGCGTCGACCATATTTGCATCCAATACGATGGTACAAACCCGGGCGGCCTGAACCCTACCACCTTGTAGGGGAAGAGGACCTACAGTTTTACTTCGATTCCGAACCATGGAACAGCACACATTAGTGACGAATCCAATCAGAAAGATCATCACGCAAAGTTTATAAAACTGTGTGTAAACGCAGCGTCACGCCTATATACATACATACCTTTACGCCGCTTTCCCGTAGGGGTAGGCAGAGATAGTAGGCGAAGGTAGGCGCCATACGATACGATTACAGCACACCTCTTTCGCTTCATCTAAAGAGATACATCTCTTCATACATGCTCTACGATTACGGGTCCTACGTACCAGCATTCGTTCCATGTTTTTCCACATGGCTTCCGCCGAGATTCCACGACATTTTGACACCCATCAAGCCATTTCAATCTATTCGGACAATCGGTCGATATCATTTTCGAATTAGCGCAACCGACGGCGGGCAGCACCGTGCACGGTAGCCACGAATTCACCAACACACATCGATTTAGATCTCTGACCCCATACGGCGGAATATTGTCAAGAGTGAACTCTCTCGCATTGTAGGCTTTCGTAAGAATGGAAATTTGAAATAAGACCTATGTATTATTTCAATTGGAAAGTTCGATAAAGCGACATTGACTTCTAAGGGCCGAGTGCACGAAAGGACAAAAAATCAAAATCAACGTCAACGTACGATTAAACACGTCATTTTGTATAGGCAGTATGAAAGGAACTCCATGGGGTTCACTAAAAGTGACGTGTTTGAACAATGATTAACTGGGCCGTCTCTTCGTGCAATCGGGGCTTAGAGTTTTTGACATATTTATCCAATTGATTAGCTTCCTGATACCTGTTAGTTGTAAATAAATCCTGTTACTTCTCAAAATTCATTTGTTCTCAAGGTATAATAGATCATATAATCAATCATGAGTACATGTTATGAATCGCCATCCTAGCTGTAGGCGTAATCACCCGGCTTTTCATAACGGCATTCAGTGCGCCGTGTACTCTATTTCCAGCACTCACTCTTCTTTAAATGCCCTTATCACACTTCCCATTGCGGGAAAACCTACCTACCTAAATACACACACTATAAACATTTCAACTATCTACTATTACGGTTCAAAAGATACAGCCCGCTAACAGGTGGACGGAAGGACGGACGGAGGCTTAGTAATAGGGTCCCGTTGGCACCCTTTGGGTACAGAACCCTTAAATCCTGGGGTACAAAGACAATGGAGTGCAAAGGTGGCCGTCGTGCACCCAACCTTTTTTTTTGAGAAATTAGTCCATCTAAGCCTGGAGTGAGCTAATTTCTGGTTGGTAATAATTTTAAAATTAAAATATATCCGTCCTTATTTTTCGCCTGAACTATGATACTAACCGGAGATTGTGAACTCCACCCTTAAAAACGTGTTTGATGATTAAAATGTATTTAAAATTGCAATAAAAAAACAAATAATACTCAATAGAATAAATCATTCATTGCCAAACTATAAATAATTCAATTTTGATCTTACACTATCTAAGCATTTAACTTTTTTACACACACAAACACACAACATCACATTATAATTATACTGAAAACGGCATTTCTGTATTTTTTTACGGACTTCGAAAAAAAGGAGGAGGTTCTCAACTCGTCGGATTTTTTTTTATTTTACGATAAATTGTTTCGTTTTTACGCTGTTGGTGTAACTAATAAATTAAAATTTTTTTAGGTACAACTTTTTAATTTTATAAAATAGTCGGTTTTTTTTTCGAAGATTAAGCATCGGATGGACAATGAAACCATAGTATGATGAAACGAAAGCCTTATGAACTGTCGACAGGCCTACACATGTATACTGCAAAAACGTTAACAAACGTACTGTGGCGTTGATATACGTGTGATGTGTTTGATCGCGTATCTTTTCGATAGAGACTCACACAGGAATGCTAATACAGTTTTCGAGTCCAGGCACGCATTTATATTTCTCGAAAACGTGTCTTGGCTTGGTAATTTTCGGAAGGTATACATAATAGAAGCTATGTATATTATATTTTATTATTTATAATTCATAGTATTTGCATTATATTCAATTCCATTCATTTACTTTTGCTTTTGGTAATCAAACTACAATATAAGGTTCATAGTAATATTGTAATAATTAATGGATCTAAATGTATTTTTCTATATTTGTCAGTCTCGGTTGCTCATAGCGCGATGCTTTGCCGATTGATATTCGAGGTAGAATCACTCTGGGCGCGGTAGAATTCTTGATTCTTTTAAGCTAGGTTATAGGCACAATTTGTCCATATGGACACGGCGATTTTCGCGAGCAACGGCCATATATTGCACTTCTAATTTTTTTTTCTCTTCCGAGCTTTATTTTCATTATGTACAAACAGCATCACCGTATGCTAATTATATCTTACCATAGCCACACAATGGACTTTTTTGGACCCACATACATTTTCCTTACAAATGCCATTGCGTACTGTGCCATTTGTTGCGATGCGCACCGACCGACAAAAGCTCGTTTTTTTTAAATTATAAACTACTCACTACAATAATCATGTAGATTGTGATGCTATCGATATTGGTAAATAGGCTGAAATGTACAAACATTTAATATAATTCGATCTTTAAAAGACGTAGATATGGTATAATTGCCATTTGCGGTCAGTTTTGGGTTCATGAATTTTGCAGACGACTGTACATTGTCTCGAGTGGTGTTATCAATATTCCAATCAGCTACTAAACGTGTTATACCACATATCTACACAAGGCAAGTGAATGCCTACCTACAATAAAGCAAATCTGATTCACACACAAACGTACGGACGGTCTATTGCTTCCGAAGATCGAGGATGATCGAAGATGTTGTGTTCACTACCAGTGGAGTGTGCACCTTTTTTTAAATGACGTTTGTGAATCTCAGTGTATCCTGTGTACTATTCTGTTTGTAAACCTATTAATAAATAAATAATTAAAAAAACCAGATTTACTACGTTTTATCCAAAACAAATCAGCTCGATATCTATTGAAAACGACACTATCCCGAGCGCAACCGGCAGTGCGATTACGAAGCACGAAACGGGGGAGGTTGGTTGTATCTGACAGCTATTGCGATTACGAAATGGAAGCACAAGCAACCGCAGTGCGAATACGAAGCGCGAAATGAGGCGTAGCTGTAGGTGCGGTTAGTACCCCAAGCTGAAATATTTTGTACTCGAAAGCCGTCAGTTTGCTGTCAAGTTGGGGTAGATGCGGCACCAACACCTCATGTCGCGCTTCGTAATCTCACTGCGGGTGCAGCGGCTAGTTAGCACATATTTCCCAACTGTCCGATAAGTGAAAGGAAAAACAGTAAAATCGCACAAATAGATAAAACGGGTCCGCCGTAAACACGGATTCCCAATTCTGTGGCCGTAAAACTATGATTTCGCTCGCATAAAATAATAATTATTTCTGTGAAGATTTTCCGCATCGCAGATTGTGCGGGTCGTCACAACATCGTTAGGGTTGCCACCTCTTTCGTATTCCCGAAAGACACCTGGAATCAACTTAAAAAAAGAATACGTCCGTGTTAAGGCTGTTCCAACCCATATAAAGTTGTTTGCAGACATAACGCAAAAAGTATTGCACTTTAAGCCAAGAATTAATAATAAAAGTTTAACAAATTCATATTACTTGCAGCGAAAACAATTTCAAAATTTTAGGATTATTGGTTTTGTTACAATTTATTTAAATACGATTTTTATTTAACAGCGCTATCTAACGGTGTAAAACTTCTAATCGGCAATTACAACGAAACCATTAAACCTGAAATTGTGAATATGTTTTCGCTGCAACTATTATGGCTATATTTAATATTTTTGACGAATTCGCGCCTTAAAGTGCAATACTTTTTGCGTTCTGTGAAAAAAAAAAATTGTATGGGTCGGAAAATCCTTTAGCAATAATAGAATATGAATGCACGGCTTATTATTCTTTTTAGCCCTCTCGATGTAAATTGCATGGATGATTTTATCTTGGTATTATATTAATCCCCCCGATGTTTAAATGTTCTATGTTAAAGCGTGGTATGAGGCGTACACTAGGCCCTCAGAAAAGACGTATCCGACGACGCCCATGAGCTTTCGAACGTTTACGGGAGCTGCGAAAACCATGCCAGCTGGTACAGCCTAGGAACGTTTAGGGAAGTACCTTGGCATCCATAGTTTACCGACCTGATAGATAAATGATCTAGAGGATCGATTGATTCTGGTTTTTTAAGGTGGCCCAACCCGCTCATCACCCCATACAAAAGGGGAAAGAAGATCACGCCCATATTTCTTGTCAGATATCCAAAATTTTGCTCAATATAGCTTTATTTGATCCAACTAGATGTCTGATGACCATTGGCATTGTAAAATTGTGTTTGGTTTCTAAGTTATAAGGTCCGAAAGTTCGCATTTTTCGCGCGTTTTATACAATAACTTTGGAGGTGGATTACGCAATGATAAAGTAAGAACATCTTAAAAAGATTAGTCATCAGACATAGCTTATTTAATCAAGATTTATAATCTGTTTGGGTTTTGTTCGATTTTTCACTACAGCGGTCGTGGTTTACTTTTAGCTATAAGTCGTTTATAAATTAAAATTTTCTTAATCTTACCAAATCATACACTATGCACATTGTCTTTTTTGTGGACATGTTGCATCTTCCTCATCACGGAGCCTGTCTTATTCTTTGAAACCGAGAAGGTCCCAGAGCGCAACAGCACGGTTTTGTACCGTGCCCGCGAATGAGTTAGGGCCGCCGGGTTGGGCCACCTTAAGAGTCGACAGTGAACGGGTGCTTTTCCTACCTGTTCCGCGTTGAGCGATAGTAAATTATTGACTACGAGGAGAGATAGCCTTGGATTTTCCGAGTACCTTTGGTACCCATACCGGTTTTTTCCTGAAAAAGAATATTACGCTTTTTAGGTCATCTAATGGGAATAAGTACTCCAAAGGTGGCAACCCTAGTCGGGTCGTGTGAACATTTTTCGAAACAATTTTACGGGACAGTTTAATTGCCCGGTCAGAAGTTAAACAAATGAGCGCACTGTATTGTGGGTTGCCGCAGTTGTCAAGCATACGATAATTTGTCGTGACTTTAATTTGTGTTTGCACAGATAAGGGGTCTTTGCCTTTCATGGGAAAAAAAACGTGATTCACCTTTTAAAGGAATTCGTTTTTTATATTTTGCCTGGTGTCCGTGGAGTAAATTTTTCGGAGAATGATATATGGTTGGTAGAGCATTGTAAGCTTACGACAGTCGTGAAGTCATCGCGGATATGAGATTAGAAAATTTGAAGAAATACTCTCCTTGTCAATCTGTCTAAGCGCCGCCGGGAAACTAAACGCACACACACACCCTCTCGCAGTAGGTTAATTACAGTGCTAAACCACAGGTGCTAACCATACACTAAAATATAGGGTATATTTCCCGGATTTGAATCAGAAATACAAACAAAATATGCATTGACCCATATCAACTACCGAAAATCGAGTGGGTATTTGGTTATAACGACATTTGCGGGTTGCACCACCTTGTAGGGAAAGGGAATCTACAGTTTTACATGGATTCTGAGCTGCTTGCTGATGCTTGCTAAGGCGTTTCACTAAATATTATTACATACGTTTGAAGGTGCATTTGTATGGCGCGAGTAGTTGGCTAGTCCTAGCGCCTTAACCGGAGATGGGGCACTCCAGCCTTAAATAATTAACCTCAATTCTAACGTAATGGAAAATCAATTATAATTGGTAAATCAAGAGTTTACCTAAACTCGTGTTAACGTCCTTAGCACACTTGTGCCCACACCACACCGCCCTCTCATTGCAACTTCACCGAAATCCAAATACAGTCAATTGCCAAATCCACTAACAGGTCAATTTGTCTCATTTAGCGACGCGGCGGGTTTACACTGTCAATGTTTGCACCGACACGACAAATCCGCAGTCGCTTGCGTGCGAGTTACCAGTTTTTTAACCGACTTCGAAAAAAAGGAGGAGGTTCTCAATTCGTCGGAATCTTTTTTTTTTTTTTTTTTTTTTTTATGTATGTTCACCGATTACTCGAAGACCCCTGAACCGATTTGAAAAATTCTTTTTTTGTTCGAAAGGGTATCCTTTCTAGTTGGTCCCATTTTTTTTTTATTAAAATCAGTTCAGTAGTTTGGTACTTAAATATAACAAACATCGAATTTCTTAAGCCCGCGAACCCAGAAATGTGATTTTTTAGTTACAGAAGCTTTCTTTAAGGGTGAGATTGCTCAGTATGAGAGGTTTTTTTTTAATTCAACTGTTGGGGGTATTGAAGGGGGTAAAAGAGGGCAAATTGTACACATTTCTATCTCTAGAGCCGCTGAACCCAGAAATGTCAGAGTAGGTTTTGTTTGAGATGGGAATGTTTACGAAGAGAATATTTTTGAAAATTCTACTATTGGGGGGGGGGGGGGTAAAACAGGTCAAAATGAACACATTTAGACGAAAACCACTCATGTTGAGATCTCCGAAACCAATTATTCTAGAAACTTAAAATTTTCAGTGACTTCTTTTTACGACGAAAAGGCTCGCTTGTGATTTTACAAAATTCAACTGTTAAGGGGATTCTCCGGAACAATGGAAGGATGAGAAATTCAGAAGCTCAGCGGTTCTGGACATTCGTTGTTTTGCCTTGTTAGGGTTCCGTACCCAAAGGGTACCAACGGATACTATATTACTAAGCTTCCGCTGTCCGTCCGTCCGTCCGTCTGTCTCAGCGCTCTATCTCATGAACCGTGAACTCATGAATCCAGACAGGTACCGGTCTACCTTTCGTCAGAAATGAGATTTCTCAACGGTTTCATATCTCATAATGCTCGTTCATTGTAGGGCTTAGTAACAGTTTAGAGGGTTCGCATGAGATAGTGAGTTGCGCATAATCTTCTTTCCACTTTGTATGTGAAGTTGAGCAGGAAGGCTCGCACACCTTGAGTCAAAAAGTTACGCCACCACTAAAAAGCAAAAAATAAAATATTTTTAAATAAAAAAAGGACCGCCTTCAAAAAAACCGGAACTAAAAAGCAAAAAATAATTGATTACTTATAATTAATGTACGACAAGCTATTTTAATACTAACTAATTATGTACAATTTCTTAATTTTTAATCATCTTTTGAAGTCGGTGCCTTGGGTAGACGTTCTATAAGGGCTGTAAGTAGTTAGATTAATATTACCAATGGCTAAGAAAGAAATATAAGTAGGTAGCTACTTACATTAACCTACTTAAAGAAAAAACACAAAATCAAAAATTAAATAAACAAAAAGGTCGGAAAAACGTATATAAGTAGGTATTTAGGCAAGTACTTTGTAATTTAAATATTCCTTATAACTTAAACTAAATACCTAACACAGTAAAAACTAAATATTTACAAGAAAACCCTACAAACTAAACAAACAAACCAATATAAAAACAACGACCACTTATGTATATGGTAAATATTTAGGTAGGTGTAGCTTGTACTTTTTATTCTGCCTAAATACCTAAATAAAACAAAAAAAAATTAAAAATATAAAAAAGAACAGAAAACTATTGGTAGCGACTTTGGGGTGTCTGCTCCTAACTACGTGTCAAAACGTGCAGTTAGCAGGTACATATCTCACCAATTTCGGCAGAAATCGTTTCGTTCAGACAACGATGTCGTAGGAAGCACCAATCCACAGAGCAGCGAATTAACGTACCTACTCCTTCACCAGTGCGCGCCTTTATAAAGCCGAAAGTACTAATAATCTTTAAAACCCAATTTCAGTACGCTGCGCTGCTGTATCGACATCAGCTTGCACGTAAACCAACGCTAAGGCATCTCCAGGTAGAATGCTTTGTGGACCAATCATTGCTGACTCAGGTTGTTTACGCTCTCGTAGACTTCGGGTGTGTTCGCCTGAAATTGTGTCTGTTCGGTCAACGGCGTGCGGAGTGAACTCTACCCAAGGCACCGACTTCAAAAGATGATTAAAAATTAAGAAATTGTACATAATTAGTTAGTATTAAAATAGCTTGTCGTACATTAATTATAAGTAATCAATTATTTTTTGCTTTTTAGTTCCGGTTTTTTTGAAGGCGGTCCTTTTTTTATTTAAAAATATTTTAATTTATTAATTGGTAACTGTGCATGAATCAGATCGACTTTGAGGTTAATGGATATTTTTTTTATTTGGCTCTTTCAGCCGAATCCATACCTGGCCAATAATACGCTTGCATTGATCAAAATGGCTCTTAGCGATGTTTTACTACTTCTCGAGAAGTTTCTAAAAATTTCTACGTATACGAAATGTGACAATAAAGTATACAATATTTTTTTCCGTTTTGTAAACAAGAATTTAATAATACCGAAAAAACGATGTAATGAACATCAACATCTATACTTTTACACTAGTTTCATATAAAAAACAAGAACTTGGTTCAAGATAATTTTATTTGAATTTTTTTACACATGTTTGGAACCGTTAAAAACATTATAAAGCTAGATCTGTAGTTTTAAGAAAATTATTTATCTTTTTTACAGATTGTTTGTCGTTACGAATAACTCATAAGTTGTATTTGTAATCGACTGTTTTTTACGTTTTGAGGCCTGTTTAACTCTCGCTATGAAGTACCAAAGACTTAAGAGGAAGGAAGATACTGCTAACGTCGCACCAATGTTGAATAGGAATAGTAAAAGTTCACAGGTGGCGTTGCAATTCACATTTCAGAATATTTTAAAAAGAAACCAATCATTTTTTATTTACATTGACATTACATTGTTTAGGTATAGTTAAAACACAATGTTCACGTGCCTAGGCAGCATTTGGAATCAAGCATAGTTTAATGACGGTGTTACTAGTTCCGGCAATGACGGTAGATGACGCTGTTTAGTGATGTCATAGTACCAGCAGAAATAAGCAATTTTCTGTGAGTTTTGTACGTTATATGACGTTAACTGTCTATAATTTCCTCTTTAATTTCTGGCAGTACCTGCACCGAACACTATCCGACCGAACTGGCACGTATAAACCAGCTGGTGTGAACCCGACAAGACCAACAAAACATTACGCCGTCCGGTCGTGCGCTAATTAAGCTGGAGACCGGGGCGAAAGGCTTTTAAAAAAGAAGTCTTTACTTGTTTAATAACTGTAACAGAATGAATGTATTTGGTAAATAATTAATGAGGTAAACTATTCTGCATCAGCAGATATTACGTGTTGGTTAGTTGCCAGGTGCAATGTAGGTTGCACCATCGGCATTTCTATAAGCAGAATGTCTTATTAGGCAACTTAACTCCTCCATCCCTAGGGGAAAAATCATCTGAGGGTGTCTCAGTACTCTGATGATTTTTCTTTACATAATGGTTATTGCAAAAATTTAATTTTAGTTTACAAAACAGAAATGTGGTAATGGTTGCAATTATGAATACTATCGCATATAACACTATAGTTGCTACACTGATTGAATTAACACTTATTGTCTTTTCTTCCTTATCTTCGTCTTGTAAGACTTGCGAAAGCTGTTGGATGTCCTTGAGCCGGATGTCCTCGAGGTGCGTGTCTGTAAGCTTCAGGGTCTTGGTTTGTCCTGTAGTCACGGTATATAGGGCACGTGGCTTCAGCTTAGGTATGGGGGGTAAGGGGTCTACGGTCTGGCTGTAGCTGCTTTGTTGAGGTCTGATTTTGTGTCCTTCTATGTCGATCTCGCAGTTGTCGTTGTTAGAAAGGATGTACGTTCCCTTTATAAGTTGTCTTGTAGTTCCTGTCGTGCAATTCTCTGTAAGCATAGTCTCGTTCTGGGCGTAGATGATCCATTGGTGTTTTTCTTTGAGTTTATAAATTGACAGGTCGCCGACGTCGATCTTGTGTAACTCACAGGATGGTAGGGTCTTCTTAAATAGCATGAGTTCTTCTATGCAAGGTTGTTTGAAGTGTGGGATCTCATCTTCTTGTTGGCACAGATATCTCTGTTTCTCTATGGTCTCACATGATTTCGCGAGCGGCTTGAATTTCGTTCCCTTCACTAGGAGGTAAGGGTATTTAGGTATGATAGTGCACGTGGAAAGGATTCTAGGATTATATATTGGAATAGGAATGACATTGTAGAGTGTGTATGTATCTTTTTCCACCAGTGGTACTTCTAGAATAAAAACTAAAGTACTGCCCTTAATATAAGCTTTCATCGCTATATTACGTTCTAATTTTATAATATTACTAATCTTAGCTTCGAATATTAAATTGTTACTTTTCTGAATGTCCTCTAAAATCTGTAGCAATTCGGTTGAATTTACCACTGACTGATGCAGGGTATTTAATTTACTCAGGGCTATTGCCGTTTCTATTTCGCTAATTCTAGTGTAAATTGTTTGAAAGTTAAACATAAGTAGATTAAATGTAGATAGTATATTGTATGTATGAAAACTATGGTATGTTTTCATTTCAGTTTTGAGTAATGCATTTTCAATTCTTTTTATTCTTTGGGCGAGAGAGATGGTATTTCTATTTTGGGAATCGGTTGCGTTTATTTGCTTGGAAATTATTTTTGAAATAAGTGTCACCTTTTTATGCAGGCCATTTTGCTTTAGTTCAATTTCTGAAATAGTTTTTTCGTACTTTTCTGCGTCTGCGTGATCTAGATTTCCTGTGATTAGTTTAACAATGGAGCCGAGAGGGTTTAGTATACCTCTTTTATTCCTTGAATTAGGAAGAATTTGGTTTAGTTTGTTAACTGTAATGGACATAATATATTCTAGCTCTATTTTAAAACTTAAAAACTCCTTATAATATATCCCATTGTTCTTAACTATGTATTCTAATTCCTTACATTTTTCTATGTTGTTTTTTATTTCTACTTCAATTAACTTTAAATCTATTTTCTTAAAAATTAACCATTCATCCCTCTGAACTTGAGAATTCCCCATCATCAGAGGAAGAATTCCCGGGTTGTCCGTTATCTTCATTATCTCTGCTGCGTGTCCTGATTCCGCTAGGCCCAGCAGTGCCGTACATAACCTGTGGAGGGCGTTTAATTTGTTTAATAGGTACTCTTGTTTGTCTTTTCCCTAATTGTACTGGGACTATGCCTCTTTTTGGTTTTTCTAGTACTTCGGCTTTTTCATACCTAGGTTTATCTTTTCCTTTTCTTGTTCGAGTAGTCTTCATAAATATCTTGTCAGTTATATTAAATTCTGGGGGATCTTCTCCACCTTTCTTTCTTTGAACTTTTTCCTTGTTTATTTTAGTGTTTTCGGAAATAAATTCGTATAATATCTTGGTTCTTTTTTTATGATCTTGAAGCAATTTTTGTATCAAATTCTTTTCAGTATTGATGTCAAAGACATCCGAAAGACTAGTATGGCCAAACACAATTTCGAAAGGTGTGAGATTCGTGGTTGTATGGATAGTATTATTGTATGCCATAATTGCATAAGTCATTACCGAGGTGACATCACTTTGCTTTTGATCGTATTTCGCAAGTCTATAAATCTCTGTCAGTGTTGAGTGGAATCGTTCAACTATTGCGGTTGAGTTTGGGTTATTAGGGGTAGTTATGTGTAATTCTATGTTATAAAAAGCTGTTAGTTCTTTCATTAGTTCGTTATTAAATTCGGCTCCCGAATCGCAACTAATTTTCTGTGGTATTCCGTAACAAGAAAAATATTTTATAAGGGCTCGTACAACTTCAGGGGTGCTCCTGTTGGGAATTTCGAAAGCTTGCGCGAGTTTGCTGAAGGCATCTACGGCTGTTAAAAAATATTTACTTTCGATTGAGAACAAGTCTATAAAAATTTCTTGAAATGGAGAATCTTGTGTTTGGGTTAGTTGAAGGTATGGCTTTAAGGGTTTCCTGTCATATTTGAGTTTTCTACAAGGCTCACAGGAGTTTATGATAGCTGAAACAGTCTCCTGCATGTTTGGAAAGTAGTATGAGCGTTTTAATCTTGCTAGGGTCTCCTTGATTCCTCTGTGACACGTCTTGCCTTCGTGGCATTTTAAGATTAAATCTCTTTGGTCACCTTCATCTGTGATATTTACGACTCTTTCTGTACATTCTACAAAGTTTTGTGCACCCTTTTTGTACAAATTTACAATCACTGTACTAAATAGTTTTCTATGTTCTTGGTCTTCGAAATATATAAAATACTTCTTCTTGTAATCCACGTATTCTTTAAGAAACTTTTTAACTAGTTCTTCGTTATTAGTTGGCAGGTGTACTTCTAATCTTCTTTGTTTCGGTATGGAGATATCTTTTACAGAGAGGTTGTTCCTTTTCCATGTGTATATAAGTATTTGGTTTCCTTTAGTGTCTATTGCGTCATTGGATATTGGGATTCCTAGGTGTTCTCGGTTTGAGATGGAGTGGGCTGTGTCGTTATCTGAGTCTGCTAGTTCAATTCTTTCAGGTTCTTTTGATGTTGGATTATCGTCCTTCTCTTTTTGGTTTTCATATTCTGCTTCCATTTCTGCAATGATTTCAACGATTTTGTCGTCATCGTCAACTTGTACTACCATTGAATCTAAGTCATCGTCGATGGCATTTACTTTGATTCTTGATAAGGCATCAGCGTTGCCATTGTTGGTACCTTTTTTGTATTTGACGTCGAAGTCGTATTCCTGAAGTCTTAATCTCCAACGCATAAGCTTACTGTTTGGGTCTTTGAGTGAATATAGCCAGGCTAAGGGTTTATGGTCGGTGTTAATTGTGAATTTCTGGCCGTAAAGGTATGGACGGAAATGTTTTACGGCCCAGACTACTGCTAAAAGTTCTTTTTCTATTGTGCTATATCTGGTCTCAGTCTCGCTTAAGGTGCGGCTGGCATATGCACATGGTTTATCGCTCCCTATGGGTCCCTGCGACAAAACTGCTCCAATAGCATAATTCGAAGCGTCTGTGGCCAAAATCCACGGTTTTGAGAATTCCGGGTATTGCAGTAGCGGTGCATTTGTAAGAAGTTCTTTGCACCTTTCAAACGAACGTATATATTCTTCCGATAAGATTATCTTTTTTCCCTTTTTTAGGCAAGAGGTCATAGGTTGGGTTATTTTGGCAAAGTCTTTTATAAACTTACGGTAGTATCCTATTAATCCAAGAAAGCTCTTAATTTCGGTCGGGGTTTTGGGAATCGGGTACTTCAATACTGCCTTTATTTTGTCGTCGTTCGGCTTAAGTCCGTCTTGTGTTATTGTATGGCCTAAATATAAAACTTCTTTACGTAAAAATTCTGATTTGTCTAGCTGTATTTTCAAATTTGTTTCCCTGAGTCGTTGAAAGATGGTACGTAATTTTTGTATGTGTTCTTCTAGGCTGGATGAAAATATTATAATGTCATCTAAGTAAACTAAACAGTGTACACCTTGGAGGCCTCTAAGGATATTATTCATTGCCCGTTGGAATGTCGCTGGTGCTGTCTTCAGTCCAAACGGCATCCTGGTGAATTCATAATGACCGAATTGGGTACTAAAAGCGGTCTTTGATCTGTCTTCGGGGTCAACTTCAATTTGGTGGTATCCACTGGCTAGGTCAAGGGTCGTAAAGTATGTACTGTTACCTAACTTATCAAAAAGGTCAGTAATATTAGGTAAGGGATATTTGTCGTCAATTGTTATGTCGTTTAGTCGTCTGTAGTCGATAACCATTCTCCATTTAGGTGTTCCGGAGGCATCCATTTTTTTTGGGACTAAATGAACTGGGGCGCTCCAGGGGGAGTTAGATTCCTGTATCACGTTATCTTGTAAAAGTTGGTCGACCTGCTTTTTTATTTCTTCGTTTTGTTTTGGTGGTTGTCGATATGCTCGTAAATGTATGGGGTCCTCATTTTTTGTGTTTATTTTGTGTTTTACATGGTTCGTAAAAGTTAAGGGTAGCTTATCGCAGTAGAATATATCTTTGTACTCCTTACATGTGTCAAGTATAATTTTTTTTTCTTCTTGATTCATATGGTTAAGTCTTAATTTCTTAAGATTTTCATATTGTAAAGATTGTATGTTTTTTATTTCGTCAGTTGTAAAAGTAATATTTTGTTGAGATTTTTCATTTCTAAGCGTATCAACCTTAAATGGTCTGTGTATAGTCAACGTCATTTGCTGGTCTCGCGTGTTTTGAATTACAGTTGTCGCGCGGCCATTCTCACATTTCACGATAGCGCGAGGCATACGGACACCGTCAGTGAATTGTGCAAATTCGAGTATTGCGTCGCCTTGGTGCAAGTTCACGGGAATGCTGACGCGTTGCTCACAGCGGGGTGCGATTATAATATCCTCCTTTCGTGGGGCTGTATAAGTGAATGGGATAGTTGTTGTCTTTGTTCGTAATAGTCGGTTTTTCATGTCGATGCTAGCGTCTATTTGGTCTAGTAAGTCGCTGCCTATTAGTCCATCGTATCTATGATCTACGTCATACACGTAAAATTTATGTTTGTCTTTGCTGTTAAAAGTCTTAAATAGGGGGGTGGTTACTACTCCGTTATGTGAGCTACTGGCATGGGTACTAGTTACCTGAAAAGGTTCGTAATGTAAGTAGTCGTTTAGGTATGTCTCAGCAAGTCGGGGACTGATAAAAGACCTTGTGCTACCAGTGTCAATCATGAACCGTGCGTTTATTTCGGGTAGTGTTACATAAGGTAATTTTAGTTCTGGGTTATAATTTAGGGAAATATTGGTTGGTTCGAGGCTGCTATCGAAAAATTTTCGACGGTCTCTTCTACCTCCTGTTCAACTGGGCACGACACTTCCTCGTAATCGCGATAGTCGTTCCAATTGCTCGAGTCCTGGTGGTCAGCGTAATCGCCTCCTGCTGCTTCGTACGAGTACTCGGGGTCGACATCGTTACAAAATAATTCCTCCGAGGTAAATTGGGGTCGAGGTGCTAGGGACCTCATAGTCACGTCCGTCTTAGTCGGTGGGTTTTGAGTAGAGACTTGAGCTCGGGGGTAGTTTTGGTTTCTTTGAAAATTATTTGAGTATGAAGGTCGGGGTCCATTAAAATTATTTTGGGGTCGGTTTGGTTGCCGTTGGGGGAAGTTAGGGGCTGTCTGCCTGAAGGTTTGCGACTGTTGCGCCGCTGGGTAAGGGGACCTTGTGACGTCCTGCGATGTCTGGGGTCGGCTTTGAAGGGGGTATCTGTTATGTACAGGGTTGAGGTGGTTTTGTGGTCTCTGTGAGTGCCCATCGTGCGGCCTAGATGTGTTGGGCCGGTGCTTGGCATAGTAGAGCGTCCTGAAATTCGTCTCCTCTATCACTATACTAAGAGCCTCTTCAAGGGTTGTGGGACTTTTTAGCCTAACTATCCTTACAAGATCGCTAGGCAAGTTAAATAAAAATACATGAAGAGTAAGATTATTATATATTGCTCGCTTGCTAGCGTTCATAGCGGGGTCGGCGGTATTTTGGTTGACCTTTGATAACAATGAATTTTTTGTTTCGCTTATTCTATTGCAAAAATCGGGGTAGCTTTCGCCCTGTCTTATTTTTAAATTTTCTAACTCGAGAGCCAGGCAGCTTTCGCTACGTGGGTCGCCGAAATTTCTTTCCAGGATCTCACGCACCGTTGCCCAACTCAAAATATCATCCCTCTCACCTATAACTGCGGCTGCCCGCCCACGTAACTTGCTTGTTAGAACGTGGTATACGTATTCATCTTGGGTGGGATCACCACGGAAATTTGAGATGATGTACTCACACTTTTTGATAAAAAGGCTTAAATGACTCTTGTCCCCGTCGAATTTAGGGATCAATTCGATCATGTCCCTGGGGATAATATTTAGCTGGGGATTCGCCATATTATTTATAAAATCTTTAACTGTTAAATATTTTAAGTTAAGTTATATTGATAAAGTCTACTTATTTATTTAATTTTTCGTTAAAAGTGTCTGAGAGAAGTTGATCTAAGATACACACAAAAAAATATCCTTAACTACTGTACCGACTGGAGATTTTGATCCTGTCGGTTGCACACACTGTACTGATTTCGAAGTACCTACGACGTATGTACCCTCGAGAAGTTGATCAAGGACACACACACTATACAAGTGGAAACAGGAAGAGGACCGATGGATAGTGAAAAGTTCTACTCACAACACCGTCGTTACTGTCATGCTCCACCTGGATTCTGCACAGCTTGGTCACACACTTAATAAATTTGTTTGGTTCTGGATCACCGTCGAATTGTAGAGACAAAAGTCCTGGCACCACTCGCGTCACGACTAGGTCCACGCAGCGTAGAATTGGATACTCTGCGATGGCGTCTGGATGCGTCTGGATGCTTCTGGATACGTCTGGATACGTCAGGACTACGGTGATCCTACCGGCTGCGCCAATTAAGCTGGAGACCGGGGCGAAAGGCTTTTAAAAAAGAAGTCTTTACTTGTTTAATAACTGTAACAGAATGAATGTATTTGGTAAATAATTAATGAGGTAAACTATTCTGCATCAGCAGATATTACGTGTTGGTTAGTTGCCAGGTGCAATGTAGGTTGCACCATCGGCATTTCTATAAGCAGAATGTCTTATTAGGCAACTTAACTCGCTCGCCGCGCCGCCTGCTCTTGCGCCTCCGGCCTGACATACATGCATACATTTTTATAGCCTCTTACATAACCGCAGAAACCAATGATCGATCAGAGTATTGTAGGTAATGTTGGGCTTTATCATGTAGGCCAGTTTTGCTGGGTCTGTCGCTAGACCTGCGACAACTGCTTCCATGCTCTTAAGTTTTGCTATTCTTTTGAATTATATATAATTTGGATTATAAAATATATTGTAGTAATCTATGTCTGTATGTTTTCATTGTTTTAATATGCCTTTTAGATTGGAAAATATTGGCTAGTAAATATTTGAAAAAAGTGGTCTTTTTTTTTTCATTCATTTTCAATATTTTTTTAATGAAAAATACAGATGTTTTCCAAAAAATATCAAAACATGCGGACATAGAATGAATCTTTCTCAAGTGAAAAAAAAAGATTAAAATCTGACAACGTTTAGGGGTAGGGAAACGTTAGGGCCTGGAAGACGATTTCGCTAATGTAATGGCAGTCGCGTGCAAAATTGTGCCTTGGCCAACGGACAAAGAATGCATTTCTTAAAATTTTCAAATCTCAGATTTCCTGTGACTTCACGACCCCCTTAACGTCAGATTTAAACACTTTTTTTGCCCCCTCAACTTCTATTCACCTAGCGAGTTATTTACTATGGTAACGCTCACTGTTACTGTTGTTGAAATTGTTCCCAATCAATTCTATGAAACGGATATGTTAATAATTTTATGGTTTTTTTTTTAAATTACAAATTTTATTTTTATTTCTAATATTTGAGCTGCACTTATGATGATTTTAACTTCCCTATACTTTTTAAGAAATGTTGAATTGTATTTATGATTAATGTGTGATGTTGAATTATTTCATTGTTTAATGTATTATTTGAAATTGAATTGTGATTGAAATGTTCTCATACTAAACGGTGTTAATGAACTATTAAATAAATAAATAAATAAATAGTACCGTTGCAAGTGTTTTTGCGTTTTAAAGTTTCCGAGTTATTCGTTTGCTTACGAGTAGACTAGGAGGTCGCGACAAAAATGGTAACGATAACGTAAATGGCTGAAACTGGGTTCACGGGATAAAGTACAACTCTCTGAAGCTAAATGTGTCAGTCTGCCTGTTCCAAGTGGTTGCGTTACGTAGATAAGTAAGTTATGGTGAAAAAGTAGTTATGGTGACAAAAAATACATATGATAAGGTAAATGGATGCAAATGACGAAGCATCAATTTATCAATGTATCAAAGTATCAATACATACTTGCTTAGCAATACAAAAACTGAACATATCTTTGGTTGCATTTAGTAGTTATAGGCGATTTAGGTTACAGATATAACTTGAGGTATATTTAAGTATTTAATTAAGTAACCGTCTGGTTATTGTTGTATAATTAATAGGTATTAATGTTTCCAGATAATCAGTATATTCATCAGCAGGTACATACCAGCATCTATTTTATTATTTATTTATTTATTTGGAGAAGAACAGAGAACAGGTTACAATGACACATTAATAAAATATTATAAATTAAAATTAAGCTACGCCTGCCTCCACTACGCTTCCCTCGAAAACACATAATGTAGAACATAAATATTTACACTAGATTTATATAGCCAATCTAGAAAACGCAACCACTTGGGACGGGCAGACCGACATATTTAGCATCAGAGCGTTGGTCTCTAACATGAGAACCCAGATTCAGCCATTTACCTTATCGTGACCAAAAATGTCGTGACCTCCCGGAATAGAGGTCTTCGAGATTATTTTGTTAAAAGTCACCTGAGCCGGGTGTCATGTTAACGCGCCCGTGTGGCAACGACTCTTAATTTTTAGGGTTCCGTACCCAAAGGGTGAAAACGGAACCCTATTACTAAGCCTCCGCTGTCCGTCCGTCCGTCCGTCCGTCCGTCCGTCCGTCCGTCTGTCCGTCTGTCACAGGGCTGTATCTCAGTAACCGTAACAGGTAGACAGCTGAAATTTTCACAGAGTGTGTATTTATTTTGCCGCTATAACAACAAATAGGTAAGATTAAAAAATAATTAAAATTAAAGGGGGCTCCCATACAAAAAACGTGATTTTTTTGTTTTAATGCTAAAGAAATCCCTATGTATAACTCAACTGGCATCTCTAATAAAACTAGCAATGCCAATATTCTGTCACAACCTTTGTCGTTGTCACTTGTTTTATTGCAAGAACTTATTTTATTGCGAGAAAAAAATATGATTTTTGCTAACAACGTTGCCTCAAACTGCCTCGATCTAAACAGCACAGCATGCTTTGGAAAACGATTAATAAAATATGAGAATTTTAATCTACGTATCAATGCGATTCAAGTAAAATTAAGCCGCTGAATGATTCGATATAAAACTTATTACATACAAGAATGTAACGGATAATCTTAGATGAAAAAGGAATGGATAGGGGACTAAACAAATTTTACGGTCCGTCAAAAGTAAGCTCAGTCAGCCGATATGCTCTCAGTCGGTGTCAGACGTCAGTGATGAATTCAGTTGGGCGAGATTTCAAAGTATCAACAAAATGTCGTCTTGTGTTGTTGAAAAATATGGAAATAACGCCATAAAGGACAACAAGAGCAATGGAATCACATTCCACGTATAAGTGCAAGCATATTCAGTATATTTTTAGTTTAGTTGACCTGAAACCTTTTATGTGTTGTAAAGGCGCAAACAGGGTTGGCACAAGCAAACTTAAATTGTCAGTTCGATTTTTATTTTTGTTTTCATTTCAGTATTATATATTGAACTAAATTTTATTTTAAAAACTAGTAGGGCTGCCAAAAAACAATAGTCTACGTACTGTTTATTATTTTTTATAATGTCGTTTAGGATGTTTGTATAATATGTCTTAGTTCTGAGGCTGTGATAAAAAGGTACATCCTTGAAAATGGTCAAAATTTTACATGTGACAGACAGCTCGTTTCCATAAAGATTAAAATTCTCAAGTCGTTTCTTGGCTCAAATGTCCTTTTGTCATTGAATGAGTAATTATTCCTTCAACCTGCTACATATAATCATAGACTCCATCTTCTTAGGGCTATTATCGAAAAATATGTAAATGTAAAACTTTATCATATACATAAAACCAATCCGGGGATTTAAGCCGCCACAAAAGGACAAAAGCGTAATAAACTGAACCTATTTGAAGGAAATAAAAAAAAAAAAAAAAACTTAGTGGTTTATCAAAATACCATCACACATTTACGGCGAACAGCAATAATCATCAACAGGTTTTACATAACACTGTACTGACTATTATTTGGACTATTTTTTAGCATCTAAAACGCATTGAACGAAATTTTTAAATGCATAAAATGCAAACATGGACAATTCAAGAATAATCAATATTATTTGTTTTGCAATGTTTGACCCATACTTGCAATACATTAATGATTCCCTCTTTGTGTTTATTTTATTTTATGATTTCAATATTTACAAATTGTGTATATTCGACTTTATTAATTTATCCTTAATATCGATGATTTTTACTCAGAATAACGATGGTTTAATGAATGATTCCATTAATATTTTTTTCATTTTCCCGCTTGCAAATTCGCGAAAAGATTATTTGATGCCTTGTTAACTATACAACCATGGTACTACTTGTTCTGACCACTATCACTAAATAGGAACCTTAATATTTTAATGCACAATACAATATATTTTTATTTATTTTCGTGATCATTTTTGGCAACCCTGCCGTTTTCACTTTCATTTTTCATTTAGTTTTGACGCGCCATTCTGCTCAAAGGGCTTAGGATGCGCGCATCGTTGATGTGTCATGATGGATTAGGATGAATTTTGCAATATATCTACGACCAGATGTCACAAATGTCACCATCCCTTTTTCTCACGCTATAACTAATTCAATTTAAGGAAATTGTTGTCTCATTTCATTCTTCCGCGATTAGATGAATCTATTTGTCACTTTTTCGCATGATGCATTTCCTTATACCTTTGTCCTGCTCTTTTACCCTTTACGTATTAGAGTTTGGTGTGCATGTAAAAGTATAGGTGTGTGAGTTTTTTTAAAAATAGGAACGCTTTTGAACTATCATCAGTATGGAGGTACCGTATCCATTCTTTTTCATCTAAGCGGATAATGAGTGAATATGGTTAAAGACAAAATAGAGATGCCAATTTCGTACTCTAGATAAACCTTTGCCAGACTCTACCACCCAGGTAGGTAGGAGTTTAAATCGAATATTACGACGCGTTGAAGTGTCTGTGGTCTTCTTGTAACTATGAGGCAAAAAGTTAGATGTAGCGATTAGGTAACCCCACAGAAAGGTAATAATTTATATCATACTGAACCAAAACACTGATGTCATATGAAAATGCAATAATCATACGCATCAACTAGATATAACTAATGAGCGTCAAAATTTGGAATCCATCGAGCGCATCGCCAAACATATCCATTAGATTCTTCACCTTGCTGCTCACCATTTTAAGATCTACATTCGAACATCAAGCATAATGGTTAGGCCCTGATTCCCCTAATGTATCCTCAACTTCTTCATGGTGCAATTTAAACTTGCAATTCCGATAACGGTTTGGGGATTTTGGACTCTGTCGTTGACCTATAAGGATGTCTATCTAACGGGGCGATCACTTGAGATAGGGCTCTGTTCGCTTGAGGTTTGAAGTTGCAAAGGTGCACAGGCTCACGACTTACTTTCACTTTCGACGAGACGGTACCGGCTCCACCATGCGGCCCCAGCTGGGCGACTATAGCCTGTATCTTACGATCTTGGACGTGGAGTTTGACAGTACGGACGTTTTAACGATCAAATGTATACACTAGAATAAGAAAACATCCTAAGTCCCTTTTGCTCTATGGTTGACGTCTATATGACGGAATGAGATCTCGTATTTGTCTCTATTGTGTGTTGGTTTCAGAGTATATATCCCTACATTGGGGCATGGTTGCAAATACAAGATAAATATTGTTTTAAGGTACGCGGTGAACATTTATTTTAAGCTGTACAAAGACAGACTCGTGAGGTCTATAGCTCAGGGGGCCACTTGTCGTATACGGCTCAACACTAAAGTAAGGAAGAGGACGCAGAGTTTTACGTGGAATCTGAACTAACGGTAAATCCCTTAGTCGCATGTTACGAGTTGTTCGAGAAGAAATGCAGCGTGACCTTGTAATTTTTTTAAGTGCCGGAAACCACACGGCACAAATGGACCAGATGATGGTAAGATGTATGACATTGTCAGTTACTACGCGTGACGGAAGAAACACGAATAGCCTATAATGCATTGAGATAGCATTGAATTTGAACGCCTGTAAAATTTTGTTAGATCTCGATCTCGAATAAAAAAAATCTTTACAAATATTATTGAAATTGATTGCAAGGAAGCCTAATGAATATACGGAATAACAAGTGAAAAAAAGAAAATATGCTCAGACGAATTAGGATAAAGACCGCTCAGGTGCATGAGCTGGGTGGTACAGCACAGGCAGAGGTTTCAATGGGAGACGCTCGGCCGAAGTATCGGCTATTGAATAATACCATTGTCTTCCTTATCTGATCTATTGGATGCGTCGATTTTGTGTTTCATTCTGTAGGTGGTCCTGCAGAACAGGTTGCTCGGTTTGAAACGTTTGATGCGTTTGTTAAACACTATCGAGACAGGTTCAGCGCGGTATTTTTGTTCAAATACTGCATTCATTTTTCACGTTGAAGCGTTACGGAGTACATAATTAAAATAATAAATGTCTTATATTACCCAAAGATCAGCCCTCAATGTTCAATTGAATTAAATAAAGTAGAAGACTGTGGCTTATTGTTTGATAATAAGCCTGAATTGGCTTTCCCGATAGTACAATGTCCGTTTATAAACTCGAATGCTGAAAGCTTTTAATAAATAGCTGTTCCAATTGTAAGAGCAAACTACATAAATCTGGCATGTAACTGGTGGTTAGGGATAACAGAAACTGGTCCAACCCGGCAGTGCTCTAAATGTAATAATGCCAAACAGGGTGCGGAATCTAATTGTGTATTTTATGGGCGATACGAACTAAATTATCTATCTTTGAAAAGTCCTCAACATATGCTCGGAAAACTTGTGATTCAAATAAAACAATCCATGAAATAGTACCAGACTCTGCATACATTGTATAAACAGAGTTCTAAATATTTTAAACGGAAGTCCGGGTATGTGAATTAGGACTAACAGTGAAAACTCCATGTCGGTATCTCTCGCGTTACAACTGGTTCACACTTGATGTTTTCGTTTTAACTGTTTGCAATATTTTTCAAATTGTAGTGTAGTGTAGTGTTTTGAGATTTCCAAAATGAAATCTTGCTTGGAAATTTTTACATTTATGTGTTAACACTATGTACAATTCCTTTAAAACCCCTAATCCCAACCGTGACATATCACACAACCGTGAAACATTTTGCGCAATGAAAAATACTGGAAAACATCACGTTATGATTACACTAATATCCAGTTTTAAGCAAGCGATGCAAAAAAACTTGAAGCACATTGTATTCGCCTCAAGCAGATTACAAGCCAACCTACAGATTTTTAACTTTATTTGTTAACATAATGAATTAAATGTTAAGCTCACCAATCTTGGAGAGTCCACAGGATCGGTGGTTCTGGACCTGGTCTGCCTGGAAGTTTCCCTGCTCTTCAGCACACTCCCAACGTCGGAAGGCTTCGGACTTCTGTGATCACTATCCCTGTCCTCGGACGATCCCCGATACTCCTTGTACCTCCGTTGGAGATCGTCCTTATCGTCGTATCTTGGACGATCTGAGGGTTCACGGTATAGCCTGCGGTCGTCGTCGTAGTCTCTGTAATCACTCTGAGCAAGATGTTCCGGGCTCTTGAGGACCCTCGTGCGGGGCTTCGTCTGGATCTCCGTCTCCTTCTTGCTCTTCTTGGAAGAAGAGAAGAGTTGTTTCACCTGTGCCAAAGTAGAAGAGGAAGATATAATTAAACATATTTAAAAGTAAGTGGCCATCGATGATAACTGACACTTTATTTTAAATACTTATTGACGTGAAGGTATATTGAAAAGTAAATAAAAAAAAAAGTACCATAATATAATTAACGTAATCTTTGCAGCATATTCTGATTTTAAATGCCTATTGGAATAAATCACACTATAATTTAAAATATTATCTATAGAAGTGGAAGCAGGTGAAATTGATTATAAAAAATCTTACCTTTTCCAGTCCAGAGAGCTTTTTCGCTGGCTTCGGTGGCTTCGCACTGACTTTATCTTCGTTTCTTCTCACTGGGCTGTGCTCTAGTCTGTCAATCCTGGGATCATAGTGCGATCCGTCATCGATACTTCGTTCCCTTGGAGTATATTTATCTTTTCTGTGGTCATTGTGGTAGTCGCCATTAGCGTATATTTGCTCAGATGGATAGTTGTCCTCAGTATGTCTTCTTTCATTGGCGATAAAAAGTGATGATGTGCAGCCATCCTCATCACTGTCGGCGTGGTTCGGGCCATTTTTTATATGATATGTCCTTATTTTGCTAGCCCTGTTGATCTCTCCACTTGAATCCTTTCTGAAGTCATTTTCTATTCCAGAATCCACAAATCGATTATCACGGTCGCGGTCGATATCAAATCGGCTTCGGGGTGACAAATCGTACTTATAGTTACGAGTTTCGTCGGAGTCATGCCGTGTGACACTACGTTCTTCACGAGAGAACTTGGTATTATTGTAATGCCTATCGGAGTTTTTATCTCTTCTTAGGGAGTTATGGAAAGTGTCAGCGTATTTTGGATCGTATTTTGCGTTTTCGTAAATCTCCTCGCGCTCCTGCACTATTTCTGGATTTGACGCATAATGACCTTTTCTTTTACCGAACTTATCATCTTTGATTTTGGAATACTTCTGTCCCGTATGCAGAGCATCGTGACTGGATGTAAATTGTTTAGACTTCGATTTGTATTTTTTATCGATGCTGATGTTAGATTCAAGACTAGGAGGTTCATACTCTGGCTCTGGGGGAAACAATTTATGTGCATCCAAAGGTTGAAACCTTTTATTGTCTCTAGGATCTAGAACACTATGTTTAATTTTCTCGACAGTTCTTGATCCAGTATTATATTTGACTTTGTTGTTGTTTTCTGAATCAATTTTACTATACGTATCCGATATGCTATTTTCAACATAACCGTCACGTTCCAGAGTATGGCGGTAGTATCTTGCCGTCTCATTTACATACTTTTCCGTGGCTTTCATTCGATTTTCAGCTTCTGATATAGGATCATTATCAATCAAATATTTGGTGATAGGTTTGTCAGTCGCATTCTTATCTCCAACTCTTCTAGCATTCATTCTTGATTCTAACAATTGTCTCCTTTGACTTAGGTCATTGAGATCAGAGCGATCTATTTTAGTTGTATCTGGTTCTATGCTAGCTCTTCTCTTAGAGTCCATGCCATCGGCCCTGCCCCGAAATGTTGTTTTGATAAAATCACGACTAGAGTTTTCAGCGAATTCATTGGCATACGTAGGCTCAAATTCTTCAAACTTAGCTGGTTTATATTCCCTAAACCTTGGTGTAATAGGGGAGTCTAAGGTTCTGTGGGTGTCTTTGACTTTGAAGGAATCAATGCCATTTTCATGTTTATCGTAATCATATTTAATTCGTGTGGAGTATTTGTTTCGGTGGTCTTCGTGTCCTAAACCTTCATCTTCGTCTGAGTTTTGACCATAACGGTTACCCTTTGATGCGGAAAATGTTTTGTGCACAGTTTGTTTGTTTATGCTATTGGTCCCATTGTCTTGATTGCGGACTACTTGAGCGTATACAACACCTTTATCAGGGTACATTTTATTAACTGGTGTAGGAGGTTGTTCTGGACTGCTAGGTCTTATGTATAGATTTGGATCAGGACTAACACTGGGACGCGTATACGAAAATGGTTGATTGTTGTTCGAAGCTTTATTTGAAGGAATTATGAGGTGAGCTTTAGGTGGAGGGCTAAATTGGTCTTCCTTTAAGATTTTTACAATATGATCAACTGTATGACCCTTTGTGAGAGGAGGTTTATCAGGAGGTTGTTGACTGCTATGAATCATTTCTTTTCCCCCGTATATGTTATTTTGTAATTTGAGAATGCTTTCCTTAATTCTATCTTTTATTTCTGCTTGGTTGATATCTTTATCTCGTATCTGGTCAATTTCATCGACTAATAATGTTTTTTTTATTTCTGTTTTTCGTTTAGGCGTATCGGTGATAGGGGGTTCTTTGCTGAATTTGTTGTTATTACTGAGATTAGCGACGGCCTTCGAACGTTTTATACGGGCAGGAGGTTTAGGGTCGCTCGAATGCTTATCAGGACTTTTGAATCTTGGCGGCTTTTCTATAGGATTGACTTTATGACTTGAATTTTCAGATTGCTTTGATTCTTCGAGTGCGCTGAGAGTTGAAGATTTTGGAGCTATTTTTTGCTTCGTTTTGAGCGGCGACTCTAGGAAATAATCTATTCTCGGGGATGTCTCAATAATTGGGGACAGTTGCGTTTTCTTATTTCTCAACGACTTTAAAAACTCTTCTGACTCGCTCCCTGAGCGTTTTCTTATTGGTTTAGGCTTGGCGTTGAGGCTGGTGTTCGATTTCAGATCACTCACGTCGCTTTTACTTCTTTGAACTATAACTCCCGGTTTCGTGGTAACGATTAATTCCGGTTTTGCAGTCACCACCACCGGCCTGTCTGGGCTAGTAGTCTTGGCTCTCCTGAACAGGGTCGAAAGAGACGTTCGCTCCTTTCCCCTCTTTCTCGGAGTGCCTACATCGCTGGTGGATCGGCCGAGGGATTTCTTCTCTTGCTCTCCAAGATCGGCGCTGTTCCTTCTTCCGGAGTTCTTGTCCAAGTCTACTTTTAGTTTCTTTCTGTGCGGGAGTGAGAAGAATTTCTCTGGCGGATGGTCGGCAGTGCAGGAGACGCTGTCGGCTTGGGCGATTACTTTGGCTGCCTCGTCTAAGAGCTCTTTCTCTGAGAGATGTGTGAAGGGTTCTTTACGTAGCTGGTAGTCGCCGCCAGGTGAGCCACGTGGCTCTCGCGTCTTCCCTGAGGAAAAACAAACTTTTCAGACAAGGAATACGTCACGTTAGTAAACCAGGAGATTATTTTTGATTGCAGATTTTCATCAATAAGTATATCTCTGTTACAGGAAAGTATGCGTATTCTCAATCTTACAAAGTATAACGAGCGATACGGTGTGCCTTATATCGCTCGGTTACGGACAATTTTTATTGCCGCTTCGACCATCGTTCATTCAATGCGATGCTACCAACCCGGGCGGGATTAGCCCTAACACCTAGTAAGTATGGAAGGGGACCTACAGTTTTACGTGGAATTTTCCAAAATTATTGTTTACTTACAGCTCAGTTTATCAAGTGGTAAGATGTGACACTGTAATATTCGTGTGAAAGTAACTCTGATGCGTTTTCACACCTAAACTGTTTAACCAATTTGACGAAAATTGGAATAGAGAGACTCTGGACATTGGGAAAGGACATGGGCTACCTTTTGTGGGGAAAATTAAACACGAAGGGGGTGAAATAGGGGATGAAAGATTCTATGGGGTACTCATATAATATCCAGCAATTAATTCGGCCTGACATCGTCCAACACGACATTGACCCGAGTGTAATATAACTTTACAACATTGCGTCACAAGTTTGAGGTATTCAGTAAGATCCTTAGCACAACGTGTAAAATTAAAATAAGAAAATTTAGAATCCTATAAGGCTTCCAATTTTCCTTTTTAACAATATTTGCACTACCACCGTCAGAGGAGTAACTTAATCCTTTACGTATACCCAAACCTGCCCAAACAAATATACGTGAAACGATATCCAGTTACATGCAGTTAGCAAGCAATAAACATATTATCTCTTCTACAATGCTGCCATGTTGGCTACCTACTGTTACATATGTTAGTTATTATTCTGTGACGATACGGAGATTTGCCACCCGTAACTATTCGGTTTTGTCTGGATACGAGCAATTGTATTGTATTTTATTTATTATTTAATTTAATTGTATTGTAAATGTATTGGATCTTTGTGACGTAACTTAGTGTAGTTTGACTACCAAACAGTTTAAATAAATTAAATGAAAAATGAAATTTCATTTCGTGAAATTTGTAGACAAGCTACACTCCGACAGGTACCTTGTAGGCTCGTGCGCCTTCTGCGCCCGCCAAACGTCAGGTTACCCTTCATAACGCCGCCGGCAGGCTGAAGGAAATTAGGGGGATGTTTTAGTGGGTAGGTTTAACCCACAGAAATCTGATTAATAATTCTGATTTCTGTGGTTTAACCTAGGGTTAGGTTAGACCCGCTAAACCAGTCCCGCATAACCTGATTCCGGAATCGGGTATGCGTGAAGCGTTTCACCTCCCAGACCTCTTGCAGCTTCCGCTGGACGACAAGCAGGTTATAAAAAAAAATGATTTTTTTTAAAGAGGCTCCCCTTCTGTATTCAAACTTTTGTTATGCATTTTTATACATACATATTTGCCCCGTTTGAGCAATCAAAGCATCGGGGTCTCACATTATGCTAGACAATTCATCTATAAATGTAGTTTTTTTATTATTACGTTGTAGTTATTTTTTAATCAAATTAAATGTTTTTTACTTACACCCTTATAGAACTAAATGCATTTAGGTGCTAACACCCCCTTAAGAACCCCCTATTTCGTTGCACGTCTGAGTTTGGATTGCTATCCTTCCATGATCGTTGCTTACAGTCAGTCAGCATGTTTGCGTCCACTGATGGACATACGCCTCTCCAATTTTTCTGCAGTCCTCCCGGCCCTCAGCGGTACGGAACCACAGCTTTCCGCCGACGCACTTGATGTCGTCGTCCCCCAACCATATGTTGAATTAATATTTTGAACACGTACAGGTATTTTTAACACGAGCACAGTAATATATTTAAACCAGCTTGATGTGTATATGTATAACTGTGTGTTTAATATAGCAAATTGTTTTCGGGACTCACCACGCTTACCTTTTTGTACAATATTGTTTATTGTAAATCTTTAGTTATAGTAAAAGCAATGTAATTGTAACTGTACAAAACATATCAAATGATACCACAAGTATCTACTCTCAGATAAGGTTGGTCACCCAGGGAAGTTAATGACCATAACCTCAAAACCTGTAAGGTTGAGAGGCCTAAGCCCAGCAGTGGGTGGCACTAGAACGTTTTAAGATAAGCTTAGGTTCAAATAGTGTAATGTGTGTGCTAGAAAGGCTTAAATAATAATAATAATGATGAAGCTCGTGGGAAGCAACATGCCCGCACAGCCTCCTTAGCGGACGTAAGTAGAGCCGCATATGTATATATGTTATATATATGTTAATATTATTCCATACCTTTCCTACATAAATAAGGAGGTGAACGGACCGCTTCAGATAATAATATCTGCAAACTAAAGGAAACGATAACGAACGAGGAAATACGGTACTCCGCTGGACAAATATCGACTTAGCACAGAATTAGCGCAGTTATGTCAACAACACTATCAAATAGAATAGACCACAGACGAACAAGTAATGCTATCAGCCGATGGGCCCGTGCCTCATCGGTGTGCACGAGTCATTAGAGTAGATTCACGAGTTAGGACTGGTGACATCGATTGGAGCCTCCTTGCAGCGCTGCTCCTGCGCTAGAACACGTTAGGCCACGTTAGGTTAGGTTAGGTTAGGTTAGGTTAGGTTAGTTTAGGTTAGGTTAGGTTAGGTTAGGTTAGGTTAGGTTAGGTTAGGTTAGGTTAGGTTAGGTTACGTTAGGTTAGGTTAGGTCGGGTTTTCTGCTAATCTGAATAAGATGAATAAGAAATAAGATAAGATCATGTTTCTGCAGGTCGGGTTGAAGGGAGCGCTTTAACACATCGACGGAACCGGTTGATTAGAGGCCCTCCAGCAGCTCTCTCAGGAGCTCAAGAGGTCTTGCGTCTAGCGCGCTTACAATGATACCCGTTGCCGCGTATTCTAAAATTACTAACCAACTCACCGCTGGCTTGGAGTCCCTGAGCCACAGACAGTTTGTGGAGTCACTCAGTCTGTTCCACATGTACTACCATGGACGCTGCTCTGTGGAATTTGCATCCCTTACTCCCGACCTGCAGGACCTGTGGAGCACCCGCCGCAGATAAACAAAGCGCCCCCTTGTGGTTGACATTGTACGTTTGTGACGAACCGTTTCTCAAACTCATTTCTCTGCCGCACCGCCAGGATATGAAACTGTCTGCCGGCGGGTGCCTTTCCTCATGCCTATAACCTAGGACTCTTCAAGCTTAATTTGAACAAGCTCAGTAGCCCAGCAATAGAACGCAAATCCGCTTGTATGGTGCTTTGTTGGCGAGGTGTCTTTGACTTTTCAGAGCACCTTTGGACCTTAGCACAGCCACCCATACCGATTTTTAGGGTTCCGTACCCAAAGGGTGAAAACGGAACCCTATTACTAAGCCTGCACTGTCCGTCCGTCCGTCCGTCCGTCCGTCCGTCCGTCCGTCCGTCCGTCCGTCCGTCCGTCCGTCCGTCCGTCCGTCCGTCCGTCCGTCCGTCCGTCCGTCCGCCCGTCCGCCCGTCTGTCACAGGGCTGTATCTCATGAGTCGTAAAAGGTAGGCTGCTGAAAATTTCACAGAGTGTGTATTTATTTTGCCGTTATAACAACAAATAGGTAAAATAAAAAAAAAATTAAAGGGGGATCCCATACAAAAAATGTGATTTTTTGTGTTAAATCTTGTACGGAACCCTTCGTGTGCGAGTCCGACTCGCACTTGGCCGGTTTTCATAAAACAAAAATAAACGTTCATGCCCATTGAGTTAATATGTAAACCATTATGATTGTTGTTTATTGTTTATTGTTTATTCATCATCCATAGACAGTACACTGCACTCGGATTTGTCAATATTTTATCATTAGCCAGTTCGGGGAAATCCCAGCGAAGAAGAACTGGAAAGAAACTCCGCTGGTTTTTTTTTTCAACGTCCACTTAGTCTAAATTTACAAAAGTATTTAGACTCACAGATAAACACGCTAAATTAATATGAATTGAAGAGAATCAGCAATTCATATCATATGCAACAGTTCATGACAAATATCAGTTTATTAGTAAAGACCATGCCCGCCATCTAGAATGTTGCCAATTGGAGCAACCCAGTCCCCACAAACAGCACCCGTTCACGAGCATCACGCCAGACACAGCCATCGCCTCTATCGACCATATTTTAGGGAAAGAGGAGACCCGAACCCAGCGTCGCCGCAAGTAGGGACCTTAAAGCGATGCACTACTCCAGTGGCAACATGAAAAAGTTGTGAAAGCTCTGTACGATTTAGTTTTAATACGATTTTTTCTGTCATGAACTACTACAGTGACCTGTAAACAAAGAGTCAAAATACAAAATACATTATTATTCTTACAGCTAAAAAAAAACTATATAATATTACACTTTAAATGCTACCACATTAAATATTCATGGTACGATTTTACGCGTTGGTGAAAACCAGCGATGGAACATTGAGGCTTCAAAGAGGCATTCCCATTCTTGGACGATATGACTTCCCGAATGAAGGTTGGTTTGGTGTAAGATGTTACCTCGAGAACCCGCCGAGTAACCGCGAACATCCGGAATGGTTACTATTCCACTCCGGAGAGGTTATAAAAGGGGGATGGTTTAGGCGCTAATCGAATCACGGATATCGACATGGCACGAGTGTGGTTTCTGTGCGTTTTTAGGGTTCCGTACCCAAAGGGTGAAAACGGAACCTTATTACTAAGCCTCCGCTGTCCGTCCGTCCGTCCGTCCGTCCGTCCGTCCGTCTGTCACAGGGCTGTATCTCATGAACCGTAATAGGTAGTCAGCTGAAATATTCACAGATTGTGTATTTATTTTGCCGCTATAACAACAAAACGGTAAAATTAAAAAATAATACAAATTAAAGGGGGGGGGGGGGGCATACAAAATACCTGATTTTTTTGTGTTAAATTTTGTACGATGGTACGGAACCCTTCTTGTGCGAGTCCGACTCGCACTTGGCCGGTTTTTAGAATAAAGTGTGCATTTTATTTGTTATTTGCGCTTGCATATTTAGGTAAGTTTCTCAGTAATCCGTGCGACATATTTGGAGTCATGCGTTGCATATGTGGGTTGAAATGTCATTAAGTACTTACTATATTTTATGATTCAAGCCTGTTTCGAAAATAAAGTCTCCTTTCGTGAATATTATTGTACCTAGATGATTTTCCTGTTATTGCCAAAACGAATGTATAAGGGTAAGTTTGGCAAATTAAATTTCAAATTAAGGCAGCAAAAATGTATAGCAATTATAGGAGACGAAACTGTTAAGGGTATTGCAGCATCAGCTGAAATAACTGAATACAACATTACAAGCTACACCTACAACGGAGCTACACTTGCCGAAATTCTGCGCCGTTAAAAGAACTTTGAAGATGTAAGCGACATTATTTTCATAGCAGGCGGAGACATGAAAAGAGACCGAATGAATTGACTGATAGCTTAGAAATATTCTTACATAATAATGCTGCGAGGCAGATTTTTGTTTGTGAAACTTTACAAAATATGTATCTCAACGAAAACATTCTTAAAAGTCTAATGCCAAAGGCCTGCAGAAAATATAAGCATGCCAAATTATTGGATATAAAAAAACAGTGATGATAAACCCATCCGTGTTCAATTACATGAAAAAACCTGAGCCCCTAGCCTGAAGTTTCACCTAAATTGGCGTTTACACAAACCGATCGAGGTATAGAACCATTGAAGAGCGCGGCATTGGTCGTTAAGCGAACTGACATTTGCGAGTCGGAGTTTGATTTGACAGCTTACTCAACGTGCGTCGCCGTAATTACGTCGACGTTGCCGTCTACGCCGACTCCGCGTTTTCATACAAATCGTAATTCCGAGTTTGATTTTGACACAGAATAAGTAGTAAACCTCGTATGGGGTTTGATGTTTTTACGTAACTTCGAAGTTCCGCAAATGCCAATTTAGTTGAGAACTCGGACTGACCATACAAAACATATGACTCCATATGACGTTAACCTCCAATATTTTGGGTTCATTTTTATTTTATCTCAGTGTCGGTTAAGAATAAACACCCGCAGAAAATTCAAAACATCAAAGTTGAGACTATTATCTAGTGTATGACCGTAAAACAGTTTTAATGAGTTGCTTGTATTCTTTAAAAAATATCTGTTCGTAAACACGTATTTACTAGGATTTTACGAGGTTTTCAAGCCGGCGCTTGTAAACTATAAATGATTTAGACAATTTTCTTCATTGTGGTACAAGATCACGTACTTATCTAGTGAATAAGCGTGAAACATATATTAATTCACTTTAAACAGTAGACTTTACAGGTCAAAAACCTAAATTTCGCTTCGTCGCGCTCGATTTTCACGCGCATGCAACAATGAACCCCAACGCAAACTCAATCCTTCCGGACATCGCCATTATAGTTTGTTGGCTGAACGCTGGAGTCAGTTGGAGCCTTAACAACATTGCAAGCGGGATGGCAGAAATATCCAACGGTATAAAGAGCACCTCTTGTTTATTTGTCCGACCGTACGCACAGGATAACTGTTTTCGCCTACGGACTCTAACAATGACTCGCCCGGGAAATAAATTCACGTTGCAAATAATGTTATTTTACTTATTTCTGCGAGTGACGTCAGGGGCGCAAGATAAATCGACTTTAACTTCTCATTGTTCGTGGACATGAGACGTTTACGGATTTCGGTTTTGGGTTAGTGCCAAGACAAAGGCAAGGATCTGCGTGAATAAGAAAGTTTGCCTGCAAGAAAATAAATGTACGTAAAATATTTCAGGTTCTTATTGTTACATATTTTTATAACAGTCCTACTCACATTAGACTCTTAATTTTTTACAGACATAGCTTATTTAATCAAGATTTATAATCTATTTGGTTTTTGTTAGATTTTTTACTACAGCGGTCGTGGTTTACTTTTAGCTATAAGTATTTTTGAAATCAAAATTTTCGTAAATCTTTTTTGTGGACATGTTGCATCTTCCTCATCACGGAGCCTGTCTTTTTCTTTGAAACAGAGAAGGTCCCAGAGCGGTTTTGTACAGAGCCCGCGAATGAGTTAGTCCCGCCGGGTTGAGCCACCTTAAGGTCCTGTTTACGGTGACGCTTGATTCGTAGATATATAGCCGTGCGACCGGGGCCATAGCAATAGCTCAACTCAGGCGATTTTTGAGATAAATACCTTCCCTCCATCGAGTGTCGGGGTTGTCCCTTAAATATTGGTGGAGCACTGATGGTTCTGTTTCTTTTAAAAAGATGATCTCGAAGGACCATTCGCGACAGTACATCACCGCGAAACTAGCTTAGAGCCCATATAAGCAAAATGTGCCTGTACCGGTGCACGAAATAGGCACTTAGTATGGAGTTGATGTACTGCATGTATTCCTATATATATTCTGTGGTTTGGGTCACTTCTTTCCCTAAAATATGGTCGAGAGAGGAGGCATAGGCCCGGCATGATGCTCGTGAACGGGCGCTGTCTGCGGGGACTGGCTTGCTCCAATTGGCAACATGTTAGTTCGGCAACGGATCTTTGTCATGAACTCAATAATTGTTGACTTTCGTGAATTATTTTTAATTTAGTGTTGTACCTGTGTTTTTGTTAAAAAAAATTGACAAACGCTTTTGTAAATTTGGACAAAGTGTGGTGTAGTTTCTTACCAATTCTTCTTCGCTGTGTTTTGTTTTGCTGAACTGGCTAATGTTAAAATATGACAAATCCGAGTGCAGTGTACTGTCTATGGATGATGAATAGACAATACAATACAATGATATGTGAATCTATTTATTTTGTCACTAATTCGACCAATCGCCTGCACATAGCCTTTACGCCCTGTAACCTGCATACGTATTTTGACCTTTTGCAACATGCCATGAATGTACCTATTTGTTCAACCAGCGCACTTGACACCTACACTGCAAAGTCCACTGGCTGTCACGACAAACACTTGGGTAAATACATATGTTTCATATGTATTCACAGCCGTACGCAGCAGAAGGAGCGTATGCATGTATGTATGTCACGATGACAAATCGATAGAATAAGGCTTTAGACAATGAGTAATGCTCTATTCTTAGAAACATGTCATCTATGGATATGTCACTTTGAATTTATGCATTGATTAATAAAATCGCCAATATAGCTTTGACTATGTCGACCATTACAACCAATCGCTCAGATATGTCTGATAAACTCCCCTAAAATGTATGCACCTTCCGAAACATATTTTCTTAACGTATCTATTCTAATTTGTTCAAGTCCAAGCATGATCTTGCGAATATATGATTGTTAAATTTAACAATAAATGCTAACAAAGGATCTTCATTCAGGTGTTAAATGAATTTAATTTTCTTAATAATAATAGCTGCCGAAATAAACATTCTCGTCAACGCGTTTTTTAGATTTAAGAAAAAATTTAAGTTCCTCAACTTCGTTTTGGGAATAACTGGCCTATTCCTGGAATTTCGTAATCAGGAATCAGGACTGTTGAGTGTAGAAAACAGCTTTTTTTTCCACGGAAAACCTTGATTATAATGAAATACTCTGCTCCGGAATCTTTTCGTCAAGAAAATCGCTTTAAAAACCGCTATAAAAGCGGTTTTCTAGACTCAGGATTCCTGATTACTGATTTCGGAATTCCAGGAATAGGCCTGATGATATAGACAGTGATGAATGAAGATATAGATGAGAGGAGATTTGAGATTAATGATTTAAGTGTTATGTTGGTGTATATAATATTTTGGGATATTGGCTTACCACAGTTATTTTGCGCGGATCTAGTAGCCGACCCGACGACGTTTTGACGAGACAGTTCAAAACGTCGGCTACTAGACCTGCGGAAAATACCTGTGGTAAGCCAATATCACAAAACATCTATGAGATATAACAAAGAAAAATAATAACAGCATGTTATGTTTATACACTATACATTTCTACTATATTTACTGATGAGTAATACTTTCGAGTTCTCGATATGTACAAAATATATAAATAGACACGTATAGTACAGTAAATATTTAAATAAATATGATTCACCAAAAAATACTAGAAACTCATAGTAAATCCATTAATTGATTTGGGGTTCAACGAAATCTACATTAAAGCATTGAAATCAATGCGACGAATATCCAGACCAAAAACTTTTCCTGATTATTTAAAAATTCTGATTACAGTGCGTGAAATGGTGTCATTATTACTATTTTGAAACTAACAGGAATTTAAAGGTTTATATTTTTATTAAAGATATCAGGAGGATGAAGAGCAGGTTTCAATTGGAAATTGGTTCCAAATACGTACAGCATGACGATTCAAGGAATAAATTGCTCAAGGAAAGCAATAGGAAACTAACAAAAATATTCCCGTCGATACCTTAACGAAAGCGAAACCTTTCGAAATCATCATTACCGTTTCGACTACATACCGAGCCATTGTTACTGATAACGAGCTTATCTTGTATCGGGTAAGTTACATTTTAAAACGTTTGCAAGAGCCGTTACGTAAGGAACAGAGCGGGACCGAGTGTCGAGCCCTGGGGCCACTCATTAAGAAAGCGCTAACTACAAGCAAGCGGGCCGCGTCTGAATGCTTGATATAAGTCAGACTATATTCAGAGTCCGTCGATACCCCTGTATGGACTCGCCTGTCTGGTGGGCAGTTTGGCAAGGCAGCGGCCCTGACCTAAAAGGCAATTTACAATAAATAAGTACCAAATGATACTATATCGAATGAATCATAATTTTATTCGAAGATTTACTTTGTATTTTAATAATAATATAGGACATGTTTATGGTGACAAAAAGTATATACATTTAAAAGATTTAAACTAACGCAGTTAATAAACCCTTAATATATTAAATGTCTGCAATGCTAGGAAACATTTTGATGTGAACATATATATCTTAATTAGAACTTTAAGGGTTTTTGCTATAGAGAGGGAGTGGACTAGATCAGGGTCATTTGAATGCAATTACAAAATAATCCTAAAGTCCTTCCCTTTGTCGGACGTAAAACATTTTTTATTTTATTTTATATCTTGTGTAGTTATTCTTTTTGTATGGTCGATTGTGATGCACGGCTGGACGGATGGACAATCATACGCTATATCCATATCTACATAAACACGGAAGCCTAAAATAATACAATCTTAAACTACTTTATTTTGATATTAGTACCTACTAAAAGCCACTTTTTGTTTCAATAATCGATTTGTTGCCTGTTTAATGTGTAAATATAAATAAAGCATACTTAAACGTATAACATACATAATGAACGGGTATTTTTGCCAAAAGCTTTCTTCAATCTTCTTAAAATTTAACATTATCTCCACTCTGTCACCGGTCGGACATATACACAGATCTGGTTTCAGATTTCGTACTTTTTATGCGTACGGTGCCTGATGATTCACGGCCGATAGGCTATCTACAGATCTCTTCGTGTTAATGTGTTATTGTAACCAAGAAAGAAACAGTTAGATTTTTTTTCCGTCCAGTTAGTCCGTTGTTATGTGAAATGATTAGTGAAGAGATGTTATCTCGTGGTCGATGGCTCAGTTTTGTTAGCATAATATTTCTGTTGTTCTTACCGAAGCGTTTGACGTGCACGTCTCGATTGAATGAGACGGATCTTTGCTTTGGTTGACTTTGGGCCGGTTCTTTGGCTTCCGTGCTCTCTTCCGCCTTGTCTTCGGGGCTGCTTTCTGCTTTTTTCTCTTTCTCTTTACTATCTATGTCATCGCCTTTGTCCTCTTTAGTTATTTCAATTTCGGTCACCGCATCAGGCATCGGTATCGTTTCGTTGGAGGCACCGTGTACCTCACTCAAGATGGTCTAGTCAATTACGCCCGCGAGTGCTTCGTTTTGTGCTTGTGTTTCATCGGAACGGTTTCTCTGTAAAACAAGCCATTATCTTCAGTTGATTTGAGAGCTTACGTGAAGACGAATTTAAATGTTGTCAATAATAGGACTCGTAATAGAAAATGACATACACAATGAAGTTCAGTAATATTAAAAACTTCAGTTTTTAATAGAAATCGTGCAGACCATAAAGAAAAGTCATATTAATTAAAAAAAGAAAATTGTAAGAAGTAAAGCCAAAGATTGGAACTCGACCTAGGAAACATTTCGCAGGCAATTATGAAATCTTATCAATGAAAAAGTAAGGCACCTACATAAAACAAATCTTGACTAAATGCAGATTATCCATCCTTATATCGCACTTCAAGGTCGCCCAGTAAACCAGAATCATCTCGTGTTCTCAGTCACCTGACTGCTTGCTATTTGCTAATCGAACCGAACATTGGTTACTTCACAATCGTAGACCGATTACAATAACCGGTGGGCGATTACCTCTGTCGATACATGACACAAACTCAAGATGTTTTAATTTTTTTTTTATAATTTCTATGTAGGCTCATGGAGATGCAAAATCGTTTTGTTGTGGCCTTTGATTATGATAAAATAGATCAGTTCAAAATCGCACTTACTAGTTTCTGCCAGTTCCTACTCGCATCATTATTTCCATGAAATAAATACCACCGAACAACCAGCCGTGAAATAATAACACAATAATGTGGAACGTGAATACAACAATGTTAGTGTCTTGCAAATCAAAGCGAATTCTAACAAATATTGTTTGTCTTCAATTTAGACGTTGTATTTTCTCGGTGCCATCACTTTCTGATATTTTTTGTGGTATTTTCCGTGATATGATACTTCCAATACCGTCAGCTTGCTTCACATCAACGCTGCCAACTTACCGAATATCAGCAATTTAAGGATGTTTATGTTGTTTTACGTTAAACCCACGTATCCTTTTTTTTTAATAAAAAATAAAACTATTTCATACTCATTACGGCATTATTTCGCTTAAATCTCAATTGACCTCTAGAAAATCCCAAACATACGGCAGTGACTGCTCTACTCTGAATATTTTAATTTGGAATACCAATCATTTATTTGTATCTGTTATTTTATTCATAGACAAATTAAGCTTCATACTTGACACTTAATATTTTTACAAGTGTATTATATTTTGACTAATTGGCTTACATTTTCAGCTATTTTTAGAAGCATTATAATATTGCTGATGTACCTTTGCATTATGGGTCTTAGTAACAGATTATTTTCTAGGTCATACAGATCAGGCGTGGGGCGTTTTCGATTTATGACCATTTGAAATATTTGTAGCGTAAGCTACATTATGTGTAACCTGACTGCTGCGTCGTCAGCTATGTTTCTTTACGTGCGCCGCGCGCGCACGCCAATACTTAATTTAGTGAATATACGATCTTCAACCAAAGCACTCGTATACGCGGCGCACGTAAAGAAACATAGCTGACGACGCAGCAGTCAGGTTACACATAATGTAGCTTACGCTACATATTAAATTCATATTCAAAGTTGGCGTGCTAAGTAAAGTAAGCTAAAGACTACTAGTAAGAGAAGGGGACCTACAGTTTTATATGGATTCCGAACCATGGAGCAGCTCGCATTCGTTACGAAATGCACTTATCCAACTCAGAAAGAGAAAGAAAGGGGCGGGGATTTGAACCCAACCCTCTGGTATGGTAGGCAAGTCGCCGCGCCACTAGGATACGGGCGGCTATACTTATAACCTAAACGTACCGTGAGCTTACGTGCTCCAACTATCGATTGATTTTAATACCGAGCCGCAAGCGAAGTGAACGGACCGCGCTGGTGGCCAGCTGCGTCATATAAGGCAAAATCACATTTGCCCGCGCGGCTTCGCAACCGCGAACCAATTCGGAGTGGGTCCGCGTTGCGAGACCTTCGCATTTCGCAAGGATCCGTCGCAGGTGATCGGCTCGCGCGCGTCTCGCGAAATCTCTTTCGGCGATCGAACGAGTGAATATCCACAGAGGGACAATTAATTAGAGACAATGGATGCTGTCAGCCGAAGAGACGACGACCGTTGGAGTAACCGTGTCCTGCACTGGCGGCCGTGGACAGGAAAACGGAGTGTGGGAAGACCACCCGCCAGGTGGAACGTCAAGTGCGTCGGCGGAAAGCAGTGGTTCCGTACCGCTGAGGGCCGGGAGGACTGGAGAAAAATTGGAGAGGCGTATGTCCAGCAGTGGACGCAAACACGCTGACTGACTGACTGAATGGATGCCGACTCGAATGATGAGATCGATGTAAAATTGTGAATGATTATTTCCATGATTGAAATAGGGTGCGGCTTATAGCTCCATAGAAGAGGTGTCCGTCCACGCCCATGGGCTTTCAAACCTTGTTTGGAAACCCCAGAAGGTTGTACTTTCGGGGGAATACCTCGGTATTTCCCCCATATGAGAGTCCACTCCAAAATTTACCAATCCTATACATAAATAATATAGAGGATCGTTTGGTTCATATTTTAGGAATGTCGGAAGTAAACGGATGCATTGAGCTATGGTAGAAACGGGACGGAGGAGGTACAGCGTCATAAGAATTTTCACAGAGTGTGAATTTATTTTGCCGCTATAACAACAAATAGGTAAAATTAAAAAAAAAATTAGAATTAAAGGGGGCTCCCATACAAAAAACGTGTTTTTTTACGATGGTACGGAACCCTTCGTGTGCGAGCCCGACTCGCACTTGGCCGGTTTTTTTAAATAGAAAACAACCAAAAACCATTTGAGATTTTGTAAAGACTTTGAGAAAAGAACTTCATTATTATTGTTTAGAGCCACTGCCTACGCAGCTAGTCTGAAATTTGCAAACAAATGTAATCATGTTTGTGGAACACTTTTACTAAACATTAATTTACTATTCCGCTATACGGTATGTCTCTAACCGCATCGCTAACCACGAGAGAAATTCACAATTTGTTTCTTCCTAAAAGTGCATATCATCAAAGCTTAACGACTCATTCAATTCACTTTCTTCATTACCATGTTAAATTTGAGTAGTCTTAATAAATATAGGAAATTTTACAAGAACTTAAGATAATCTTGTATTTAATATGGTAAATTGATACCTCAAAAATTACACGAAACTAAATATAAATGATCTCATGTGGAAGATTGCATAACTAATGCAAAAATAAAAACATACAACATCAAACATGGTATTTAAGTAAGTACCACTGCAGATTATTAAAACATCGATGGATGTCTTTAATTAACTTCATAAGAAAATTCCTCACAAAATATATTGACGGATACAGTATTCCACATAAGTAACAAAGCACGTTATTGTTATTATGGGAATGGAGAAAGTAGAAGATAATGATATTGCTTATGATTGTAAATACTATCGATTATTAAAACATCGATCGAAGTCATGAACTAACTCCATAAGAAAATTATTCACTAATAATATGACGGATACAGTATTCAACATAAATAACAAATCACTGTATTGTTATTATAAGGATGAAGATAAATAATAAGAGAATAATATTGCTTATGATGAAAGTCTTGAACCAACTCCATAGGAAAATTGTTCAGAAATAATATGACGGATACATTATTCAACATAAGTAACAAAGCACTTTATTGTTATTATGAGGAAGAAGAAAATGATATTGCTTATGATTGTAAATACTGTCGATTATTAAAACATCTATGGAAGCCTTGAGACTATTCCATAAGAGTTTTTTTTTCACAAATAATATGACAGATACAGCATCCAAGAAGGAGAAGAGGAGAAGATAGCAAGAGTCAGAAGAAAAAGACGAAGAAGATAATGATGTTGCTTATAAAGGCGTGAACACGTAAGATAATATTCCGTATACTAACTTATCCGTTTATGAAGCACAGCTTAGTTTCTTCGGAGCTTCCGGTCAGCTTGCTGTTACCATCCATGATAGAGCCATCGCTGACAGACCTGGGGAAGGAGAAAAATATGTTATGACACAAAACTGGTTTGGAATCGAAACGAGAGGAGATGGTAATCGCTTGAAGTCATACAAATGTAAGACCTCAGAAAATACGGGGTCAAACATTTTTGTAAATAGGCACAGCCATAAACAATGCTTAAAATAATATAACAATAAAACAACAACAAGCTACTTCCAATCTATCAAGTATGTAAATAAAACTGGTATAGAATCGAATCAAGAGGAGATGATAATCGCTTGAAGTCATACAAATATATGACCTCCGAAAATACACGTTCAAACATTTTTGATGTGAATAGGATTTTTGGAAACATGAAACTGTATTGATTTATCATAGTATCCAACAATAATATAACTAGTTCTCTAGCTCTAAAATACTCAACTGGTACTTTTACTTAACAATTATAGTCTTAATCAGAGTTGGCCAACTAACATTTGAATCTCGTTTTTGTACCTTTAAACGAGAATTAGCAAAACATAAGAAAAATATCGCTAACTCTGATTTAGCCTGATAAATAAACCAATCAATAAATTAACTTGATGGTTTTGACTTGAACGATAACACGGAGTCGGAACTCAATAAGCAAACATTCAACATAGGGACATAAGGTTCTAGATCGCATGCCCGCGAAGATACGGTCTTTTACCGCCCACATTAGCGTAACGATTGCTCATTTTACGTCATTTCCAGTTTCCGTGCGATGAGCAAGTGTCACAGTGTCGTAAACGCGTTTCGCGAGCGCGGCGACACAGCGTATACACACGGCTATGTAATTTGTTTGGGTGCATAGCAATTGGGCTTCTAATTACTAAACGACATTTGTACACGAAGTAATTATTAGTATTATCTTTGTTTGTGCTTGGATTATGACAAACTGTGCAACATTTGCAATTTCGGATACTGAGAATGCGTTACGAAAATTATTTGGTTGGATGAGATACAGTAGACTAGGAGGTCGCGACAAAAATGGTAACAATAACTTAAATGGCTGAAACTGGGTTCACAGGGACCAGCTCTCCGAAGCTAAATGTGTCGGTCTACCTGCGCCGTGGCGCCAGAAGCGCGCTATGAAGACCAACAATATATAGGTATTTTATATTATTATTTACCAAAAGGTACATGGCTGCAAATAACGAAGCATGAATGTATCAGTACATACTTGCCTAGCTATACCAAAACTGAACAATCTTTGATTGTATTTCGTAGTTATAGGCGATTTAGGTTACAGATATAATTTAAAAACCGACTGGTTATTGTTGTATAATTAATAGGTATCAATGTTTCTAGACAATCAGTATATTCTCATGAGCAGATACATAACAACATCTATTTTATGTAGCCAATCTAGATAACGCAACCACTTGGCGCAGGCAGACCGACACATTTAGCATCAGGGCATGTATTCTTGGCATTCCGTCATTGCGGATTCAGTAGAGTTAACAGAAGAAGAATTTACTTTGACATTACTTTGGCATTCTAGAAACCGATCGCAGCGCCACACGGAATGAGTGGCCACGGAATTAAACGTTTACATATGTAATAATTGTTATTTGTATGGACGATGAAAACTTTGGCATTCTGGGAAGGTTTTGACAGCTGCGTTTACTGATTCATTCGTGGAATAATTTCGTACTTGTTTCCGCAGCTGCAATGACAAAGGTTGCCAGGCATTCGGCTTTAGCCAGTTATGTTTGGGATTTTAGGAAACATTTTTGGAAACCATTTGCGGGTCTGGACTGTCCGGCATTTGTTAGGCTTTTCATCGTTCGTGGTGTAACTCGTCACACGCCAAGAAATGCAGAATGACGTCGACACGCCGACCCCAGAAAGAAGCGGCGACTTCCTCCCCGTCCCGCCGCGGTGTCGCTACGCATTTATAAACATTATGCTATAATATGTTGGCAAACGAAACGTTAGAATAAGAAGATGTTCATAATATATCCTCTCGGCCACTGTTCCGTTAGTTACTTACTTTTAGAATTGAAACTTCAGTGAGGTTCACCATAAGCAGTAAACGAACACATAATAAGCTAAAATACAAATCTTCGATGAGTCGAATCTCCGAGTCGTGTTTGTTTTCGTGCGCTACCATTCGTTAGCAGCTTAGAGCAAGCACTTCTATTACTGAAAAACAGAAAGAGATAGCACTACACTAGCTCCCACTGCCACAGTCCTATTTAAAATCATACTTTCTGAGTTGAGGAATAACCTCGGGAATAACGAAAAATAGCATATTCGTTTCCGTATGCGATCCAGTATATGCCGCAGGAATAGGTCGGAAGTAATTAACTGATTCAGCTATGATTCCGCTATGATTCAGTAAAGTGTTTACATAAGTTGGGCTAGAATGCACCACCAGAGGGTTGGTCTCTAACACGTGAACCCAGATTCAGCCATTTACCTTATCGTGACCAAATATGTCGTGACCTCCCGGAATAAAGGTTCGTCATGTTAGCTTTTCTCATAAAATTGTATTCCAATTTCCCTAGCACATTGGTAAATATAATTTACTAGTACACATACATACATTAGTGAGCATTCTCCTGGCTAAAGCCAAAGACGTAATAAATAATGTACGATTGAATGAATAAAGCTGACTCATTAATCGCTTAGAGCGAGTGGGATCTACTTGTGGCAGTAATCAATGACTATGGAACCTCTGACATTTCAGTCTCCATCGAAGGTGATGTGTCGAGATGTATGTAATGGCAGATGCTTCCCAAATTATAGGCTTTGGCCTTATCCATAATTACTAATGTTCGACGAGGCTGAGAAGAGACTCGGAATACGATGATGTTATTGTACTCCACAATTGTAGAAAACCAGGGCTGTTTTGTCATCGAGAGCGTTTTGCAGAAAATAGGCTTGCTCCGGTTTTCTTCTGTCTTCTAAAGTTTATGCTATTTTATGTTTATTTATATATATATATATATATATAATATAGTTAGCTATACATATAAATAATCTTATTTACACACTGCTTGTGAGAATCCAAGCAGCTATCCTTTTGTTTAGCTGTAAACCTTAAAAACTCTTTTTGAGGTCCATTTTATTAACTGATTGATGATCTCACCCAATCCATATTTCGCTGGTCATTGCAATAAACATACTTATGCCTTGCCTTACTGCCACACTTGCCTTACTGCCTTACTTGCCTTACTGCCTCACTTGCCTTATTGCCTCACTTGTCTTACTGCCTCACTTGCCTTACTGCCTTTCTTGCCTTCCTAACAAACTTGTAAAATCGCTATTATGTAATCCTGTATCCTAGTAAGAAATACCGGAGTAATAACCATGCTACAAATATTTACTACTAAGGCAGACAAATAAATAACCCATACAAGTGCTAGGATCATTCAATTGTATATGGTGACGTTAAGGCGACGTAAGCAAATTTAATATATTATGAATAGTTTTATAACATGACATGAACACACCCCAACAATGACGGCTCAAGTCGATTCCACCGCTTCGTACTAAACCGTCGCATTTCGAACGCACTAAGCGACGAAAATATTTTTGACTTATTGAATTCTTACGACACTGCACTGGCTGTGAGAGGTGTTAAGGTGTTATGTCTTGGTTTAATGGTGGTTTTGTGTTTTTTTTTTTATGTGACTGGACATGGATGACTAATACCACACTTTCTGTCATGGTATTAGCCCAACACACCACATGGGAACTAGGTGCCATGCCAGGACCTTCCTTATATTGCACGGATACATTGAACTGGACGGAAAACACGGACAATTTTCATTGCCGCTTCGACCATCGTTCATCCAATGCGATGGTACCAACCCGGGCGGGATTTACCCTACCACCTAGTAAGTAAGGAAGGGGACTTACAGTTTAACGTGGAATCCGAACCACGGCCAGCCTCTCTCAACGGTCGAAAGGTCACCCATCCAAGACCAGACCGGACCCAGCGTTGCTTAACTTCGGAGAGCGATCGCCGAAGTGTCGCGCCACTGGGCCATTGAGGCTGACAAAAAAAAGGCTGTACGCAGCTGAACTACGCAGCATTTGTGAGGCAGAGAAGAATCATGTGTTTCCGGTATATCTCTGAAATCTCACGTTTTCTCATGGAATTCATTTATAGCTTTCTGGACTCGATACAGCGTCGGGCCGTGCGTCTCGTCGACGCTTCCGGAGTATCCCTAAATTTGGAGAGCCTCTCTCTGTATTCTATCGTCTTTACCAGGGAGAATGCTCGTCGGAGCTGCATAACGCTGTACCTCAGTCCCTTTTCTACCTTCGCTCAGCGCGGAACAGACAGAGAAAATGCACATTTGAAATTCCAAAAATAGGAATCCACCGATCTTCTAGATTCTTCATCTGTAGGGTAGAAAAACAATGGAATTAACTCCCTTCCGAGGTATTACCCCCAAAGTACAACCTGGGGTCCTTCGAACGTGGTGTGAAGAAGCACCTGGCCGGCCGGCATGGTTTTCGCAGTCCCCCCTGTAAGTTCGAAATCCCATCGGCGTCGTCGGGCATCTTAAGGTGGCCCATCCCGCTCATCTCCCGATACAAAAGGGGAAAGAAGATCACGCCCATATTTCTTGTCAGAGATCCAAAATTTTGCTCAAAATAGCTTTATTTGATCGAACTAGATGTTTTTGTTCGATTTTTTACTACAGCGGTCGTGGTTTACTTTTAGCTATAAGTCGTTTAGAAATTAAAATTTTCGTAAATCTTACCAAATCATACACTATGCATATTGTCTTTTTTGTGGACATGTTGCATCTCCCTCATCACGCAGCCTGTCTTATTCTTTGAAACAGAGAAGGTCCCAGAGCGCAACAGCACGGTTTTGTACCGTGCCCGCGAATGAGTTAGGGCCGCCGGGTTGGGCCACCTTAAGAGGTCCTGGCGTACGCTATATGCCGCGCTTAACATAAAATATCTCTTACAAAAGCTTCAGTACTACCCCCTAATCGCATTGACCGACATGCAAACATGTTCAGCGATAACGAATCGTGCTCGGTCAACATTCGATTGTCGAACACACATCCCGTTCTTTAGCACAACGATGACTCAATCGACGGATACTTAAGTGATGGTAACTAGGTGCCATGCCAGAATGTATTCCTTTTATATGACCACACCGATACTGATTTAAGGTGGCCCAACCCGGCGGGACTAACTCATTCACGGGGACCGTACAAAACCGTGCTGTTGCGCTCTGGGACCTTCTCTGTTTCAAAGAAAAAGGCAAGCTCCGTGATGAGGAAGATGCAACATGTCCACAAAAAAGACAATGTGCATATTGTATGATTTGGTAAGATTTACGATAATTTTAATTACAAAACGACTTATAGCTAAAAGTAAACCACGACCGCTGTAGTCAAAAATCTAACAAAACCCAAATTGATTATATATTTTGATTAAATAAGCTATGTCTGATGACTAATCTTTTAAGATGTTCTTACTTTATCATTACGTAATCCACCTCCAAAGTTATTGTATAAAACGCGCGAAAAATTCGATCTTTCGGACCTTATAACTTAGAAACCAAACACAATGTTTCAATGCCAACGGTCATCGCACATCTAGTTCGATCAAATAAAGCTATTTTGAGCAAAATTTTGGATCTCTGACAGTAAATATGGGCGTGCTTCTTTCCCCGTTTGTATGGGGAGTTGAGCGGGATAACCCACCTTAAATGGAAAACACGGACGAATATCCGAAGCCGCTTCGATTACTTTAATTCATTCCGATGGAATAAAAATGTATTCCTTTATTAAAAAAAACTAACCCTGCTACCTAGCAACCAGGAAAGAGGTCCGTCAGATTTGTATGGGTTCTGAACCAATGCTCATTTAAAATTCTAATGAGACAGAAAAAGATTCGAACCCGCGGTCCATGGCACAAGAGACTGCAGACGTTAACTCCTAGACTACGATGAAATAACATTATTTTACTTTAACATTTCGTTAAATGTGAGGTTGTGGAAACATCTTTTTGATAAGCAAATAAACCACTTGGTGTAATTCGAGTCCATCTTTTAAGCTACCTTCCAACGTTACCATAATATAACTCCTCTGCGCGGTGAAGAGAATAATGGTAGTTCATGTGACACAAAGAATCGGCCATGAAGGAGCGAGTATGCAGGCGATAGCATTATCTTTGCGGATTTTTGCAGTCATGGCCCAAAATACGTCCTTCTAATTAATATAAAATTTAATTTATTAATTTAATATAAATACCTGGCTAAATATGTAACTGTCGGGTTGTTTTCCGGAACTAAGTAATTTTCGGGATATTCGCAGTGGTTCGCATCCAAACAGTTTTTCTGGCAACATTTAAAATCACCTGGCATCAAATATTAAATGTACCAGCAGGCAAAGAAGTTAATATCAAGACCAAAGTGAAACATTTATGAAATTCGTCAATACGAACAATCAAAGAGAGCATTTTTGTATGCGAAACGCTTACATGGTTATAGATACCTTTAATTAGTAACGGAAAATGTTGCATCCTTGAAAGGACATCGTGTATCTGTAATTAGCTATCGATTGGCAGTATTGTTATATTTTATCATGTTAAGAAATCACGAAAATTAGAAGTGGTAAGTAACTCGCCTGGATTTTATTAGCTTATATTTTTTTATGAATGGCTGATAACACCACGTGGGTACTCGGTGCAAAGCCTGCACCTCCTTGATATTCTTAGTTTATATTGCGCGGCTACAAAGTTTAGTCTGAGTTTACAAAAGTGTTTGACATTTTTGGTAACTGTTTGTTTGGAATAGATGAATATACTTGCCGTTATTATTGTAAGTAATATTTGAAGGACAAAGATTAATACAAGAAAATAATACGAATTCAAGAAACTAAGCATTTCATGACCAATATTATAGTTTATTTTACAAAAACGATGCCCGTCATCTATCATGTCAGTCACCTCGAACAGCGCCCAAATACTACACAGAATTTGTAGTATTTGGGTATCATATATGGATACCTAGTTTACGACATATCAATGGCATATGTTGGCCAACATGATCGCGAAACATAACTGTGGTAAGCCAAGTGATATACAATATAGTTTAAACACGCACAGAAGCCTAAAATCCTTTATATGAATCTTAACTGTGACAATAGTGACACCAGATTTGATTTCAGATTTATCACACGGAGCCCTAAACTTAGCCACCATACTCTGCTCACCGAGCTCGCTTGCCTCTACCCCCATGCGGTCTCCACGGGATCGCTCCCCGTAAAGAAGGAGCTGAAAGAGATGACATGAGTCAGTGTGTAGCGGCGGCGCCAAAAAAGGCTCGCGTTGCGCGCACGCGCCCGATACGGCTCTGTCGGCGTGACGTCAGCGCAGTCGGCCATTGTCTCGGACTATATGCGAATCTGGTTCGCAGTGACCTAGACGAGCTTCGCGCTATCTCCGGAGCGATGGTGCCCACATCTTCTGACCCTGCTTCAAATAAGCCGGAGCGACGTTAGAAAAAGCGAGCAATATACACATACAAAGCAATATACGCGTTCACGACCGTTCCGAATTGCTCATATTCACTACCGCAAACGTTATTTTGACATAAGGGACGTGATTCTAGACCGAACACAGATCGTACAAAGCGCGAACGGTTGAGAGCATGTGCTCCGTGTACGCTGTCAAATGGCTGTCACTGAGCCGTCATTAAGCGCGTTTATCTGTAGTTCTCTGATATGTACTTGTATTCTGAAATAACTTAAGTCTTTCGCCGCTGGTTAGTCTAGTTAGATAATTCTAGGTCTGTAATAACCACTCTCGAGACTTACAAGGCATTTTCGAGGTAGTTAGGTTAGGCTCTGACACAAATGTCTACTCAAATACGTTCCGATTTGATAATGCAAGATTGTAGCTGTGAGCAGTGATATCAATTCGGAACACACGTATTCACTGTATCCGCTTTATTTGCAATCTCTGCATACGCATTTTGGAACGTACAGCAATATTATGAACATGTCGGTGCTTAACACCTTGCATCTGCACCGCTCAATCCACACCTGTGATACGATCCAGAAAAACAGTGCACGCCTGCGTGAGGCTCTAGGGCTGCCGGGACATTCGAATCAGTCCACTTTATCACTTGGCATCACGATGCAGTCCTGCGCCGAATCCGCGCTCGCCGCATTCTCCGTGTGGGCGGCCTTGCCGGCGGAGAAGGCGACAGGCGCCGGCCTTATAAGACAAGTCGACTGTTACATGCAGGCCTCGACCGATGCTTTTCGGGCATCCGAGCCATCCGGAACTGTTACAGGGTTGTGCGCTCGTCTTCCAAACCCATTCCGTATGAAACTGAACCGTTGTATTTGATAGCTCTATTCTTGTGGAAGCTCCTGGGATATTTAACATCAAGCTACAACCCTTAGGAGCAGAGTAAATTTAGCAAGAACGCTAAGCGAAAACGAAGTAATACGGACCGAGGGCGCATTTTACTGGGCACCACGCGTGTTATTGTCCAAAACTAAATTGACCCGATCAATGTAGAATTGACTATCCGGCTTTACCACTTCTTTTTAGAACTCGGACTGATTCAAATCCACTGACTTCAGTCCAGTTTGATGTACGGTCGCGTTCAAAAGTCCACTATCACCTCGCAGAGAGATTGCTTTGAAGCGCTCGCATCGCGCGGAGGTGGAGCGGGAGGAGGGGTACGCACCGCCCGCGCGGCTTGCGGTAGGACACGCCTGAAGACCAGTCGGTGGGGGAAGGGGCACGCCACTTAAGCAAAACAACTCGACCATAAGGTGCTACTACGACTACCAATAGGGCCTATTACGAGGGGGTCGCCTTCATAAAGTCCAAAAAGCATAAGGTCCAAAACCCAGAACATCCAAAAGTATGTATTTTTGCATATATTTATAAATGCAAATATTATAATCTAACCTAACCTAACCTAACCTAATTGAAAAAGTTCCGTATTTATTAGTGTTTTGAACGGTATGGGTTTTGGACCTTGTGCTTTTTGGACTTTATGATGCGTAATACGAGGCACAAATCACTTATCGAAATTTCGGTGAGCTCTTCCTTTCCGCAGACTTACAACATTGAATAGAACAGGCATTTGAGGGTTACACTAAAAAGCCCGGCCATTGATTTTTATATTTGTGTAGAAATGAACGATTGTCGAAGCGGCAATGAAAATTGTCCGTGTTTTCCATCCAATTCAATGTAGCCGAGCAATATAAGGAAGGTCGTGGCATGGTACCTAGTTCCCATGTGGTGTGTTAAGCTAATTACTGATGGTCAGTTTGGTATTAGCCATCCATGTCCAGTTACATAAAAAACAAAATATTATTTATATTATTGGGTGGATTGATTGTAGATTGGTTGTGTATTAAAAGGGTGGAAAATATGTATCTACACATATGTAAAAATCCATGGGTGGGCGATTGAGTGTACTACGCAAATGCCTGCTCTATTGCGAAATTTATATAAGTGATTTGTAACTCGTTACTAGGCCTCTGGGCTTTTGTCGTCGATGGTACCTTTGACCGTATTCTGTGCGTCGCAAGAAGCAGTACTTCGGCGCTCGCCCTGCGGAGGCTGACATGCGTTACAACTTTGCGGATACTTTGTTGGGTCTGTAGGTGTCATTTACCATTTTAGCTTTTAAGCGCTCTTGCAAAGCGTGGCTTCTGAAAAATCAGCAAAGCACCATCAAAGTTAGTGCTTGGGCGACTATGTAGATTTTTTAGCTAGTTTGCAAATTTTTCTTCCTACTTCAAATGTTATTTTTGTTTTAAACGGATGTGTGTGCAATAGTTTTTGTTATTTGGCTTTCTCTTTTTTTGTATTGTGTTGCTTATTTTTTTTCTCTCTTTTTTGAATACGTTTCGACAGATATGATATTTATAAAGATTTGTTTTTTATTTTATTTTTTTAGGGACCAGACGTGAAATGCAACTTATGCTGAGATGGCCCCTTTTCTTCATTACTACTTACTAACACATTGTGCTACTTTTTTGTTATAAATCTTACTGTGTACATGAAGAATAAATGATTTTTGATTTGATTTGATTTGATTTAGGTAGCATACATATTTCGCAGGAAATACACAATTTCCTGTATAACGAAATTTAAGCCCAAAAGAGATCCGTTTCACGCGTAATTAATGGAACGTTGCGCAAACGGGTTTTTTGGCAGTCATTTTTATGTTGCCAAATTCAACTTTACCAAGCTACCTGGAATTGTCGTGTCTATGACCTTGCCTTAAAAGTCACCTCATTTAAAATTTATCAAACGGCATTATCAGGTTTGCATTTGCATTTTATGTTTTTAAGACTCGAAGTAAGCGCTGGGCATAAAAATAGCTATACGGTGAAGGGTGGATGTTATAATATATACCGAACGTGATACTGCAGATGTAATTGAGGAAATAAGAAAGGGAGCGAAAATTATGAAATAGGAAAAGGAAAGAAAAACTAAATCAATGTTTTAGACTGACGTAAGCCGTCTTATAAAGAAGGCTTGGGAGGCTTAATGTCGAACAACTGTACAATAATTGTCGCATTGGAAGGTGGACTCGGAAAAATATTTGAGTATTGGTCTGGTGTCCATCGCTATATCCAAATTATGTGAAATTTGATATCTGTATTTCAATGTTTTTTTTTTTTATGTGACTGGACATGGATGGCTAATACCACAAGTTCTGTCATGGTATTAGCCCAACACACCACATGGGAACTAGGTGCAATGCCAGGACCTTCCTTATATTGCACGGCTACATTGAACTGGATGGAAAACACGGACAATTGTTCATTGCCGCTTCGACCATCGTTCATCCAATGCGATGGTACCAACCCGGGCGGGATAAACCCTACCACCTAGTAAGTAAGGAAGGGGACCTACAGCTTAACGTGGAATCCGAACCACGGCCAGCCTCTCACAACGGTCGAATGGTCACCCATCCAAGACCAGACCGGACCCAGCGTTGCTTAACTTCGGAGAGCGATCGCCGAAGTGTCGCGCCACTGGGCCACTGAGGCTGACAATGTGTTTGTTTGTTTGTTGTTTTATTCCTTATATAGTTTTTATAAGATTTTTGTTTTTTTTTTATACTTTTGTTTAAATATGGACTTTGCCTGCAATAAATATATTTTTTATTATTCACAGTATATTATTTATTGACACGTTTCATTTACATTATTTTTATATTTACACTTAAATATATACATAAATTATTTATAAATTATTATTATTATTATTATGAATACTAATTAAAATTACAAATCTCATAGCGATGGCAATGGGAGGAGTGGAAGAAATAAATAAATAAATAAATAATATACAAGACAATATGCGGAATCCTAGATAGAACTCAGTAACTTTCAAATAAAACAAATAAATAATAAATAATCGCAATTGATGTCCAGCACGTAGATTAGGTACAGCTTTATTCCATTAGATTAGATAACATTATTATTTCATTTGAGGGCTAAAAAAAGAGAAATAACAAAAAAAAAGTATTTAAGAATAAACTTGTGTATGTATTTGATTTTAAATCTGTATTGTGTAACTATATATGTGTATATGTATAATTGTGTATTTAATATTGTAAATTGTTTTCTGGACTCTTATGCGTTTGCGTTTTCTTTGTATTGGATTGTATTGTATTGTTTTATTGCATTCATAGGTAGGTAACCTACACTTAAACATGTCAAGAATCGTTATGCTAGGTCTATGTCAAAAATATAAATGTCGCATACTCTATTTCCATGCACATAAAAACTGGCAAACATATTTTGCCAGTCACAAAATAAGTTTAAAACTTAAGTAGTTGATTAATTAATGCCACCGCTCGCAAACATAAGGAGAAACGTAAAACATTAACATGAAAAAAACAAAAGATAAAAAAACACTAATTATGATTTTGAATTATGAATATTGAGCTTAACCTAACGCCACCATGCATATAAACCTATGCTTTCTGGCATGGTGCTTACCTTTTTAAACCAACTTTAAAAAAGGAGGAGGTTCTCAATTCGTCTGTATGTTTTTTTATGTTTGTTACCTCAGAACTTTCGCCGGGGTGAACCGATTTTGATGAATATTTTTTTATTTGAAAGCTGGTGCTTCCCGTGTGGTCCCATTTCCAATTTGGTTTAGTTCTCACAATGATATACATGAGAAAATCATATCAGTCTTAAATTTGTATTAAGAATGTGCTCGACAAATGGACGAATAACTTTGTTATTTAAAAAATATTTCAGGACAGAATAAATATGTTTTTAAATTATTTTACATATTTTACACTGTAGATTTGCATCTTGTTATCCAAAACTTTAGATAAAATTGTTTTATTAAAATTATTTTTAAAATTTGATCTATAATATTAACACAAGATGTATGAACTTTTTTATTAATCAACTAGCTGAGGTACCCAGATTTTTTTTTATTCTACAAAAAAATAAAAACCTTACGAAATCAATAATTCTAACCACCAACAAATTTGTCAACCCTTTTCTATATTAGCAAAATCCATTAAAAAAAGTGACGAACTTGCTCAGACCGAACAGGTAAGTAAATACTAAAGCATTATGTTTATTGATTTAATTTAAGGTCGCAACTGAGAACAGACGATAATAGCGACCTTCGGAAGCAGTGAGCGTTATGGTTCATTTTTATATGCGCGTCAAAATAATTTTCAGACGAGCGAGATGTATGTTTTTGGTCTGTAAAGCCTACGTTTTAAAGTGAATTAGTAAATGATTCTTCTTTCTTATTTATTTTCTTATTTACTTATTTATTTACTTATTTAGTTATTTTAACCGTATTGGTTCTGTAGGCAGACATAATATTAATAACAACGATTGTTGTTTTTGTGTTTTTTGTAGAGACAGCACCATAACCACTAAATTATTCGAGGTTATTCACTAGATAAATATGTGATCTAATACCACAAAAAGAAAAAGATCTAAATCGCGAATTTATATGCTGAGGTAAAATAATAATACCGCGAAAAAAATATACGAGGTTAGCGTCATATGGAGCCTTAACAAACTCGCTTGGTTTTGTTCAAGGTAACCCCTATCGTGTGTCCACAGATGGGCCACTGACCCTACGAAACCGAATCCTTATTCGGCAATACTAATGGTCATAAGGGAGTTGCTTTTTGTGAGAACTCTTTTCCATTGTCGAATTCGGGTTGGTATAGGAATGGATTAAATTTGGCTTTCAAATAAGTTTAGAGCAGAGCCTGTAGTCCCAGTTCTCACCTAAATTGGCGTTTACGGCAAACCGATCGACTCGCGTTTTTAAATGTATGGGGAAATTGAAGAGCGCGCACAGTGGGCGTTAAGCGAACTAACATTTGCGAGTTCGAGTTGGATGTGACAGCTTACTCAACTTGCCGTAAATACGTCGACGTTGCCGTTTACGTCGACTCCGCGTTTTCATAAAAATTGGAAGTCCGAGTTTGATTTTGACAGCTCTAAGAAGTAAAACCACGGAATATCTAGAATAAACTTGTTTGGAGTTTGACATTTTTACGGAACTTCGAAGTTACGTAAACGCCAATTTAGGTGACAACTGAGACTGCGGGCTCAGGCAAAGCTGTGAAGTCATAGGAAATCTGAGATTTGAAAATTTTAGGAAATGCATCGTTTATCCATTGGCTAAGGCACAATTTTCAATGGCGACTGCCAATAAAAAACGGCGCTGGGAATGTATTTAGTAGTTATTGTCTGAGTTTTTTCTTATATTTTAATTTTGTACATCCCTGTTTGTTATGTCAAATACATAAAATAAAATAAATGAGATAACGGAATCGAAATTTTTTTTTTTTGCGTAAATGGACATGGATAGCTAATACAATATTAGCCCAACACACCGTATTCCTGTAAGAATGATGTGTCATGCAGGGATCTTCCCTTTATGAGCATGGCTATATTAAACTGGATGAAAAATAGTCAACTTTAGTGTCTTTAGTCAAATTTAACAATACTCAAAATAAAATCGTTTGCAGAGAAGACATCCACGTAAAATCGGCGTTCCGTCGAATATTTAAAATCAAGTCGTTATTATATAGCTAGTTCACTCTAATGATTCGCTGTAGCCACAAAGCGGCAGAGCTGCCAGTATCGTGAAGTCATCGTTTAGTTCACACATTCGAAATTTAAAATTAGGAACTTGCGAATCTCGCACAGAGATGAACATCTAATATTTAATGCGAAACTTCCGAGTGAGAAGGTTCGTACACGTCATTTAACACGCTGTAAAATGCTAATAATTAAAACAACGTGAGTTCGCTTGGGTTTTTTGTTAGTTTGCCCAACTGTCTTGCTGCTTCTATGCACCATATACGACTCGAAGCAGGTATTTGAGAGTTAAGACAGGAGTTGCTGTCTAGAGTACAATATGTATAAACGATATGTTTGAACGTTCAAACTTTGCAGTCAATGTCCGCAACGCAGATGAAGCGTTAAATATATTTATGTAGGTATAATCTTAACACTGTGTTAGTAGGAGGCTTTGATAACGGGAGGAGGGACTGTAGGGTATACAGGCAAGTGGCGAAATTGGTAGACGCAATACCCGCGAATGGTATGTATTGCTGATTCGGGTCCAGCCTTGCAGAATATTTGTAAAATAGTTATTTTTACTGGGCTCTTTCTTTCAGTGCTGCCCAAGGCTTCGGCCTTGAAATACGTCCAGTGCAACTGTTTTTAGGGAATGTTCTAGATGCCCTTTTCCGTGGTATACGTAAACGTAGTTAGACTCTTGCGTAATACGTTTACGGCTCAAGGCCAGCTTGCATTCTTAAGGTGGCCCAGCCCGCTCATCTCCCCATACAAAAGGGGAAAGAAGATCACGCCCATATTTCTTGTCAGATATCCAAAATTTTCCACAAAATAGCTTTATTTGATCGAACTAGATGTCTGATGACCATTGGAACTGTATAATTGTGTTTGGTGTCTAAGTTATAAGGTCCGAAAGTTCGAATTTTTCGCGCGTTTTCTACAATAACTTTGGAGGTGGATTACGCAATGATAAAGTAAGAACATCTTAAAAAGATTAGTCATCAGACATAGCTTATTTAATCAAGATTTATAATTGGTTTTTGTTAGATTTTCGACTACAGCGGTCGTGATTGACTTTTAGCTATAAGTCGTTTTTAAATTAAAATTTTCGTAAATCTTACCAAATCATACGCTATGCACATTGTCTTTTTTGTGGACATGTTGAATATTCCTCGTCAAGGAGCCTGTTCTATTCTTTGAAACAGAGAAGGTCCCAGAGCGCAACAGCACGGTTTTGTACCGTGCCCGCGAATGAGTTAGGCCCGCCGGGTTGGGCCACCTTAAGAATGTGTATCATAAGCACGACGAGAATCCATTAAAACGCTCGAACGACTCATCAAAAGCCGAACGAATCACCCGACGAAATTGGGCTCGCTCACGCAACCACTTATGCCATTATAAAAAATCCTTTCTGCAGATCTTGATTTGAAATCAAATTGCATGAAATTATGGCTGCCAAAACAAATATTTGGAGAAAAGATTACCCAAATCGAATCATAAGAAGCCAAAAACTTGTTGAAGTTGTTTCTGTTGAGGTAATTTAGTTTAATTTACATAATATGTTACATACTTCGTCTTCAAAGTTCGTTGGTTTGCGAATCTAAGTAGACGTAAAAACGTTTATACTTTCACCCAGTTCAATGAGTGAAAAGCGCGGGTGAAAAGTTTCTAAGGTAAGTTAAGGTGGGCCTTCCCGCTCAACTCCCCACACAAACGTGGAAAGAAGATCATGCGCAAATTTCTTGTCGGAGATCCAAAATTATACTCAAAGCAGCTTTATTTGATCAAACTAGATATTTGATGACATGTAAAATTGTATATGGTTTCTATGTACTTTTTTTTTTCAAACAATTCTTGATGTCCGAGTAAGGTTCTAAGTTGGACGCGTTAGATGACGCTGTCGTCAAGATTCTGGATTTGCCATTCGAATAACACGCCGCAAAGGTGAAACCACATTTACCGGGCTCTGCTCGGGTGAATGTCCAAAACGAAACGAGCGAACCCGGTTTCATTACATTGTAAAATGCTTGAGACTCGTGCATTAGAGGTGAAATTCCTTAGGTTCTATCAATTCTTGATGTATCAATTCTTGATGTACGCATTGCGCATGTGTTTAAAGAGACGATGTTATAATTGAACATTTTGGAGTTGGTGTCAGTTGGGGGCTCTGAAGTCGGAAAATTTGACCCACAGCGCGTATAGAAGTTTTACTTCCCAATATTTGTTTACAGCTAGAATGTTCTATTCCGTCGCTCCATCTAATCGGTTACACTTGAAGCCGTAGAAAGCGCCATCGAACGAGTGAATCCGGAATGCATGGCGTCACCTCCGCGCGAGTGGGTGTCCGCAGCGTTCCTTTTTCGAACGGGCCAATGTCGACGCGGCGCGGGAGAAGGCGTCAGCCGCCGCCCGCGCGATTCTCCGGTCGTAAATTGCGCGGTTCCGCATGATGCGACCCTGGTGCTGCTCGGAACTGAGCGCTGCGTGCATAAGGTCGGACGGCAATTTCGCTACTGCATTTCTCACTTCGGACGGTTTTGTTTTGGTACGGACGCTACCATGGTAAACTAAATCGCTAGAAGTGTTTAAAAAAAATAGTAAAATCGCTCTTCCTTACGGAAAATTAAACATCTAAGGTAACCGTAACAAACTTTAATGTAACTAAATTATTATCCTCTGTAAGTGAATGTTCCGTTCTTAAGAGAAATAAATAATCTTTAAACTAAAAACAGGCAAGATTGATCAGTGATTAAACTGTCGAACGACGTGTTATTCGGGCAAAGGATTTTCCAGCAAATTTACCAGTTACCATGCTACTAAATTAAACTTCATGACAGATTCATGAAATTCAGGGCCGGATTATCCGTAAGGCAGTGTAGGCAACTGCCTTGGGGCCCCGCAATGGATAGGGGCCGTGTGCAAAACAAAAAAAATGCGTTTCACTGAGCGAAAATTCTATTGGGAAAATTGTATCGGATAGGCTCTCCAAGACAGAAGAACGTCAAAAAATGCGCATGATCTTTCCACGTTTGTATGGGGAGTTGAGCGGAAGGCCCGCCTTAAGCAAACGCGATATTTTTTTTAAATAAAATGTGAATGACAATATAGCCACGTCGAAATAACTTTGGGCAAAGCCCAATTAGGATAGAATACAAAAAAGATTTGGACCATTCGAATTCAACAAACTAAATTTATTCCTTTTAGTTAGAAAAGAGTTGAATGCTTGAAGAACCCTTTTCAAGTTAAGTTTATTACTTTTCTTTGGCGTTATATTTTTAGGTTTCCGTACCCAAAGGGTGCCAATGGAACCCTATTACTGTCAGTCCGTCCGTCCGTCCATCTGTCACAGGGCTGTATCTCATGAACCGTAATAGGTTGGCAGCTGAAATTCACAGAGTGTGTATTAATTTTGCCGCTATAAGAACATATCTGCCCCCTGGGCAATGCAATTCCCGGGACCCCTTTTCCAATGTATTGCCGAGTATTGCCACCTGGCAATAAAAACACTGCTGAGGTCAACGCCAGTCAACGCCCTTGAAAAGTGCGAGAATCACGAATTTTATTGCAAACTTTGACAATTTAATTCCTACGAAGGAGTTTTTTTTTCTCTACCGAGCTCTGGTAGACAAGATCAAGACAATGGATCTATCTTGGAGACCCTATCCGATACAACATTTCCAATAGAGCTTTCGTTCAGTGAAAAATTTTTTTTTTGTTTTATGTGTACACACGGCCCCTATCCATTGCGGGGCCCCTAGGCAGTTCGGGAGGACTGGAGAAAGATTGGAGAGGCGTATGTCCAGCAGTGGACGCAAACACGCTGACTGACTGACTGACTAAAGAACATATGTATAAGTAGGTAAAATAAAACAAAATTTAAAATTAAACTCTTACATAAAACGTGATTTTGTTTTGTGTTAAATCTATTACGATAGTAGAGAACCCTTCGTGCGCGAGTCCGACTCGCACTTGACCGGTTTTTTATTGCTATAACATGGTATGCATAAATGATAATGACGTTTTATCTTTTCCTTCTCCTACTAAACGGTTTCAACTATTTTGATGAATTGGATGCATATGGTTCTTCTGGATGGTTGTTAGGTCATAGTTTATATAAAGGTAGATTATAGTTTTGCACATTAAGCCGGCTCCGCACGGGTGAATGTGCAAAAAGAAAATGACCCGAGCGGAGCCGGCAACCTTAGCTAGTTCTACTTATACAGTGCGATTCAAATAAGAATAGGATACGATCACCGCCATTTTGAATTTCAAACTGCTAAAACCCTCACTTCACTTCACAAATTACAGTACTTTACCGCGGTGTTGCCGCGTACTTTCCCTCGCGAATTCGAGTGAAGTTAGTCACGAGCCCTGTCCTATTCTAATTTGAATCGCGTTGCATTGCTGCATCGCTTGCATTTACTTACCCAATTCTGTTTTGAAAGGCCGATGAATATATTAATATATTAAAGTCAATCTAAAATCATAATCAGTTCACCTTGCTTGATTATTTATAGGCCATTAATTATAGGCTGATAATCATCATACTAGCTTACCCAAGTGATGAGCAGTGAGGTTAAATATGAGAGAATTCGACAAGAACCGGACCGTATTTCGTCGGACTTTGACGCGAGCAAAGCCACGGGTATCTGCCAGTAGCGCAAAATAAAAAATAACAGTGAATTAGTGTAAATCTCGTACAATCCAAACCGACTTAAATGTCAAATTCCAAGCAAAATGCGATAATATTATAGCATCAACTTGCTCCTTTTCTTTGAGAATTGTCACACTGTAAGTATTCGTTTTACATGCATCCATCCATGGTACAGTCACGCAGTAACTATAATGACAATCAAATAGCATTCAAATGAGAATTTAGATACCTTTAGCATTATTTATTTATTTATTTATTTAGGAGAAAACACAGAGAGAAATACATAAAACAAAAATAACAACATTATTAAGTACATAACAATATAAAAAATTATATTGATGCTACACAAGGGTAATCGTAAACACAAAATTAACTGAAACAGAAAACATGTTTGTAACAGAAAGCAGAAAGAGTAAAAGAAAAAAAGTTTGAGGTTACATAAAAAAGAAAACATTTGGAGCTTCAGAAGTTCGAATATAGATCGATTTCTACAGGTGAAAAGCAATGTATAAGCTATGTGAGTACTGATATTTGATGTCAGTAAAGTTAAAGCTAAAGTTTCCTTCAGGTGAGTTAGGATGATATATTGTGTACAAATGTTGTAAAGAGAAATTAAAAGTAAAATATCGGGTCAGTGTATTCATATGAAGAGGTATAGAATTATAAGAGGTAATACATTAAAATTAATATTAAGTTTCAAGTATAATAGATGAATTAGTATGAGAGTAGGTAAATAGAGGTATTAAGGATAGCGAGTGATTAGATGAAATTATAATACTCATGCTAATGCTCCTTCAAGGAGATTGCGGACGGTTCGTTTATAGCTGAAGGCTGAGCTATTAAAGATATCTATAGACAAAAGTTTTTTATTGTAGGTGTCGCATATACGTCGTATAGGTGCACAAACACCCGCTATGGTTGATAATTATCATAGATTAAAGACGACGGGATAGATTGCTAACTTAGAACCAGTGTTGAATATTTCAGTGTTGCAATTCACATTTCAGAATACATTAAATAGAAACCAATGAGTATCAATGATATTTTTTATTTACAATGATATTACTTAATTTGTAGTTAGTATCACGCCTACCTAGGCACAATTTGGAATCAATCTTATTTTAATAACGGTGTTACTAGTTCTGGAAGTGACGGGAGATCTGGTTTCTAACCAGTGGCTCTGGTTAGAAATGTAATTTGTCAGCATGCAAGATTCTGGCATGGTACCTAGTGTGGTGTGCTAAGCTTATATTTGACGGCCAGTTTGTCCAGCCGTCGATGTCCAGGACAGAAAAAAAATAAGCAGCGTTCGGCGAGGTTTGTACGTTGTATTTTGTACTTTAATCTACGGAATTATACACACACGCTTACTAATTTCGACCAAGTATTCATTTACTTGATTTGTTACAGTTACTTCCAGTCAAGGTCCTTTTATTCACTCAATTCTGATAGATAGGGTCCTTGCTGCATTCACAGTTGGTAAGATTTGAGCATGCTGAAGCCAAAATACTAACATCTGACTAATCGTGCTGACAAGCTAACGTCACAATCACCAAATTTCAGTATATTTTCAAATTTCAAATTTATAGAAGTAACACCTTCTAGTGAGTACACACGTTAGTATCTATATGATGCATGCAAATACTGCTATACGTAAAATGTTAACTATAATAAAAACATCGCTAGATTATGAATTTTCAAACCATTAAAATGACCCAATATTTTAGTAAAGCTTTATTTCGAGGCAAAGATTATTTCTTCAATATTCTCATACAAATATTGACATATTTACGCAAACTGTACTCGCGGTAGGTTGGCGGCCTTGGCACGTGGAGAGTGCCGCGCAGGGACCGCCAACGCAAAAACGCGGGAGCCATCTTAATGGCGCCAAATGTCAACTTCATACCGGTCTATTATTGCTCACTTTTTTGACGTTTTTGGCAACGTATGTGCCAGATAGAATTAAGAAATGCGGGGATCTATGAGTACGTAGATGATAACACGGTTTTGGAAAACGCTTAATGATGCATTGTATTGTTTTATTTCATTCATAGGTAGGTAACCTACACTTGAACATTTAAACATTTAAAGTCGTATTCAGAGAGCACCTGTCAAAACTTAGTACGAGATTAGCACCGGACGTACCATACAAAAACCGGTTTATTCCGGCGGATCAAAGTTAGTCCGCCCACTCTGAATATACCTAATAGAGTCCGCCTGCTCTATTTTCATGCGAATTAAAAATAACAAACACACTTTGCAAAGCACGAATAAAAGTTAACACATACTTATGTAAAATGTGATTAAGTTAACATTTTCAAGCATTACGAAAAACTTATTAATTATTAACTTAATTAGGGTTCCGTACCCAAAGGGTGAAAACGGAACCCTATTACTAAGCCTCCGCTGTCCGTCCGTCCGTCCGTCTGTCACAGGGCTGTTTCTCATGAACCGTAATAGGTAGGCAGCTGAATTTTTCACAGAGTGTGTATTTATTTTGCCGCTATAACAACAAATAGGTAAAATAAAAAAAATAAAAAAATTAAAGGGTGGCCCCATACAAAAAAACGTGATTTTTTGGTGTTGATGGTACGGAACCCTTCGTGTGCGAGTCTGACTCGCACTTGGCCGGTTTTTTTTATGATAAATCAAGAAAATAATCACTGTGAGCATGGGTTGGTACTCATAATGTTTTCTGCACTTAACCAATAAAATGTTTTTATCTTAAATAAATAAACACTAAATAGATATAATATTCAATTGAATGATTAATCATTGTATTATTGTATTCAATTACTTTTGCGAACGCAAATTATTAAGGCCCATAAATTATGTCTCAATGTTGATTGAAAATGTCCACGAAAGTAAATGCACACGCTTAACTGGTATAGTTGGAGCGGAACTTTGATGCTGATTTATGATCAAAAAGTCTTAAATTGAAAACACTGTAAAGAGCGGCATGGCAAACTTATACTTTTACTTGTTAATGTTTAATTTGGTTGCTCGTATTACTACGTCAACTAGAAATGTACGTATGCTAAATTTCATGCGTGAAATGCATAAATACGGAATAACGGATTAAGTCACAATTTGAAAGATTGCCCTCACATAAATAAGTAAGTGTCATGGGGAGTGTATGTCCGAGAATTTTCAACATTGAAATCAAATTGAATAAAGTAGAAAATAAACACACTGACAGATTTCATACGTCGGATTATGAAACGTTTTTGATTGGTGATTCAATTATCACGATTATAATTAAACCATTAGCAGCAGAGTCAAAGTATACTATAAGTTGACTTTAGGTTCGCAATGGACAGTGAAGGGTGACCTTGCCTGCTGATATCTGTCTCGATGTGATCGTGTTCTTGATATCGGGGCAAGCCATTGCTGGAATGTTTCCGCTAAAGAATGGGAGGGTCCTGGCATGACACTTAGTGCTTTTTTCAATTACTGTAATCGGCTCATATCATGACAGTGAGTGAGATAGGTAAGTTTTGAGCGCAGTTGAAAATAATTTGGATTCGTTCAGTTCATCCTAAACTGGAGACCTATCATGATGTGGTAAGATATATCACCAGGTGAACTAGACATATGAGTGATACATTGAGGGATTTTGTGTACTTCCTTTCCCGCATGCCACAAAATACAAGAAAATATTAAATTTTTATCAATTATTTAGTTTGAATAATGATGTATTTGTATTTTGGTACCAAGCGGGCTCGGAATAAGAAAATACCTTAATTTATTTCACTTTTCTGGATCATCTGGTGACATAAATTACCATTGTAATAGGCCTGTTAAGGGCATGATACAAGTTGTTTGAAATCGGTATGATAAGGTCGTTAGTAAAAAAAATAACTTTTAATTATCATGAAAAGATAACTGCAACTAATTTCGATAAACGAAAAACTGTGTTTCTAGATTGGTGGACTATATAAACAAGGTTGGAGTACACCATCTCTAGTATGGTTAATGTTATTAAATCATAACCAGAGACGGTGCAATCCAGCCCATGTAAGAGTGTCAGATATTTACTGTTACAGGTTTCAAATATAACAAGACGACCATCAATGCATCTTTTTAAAATGTTGAAATTTCAAAATAACTTGTAGTTATTATTTTTAACAATTAAACTTGGTTTCACTTACGCCCTTATAGAAGTGAATGCAATCAGATGTTGCCATGCCCTTACCGTATATAATACCGTAACTTACGAGTAACCGTGAACAATCTATACATTATGTCATGCAAAGTGAAACCTAAATGTGACTGTCAAGGTACAGTCGGTGTCAATGACACGAATGTGGGAACTTCGGCGACTAAATTGTTTAACGTACTCAACGGTGAAGTGTGGGTATTTTAAAACTAGCATTATTCAATGTACCATTTTTGCCACTTTATAATTTGGTCTCAGGATAACCAACATTTGACGTGCCGACCTCTTTTTGCCAATGATTTTTAAGAAACGCAGTGGTCAAACGCCTTACCTACATTGACACAACATAAAAGATTAAGAGAACGATTCATTCTCGAGGTTGAGATCGCAGTCCGATTTGAACCATTGTTACCAAAAGCACGCTCAAAACTGGTCCGATTCGCGCTTACAGCCCCCAAAATAGCGTCCCGTGAACGGTATGAAGTTAGCGCTGTGTCACGCAATGCCGTACACAGTGCTCACGCTTTGGAGGTAGGGCACTGTGTGTGCAACTGTCAATGACTGTTTTTGACGTTTCAAAAGATTAGTCTATCGGCTACCGTGTTTTTTCACAAACCTTTGAATGTACCTTATTTAAAATTCAAGTTCAATTTAGAGCAATTGAATATATTCAAATCTGAGGTGAACTACTACAATAAGCGTAATATGTTCCATATATGTTGTTTTGTTTCCGCTTTGTATACGCTTTAAGCAGTGTATTCGTTTACAGTTCAAATCTGAACGCGCAGTAATATGACAGAAAGGTGTAGGGACCAACTCGCTCGTTACAGGAGTTAGGCACGAATCAAGTAGACGCATAGAAATTGATCAGGACGCCCGACAATAGATGGCGTTGTCATCACAGAAATGTGATATAATGCACTATCGTATCTTTCCAAACTCAGCGGGGCTTTGAGATTTTATGAAGAAATTATTACTTTGTCCATTGACAAAGGAACAATTTGACACAGCTACTGCGAATTATATTAGAAAAACATACAGGCCCTACGGTTCTCTATCACTAAAAGTTGTCAGATTTGATTAAAAAAACATATTCACATGAGAAAGTTTGATTATATGTATGTATGTTGTTATTTTCATTGCCATCTGTATTTTAAAGCAAAAAAATAAATTACACTAAAAAAGACCTTTTTTGCAATACTTATTAGCCAATATTTTCTAATCTTATAAGTAACTTTAAAAAAACATTAAGACATTGGTCTCGACAATTGATTTCTGAATACAACATTTCAAAAACCTATAAAACATGGGCCTTACTGCTAATTAGCTTAATCGCCACATATTAAGGGCCTTTCTTAGCAGGTTACAATCGATACAAGTGCAAGATTATCAGCACTTTAGTAATAAAGGCCCTCTAAGTGTCGATTAAAATGAATCAGCACTTGGTGAAAACCAGGCTTAGCATGTAAACGGTTATCTGGTATATATATAGGAAATCGATAGGTTAATGACCCTCTTAAAACCTGAACTACTTTTTCGATTTTGATTAAGCCTTTCTTCCTTCACCGCGTTGCTGATTTCCCTTTAAAAACGAATACAAACATATCTAATCAGTACCAAGTATGTGTGGACGGGGCACATTCAAGGAAGTGTATGTAGCGACTATCTCTATTCGTCGTATACGCTCTCCGCCTGCACCGCGTCAGTTCACCGCGTAAACCCGCTCTCTATTTTCGGTAATACACGCAGACGATGCTATCTGCGACTGCGACAAGGACGTTCTAAGTCAACGATTGAAAAAACTAATTGACCGTCGTATCCGCCATTTTTTGTCGATGTTCCGTGATCGTGTCGGTCTAATTTTGATAGTTATTCGTTCGCAAAAGTTGTTTGGTAATAAGTAGGAATATAGTCGAAATGGAGAACTTAAGAATTTGGAAACATCAGGTACCCTGAATTATCAATTCCATGAATATTTCTTCTTTAAAAGTTGAGCTCTGCAGGTCTATTCCTGGCATTCCGTAATCAGGAATCAGGAACCTGATTTCAGAAAACCGCTTTTATAGCGATTTTCAAAGCGAGTTTTTCGACGAAAAACCTTGATTAATTAAAAAAAACTATGCTCCGGAATATTTTCGTCAAGAAAAGCGGTTTGAAAACCGCTACAAAAGCGGTTTTCTAGACTCAGGATTCCTGATTCCTGATTAATGAATGCCAGGAATAGACCTGCTGAACGGAGTGACGGTCGGATGGACGGAAAGCGGAGGCTTAGTAATAGGGTTCCGTTTGGCACCCTGTGCGTACGGAACCCTAGTAAGACCGGGAATGGCGACCGAAACTCATTCTTTTTCTTTTTAAGAATAATACATATACTGACACTAGCGCCGGCCAGTCATTTCGCTCACTACTGTTGTTTTCGAATTCCAACCATACTTAAGAATACCTAAAAATTATCGGATATCCGACTCATTAACAACACCAGATCTGTAAAATACAAAATAATTCATATTATTGTATAAATGAATCTTACGAGGTTCATCTAAGCATAATAGAACCGATTCAGCCTTGCCAACATCCGCCGAGAATATTTTGGACCATAAAAACGACGGCATTAATTAATGACCATCTTCTCTTCATCTTAATGAACTGCTAGCAGCTTTGTTTAGCCTCGATCCAGCGACTTAAAATGCCGGATTTACTAGTAACACGTTAGAAAGATATTGAATTAGAATTTGTATAGAAGGTCCTGTGCCGGGTCGTTCAGAGTTCGTGTGTGCGGACATTTCTTGATTATCAAAAGGACAAGAATGTTAGGAGATACATACCTACCATCACACCGCTTTCCCGGAGGGGTGGGCAGATATGGGAAAGCACCATACGGTACGATCTCTATACACACAACCACTTCAAATATCTTTTCCATTACAAATGCTACCGAGCTGACCTTCACGAATAAGGTCTATTTGGAAATGGATAGTTCTTCTCGTTCGTCTAGGCTCTGCTAAATTTGCTTTGACATTCTTTCTTCGTCCCCCTTCTGGGCCTATCTAGGCATATGACCTCTGCGTCCTCCCGGTTATGACGTACGGGGGTGAAACGTGGACTCTGACGGTCGCCGTTGTACAAAGGTTGAAAGTTGCCCAGCGAGCAATGGAGCGAGCCATGATGGGAATATCGCTACGGGATATGGTGCGTAACGAGGCAATCCGCCGACGTACCAGAGTAGTCGATATTGGACACCGGGTGGCTAAGGTCAACTGGCAGTGGGCTGGTCACGTCAGCCGAAGAGACTACGACCGTTGGAGTAACCGTGTCCTACACTGGCGGCCGTGGACAGGAAAACGGAGTGTGGGAAGACTACCCGCCAGGTGGGACGACGACATCAAGTGCGTCAATGCCAGGACCTTCCTTATATTGCTCGGCTATATTGAACTGGATGGAAAACACGGGCAATTTTCATTACCGCTTTGACCATCGTTCATTCAATGCGATGGTACCAACCCGGGCGGGATTAACCCTATAACCTAGTAGTAAGGAACCCCTTCCTAATATTTTACGTGGAATCCGAACCACGGCCAGCCTCAACGGTTGACAATGGTCACCCATCCAGAACCTCACCCCGCTCAGAGGTGCTTCCCCAGCTTATTGATTCGCAAGGCGGCGCACGCTGAACAGCTACCTTCTCAACTCCCCATACAAGCGCGAAAAGAAGATCATGCCCATATTTCTTGTTGGAGATCCAAAATTTTGCTCATAATAGCTTTATTTGATCAAACAAGATGTCCGATGACTATTGACATTGTAAAATTGTGTTTGGTTTCTAAGTTATAAGGTCCGAAAGTTCGAATTTTGCATGCGTTTTATACAATAACTTCGGAGGTGGATTACTCAACGATAAAATAAAAACATCATGAAAAGATTAGTCATCAGACTTAGCTTGTTTCATAAAGATTTATAATCATTTTAGTTTTTGTTAGATTTTTGACTACAGCGGTCGTGGTTTACTTTTAGCTAGACGTCGTTTTGTAATTAAAAATTTCGTAAACCTTACCTAATCAAACACTATGCACATTGTCTGCATTGTGAACATATTCCTCATAACGGAGGCTGTCTTTTTCTCTGAAACCGAGAAGGTCCCAGAGCGCAATAGCACGGTTTTGTTCCGTGCCCGCGAATGAGTTAGTCCCGCCGGGAAGGGCCACCTTAAAGCGAACGGACTATTAGGAGCCGTGCACGTAGGCACAGGCAATATTGATCAATTAACACCTTTGTGCAGCCAGGTCCGTAAGCGGAAGAGTGGCTGCTGTTGATAAGTCCGCTGCAAGGTCGCCTACCAGACGCCGCCTCCGCGTCGACGCATTCATAAACCGTTCACCTGACGATATTGCGAACAATATCTAGAGTGAAGTAAGGTAACATTTACTTACGGATTGTGTAAGATAGGGTCCGCCCCGACTTCGTCCGGTTTGAACAGTGGTGACTTAAGGTGTTCCCTGTTAACTTCCCATATATACGCGGAAAGAAGATCATGTGCATATTTTTCGTCGTAAATCCAAAACTTTAATCAAAACATCTCTATTTTATCGAACCAGATGCTTGATGACCATTGGCATTGCAAAATTGTGTTTGGTTTCTTAATTATAATGTTCGAAAGGTCGAATTTTTCGCGCGTTTTATACAATAAATTTGGACGTGGATTACTCAACTAGAAATCTAAATAATCTTAGGCTGAGATAAATAGTCGTGACAGAAAATTAGACCAACGAAAAGTAGTACTTTATGACGTCACTTTGCATTACTTTGACATTTCGTCCACACAAAATCCAAGTGACGTCACAAATTACTACTTTTCGTTAGTCCTAGTTTCTGTTACGACTATTTATTTAGGTATCTCAACCTAAGTCATTAAGCATACCTTGTCCCATGGAGATTCATAATCAGTTTATATTTTCGTTCGGGATTAACTTTTAGCTATATGTCGTTTTGTAAGCATTATTTTTTTGTAAATCTTACCAAATCAAACACTGCACATTGTTTGCTCTGTGGACGTGTTGCATCCTCCGCGTCAGACAGAGACAGTGCCAGAGGGCAATAGAACGATTTTGTGCCGTGCCCGCGAATGAGTTGTTCCCGACGGCAAGGGCCATCTTAAGCATGTATAATAACATTTATTTTAGCACTTCATTCATGCACTCACGCGTCTGTCCGTTCGGGCCAGGCACCACGACACGTTATATCCCCCTCCATAGCACCTACATGTCCTCGTCCACGTCGTTCGACCGCTACCATAATTATTTTGTGGCGCAGGAGTTCTTATCGTATTTAATAACATTAATTAACATTAATATTAACATTTCAATTTGTCGTAGTGGGTCCGGAGATTAACATCCACATATAAACAAACATACATACTTCTCAGAAGAAATATCCTGTCGACTTTGCTAAAGGTGATAATTTGCCCGCTGAAAATTTATATTTTGGACGCTGTCAATGGTGTTGACCACAGTAAATCTTTCTTCAAATTTTAAGCGAGTAATGTTTTTTGTAATTATTTTGTTAATCTTCACAACAAACTTATACCCAACGTTTTATTATTGTCAAGCGCGGCATATGGCGTACGCCAGGACCTCACAAAAAAGGCGCCCGACGGAGCCCATGGGCTTTCGGACTTTTACAGGGGCTGCGAAAACCATGCCGGCCTGCCATGTGCTTCTTCACACCATGTTGTCATTAATCTTGTACTTTGAGTTTGTTTGTTTTTTTTTTATTTCTTAGAGAGTTTTTATAAAATGTTTGTTTTAATTTTATAGTTTGTTAAAATATGGACTTTGTCTGCAATAAATATTTTATTATTATATTATTATTATTATTATTAAACCTTAGCACATTGACCCACTTGAACTGAGAACCATATGGATCACTGCGGCCTAGATGAATGCGAACCTGGGGTATCTCCTTGCACCAGAGGTTGAGGAGGCAAATGTCACGTTACGCTCCGTTGAGTTAACCTTTCCACTTTCTTTCACCAGACGTTGGCCAGTCGTGACTGACGCATCAGTTTACTTCGTCTAGGAGGGCCATTCTTTGATACCTTGTCCCGTTTTAAAAATAGCGCCATTGATATCAGAATAGATTTAATTTCTAAGACAATATCAGTCTTATTAATAAAACATTTTACAAAGTCGATGATCATTTACTTGATTCTCCATTGTGCGACTACTAAAACACGCGAACTTGAAATACTAACTAAACTGATGACTAATAAACAATGTTTAAAGCTCGCATATCTGTAACTGCCCTAGACACTTTTCATAACCATCTCGCAACATTTTTCAGATATATGTATGATCCGATATGACTGTTCTATCCAAAACACTTGAAAGTAAAACCCATGGACCTGGCATGCGCATTTCTATGGTAAAACCGTCAAAAAAATGTCAACTGAACTGTCAATAATGATCTTTGGCAAATTAATTGACAACAGCTGATGATGGAACTCTATATTTTTGTTATACACTGTGTAAACAAATTTTTGGCAATATCAGATTTATTCATAAAAATGGGATGTATAATCCTGTTTCTATTAATGTATTCATATAGTCAAAAAGAAGGTTTATTTCGGGTATAAGAATCATATACAGAGATCACTATTTTAATAGTAAGGCTGAATATTTATTCATCCGTTTTTTTTTTTGGCTTATTACGTTTTTTTTAATAGAAATGGTGGACAAACATAGTTGGTATATAATTTACAAAACTTAAACAAAATTTCACTAATAAAAGTGAATTCTAGAAAAAATATGTTTAGCTAAAAAGTTACAGAGGCAATATATGTAGTAATTACAGTTGTTATTACATGTCTGAAGTGAGAGTGATGCATGGTGTGAGAGAAGAGAGGGTGTGTGCGTGAAAATGTATGCGAGGGTGTCAGTCTCCTTATAGGTGAGTGTGTAAGGTAATACACAGGACACATAATTTTGTGAAATAGTACTAATAACAGAGACAGTTTAACAACAATTGCATAATTTTACCTTGTGGCAAAGATAAAACTTTATAATACCCTAAACTATTTTTATGTCACATCGGATGGTTAAGGTGGCCCAACCCGGCGGCACGAACTCATTCGCGGGCACGGTACAAAACCGTGCTGTTGCGCTCTGGGACCTTTTCTGTTTAAAAAAAAAAGACAGGCTCCGTGATTAGGAAGATACAACATGTTCACAAAAAAGACAATGTGCATAGTGTATGATTTGATAAGATTTACGAATTTTTTTATTACAAAACGACTTATAGCTAAAAGTAAACCACGACCTCTGTAGTCAAAAATCTAACAAAAAACAAATAGATTATAAATCTTGATTAAATAAGCTATGTCTGATGACTAATCTTTTTAAGATGTTCTTACTTTATCATTGCGTAATCCACCTCCAAAGTTATTGCATAAAACACGAGAAAAAATCGAACTTTCGGACCTTATAACTTAGGATCCAAACACAATTTTACAATGCCAATGGTCATCAGACATCTAGTTTGATCAAATAAAGCTATTTTGAGCAAAACTTGGGATCTCTGACAAGAAATATGGGCGTGATCTTCTTTCCCCGTTTGTATGGGGAGATGAGCGGGATGGGCCACTTTAATAACATTTTCTGAGGACAGCTTTGATATTTGCGTGCTTATTTTGGTTTTTGTAAGGCCAATAGAATAGAAAAGAATAGAGCTGATATTTTTTTAAAACCTTTGATTTGATGAAAGTATTCAAAGTGACCTAATGAATTGTATCTTGCAGAATGAACCTCTCGTAAACATAAAGAATGTGCGGACACAGCATGCATGAACAAAGGTTGCTAGCATTCGGTAATCTGGCATGGTTAAATAGTAATTTTGGTCAACTTCAAATAATTTGTTCGCTCAATAGCATTTTGTTAAGTTTAGAGTTCAACGCTTAGCGTACCCATTTACCTACGCGAGAAATATAAGCGAATGAAAGCGTTATATATTTGGGCTTGTATTTTTTTACGAGATATGTTTGTAATCATCTTGTGTAAGAATTAGTTTGCAGCTAACTAATTATTTTATTTATACTTTTTAATTTTAATATTTCTAAACAAATATTGGACATCAAAAAATGAATTCTGGATATTAGATTTGTTCTACTGTAATGGATTATTGAAAAAGAAGAATTATTTAGAAAAAAGCATGTTTAATTAACATGTATGCTCAATAAATGTACTGACACGTATTTTCACGTCGTAACTCCGAAAATAGATGAAATAAATTTGTCATCTACATCAACCTAGGAGTAAAATGGACTTATTAATCCCTTTTCTTTTCAGTATAACGACATGGAATTATATTGCTTTACAACCAGTGCATAAATGACTATATTTATGTGTTTAAGATAACTGCAGGCCTATTCTAGGAATTCCATGCTTAGGAATAAGAAAGTTTTAGATCGAGAAAACAGCCTATAGCAGTTGTAAAAGCAAAAAAATAAAGTTTCGCGCCGGAAATCCTTTTATTATTGAAATGACCTTGTTTCGAAATATTTTCGTTGAGAAAATCACTTTGTCAACCGCTGTCAAAACGGTTTTTTCGACCGAAAACTTTCTGATTCCTTAGCATGGAATACCAAAAATTGGCCTGCAGAGCGTTGCACGTAAGTGATTAAATGTCAAAATAATTACTGAGGTTGCCCTACACTGCGATATCTGATTATGTAAGTGAGATGACGGGTATCATTCAATAGATATTTCCGAAAGAAATATTTTAACTGTAGTATTTTAACCTCAATTTCAAATAGGAAGCATGTGTCATCTTGCGTACCTAATATGAGACAGGCAGTGGGATCACTAAGCGCGAAATACGGTGTAGGTTCTGCACCTACCCCAAACTGACAGCAAACTGACAGCTTTCGCAGATAAAATATCTCAGTTAGCTGTCACTTTGGGGTGGTTAGCTCAGCGGTAATGCATTGGACATGAAATCAATAAAATATGAATTTCAAAATGATATTTAAAAATTATAACTTCATCCCATTCGCAGTAGAAACTTTAGGTCCCGTTTGCGCAGCCGGAAAGCAATTGTTGAGCGAGCTGGGCAAGAGGCTGCGCGAATCGTCTGGGGACAGCCGAGCCGGGTCGTTCCTCCTCCAACGCATCAGTCTGGCTGTCCAGAGGGGGAACGCAGCGAGCGTTATGGGGGCCTTCCCGCACTCGGTGCCCATGGATGAGATTTTTTATCTCGTCTGATGGGCACCAGGGTTGTCGGGGGCCCCCGGCACTGCTGCAATCCCGTCTCGACTGCTCCTGGACGGTTTTATCTCGTCTGATGGGCACCAGGGTTGTCGGGGGCCCCCGGCACTGCTGCAATCCCGTCTCGACTGCTCCTGGACGGTTTTATCTCATCTGATGGGCACCAGGGTTGTCGGGGGCCCCCGGCACTGCTGCAATCCCGTCTCGACTGCTCCTGGACGGTTTTCATTTTAGCTAGTACGTATTTAATTCTTGTTTTTGATATAGTTTTTATTAAGATTCGCAAATAAAGTAAAGTTTTTTTATATATTTAAAAATAAAAAGTACAGGGCTGGACTCGAACCAGCAAGACACAATACCAGCGAAAGGGATGTTCGCTGACCAGCAATGTTTGTCGCCATATGTTTTCTGGTGCTACCAACCCGGGCTGGTTTAGCCCTACCACCTAAAGATGGAAGATAAAGAAAGTGGTTCATGAACAGGCGGAGATCTAACCCACGACCTCTGGCATGGAAAGCAAATCCCAGCGCGGATCGCTTTATGTAGCTCCGAAAAGCCTTCTCTGTCATACAGACGATAAAACACCTACATCCCTTCGGAGTTGGAGGGTCCCTGAACTCTGGAATACCTCGGGGTCGTCGACGAGACGCACAATGCCATAAGCCATTCTCTTGCAGCCTACCTGAAATCGCTACAGGATATGGTGCGTAACGAGGCAATCCACCGAGGTACCATACTAGTCGATATTGGACAACGGGTGGCTAAGCTCAAGTGGCTGCGGGCTGGCCGCGTCAGCCGAAGAGACGACGACCGTTGGAGTAACCGTGTCCTACACTGGCGGCCGTGGACAGGAAAACAGAGTGTGGGAAGACCACCCGCCAGGTGGGATGACATCAGGTGCGTCGGCGGAAAGCAGTGGTTCCGTTGAGGGTCAGGAGGACTGGAGAATGCAAACACGCTGACTGACTGACTACCTGAAATAAATAAGGACAGGCGCATTCAAAGCGAATAGTGGGTACCTTTAACCGTAGATTGGTCTCCATTATAGGATCTCTATCTTGATATGAGGCCATTGACAACAGCATAGTATTCTAGTACCAAAGCAAAGCAGGAATTCGTTTCGCTACAGTTTCGGCACTAGATCAACCTTCGAGACCATACAATACAACTTGACCGCTCTCTCGTCGCTTGACAACCTGTCAAATGCCATTATCGGCGCGGTTGTCGTGCAAGTTGCATTAACACTGTATCGGCGGAGTAATTGCTGTTTAGCAATCTTTACACTGGTGAACGTACGAGTTGGAACAGTTGTTGATAAAAGGCGTTGCTTGGAGCGCAGCGAGACTCTCCTACGCGACTTATTTTGGTGGTGATAAGTTATTTTTTATGCAACCTGACATGGATGGCTAACACCACACAACTACCGTTATGATATTAGCCCAATATACCCGAAGGAATTTGGTGCCATGCCAGGACCATCCCTTTATGATCACGGCTACATTGAACTGGATGGAAAACACGGACAATTTTTAATTGCCGCTTAAACCATAGTTTCGCCCAATGCGGTGGTACCAATCGGGCGGGCTTAGCCCTACCACCTAGTAGGGGAAGGGTACCTACAGTTTTCCATGAGTCCAGCATAATGGAGCAGCTCGCATTCGTAACGAGATGCACTTATTCAACTCAGAAAGAGAAAGAAAGTGGTGCATGTCCCGGCGAGGATTTGAACCCAGACCTCTCGCATGAAAGACAAGTCCTCTAGCCCCTAGACTACGAGCTGTTCATAATAGTGATAAAAAAAGTAATCAAATGGGCATTTTTTGGGTTCTGACCTATGTATGTTGGGTCTGAACATAGGTCTCCTCCGATACGAACCATATCCTCTAGTGTTCAAGCAGGTGTAAGCTTACACCCGATGAAGGCGCTCTAGGCCTTTGTCAAGTTGCCTAGTAAGTGGTATCGGTGCCAACTAGAAATAGGGCTGGTAGCGGATGGAGGCTCTTACTACACGGACCCAGGCCGATCTTATACGGTCACTTTAGTGCTCTGACAGATAACCTCGTTCCTGATCTCATCCGTCAGAGAATGGCTCGTTGAGTGACCTGAACTGGTATCTTCATCAGTGAAGACGTTCTGGCGCTGTGTTTACCCTGGAACCCTGGTATAGGCACCGATAAATGATAATACTCATATCAGAATGTTAATTCAGTTGTGTTTAATTCAAACATTATGTAATGGTATGGGGTTTTTTTCCTTACGAAAGGAAAGAGTATTATTTTTATTTATTGTTCTTACATTAGTTAACTTAACTGAGTAATTCCTTTTTAAATTAACCCTTTCCTTTAGATTGCTGTTTTAAATAATCCACAAAATAGGTTGATATAAGCGACACTATTCGTTTGTGCGTAATTTTTATCAAAATAAACGGGCTGGACTCTCGTTTCCAATACAATATTTTTGAAAAATGTGATAATTCAGTTCTAGTTCATATACAAGTCGGCACCATGACTCCTTTGGGCGTTTTTTTATATTTCTTATAGTTTTGAATTTGGTCATGAAGACACACATAAAAACTCAACCTGTATATTTCACTTAACTAACTCTAAACTAGAAATAAAGTGGTGCAGCCACCGGGTTTCGAACCCACGCCTCCAGGTCGAGAAATCACAAACGCTAAGTGATCATAAATATCCAAACGGACTAAATTCCCTCTGATCCAGGCAAACCATATTGTAGTTCATGTGCGCGGAGCCGCGAGCTAAAGCTTTAAGTATCCCGTTTATAGACGCGCCATCACAAAGGCCACAGAGAACAAGCAGCAGGTTGGAGTGACGCAACGTGAAACAAAGCGTTGTCTGACATACACACTTGTACCACCTCGTACGTAACCATAGATTTGGAAACATGCTAGATATGCAGGAATTGAGAGAAAATTAAGAGAGAATTGAGGAAAATATACAGCTATTTTACAACTAATATACAAAATAGACGATGTAATTGTCAAAAGCCAAAAACATGTTTTCACAGATACAATTTGAGTAACCTTAATTCAATCTTAAAAAAATAAAAAGCATGCAAATAAGCATTTATACTTGTACGTTAACGTATAATTGTACGTTGTTAACACATATAAATGAGTTGAGTCGGAGGTGACCACTAGAAAATAATGGTATATCAGGCGCATAGGCAGATCTGCTAATCTTGATATTCATATTCGCCGGTGAGCGACACATTTTCTTACTCATGGAATGACAGCTACCCGCGCTCAACCTTTTCGCACTGTCACCCTTGTATTGTCCCTTTCGAATGATTATAATTACAGTGGGATGAGACAAAACAAAAGTATCAGCGATGACGTCGAGCGAGAGGTAAGTGTTAACTTTTAAATTTCATCGGTGAATTTAACTCGTGTTCACTTTACGAATACAGCAGCTGGACATGTTTGAAAAATGGCAACTTATGCTAGGAGTTTGCAAAAAATAATTGACCACGTAAACTTCAAGACGAAGGAGTAATATAACCCAGAAATAGAAATGTCGCAGTCTCATTGTATTATTAAAATTGTTACTTTTACGATATAGTGAATCGTATTTATTTATTTAAATATAACTTCTGTAGACTTTTACTGAATATTATTCGGCTTGGTAAGGTTAGGTTAGGTTAGGTTGTTAGTATGTTAGATTGTTTTTTTTTTCAAGAATAGCTTAGGTAAAGTGAGATTCATTGTAAGTGATAGAAACTATGTAAAAAAATCCATGAAATTAAAATATTACTAGTAAAATTACAATAATAAGGCTTTAAAATTTTTACTGCAACAAGATTATAGAAAGACGACAAGCGTGCGCTAGGGAAGCAAGTAGATTGGCATATCTAGCTCATTCCCAATTGTGTGTACACAACTCTATTGGCTTTCTGAGCTCTCCTCGCAATCATGAGCGAAACGAGGGCTATTTACATACATCGTTACGTCTTAAATATGCTTTAGGAGCCCATTTTGCACACTTCGACCATCGGTCATTCAATGCGATGATACCAACCCGAGCGGGATTAACACTACGACCTCGCAATTAAGGAAGGGGACCTACAGTTTTTCGTGGAATCCGAACCACGGCCAGCCTCAGCCAGGTTGAAAATGGTCACCCATGCACACCCAACCGCGCTCAGAGCTGCTTCACCCAGCTTATCGAATCATCAGGCGTACAGACTACAGGCCACTGGACTACAGAGGCTACAAACACTCACGACAGTCTTAATTCAGAACAGGTGAATGTAGGATGGGTTTGATTGTCACTGCGGACTTGCTGAAGGCAACCACCCACACGGATAAGCGGAAGCAGACCAGCTCCATTTTTCACAGTCCTACGCAAATGTTTAGAGGAAGGACGCTGTGATATGACGCCATTTGATTTGCATTTAGCAGCAAGATTGACAAGGTGTGATCCTGTGGCTTTGGAAATTAGTATCGCCAGGTGTGCCTCAAGGATGACTTCTGGAGCCCTATGTTCAAAGAAACGTTGTTAATTGTTTTTACGTAAGGTAACATCCGGAGAATTAAAACGCTGAGAAAGCTAAAAAAAAGGATTCAAGGGAAATCCTTTAAATTGTAACGATACAAATTATTCACATGCCAAATTCAGACTTCATAGAGGCGAAGTATACCTATGAAATTGATTGCATCTTTTATTATTACATTATTTCTGGGTGAAGACATGCACCTTCCCCCCTTCCACACACATACACACACACACACCCTTACATACCATTTTACTTGAGGCGTAGGCAAAAACTTCGTAGATAAAAACATGAACCTATAAATATAAATTACCTAGCATGATGAAATTTTACTATTAATTACGAAATATCTAAGATAGACAAATCGCGTATAGTAACGGTGACGGTGAATGGGTTTTTAAGATACTAATCTAATATTTCTGAATTAAAATAAGATAGCGCCACAGTCCAAATAGTTCAAAACGAATTTCCCTTCTATTGCAGTTAACAAGATCCTAGACCTTGCAATGTTCGATAAGAATACGTTCAAGGTATTTGCTAAGTCCGACAGATCAATAGAGCAAGTGACCACAGACAACCGCGGCTTAACCTTGAACATTAAACAGCTATACAAGCTAACAAATCGTGTGCTATCTTACTGTGCCGCGTCCAAACGTGTACAGAGAAACATGTAATGCCACACAGAACCGAGGATCTTAGTTGCATCTTAGATCAGTGCAGACAGCATTGTACTAATATCGCACTGGTATTTGTGTTGGTCACGTTTGGACACGCCTGGATGCTTCGGACACGGCTTGTTGATTGTATAATAATAGACGCTTCAACATTGAACACATCTTTTGGTAAAAGCATCTTTGAGCTTGATTCATCGTTTATCTAGTCTACAAACAAGGTTGCGTCTTTTACCTTTGTGCTAATTGGGTTGATGTTAAATCAATGTTCAATACAAGTTCACACGGTTAGCATCTAACACATTTTATTTTCAATAAATTGTAGTTATTACATGTAATTGAAATGTATTACGAGAATGCTTTTGCACTTCGGTTATTTATAAATAAACAAACCGGAAAAATGGTGAATTAGACCAATGATATGTAATTGCACATCACTGAATAAGTTTCATTAGTAAAATTAATAATTTTCAGATTATATATTTTCAATCATCTACATATACCTCTTACAAAAGAACGAGCCTAACTAAATCTGACCTTACATTAAAATCGCAATAAAAAATATTTTTATTATTATGTTATTATATCACTAGAAGCTTGAAGCTGATGCGTGAATTTCATTTTTCCCGGAGTGTACTTGTATATATATTTTTTTTAATTTTTATAAATAATATTACTTATCATTCACATTATATATTTATTTTGATTGTATTTATTGAAAATTAATTTTTTATTTTTATTATTGTTTTTTTTATTGCCTTTTTTCCTTTTTTTATTGCATTTATTGTTTCCGGCAGCTTGTTCCAAGAGTCTACAACTCTGTTCACCAAGAAGTGTTTCCCGGGGTTAGAATTTGATGCAGAGTGGTTCAGTTTTAAGCTGTGCCCTCTAAGGTGTATGTTTGTTTTTTTTTTTTGTGAACATTTCTTTGAGATTTGGTATATTATAGTAATCATTGAGGATTTTGTATGTTTCTATGAGGTCTCCTCGCTGGCGGCGTTCCTCTAGGGTGCTGACTCCGAGAACTTTAGGTCGATGTTAACAACTTTGCTTCTTAAGGTGGCCCATCCCGCTCATCTCCCCATACAAAAGGGGAAAGAAGATCACGCCCAGATTCCTTGTCAGAGATCCAAAATTTTGCTCAAAATAGCTTTATTTGATCGAACTAGATGTCTGATGACCATTAGCATTGTAAAATTGTGTTTGGTTTCTAAGTTATAAGGTCCGAAAGTTCGAATTTTTCGCGCGTTTTATACAATAACTTTGGAGGTGGATTACGCAATGATAAAGTAAGAACATCGTAAAAAGATTAGTCATCAGACATAGCTTATTTAATCAAGATTTATAATCTATTTAGTTTTTGTTAGATTTTTGACTACAGCGGTCGTGGTTTACTTTTCGCTATAAGTCGTTTTAAAATCAAAATTTTCGTAACTCTTAGCAAATCATACACGATGCACATTATCTTTTTTGTGGACATGTTGCATCTTCCTCATCACGGGGCCTGTCTTATTCTTTGAAACAGAGAGGGTCCCAGAGCGCAACAGCACGGTTTTGTACCGTGCCCGCGAATGAGTTGGGCCCGCCGGGTTGGGCCACCTTAAGTGTTGCAATCATTTTTGTGGTCCGTCTTTCTAAATGCGAAAGTGTGTTTTTTATCCTTCTTTCACGTAGCAATGGTGCAAAGGATCTACGTTATGTTTTGATAGTTTATGGGCCGGAAAGAAAAATAGGCTGATGTTATGCAGAAAACAAATGTTTCGACATTGTCCTAAACGGAAAGAAATTAATTCGGGTGATTATAATTCGGTAATGATTATTTTTTGTCTTTTTCCATCTCACTTCTGATGTACTCAAATTACAACGACTCCCAAGAACTGCAAGCCTATTCCTGGAATTCTGTAATCAGGAATCGGGAATCTTGAGTCTGTAGAACAGCTTTTGTAGTGGTTTTCGACGGAAAACCTCGATTAAATCGTTTCGTCAAGAAATTCGCTTCAAACACCGCCACAGAAGCGGTTTTCAAGACTCAGGATCCTGATTCCTGATTACGGAATCCCAGCAATAGGCCAGCTGCACAGAACGCTATTTACTGCAACGAACATTCAATGTTGCGTTTCCCAAACTCTCAAGCGAACTGACTGGCCGGTTTAATGTATCAACGCTGCCGCTATTTATCCGTACAGCGGATTTGTTCGCCACTCTTCTCTATCTATACTCGATGATTTTAAAACACAAGAAGCGACAGTTAGTCCCAGTTTTCCTCGATTATCATGCAAAGTTGGTCGCTCAAAAAGGCTGCCGCAGCCTCGCTAGCATCTGTCGCAAGGTCGGCGCGTGTCACACCAATACACCGCTCGTTTACCTGTACTGTATTGATATCTCGCACGCCACTCGGGCACAGTGCAAGGGTAGGAGCAGTGGGTAAAGGGTACACAAACAGATACGAATTTTGACTAAACTAAATAATATGAAAAAGTAATCATTGATCGTATCCAGTACCGTGTTCCACAAGTAATACATATGAAATATTTTAATTTTCAACCCAAGAGAAAGCTAGAAATGACCTAAAACTAAAAATAACAGAAATGGCAGTACTGTGGTCTATTTGAACGATAACGTTGAAGCTAAAAGAAATAATAAAAAGGTGGAACAGGTAAAAATATAAAAAATCTTGGGTGGTATAAAAAACACATGAGGAAATCCAAAAGAGTGCTCCACAGAGAATAGACACACAGCCACAGATAATAAGTATTAAACATTTGAAATTCAAGCAGACACTTATTCGAATAGGATACACAACTTAAACATAATATATCACAACATATTATACAAATACATTATTTAATAAGTAAAAGAAATATCAGCAATAACTTTTAGAACATTACGTCTAAACTGTAATGGACCTTGATCTTGTATGTCCATATGGCAAAACATACGATCACACATGTGTTACATCTTACAGTGTTTTGTCAAATTCACGTTTCCTACATACATTCTTAGGCTGAGATAAATAGTCGTAACAAAATCTAAGGCTAACGAAAAGTAGTACTTTGTGACGTCACTATGGCTGAGATAAATAGTCGTAACAGAAACTAATGCTGAGATAAATAGTCGTAACAGAAACTAAGACTAACGAAAAGTAGTACTTTGTGACGTCAATTCGCATTACTTTGAGATTTCGTCCATACAAAATATGTCAAAGTGACGTCACAAAGTACTACTTTTCGTTAGCCTTAGTTTCTGTTACGACTATTTATCTCAGCCTAAGACTAACGGAAAGTAGTACTTTGTGACGTCACTTTGAAACATTTTGTATGGACGCAATCTCAAAGTAATGCAAAGTGACGTCACAAAGTACTACTTTTCGTTAGTCGAAGGCTGAGATAAATAGTCTATTATATATATATATTATATATATATATTTATCTCAGCCTATGACACATTTTGTATGGACGAAATCTCAAAGTAATGCAAATTGACATCACAAAGTACTACTTTTCGTTAGTCTTAGTTCCTGTTACGACTATTTATCTCAGCCTTAGACTAACGGAAAGTAGTACTTTGTGATGTCAATTTGCATTACTTTGAGATTTCGTCCATAAAAAATGTGTCAAAGTGACGTCACAAAGTACGACTTTTCGTTAGTCTTAGTTTCTGTTACGACTATTTATCTCAGCCGTAAAGTAACGGATCCCGTTTTTCTAACGGAAAGTAGTACTTTGTGACGTAAATTTGCATTATTTTGAGATTTCGTCCATACAAAAGGTGTCAAAGTGACGTCACAAAGTACGACTTTTCGTTAGTCTTAATTTCTGTTAAGACTATTTATCTCAACGTAAGACTAACGGTAAGTAGTACTTTGTGACGTCAATTTGCGTTACTTTGAGATTTCGTCCATACAAAATGTGTCATAGTGACGTCACAAAGTAGTACTTTTCGTTAGTCTTAGTTTATGTTACGACTATTGCTCTCAGCCTTAGTTTACACCGTTCATGTGTACGTTCATGGCCAAATCCGAAAAGATAAGAAATAGCGAAAAACACTCATAGGAGTCATGGGGCCGATTTTGATAAAACCGGCCAAGTGCGAGTCGGACTCGCACACGAAGGGTTCCGTACCATCGTACAAGATTTAACACACAGACATCACGTTCTTGTATCAGGCCCCATTTAATTTTTATTTAATTTTACCTGTTTGTTGTTATAGCGGCAAAATAAATACACACTCTATAAAAAAGACAGCTGCCTACCTATTACGGTTCATGAGATACAGCCCTGTGACAGACGGACAGACGGATGGACGGCCGGACAGCGGGGGCTTAGTAATAGGGTTCCGTAGGCACCCTTCGGGTACGTAACCCTAAAAAACTAAAATAGAATTAGATTTATGACAAGCTTCTAAATGATGACGATGAGTTATATTTTAAAATAATAATATGTGCTTTCACTTACGCCCCTTATGGGCCTAAATGCAATAATCAACTAACACACCCCCTTAAAGCTTAACGTCCGTAAATCGATCTTTCGAGCGGCTCGTAGCCTAGTGGCCCTGGGACTGGCCTAGCGTACCAGAGGCCCGGGTTCAATACCAACTTGCACCACTGTCTTTCTCTTTCAGAGTTCGATAAGGGCATTTCGTCACGAATGCGAGCTGCTCCATGGTTAGGAATCCATGTAAAACTGTAGGTCCCCTTCCCCTACTAGGTGGTAGGGTTTAAGCCCGCCCGGGTTGGTACCATCGCATTGGATGAAAAGATGGTCGAAGCGGCAATGAAAAATTGTCCGTGTTTTCCATCCAGTTCAATGTAGCCGTGCTCATAAAGGGAAGGTCCTGGCATGGCACCCAATTCCTTCGGGAATGTGGTGTATTGGGCTAATATCATAACGGTCGTTGTGTGGTATTAGCCATCCATGTCAGGTCGCATAAAAAAAAGCACCCCCGAGAGGCGCGGTGACTTACATAAATAGAACTCCAGACAGCTGATGTGCGCAGAGGGTGTTATCGAGTGGGTGTCGAGGTGTGAACCGGGAGTCGCTGACTCAGGGCCGTCCGCCCCCGCCATCGGATAGGGAAGTTCGGGAGCGGCGACGGAAACTCAACGGTATTATTCCAGGTCACGACATTTTTGGTCACCATAAGGTAAATGGCTGAATCTGGATTCACAGGTTAGAGACCAACCCTCTGATGCTAGATATGTCGGTCTGCCTGCGCCAAGTGGTTACGTTACCTGGATTTGCTATACAAAACAGACGTGGGTATGTACCTGCTGATGAATAAACTGATTGTCTAGAAATGTTAATACCTATTAATTTACAAGAAAAACCAGTCGGTTTTTAATTAAATACTTAAATATACCTAAACTTATATCTGTAACCTAAACCGCCTATAAATACGAAATGCAAACAAAGGTTTGTTCAGTTTTGGTCTTACTAAGCAATAATTTCGCGCTTCGTTATTTGCAGCCACTTACATTTTCTTTTTTTTTGTCACGATAACTACTTTTCCATGCACCTTATCTAGGTAACGCAACCACTTGGAGCAGGTAGACCGACACATTAAGCTTCAGATGGTTGGTCTTTATCCTGTGAATCTAGTTTCAGCCATTTACATTATCGCTACAAAAATCTTCATCTATATAGCGACCGCGTAGCCATGTTTTAGTGATCGTACGCTGACACGGTAGCGCCGGCCAGTCAGTTCGCTTACGAAGTCGCTCACTCCTGATGTTCTCAAGTTCCTACGACACGTAAAAACTGCATTAGTAGTCGCTTCAAGGTTCTTAGTTGCAGTGAAATATTTTTTTTATGTGACGACATGGATGGCTAATACCACACCTTCTGTCATGGTATTAGCCCAACACACCACATGGGAACTAGGTGCCATACCAGGACCTTCCTTATATTGCACGGCTACATTGAACAGGATGGAAAACACGGACAAATTTCATTGCCGCTTCGACCATCTTTCATCCAATGCGATGGTACCAACCCGGGCGGGATTAACCCTACCACCTAGTAAGTAAGGAAGGGGACCTACAGTTTAACGTGGAATCCGAACCACGGCCAGCCTCTCTCAACGGTCGATTGGTCACCCATCCAAGACCTGACCGGACCCAGCGTTGCTTAACTTCGGAGAGAAGTGTCGCGCCACTGGGCTATTGAGGCTGACACTTGTTTTGGGTCACCTCTTTCCCTAAAATATGTTTAGACAGGCGATGGTGGCACCCTGGATGTTAGATGGCGTGCATAGTCTTTTCAAAATAAACTGATATTCGTCATAAACCTGTTCATATGCAATGAACTGTTGTTTTCAAACTGTAATTTCCGCTATATCCGTTGAGAGACCGGGACTGAGACCAGTCTTCATAACTTGTATAAGGCTTAAAGTTAAATAATCTTTTAGTTATACTTCGAAGCAAGGACACATTAATTAAAGAAAGCTTCACGGTCGATCATACGTACATACATGTTATCTCCCTTGGAATAAGCGACGTACACGCTTAGCGCGAAAAAGTATATTTACTGAACTGTTGTTTATCATGACTTCAATTAATTTGATGTGTTTCTCCTTTCATCAACGATACAAACGTACTATTAATGTTAAGTATAAGGAAATAAAATAATGTATTTCGATAAATAGTTGCAATAACTCGTACGTCTGTGAGCAGTGTAAAACATTTTTGTAAACTTAGACTAAGTGGACATTTAATACAAATCCAGCGAAGATTCTTGCCAGTCCTTCTTCGCTGTGACTGTTGAACTGGCTAGGGAAAAAATAATACAAATGCGAGGGCTGCGTACTGCCAATGGATGAGGAATAAACAATTTAGAGCAACTAATATTCGATGTTGCGCATTCCGCGTCAGTTTATTATTAGTCGGTTAAATTACGGTCGCCAATCATGTCATTTCTAACTCGTTGTCCGCCGCCCACTGCGCCGGCCGCTCGCGCCCACGTCTCGGGACTTCCAACTCCTGACGCGGCTAGATTCGCTTCGCAGGACGTTCGCTTGTCCACCCACTGACTGTCAAAAAAAGTAGCATAACTAAAAGATTATTTAACTTTAAGGTGGCCCAACCCGCTCATCTCCCCATACAAAAGGGGAAAGAAGATCACGCCTATATTTCTTGTCAGAGATCCAAAATTTTGCTCAAAATAGCTTTATTTGATTGAACTAGATGTCTGATGACCATTGGCATTGTAAAATTGTGTTTGGTTTCCAAGTTATAACGTCCGAAAGTTCGGATTTTTCGCGCGTTTTATACAATAACTTTGGAGGTAGATTACGCAATGGTAAAGTAAGAACATCTTAAAAAGATTAGTCATCAGACATAGCTTATTTAAGCAAGATTTAGAATCTATTTGGATTTTGGTTGATTTTTGACTACAGCGGTCGTGGTTTACTTTTAGCTATAAGTCGTTTTGAAATTAAAATTTTCGTAAATCTTACCAAATCATACACTATGCACATTGTCTTTTTTGTGGACAGGTTGCATCTTCCTCATCACGGAGCCTGTCTTATTCTTAGAAACAGAGAAGGTCCCAGAGCGCAACAGCACGGTTTTGTACCGTGCCCGCGAATGAGTTGAGGCCGCCGGGATGGGCCACCTTAAGCCTTATACAAGTTATGAAGACATAACGAACCGCGACGTCGGCAAGAAGCGATAGAAACTCAAAACGAGAAAATCCGTGGATTTGTAAAAAACATATTGTTTGCAATTGTTATTCATAAAGACAAACAATCTGTAATAAAAAATATACTTTATAATCTGATCATAAAACTATGTATTTTTGTGTAAGTTTCGAAAAAGGTGGAAAAAACATATAGCATCATTTACTTTAGAAGAACTTTACGAGATGTCTTGAGAACCGCTGATCGTTTTGATATGAAACGATTGTGAAAACAGGCCAGAGCGAGTCGGACTCGCACACGAAGGGTTCCGTACCATTTTAAAACATTTGACACAAAGAAATAACATTTCTTGTCGGCCCCCTTTAATTTTTGTAGATTTTTTTACTATCGGTCGTTATAGCGGCAACAGAAAAATACACACTCTGTGAAAACTTCAGCTGTCCACCTATTACGGTTCATGAGATACGGCCCTGTGACAGACAGACTGTCGGACGGACCGCGGAGGCTTTGTAATAGGGTTCCGTTTGGTACCCTTCGGTACCCTTGCTACCTAGCGGCTCGTAGCCTAGTGGCGCGGGGACTGGCCTAGCGTACCAGAGACCTGGGTTCAATACCGACATGCACCACTGTCTTTCTCTTTCCGAGTTCGATAAGTGCATTTTCATCACGAATGCGAGCTGCTCCATGGTTCGGAATCCATGTAAAACTGTAGGTCCCCTTCCCCTACTAGGTGGTAGGGTTTAAGCCCGCCCAGGTTTGTACCATCGCATTGGATGAAAAGATGGTCGAAGCGGCAATGAAAAATTGTCCGTGTTTTCCATCCAGTTCAATGTAGCCCTGCTCATAAAGGGAAGGTCCTGGCATGGCACCAAATTCCTTCGGGAATGTGGTGTATTGGGCTAATATCATAACGGTAGTTGTGTGGTATTAGCCATCCATGTCGGGTCACATAAAAAATAAGGAACCCTAAAAAAGTATAGAATGTAATGTTACTTACAATCGCATTTTTTTTTTATATCATCTTTCTGCAACGTGGAAAAAAATTAAAACCAAACGGACTCACCACGCGATTTTAAAACTTATTATGGGCCTTGTTTCCGCCTTAAAGACTATCTGTTGCATATAATGAAGTAAAAATGGCATGAAACACATGTGTTCGTAGCTATAAGACAATCTGTTGAGGGTCTCGTTAACTTGGGATGAATCGGGGAACTAGTTATTTTGGAAATTGGCACGTGAGTTTCGTAAAGAAAACTCGAAGAAAACCAACTTCTTTCTTTAGTTGTAAAATTTGCGATCGGTGTGCAATGAAAGATGAGGGTTTGAAATTTCAACTAAATCAAAAACCTCTCAAAATGTAGAGCCACACAAACGAGCACAGATTATAAAACATTATCGTCTCAGAATTGCATGGAGGAAATTTATTGCGGACCTCTCCCTCGACAAGTCCAATCTGCACTTAGGCAGTTTTTGTTTTTGTATACTAAGTACAAGTCAAAAACGTATTTGATACTGAGTAAGTGAGATAATTTATTCGTAGTTGAGTAGATTTGTTTTTTGTTAGATCTGCACGTCTCGTCTCCGCAGACGTTTGTTCAGTTACCCTCGTATCTATCTTTCTAAAGTGCATTAGATAACACAGAGATTACTGCGAAAATAAGCGACAAAAAACCTACTATACGGGCTGTTGACGGAAGCAAAATTCGAAGCAAAAAGGTAGATATCATTTTAATGCAGTGTTAAAAAGTAATTCCATCCTAAAAATAAAAACAATTCTTATTGCAAAACTCTCCCGTGCAAACGGTCCGATGTTCTAAAACTGACAACGTCGCATTCGCTGCTCTGAGAACTGAGGAACGTTGTATTTAAGCAATTTTGCGCCAACTAGCAGGCTTCTGTGCATAAGGATATAGGATATCTGTTAATAATTCGTTCTTTCATTCATACCGCTTCGGTTCACACTACCGAATTGATTGATAAACTACCTTTATAGAAGGTTAGTCTATAATTTTTGCTTGTTGTAACTGGACATGGATGGCTAATACCATACCCACCGTTGTGATATTATTCGGAAACACAGCATTTCCGAGGAAATAAGTAGCCAAGACAGGGCGTTCCCTTTATGATATTGAACTATATGGAAAACACAGAAATTTTCACACCTTTTCATCCAATGCATCGAGGGCGGGCTTAACCCTACCACCTAGTACAGTTTTAGTTGGATTCCGAACCATGGAACAGCCTGAATTCGTGACGAAATCCACTTATCCAACTCATAGAGACAGAAAGTGTTGCATTAACGGGGCTGGGGTTGAACCCATGACCTCTGACATGGAAAGCTATGGTTAGTCGTATTTATGTTTGAAAAATGTTACGGCTTTTCACGCGGCGGGAGGAGACATTCTCCGACGTTTCGAGCTGATCGTTCAGCCCGTTGTCAAGGAGGCATCCGCCACGTTCGCACGCAGCAGACGTCTGAGAATATCTCCTCCCGCCGCGTGAAAAGCCGTTACATTTTTCAAACATGTTTCACGACCGCGGTAATCTCAATAGTTGTATTTATGTTTCTATGTTTTTCTCAATGCTCACACTGTTTTTGTAAGCATTCTCTCCTAAATGCCTCACCTTACCTCCTGCGTCTATGATAGACTAGGAGGTCGCGACAAAAATGGTAACGATAACGTAAATGGCTGAAACTGGGTTCACGGGATAAAGTACAACCCTCTGAAGCTAAATGTGTCAGTCTGCCTGTTCCAAGTGGTTGCGTTACGTAGATAAGTCGCCTGAAAAAGTAGTTATGGTGACAAAAAATACATATGATAAGGTAAATGGATGCAAATGACGAAGCATGAAAGTATCAATACATACTTGCTTAGCAATACAAAAACTGAACATATCTTTGGTTGAATTTAGTAGTTATAAGCGATTTAGGTTACAGATATAACTTTAGGTATATTTAAGTATTTAATTAAGTAACCGTCTGGTTATTGTTGTATAATTAATAGGTATCAATGTTTCCAGATAATCAGTATATTCATCAGCAGGTACATACCAGTATCTATTTTATATAGCCAGTCTAGAAAACACAACCACTTGGGACGGGCAGACCGACATATTTAGCATCAGAGGGTTGGTCTCTAACATGAGAACCCAGATTCAGCCATTTACCTTATCGTGACCAAAAATGTCGTGACCTCCCGGAATATGATGTACTCCTGCAAAATTTCTCTCCAACTGGCACACGCATAACAGCCCATTTTCCAACGTTATATCTAGAGTAATTAATCAAACCACAACATCCTTTGCAATTCAATGGATGTCAACACGCGGAAGACGATATCCATCAAGGCGCAGCTAACGACAGGCTCTAATTAATCACGAGGACACAATGGTAGGGCCCGCTCATTAATATTGCATACCGCCACCCAGGCGGTGGGCTGGTCCCACACGATTCCAGCGACGGAACCGCTGGCTCTCCGCTGCCAGTCCCAGAGAGAGGCACCTGCCTGCACGGGTAGGATGCTGAGGTGAGGGTAACTCGTGTTGCCATGGTACAACATTCTGCAGAACGCCCGGTCCGGAAGACAGTAATGAGGTGATCGAGTTTCATACAATAGCTCATGCCTGTTTCTTCAGTCAAATCAAGAGATATTTTTCTGAATCGAATGGGAGCTACGTTTGTAAGTTTTCGTTTTTAGGGTTCCGTACCCAAAGGGTATCAAACAGAAACGTATTACTAAGCACCCGCTGTCCGTGCGTCCGTCTGTCACAGGGCTGTATCTCACGAACCGTAATAGGTAGGCAGCTGAAAATTTCACAAAGTGTGTATTTATTTTGCCGCTATAACAACAAATAGGTAAAATAAAAAAAATGTAAAAATTAAAGGGGTGTTTTTTTGTGTTAAATTGTGTACGATGGTACGGAACCCTTCGTGTGAGTCCGACTCGCACTTGGCCGGTTTTTTTTTGACAGATGTGATGTGTACCGGAAATTACGCTCCCTTAACCGTAGTTTGGTTATTATTTGAAAGCCACTTCGATGTGTGGTGTCAACATATCCGACCCCAAAGGCCGTCTGAAGATTTTTTTTTAGTAATCATAACTGAAATCCAGCAGAAAGTTTTTTTTACAGGTTTTTTATGTAACTGAATATTCATAGCTAATACAATATACCATAACCGCCATGATAATATAAACCTAACGCACCACATGGGACGTACATTTTTCTTACTGTAATCGTTAGATTTTTTGGTCGAGTGTAATATTTATTGTTTTCGTACTTAGCCAGTACATATTTTGTTTATTTGGCGAAATGTTTTTTTTTTCCAAATTTAATTATTTAGTTCCTTAAAAATTTGTTACCACATGGTTAGTATGTCCAAAGAAATGAGTTCACATGCAAGAACGTAGGTAATACATTTTGATTTCTGTGTTTTTTTTTCGTAATCTTCCACTCTCGATCCCTTTTACATTTTCACGAATCAGCCCTTTAGGCGAGGTCGGCCATTGCCCTGCTATGCCGTGCCAAGTACAGTGACATAAAATTGAATATTTATACGCATATAATGCCCACTTATACGCTCTTAGGAACAAATGTTTTGTATGAATGTTGGAAGGTCCTGGCATGGCACCTAGTTCCCATGTGGTGTGTTGGGCTAATACCATGACAGATAGTGTGGTATTAGCCATCCATATCCAGTCACATAAAAAAAATGTAAGTTTTGGTTTCACTACTCTTTGGGAAATACATTTAAATGCCACTAATTTTGACGGCTTTGAAGCGGAATTAGGTTATAAGGTTTTATATGCGGCCACATATATGCAACTATAACGTTACAAAAAAAGGTAACTTCCCAAGGCGAACGTACTTTAAAAAAACCATTTGATCCTCGATTGCTTTCGAATTAAAAAATATACTTAAGCGTGTATTTTAATGTATGCAACACGATATTTTTCTTTGCATTTCGAATGTACAATTTCTTTTTTATATAAATATAATAAAAAACGAATAAAATTAAATAGAACACTTATTAAATTCTACCCTATGAAAAAATTTGCTTACATCGTTCCGGCTCTTAAATACGGCATTGAAATCCAGAATTTTAGTAAGCACATTTCACAATATAATAATTAATTACAATTAATAGACCACAAAATACGTAGTGTATATTAAACTGAAATCACAATTAACCTTTCAAATTAAGAAAAACGTAGATATACAACAATCAAGGCTGCCCGTAATTTTCCTGTTAGAAGAAATCCTTGGTGGACCATACTTGGTAGTAATTATGTAATGAATACATTAACAGCATGGTCCAATTTGAGCTTACGCTACGGATAGCATGTTGAGAACTGGTCCGATTTGCACTAGACGGATCTCAAAATTGTGTACCATGAGGGATATGATGGCATCGTTAAGTCACTCAATGTCACATATAGTTCTCATACTTAGGAAGTAGAGCACTGTGTGCAGAAATGTCAGTGTCACATTGTGACGTTTCTGTAGCGTTTTCTTCTTTCGACTGTGAGTGAACGTTCAAATTCGGCTTATGGGACTTGATTAGATTAAACTATGAGGAAAATTGCTTCAACGAATGTCATTTAATGACGACAGCTATGAGAGGTGTAATCTAAATCGGGACGCTTGTATACGCCGTGTTCAGTGTACTCGATGTTCAAAACGGGGCGCTCAGTAACTGTGCAGAGAGAATATTGCTTGTATATTTTCCAGCTAACTGTACCAGTACAATGAATGTCAGGAGACGTGTATAATTACGAGGACGTGCGATATCTTCATCGGGTTCTCGAAGGTAATGCAAGCATACTTACAGAAGGACGGATCTGCTTGAATATGAACAGTGAATTTTTGTAGCTGTTATACCTGTGTCGTCGCTTGGGGGCATGTTTAAAGTAAATAATTGAAGGATATCATGAATAAAGAAAATAGTAATCTAAAACACGACTTAATAAATTGTTTGTGAATACGTGAGTTTGTATAAACTATTCTCCATGTTTTTCGGTTAAGGAAGGTGTGATATAGCATTTGAAGGAGGGTTAGCGCTGAAAGACGATTGAAAAGTGCGATGAACTCCGTTACTTTCGAAAAACAGGGCGATTACGCCTACAGCTAGGATGGCGATTCATAACTGAATGCTGGTGGAAGTGGTGTATGTAATTTAGGTGTGGCAGAATAGGCACAAATTTAACATCGTTATTAGACTAGGAGGTCGCGACAAAATTGGTAACGATATTGTAAATGGCTGAAACTGGGTTCACAGGATAAAGTCCAACCTTCTGAATCTAAATGTGTCAGTCTGCCTGCACCAAGTGGTTGCATTACGTAGATAAGGCTCCTGAAAAATTTGTTATGGTGACAAAAAATATATATGGTAAAGTAAATGGCTACAAATAACGAAGCATGAAAGTATCAGTACATACTTGCTAAGCAATACCAAAACTAAACAAATGTTTGGTTGTATTTCGTAGTTGTAGGCGATTTAGGTTACAGATATAAATTTAGGTATATTTAAGTATTTAATAAAAAAAGCGACAGGTTATTGTTGTATAATTAATAAGTATCAATGTTTCTAGACAATCAGTATATTCATCAGCAGGTAAATACCAACATCTATTTTATATAGCCAATCTTGATAACGCAACCACTTGGCATGGGCAGACCGACATATTTAGCATCAGAGGGTTGGTCCCTAACATGAGAACCCAGATTCAGCCATTTACCTTATCGTGATCAAAAATGTCGCGACCTCCCGGAATATATATTCGTGCATGCATTTTTGCGAAGTGAGTTATCCGGAGAAGTTATACAATTGGTGGTTGACAAGAGTCAACAGAAAAAAAATTGTGACGAGATTTGAGTGACGAGGTTTTGAAATGCAGAAAAAATGGGTGACGAAGGAATTAATAAGTGAAGTGTGTTGACCCGTAGGAGTACCTGCCACAATCAGGTTGATGTAATAATTCGTGAAGGTCTCGTTTGTAGCACCCGTAATCGTAGAGCATGCATGAAAAGAGTTAGGTCTTTACAATTTAGAAGGATCGTAACATACGGCGCTCTATCATCTCTGCCTACCCATCCCGGGAAGCACCGTGAAGCTATGTATGGATGTAGTTTAGTAGGAGTTCTTATTGTCATCACCATGTACATGTATGTACAGCTCGTGGTGAAGGGGCGAGAGGATTTGCCTTTTATGCGAGAGGTTAAGGGTTCAAGTCCTCACCCCGCTCATGTAGCAATTTATTCTACTTTCTAAGTTGGAAAAGGGTATTTCGTTACGAATGCGAAACTGTAGGTCCCCTTTCCCTACTATGTGGAAGAGATTCGCCCGCCCTGGTTGGTACCACCGCATCGGATGAAAATATGGTCGAAGGGAAAATGAGAAATTGTCCCTATTTTCAATCCAGTTTAATATAGCCGTGAAAATAACGGGTGGATCCTGGCATGGCACCTAATTCCTCTGGGAATGCGATGTCTTGGGCTATTACCACGACAATACGTATAGTATTAACCATGTATGTATTTTTAATTATTGTATTTAATTAATACAATTTAATTGTTTTATTTTTAATTATTTTCGTAATGTATGTTTTGAAATATTTAACTGTTACGATATACATTGTTTACTTTTGAATAATTTAATTTGTGTTAATTGAATTAAATCTTATGTTTTAATGGTTTTTTTTGTCAACGTAAATAAATAAATAAAAAAATATATGTATAATTCCTAAAATTAGTAGCAAGGTAGGTGGACTGGCGTCGGTTTTATTACTACTATTGAAGTGAACTCATAATTTACAATTAATTGTTTGATGCTTAAAAAATGAAATCCATTTTTATAATTTTCATCTTTGTCACGAGTTTTTTTTTTCCCGCAGCCCGATATCCTCGTTTTAGATATTTTTAACATTTGTTATTGCAGTCTTGATTTCGGTTGATATCAAACAGGCGTGAAATTCCACTGAGTCGACCCGGAAAAAAAAAAAACTAAATTATTTTTATTATTTTTTTATTTTAAAATCAGTACTTCACGCCGGGCTAACTGACTGCCCTACAAGGAGCAGAGAAGATCTTGTTAAGAACCCGAGATATCCCAGAATTTGGAGACCACCCAACTCCGAAGGAATGCACCCATTCACTGTCGACTTCCAACAAATTGGAACCACCCGATCCTTCCAACAATTTATGTGAAGGGTCAGTAAACTGTGGAAGTTAATGACCATACATTAAAAGACACAAAAGTCTTAAAAGAGCTAAGGAAACTCTAAGGCAGCATAATAATCCTATAGCGATGCAAGCTAACCTTTAAGGCCCTGGTACTAGCCAAATCGCAAAGTTAGACGAGGCACCCCAAGTTAACTAATTAAGTCTGACGATTATAAGTGTCATTCTTACAATATATGATTCCTTGTCTAGGAATCGACCTATTTTCGTTAATGTATGTTTCCTTTTTCTATACAAAATACATTGCGGAAACGGTGTCCATTTCCGAACTTTTTTGACTAAATGTAGAAATCTAAAAGCAAATGGAATTTTTTGTTTATGCATATATGCTGTTTTTGCTTATATCTAGAAATCGAATTACTTTCAGATTTCTAATGAGAAAAATCAACTTTTTTATTTTTATTATTATTTAAATAAACGATGGAATAAAAAAATATTAACAATCCATTATCAGTCTGGAGTTCTATTTGGATTTGCTGAAGCGTTTCACTACATATTATTACATTTGTTAAAAAGTGCATTTGTATGGCGCGAGTAGTTGGCTAGTCCTAGCGCCTTAATAATGGTAAGATGCTAATTTTAGATTGGGCTTGTGCGATTTATAACGCGCACATTATACATATGCAAAGCGATAGGATAATGAACAGCCACTTTGGATATTTTTATAATCTCTCGTTTGATCGAAACATTTCTGACCTCACTCACAAATCCTTTCTATAAATAGGTTCACTTTATTTACATACATAGGGACCTCACTTTAGTAGATACGGCATGTACAGTTGTTTCCTCTCAATTGTATACACCAGAAAGAGAGGAATTCTAAAGTCCCTGTGTCTAAGGCTGAGATAAATAGTCGTAACAGAAACTAAGGCTAACGTAAAGTAGTACTTTGTGACGCCATTTTGACACATTTTGTATGGACGAAATCGCAAAGTAATGCAAATTGACGTCACAAAGTACTACTTTTCGTTAGCCTTAGTTTCGGTTACGACTATTTATCTCAGCCTACTATCGAAAAGTAGTACTTTGTGACGTCACTTTGCATTACTTTGACATTTTGTCCATACAAACTGTATCGAAATGACGTCACAAAGTACTACTTTTCGTTAGTCTTAGTTTCCGTTACGACTAATTATCTCAGCCTAAGTCTATGGTTTATTTATTGTTTATTGTTTATTCATCATCCACAGGCAGCACACTGCACTCGGATTTGCCACTGCTTACAGAAATACGGGTTATTGGTACCCGTTTATGTCAATACATTAAATTAATATTAATTCACAAAAATCTACCTCTCACGCCGTATGTAACAGTTCATGACAAATATCGGTTTATTCTGCAAAGTATTTTTTTTTTTATGTGACTGGACATGGATGGCTTATACCACAAGTTCTGTCATGGTATTAGCCCAACACACCACATGGGAACTAGGTGCCATGCCAGGACCTTCCTTATATTGTCATCAGTCATGTCCGTCATCTAACATGTTGCCAATTGGAGCAGGCCAGTCCCCACAAGCAGCACCCGTTCACGAGCATCACGCCGTGCACAGCCATCGCCTCTCTCAACCATACTTTAGGGGAAGAGGTGACCCGAACCAAGCGTCACCACTAGCAAGGACCCTGAAGCGATGTTCTGCTCCAGTGGCAACAAGAAGAAAAAATAAAAATTGTTTTACATGTCCACGTTTAGTTTTATTACTATTATTTCTGTCATGAACTACTACAGTGACTTGATCACATAGTAACATAACGAAAAGCTAAACTTATTATAAATTTAATTGATTTCTGAAAAATGTATTCCGACGAAATGAACTAATGATCAATAAAAATCTGGTGTAAACAGCCTTCGTCAGAAATAAAATATGTATACATGTAAATATTACATAATAGTCTGAAATGGTCTCAAAGTTGAAAGAGATCTCAAATTTGTCTCTATTTCCGGTGCATAGATTTCAGACGATACGACTGTACCTAACTGTTTCTATCTAAGAATTACATACACATACTCAAAAAGTAAGTTTATAAAAAATTGAATTGCAATCATAATATATGATATACAAGGTATATCTACCAATTGAAGGAAGCTTCGCTCACGTAATTTTTAAATTCTGTGTTACTCCTCATCAGAAGCCTAATAAATATCTCCTCTTTCGAGAGTTAGCTTTTTGAGATAACTCAAAATTTTGTAAAATTTTGTGTTATTCCGGGGTTATCTCATAACGCTTACGCTCGAAAGTGGAGTTATCTATTAGCGTCTTGAATAGGCTTGAGTACCTACAATTTGGTCCTTTGTCCGGATTTAAAATTTCTCGGAAATGTAATCAAGGTAAACCATTGTAAAGCGTTGCCGACAGACGAACACACATTAACATTTCAAATTTTAGATTTATGGACTTACCACTTAGATCCGCTCCCAAAGGTGACAGAACTGATCGTAAGCACGTCACAAAAGTTAAAATCTACTAAAACAACACATTTTCAAATTATAATGTACTAAGATATGTATCCCGATATCGACAATGCAAAGCAACAATGAGGCTAAAGAAAATGTACGTAACAGTCGATCAACCTATAGCATATCCTATGATCAATTCCTTTCCAACTATGTTTCGCTTCACTTTTTGCAATGCATTAACGTGTACAGAGATACATTATCACTGGCAGCGGTGAAAAAAAAGGAAAATATCACAACACATAGACGACCGATTCAAAAAAGAAACCACTTGCCGCCTTTGACAGATCGCGATAAAGCCGTTTCGCAACATGCGCGGGAGTGGATCCAAGATGGCCGACGCGCGTACGCTCCGCGGGCTCTTCGATTCGACTGAGGCGAGGCTGTGCTAGAGGCTGTTGGGGCGGCGGGCAGCGTCGATCGCGAAATACGTAAGTAATAAGAGATATGTGTATAGAAATAGGTAGACTTGTGTGCCTACTGTGTGGTCATCGGGTTATTTAGGTATCAGACAACAAATGGACGTAGAACGGCACATTTTGCGAATTCTTAGCTTTAAAATAATGTTTAGGTAGGTATATAATTTGATTTGTCTTATGTGAAAAATAACTAGATTGGTAATATGTCAACAATTTGTTACCTATATGTTTATTAGGTATTTTATTAGCACAGTGCAAGGCTGTAAGTAGGTAAGCAGACCTTTCGCGGGCAGTGCGCCTTGCACAGCCGCCGTGGCATAAAAATGTTTCCCAAAATACGGTCGATAACTTTCCATGCTCTTAATGTTTTATACTAGGTTTTTGAAATTTTGGATTTTACAATATGTTATAGAAATCTATGTCGATATGTTTTAAATTTTTTTAATATACTTTTTAGATTGGAAACTATTGGCTCATAAACATTGGAAAAAAGTTGTCTGTTTTAACAATCATTTTCGATTATTTTTTTTGCCGAAAATACAGATATTTACAAAAAATCTAAACATACGGACATAGAATGAAGCTTTCTCAAATGATTTAAAAAATATTAAAATCAGGCAACGCTTAGGTGTAGGGAAACGTTAGGACCTGGAAGACGATTTCGCTATTTTAATAGCAGCCGCCGTGCAAAATTGTACCTTAGTCAATGGACAAAGAACGCATTTCTTTTTTTTTTTAATCTTGGGTTCCTTGTGACTTCACGATACCCGGATTATTGTCAATATATACGCAGACGCCACAGTAAGCATTCGTATTTGCAAGCAAAACGTTTGGGGTCAAAGTCCAATGTGTGGCGGTTATGGTGATGCCGTTTTTTTTTCTCTTGACTCGTTTTTTTTTTGTTAGTCGCAATTTGTTGTTGTACAGAATCAATTTAGGATTCTGGTCGACCTTTACGAACATCGTCATGGAGATGATCACGTCCAGAGTGGTCAGTCTGAGTTCTCACCTAAATTGGCGTTTACGGCAAACCAATCGACTGGCGTTTTCTCCAAACTCCATACAAGTTTTTACTGGATATTCTGTGGTTTTACTTCTTCATGCTGTCAAAGTCAAACGCGGACTTCCGATTTGTATGAAAACACGGAGTGGACGTAAACGGCAACGTCGACGTATTTACGGCAACGTTGAGTAAGCTGTCAAATCGAGCTCGGACTCGCAAATGTTAGTTCGCTTAACGCCCGCTGCGCGCGCTCTTCAATTTCTCCATACATTTGAAAACGCCAGTCGATCGGTTTGCCGTAACGCCAATTTAGGTGACAACTTAGACTACCGGCTCTGATCTATGTGAACCACAGACACAAAGATCAAGGAGACCGGGTTCATAACCAAATGCCGATTGAAGTATCTGGTAACTCTGTAATTGACGTAAGCCACGGCAACACATAATTTTCAAAATGACGCCACCATGAAAAGACAAACGACAAAACATTTTGGCAGTCAAACCACACTAATTTGGGTACCTCAAAAACTGTTAGATCCGCGGATTCGATCAACTCAGTACAGAAGAATCCGCAAAGAAACTTTACGTGTTTTCCGTGTACAGCCGGGTGAAGTAACCAGTCTCCGGCAGCTGGAGCGGTTGGTGGTGCTGAACCGTCGCTGGTGGTCTACTGCAGCAGGGAGGTTGGAGCCAAGAAAAAGAGCTTGTTAGCAGGATACGGCAACCCAGTGCTTCCGACTTCGACTTCGAATTCAAAGAAATCGTATTCCAAAACAAATAAAAATGAAAATGAAATGAAAAAAACCCGACTGCGTAAAAAATTGTAACTTAAAATTGACTTAGTAAAGGAACTGAAAAGATAGAAACAAGTTGAAAAATTAAATATTTGTTGTGTTTGAATGATCATGGTTGACAGTGTTTACAAACGCAGTCGGAGGCATCAAATAGCCCCAGTACGTTCCATAGTAAATGACTAGCGATTTTATGGATTATTTCGGTGGAGCAAGAAAATACGTGGTGGGGGAAGTTCCAATATCCTATCTTTCATTTTTATGTCTAAAGTGAGGTTTTTTTTCTCGTTCTCGGTGTCACCGATCATCATGAAATTTACATAGGTACACTTTCAATGAATTTAATAACAAAAAAAAAATATAAATCATAGTTAAACTATTTGATGCACAACATGAATTATATAATGATATATTATATATTTCCCAATACATTCCATTATTAATGACTAGCGATTTTCTTAGTTATATGGGTATAGCAAAAATATACTTATTGAGACAAATTATAATCTCCTAACTGTCATATAATAAATACGAAAGTAAGTTTGTCTGTTTCGCGAACTCAACCGACCATCGTGAAATTTGCATAGGCACACCATTACAAATATAAATCGTAGTTAATGTATCTTATGCCTCCGACTGCGTTTGTAAACACTGTCAACCATGATCATTCAAACACAACAAATATTTAATTTTTCAACTTGTTTCTATCTTTTCAGTTCCTTTACTAAGTCAATTTTAAGTTACAATTTTTTACGCTGTCGGGTTTTTTATATTTTTAAATAATTTGTTTTATTTTAATTATTTTTAGTTTTCGTAGAGCATGCATTTATCATTTAAATATCTGCACGTTAATAAATTACAACGAAAGTAAGGTTAGGTATTATTATTGAACCTGACATGGATGGCTAATGTAACACAACTACCGTCATCATATAAGCCTAATTCAACAAATTCCAGAAGGAATTAGGTGACAGGTCAGGACCTTCCTTTACACAGAATCACGGCTGCACACGGATACCATGGGTGGAAAATACAGACAATGATCTATTGCCACTTCGTCCATAGTTTTTCCTAATGCGGTGATACCAACCCAGGCGTGATTAACCCTGTCACCTAGTAGGGTAAGGTGACCTACAGTTTTACATGGGTTCCGAACCATGAACAACTCGCAAGATAAAGGTGGTGTATAACAGATGCGAGGATTTGAGCCCATAACCTCTTGCATGAAAGGCAATATTTTAGTCCCTACACTACGAGGTGTAACAAATAGAGTTTTTTGATTGATATTAAAACAAAACTACATTTTCTAAAAGTTTCTTCATGTTATCTTTAAGGCTTTAATTAAGTCATCAGTTCATGGAATGAGATTCCCTCATTCAACGAATTTTGATCATATGCCGATATATACAAGGTTTTAGTGGAGGTATGGTCCAAACGTTAACGTATTCCTTGGCATATTTGAAACAAAAAGGATATACATTTCATTTGTAGGTATTTAAAATGTATGAGGAAAATCTTTTTCAAGTCGTACAACAAAATATCTTCTACCTTTTTAGCTCCAAATATGCCGAGGAATACGTGGTTAGCTTTTGGACCATATCTCCGTTAACACCCTACATATGGTTTTTTTAGAATCTCCCTCTCATCATCGTTGATTACAGTTACACTAAATTTATAAGCGAACAGTTCGACACTTAAATCCTGTGGTTATATACAGGATCCGTCACTCGAAGTGTTACCAATTTAAAAATGATGTTATTTAGTTAATTGAAGTACGGTTCGTTAAAAATTATATCACAATAAAACATTTAATTTTAAGACAATAATTGTTATTGTTCGATATAGCCTCCTTTGATCCATAGATAAGAGCTTTCTGAGACGATCCTGAGTGTTGTTGGAACGTCCAGCGTTTCGTACTGCATTGTTTACACGTGCACATGGTATGAGCGCCTCATTTAACACCTTTTGCACACACTTGCTGGTTGACTTTGACGCCCTTCTCGATAAACACGAGTGAATAGCGACCATTTGCGGTCACTGCCGCCGAGACCATAACAGAAGCGGGCGCTTGCTTACGAACGGGAACTCCATCGTCTAAATTCTCGTTGGATTTGCCCTGTAGCCAAACACGAAAATGTTGTTTGTTTATATACTGTTAGACAGTAAACATTTTTTCATCAGAAAAAACAATGTTTTCCAGATCGCCACGCAAGACTTTCATTGCTTCAGCTCTTTGTAGTCGAACTGCCTTCTGCGCTGAACTAAGATGCTGTAATTTTTGTATCTTGTTGGTAGGGCTTCAGTTGCATTTCTTTTTGTTTCAGTATGCGCCGATTACTTGAGTCGGGTATTGTCTGACTTTTCGCAAATTTTGCAGAACACTGGTGAGGATTTCCTTGAATTCGAGCCTTTACCTTTCGAACCATATCATGTGATACTGCTATTTTCGGATGACCGCCTCTATGCCGTTTAGCAATACTAGGTTATAACGCTTAATGGTTCGATGCACTAAGATTTTGTTCACATGTAAATGTCGGAGCTCCCGAACGATGACTGGTTGTGATTTTCCGGTCAAATACAAAACGATCACAATGTTAGGTTTAATATCCATTGCGAAAATTTATTATACAATTCAAATTTGTTCCCGTTCTTTTCGCCCACTTAAAAACAATGAAACAAATTGACGTTTCACCAAAATTTGGCGCGCTGTCATTATTATTTTGAAAATAGAAGTAACAGTTCAAGTGACGGACCCAGTAGTAATCGCTTTGATCACAGGATTTCATCCATGTATAAACTAACTGCTAGTTAAAATTCAATAATCTCCATAATAACCATGATTATAATATTTATATCCACTACTTCATAAGACTGGAAGTTGTCTCTTGACTGACAGCTTTGAATGTGAGTCAAAAACATTGTTAAAGCCATTTTTATTTAATTATTGAGCTAGTTAAGTTCCAGTTTCACAGTTTAGAACTTTAACTGGATGCGGCGAAAGAGACCTGGATTCATCGTTTGCAAATATATGTGGGCCCGAGGTCCACAATCGCCCGATCGAATGTGTTACCTTGGAGCTTATAAACTGTTACATCCCAACTGAGCGTTTATTGTTTTTCTTGCCTCCAAAGCCCATCAAAATATAACGTTAATGATTTAATCCGTACATGAACTCCTGGTTTATTATTTTGAATAATATAACGTGTTAATAATATGTGATATATGATGATAAACCCAATTTTGGCAAAGCCGTGCTTTTCCTTCCCACTGCTCCCAAGGACGCACGGTTAAAGATCAGCGATATTATGATGAGGATCATATTTTATGTACCCTATGTAACATAGGTCCTCATCAGGGGGCTGACGACATCTTCATGGAAAGTTTTCCTATCTTTGGTAAAGCGTTTAGATATTATCAGATTGATACCGATTTTGGGCACCACAGTATCTCGGCACTGTAGGGTCGCCCTCTTGTGGAACAAGCGGACCTTCCCCAGCGTGACACCCATTGACAACGGAAGTATGGATTTATGAGCTGTGCAGGTGCAGAATGCTGATAGTAAAGCAATGATGGTGATATTGGTCTATGCGGCGACCGAGAATGTCGAAAATCTATCTGACTATCGCCCGGATCCACCACTTCCAGTTATAGTCATCCCAAAGTTATCTTTCGGTTACACCATATAAATATGCAATGTAACCGAAGCTACATTCCATATAGCTGGAGGTAGTGAAAAGAGGAGTATATGACCTGAGTTGGTGTGATCAGCGCGCTTGCGTAAACAAAAATCATTTGAATTAATTTTTAACGTTGAATATTTTGATGTTTTTGGAATTTCTTATTCCAAATTACATTTAAACATATAAGTTGCATACCTTTTTGTAAACTATTTAAAAAACCCTTTAGTTTGATACCCCACTCGATAGGTTTCAAGAAAAAAAATATTTGAAAACACATAATTTGGCGCCAAAAATCAGCCATGATTTTTAATTATAATTTTGATATACCCAGTGTCACTCTCACAATTAAGACGAATGTAACGACACCTCTCAAGCTAAAATCCATCAAGCCGTTTAGGCTGCAGGGGGCGACAAAGAAATATACATACATACATACATATATACATACATACATACACTCGAAAAACATAACCCTCCTTCTTTCGCAGTCAGGTAAAAATACTTTATTTGCAGCCATACGGTACAAAAAGGCGGAAATTAATACCATAAGGCATTCTCTACCATTTAACCTTAGAGATGTAGGAGAGGTGCAGTGAGGCGGGAAAAAAATAAACGTAAAACAAAATGAATTAGCGAAAATATTAACTAACCTAAAAATAAGGATTTATATATTAAAATAAATTACATACAAATATGTACATACACTTAAACATATTAATAGGTATAAGATACAAATGAATACGGACAAAAAAGTAAAAAAATAATTACAATTATTGTAGTTACAATTATTGTTATTTTTTGAGTCGGTGTCAGCCAAGGCAGGTTTGTAACTACATACATAGTATAGGTGAGATGTGCTTGTGTCGCACGCGCGACTTGACGAGGCGAGAGGCAAGAGTGGGGCCGCGGCGGAAGGGGAGCTGTCAAGTGAACACGCCGGGCACGGCCGCGCCAGTCAAGAGACACCGACTAGAAATACAACAATAATTGTAACTATAATAATTGCAATTAGTTTTTTACTTCTTAGTCCATATCAGTCCATATTCATTGGCTCTGAAATAATTTTTCTTTGAAGTCGGTTTTTTTTGTTATTTTTTTGTTTATTTTTTTTAGTTTTAGTGAATCTGAAAGCACACCCACTAATTTGTATCCTTTCCAATAAAAAAAGAATCATCGATATCGGTTGGCGTGACAATGAGTTATTCGTCCATTTGTCGCGCACATACTTAATTCAAATTTAAGACTTATCCTGGTTTTCATCAAGTGCTGATTAATTTTAATCTACACTTAAAGGGCCATTATTACTAAAGTGCTGATTGTCTTGTACCGGTATTGATTGCAAGCTGCTAATAAAGGCCCTTAATATGTGGCGATTAAGCTAATCAGCAGTAGGTGAAAAAGGCCCTTATATGAGTTTCTCATTGATGCCATTGCCAGAACTAGACCAAGTTAAATTAATAGAACTTGGTAGAAAGCATAAATAAATTGAAGATTACATTAAAATTAATTATAAAATGGAGATTAATTTATAAAATATAAAATTGCAAAGGAGAAAAGACGCCACCTCGTGACACACCAGCATCCAAGTCGAACCAGTCAGAAAAGGTACAGGAGATTATTTTTTCTGACGGCCACGAAGATAAGGCTTGAACTAGTAAAGCACTACCGGAGATAAGTTAAGTGATCGCAAAACACTTATTATAATTTCAAAGTCAAGTGTATTGGAAGTGTTCTTCAAGTCTAGCAAAGTCAGATCTGTCCGATTCTTATTTTATATGGTGTATTGGATAGCAATGATGAGTTTAAAAATATCTGTCCCTCCCCCCGTAAAACAGTCGAGTTGTGGAATAATTACACGCAATGCCCGCGAATGTTATGCTTGAAATTCAATCAATTGTTGTAAACTAATTGTAAGTAAGAAGGAAAAAAATTATAAACATGGTTTCACAATGATAAACTTCGTCAGGTTGGTCATTGTATTATTTTTTTTCCATTGATTTTTTTTTTATGCGACCTGACATGGATGGCTAATACCACACAACTACCGTTATGATATTAGCCCAATACACCACATTCCCGAAGGAATTAGGTGCCATGCCAGGACCTTCCCTTTATGAGCACGGCTACAATGAACTGGATGGAAAACACGGACAATTTTTCATTGCCGCTTCGACCATCTTTTCATCCAATGCGATGGTACCAACCCGGGCGGGCTTAAACCCTACCACCTAGTAGGGGGTTTACATGGATTCCTACAGTTTTACATGGATTCCGAACCATGGAGCAGCTCGCATTCGTGACGAAATGCACTTATCGAACTCTGAAAGAGAAAGACAGTGGTGCAAGTTGGTATTGAACCCGGGCCTCTGGTACGCTAGGCCAGTCCCCGCGCCACTAGGCTACGAGCCGCTCAATACTTACAAACCAGTTTACAGTGATTGATAGATTACTACTGGGGGCCCATTCAGGTAAGAGTGAGTTCGAATGAAGGTTTCAAGACTGACTTGACTGGTAATTTCCGATGATTCCCGTAGATGTTTAAGCAATATAACAAAGGAATAATAAGAAGAAGAAATTTAGTCAATAAAAATTTAGTCCTATGTATTTTTTTATATTAGCATAGATTAACTACTAATCTATGATATGGTAGTCAGAGTGGTCAGTCTGAATTCTCACCTAAATTGGCGTTTACGGCAAACCAATCGACTGGCGTTTTCTCCAAACTCCATACAAGTTTTTACTAGATATTCTGTGGTTTTTCTTCTTCAAGCTGTCAAAGTCAAACGCGGACTTCCGATTTGTATGAAAACGCGGAGTGGACGTAAACCGCAACGTCGACGTATTTACGGCAACGTTGAGTAAGCTGTCAAATCAAGCTCGGACTCGCAAATGTTAGTTCGCTTAACGCCCGCTGCGCGCGCTCTTCAATTTCTCCATACATTAGAAAACGCCAGTCGATCGGTTTGCCGTAACGCCAATTTAGGTGACAACTGAGACTCGGCTCAGAGTGGTCAGGCTGAGTTCTCACCTAAATTGGCGTTTACGGCAAACCGATCGACTGGCGTTTTCTCCAAACTCCATACAAGTTTTTACTAGATATTCTGTGGTTTTACTTCTTCAAGCTGTCAAAGTCAAACGCGGACTTCCGATTTGTATGAAAACGCGGAGTGGACGTAAACCGCAACGTCGACGTATTTACGGCAACGTTGAGTAAGCTGTCAAATCAAGCTCGGACTCGCAAATGTTAGTTCGCTTAACGCCTGCTGCGCGCGCTCTTCAATTTCTCCATACATTTGAAAACGCCAGTCGAACGGTTTGCCGTAATGGCCGTAACGCCAATTTAGGTGACAACTTAGACTACCGGCTCAGTTTCTATTCTCCATTGTACGACAGCGCCATCTACCGCAGTTTTAAAGAAAGCTCTTCAAATAGACGTGCTCAGTATGAACTGAATGAATGCAGCCGCAATCTAAATGAGAGTGTGAACATATCTGAAATGTGTTTCGAGGGCGGCGACCGAGGGGGGAGATTTTCCGGGTTTCCCGAGATGAACTGTGTAGTAAAACTCAAGGGTCGTGCTGTGACTGTGACATCATGACGGCTGTTATTAAATATTTTAAATAAAAATGTGATGAGGGGTGCATTGTCAACAAAATTATTTACGTCGCTACATTATTCGCGTTTAAAATTATTTAATGATAAATCTGTAAAAATAAAAAAATGTTTAATAGGTGATCTTTCATGACAATAACATATTGACTACAAAGGGACGTGAAATCAAACTCTAAATTGGTTGCTATAAAAAAATTTTTTTTTTATTTAAATGCATCATTAAGCTGTTCCGAATATTATTATATATACATACCACTAAAGAAAAAAATACAACAGTTAAATGCAAAATATACGATGAATAAATTTTAAGTAAACATCGGTTGTCAGTTAATCTGTTAATTGTTAAAGTTTTAACATAATCTTAGAGAGTGTGACAATTTTTTATATTATTTTTAACAAAAAAATATATTGAAAATGTCTTTTGTGAAGTGTTGTTTCGACTCGAGCGAGGCTCATGATGTAATAGAGACTATTGTTCAAAAGTGCACGGATCCAGGATGTAAGTAAACCGAAATATCGTTTACAATATTTATTGTTGTCACGGGCAGTAGTGATATTAATACACATTTGAACTAGATTACGTACAATGTAGCGTCCTAAATAATTCATGTAAGTATTGAAAAGGCATCAAAACAATAGATGAATCTAAAAATAGTTCAGTATTGATTTATTTAGGTGAGACGTTCTTGAAATAGGCGCCAACATTTGCGTAGCTGGCGCGTGCCTTTGCGAAAAGATCGAGCCAAGTCGAACAGATTGCAGCGTGTACGGAGCGCATCACAATAAACGCCACAGGCGTTGACATTTGTAAGGAAAATGTATTTGGGTCAAAGTCTATCAATTCCTTATACAATATGATAACTGTTTACAAGCTTTTAATGTTTTACTAGGTTTTTGAAGTTTTGGATTCTAATATTGCCATAATCTACAGCTGTCTTTTTAAAAAAAAAAAACGATATTAGAACATTGGCTGCTAAAAATTGGAAAAAAGTTGTCTTTTTTAAGTTCATTTTCGATTTTCTTCACTGAAAAATACAGATATTTAAAAAAAAAACGATATATAATACGATAAGACCTCGTCGGGACCGTTAATTTGGAGGTTAATTTGGAGGCTAGTGGCGCGGGGCCTTGTCTAGCATACCAGGGGTCTGGGTTCAAATTCTCGCCCCGTTCGTGCACCACTTTCTTTGTCTTTCTGATTTTGATAAGAGCATTTCGTCAAGAATGCGAGCTGCTCCATGGTTCTGAATCCATGTAAAACTGTACGACATTATGGTATGTGTGGTGTTTTCTTTATGGAACCTAACATACCACAAAACTACCGTAATGATATTAGGCCAGTACACCACATTTCCGAAGGAATGAGGTACCATGCCAGGACCTTACCTTTATGAGTACAGCAACACTGAACTGGACGGTTCTATGTCTAATTACACAATAAAAAACCGGCCAAGTGCGAGTCGGACTCGCACACGAAGGGTTCCGTACCATCAACACAAAAAATCACGTTTTTTGTATGGGGACCCCCTTTAATTTTTATATATTTTTTATTTTACCTTTTTTTATAATTTTAATTTTTGTTGTTATTGCGGCAAAATAAATACACACTCTGTGTAAATTTCAGCTGCCTAACTATTACGGTTCATGAGATACAGCCCTGTGACAGACGGACGGACGGACAGCGGAGTCTTAGTAATAGGGTTCCGTTTTCACTCCTTGGGTACGGAACCCTAAAAAAGCTTAATCACCAACAACACCAAAAACAACTTGATGTTAGACACCAAAACACCAAAAAATACAAAAGAACACCATAGAATACCAACCATTCGTAAGAACCTAGCGATTAGTCCCTAATTAGGAGTACACCCCATTCCGAGAAAGCGCCTCCTAGTTTTACTTATTTTAACATTCCTCATCAGAGTTAGGTACCTACTCGTATGTTACTTCTATTCATAAAAATAACTTTTCATCAAAAGATATCCATTCCTGACTTAAACCATTCGAGAGGCTTATACAATTCCGAGGCGGGCTTAGTACCATTCAGGTTTCTATGTATGTACAGTTGATCTTTTTAAAACAATTTGGGAAACGCTGCTCTATTCAATGGTGCAAGATAGCGAAATAGGTTATAGCGAAGCGATTTAGTCATAAGGTGATGCGTAACTAGTAATAGGCCTACTGAGAGGAGGCCACGCTTACCTATCTAAAGCGTTAGGCGATCATGAAATGGTAGTTTGTAGAAAACCACATAAAATCGATAAAAAATATTATTTTGTGTTGCGACCGAACCGTGGGGCTTCTGAGTCGCGTGGTGATCGAGCTGCGAGGCGTACAGCCCGCGAGGCATCTAAAATCGACGACGGAGAAGTAGGACGCCAGTGAAGTGACGTGTTCATTCGGTTTCAAGGCGGGCTGTTGGCCGATGTTAGCCGGTTATCCGGCATCCGTGTGTTTTGTGTCTATAATTGAAAGGATCTGTAACCAAACCACACTCATACGATGTCCAATGGTGAGTTACGGCCTTTCAATAGTCCTTAATCAGTTCATTTGAGGGGTTCTGTTTACTGTCCGGCGCCATTTTGACTTGTGTCAGCTGTCAAACTACTCTCCGTCAAACGCCGCCCGGCCCGCGCAGCGGAGAATGGCGGACTGATGGTGTTTTCTGCGCGCATTGGTGTCACTATTTGGCTATTCGCTGAGTCCCTGGTACCGTTACCCTTGCGTAAGAGATTGAGCGAAAATGTTTTGATGCGCGTGCAATCATATCGGTGAGATACCTGTGGCTCATGCTTGCGTCGCCGAGCGTTCAAGATGACGGCATCACAGAAAACACAAAGCGTTACGAGGGCGCCTCCCAAGACTTACGGCAAGATAATATTGACGCTTTACAATTGTTTGCTGCCCGACGCCGTTTTCAAAGAGACGCCGTCGCAGGCAGACGGTCTTGACTCGGAGACTGAGACAGATCTGCGTGTACTCGGCTGCGAGCTCATTCAGACCGCAGGAATCCTGCTGAAGCTACCTCAGACAGCAATGGCAACGGGTCAGATCTACCTTCAAAGGTTCTACTACGCCAAGTCTTTCGTGAGATACCCCATGGAAACTATGGCTATGGGGAGCATCTACCTTGCCTCTAAGATTGAGGAGAAACCTTGTCGCATCCGAGATGTCATCAATGTATTCCATCACATCAAGCAAGTCCGAGCGCAGAAGCCGATCTCCCCACTCATCGTTGATCACAACTACATCGAGCTGAAAAACCAAGTCATTAAAGCGGAGCGAAGGATACTGAAGGAACTGGGCTTCTGTGTCCATGTCAAGCATCCCCACAAGCTCATCGTGGTATATCTGCAGCTGTTGACCTATGAAAAGAACAGGCAATTGATGCAGATGTCTTGGAACTATATGAACGATGCGCTGCGCACGGATGTATTCATGCGATTTCCACCGGAAACTATCGCCTGCGCCTGCATCTACCTCACGGCTCGGAAAATTGGCCTCCCACTTCCGAACAACCCTCACTGGTTCTCTCTGTTCTCAGTCAAGGAAGAGGACATTAGGGATGTCTGCTTAAGAATTTTACACCTTTATAAACGCTCCAAAGTCATCTCCGAAGAACTCGATAAGAAAGTGGAGTCCCTCCGACGGGTGTATCAAGCCAACAAAATTATACAATCACAGAAAGACATGAAGGCCGATCTCAAGGATAAATCAGACTCCCCGTCCACCTCGGCATCGACATCGAAGGACGAGAGGAGAGATAGCAAGAAGGACCTGAAGTCCACGACTCCCCCCCTGAAATACCACAGCGGCAGCCACAAGAAGAGAGAGAAGCGCTCGCGATCGAGAGAGTACGATCGGAAGGGGCGCAGCTACGGCAAGAGGCATAGATCAAGATCTCCCCTCGTCCTCTCTTCCCCGCGGAGGGACAAGGAGAGGGATCGTTCCCGTGGCGACGAGAGGAGGAGCGACGACAAGAGAGGTCGTGGCTATGCGTCTTCTACGAGCGCCTCTTCGTCGAGAAAGTATGACGAGTACGAGCGATCCAAGACTGGAAGAGATAGAGACGATAAAAGGAAATATAAAGATTAATTTGTATCACGCTATGAACACAAACTATTTTAAAAAGTGTAATAACTGTAATGTTGATTCATTTAGGTGTTATGATTGTGTGGTTAAGAAATTACTCATAGCATTGTACAACATGATTTGTTCCTGAAGTAAATACATGTGGTAACTATGTAATTTATAGTTCATTTCAAGGCAGTATTGTAGCATTTTTTGTAATTGTTATGTAATAGTGCTTAAAAGTTATTTCTTGTACCTATCTTCAGTACCTATAATGCTGTAAAATATTTGTGTACATTTTCTGAAATGTTTTTGGACTACAATTTTTTCTAGAAAACTGGCAAGCTTTGTGGTATGATTAAAAAATATACCCCAAAATGTTGTCAATTTATTATTATTTAACTTAACACCAAATTGTGGTAGAACGCAGATTATACCGATTGACCTGTTATCCGGATCGCCTCAAAGATCTGAAAGCATTAAGGTCAAAGCTCGGTACAAAATCATGCTATTGCGCTCTGGGACCTTCTCTGTTTTAAAAAAAAAAGAAAGGCTCCGTGATGAGGAGGATGCAACATTTCCACAAAGTAGACTTTGCGCATAGTGTTTGATTTGGTAAGATTAACGAAAAAATTTATTGCAAAACGACTTACAGCTAAAAGTAAACCACGACCGCTGCAGTAAAAAATCTAACAAAAAGATTGATTATAAATCTTCATGAAACAAGCCTGATGACTAATGTTTTTGAGATTGTTTTTATTTTATCGTTGAATAATTGAAAATGAAAAAAATGTGTGCCAAGGAGAATCACAATATACTTTTTGGGTGTTTTTAATTTCACTTCAACGGGGGCCACAAGAGGGGGTGTGCAGCTACAGAAAACCAGATTAGCTGTTTCTCTTATTTATTTATGATAGGTATTCATTATGGAGGCAGAAATAATATGGAAGCAATTTTTTTTTATGTACCCGAACATGGATAGGTAATGCCACACCCATCGTCATGATAATACACCGTATTCCCAAAGGAAATAAGTGTCATGCCATGACCTTCGCACGATACAATAAACTGGATCGAAAACACGAATATGTTTTAATTGCCACTTGACCAACCCGGGTAGGCTCTACCCTACAGTTTTACAGGGGATCTGAACCATAGATTCGCTCGCATTCGAAACTAAATGCACTTATTCAACTCAAGCTCGAACACATGACCTCTGGCATGGAAGGTAAGTCCCCGCGCTGCTAAGCGACGAGCCCCTAAATCCTGTAAAGATAAGGCATATTATTATGTTAACAGTAACCTATAGCAGTAGCCGATTCTAAGTAGGGCACTGTGCACGATGGATGGTTTACAAAGCAACTGTTATCTCCATTATCTAACACACCGCACATGCAAGCACACTTGACGCTCAATATTGTCGATACGACGAGATACTGTCGGCGATCGTGAGTAAGTGCTCGGACATTGCTCAAGATAGATCAAAAGTCATGCTAATTTTTGCACAAATATAAGTGTTGTGGGCACTATACTGCTTTGTGAGTGTCAGTTCGTGTTCCATTTAGTGTACTTGTGCGTGTAAAAAATGACTGCATCGTTGTTGTGATTGATAGGATCCCTCTGAAGTCTTGATACTAATAATGCTCCGTAATTAGGAATGACAAATAATTGTAGATTTTAGTATAAAATGATAAGAGCCAATAAGGTTGTGAATAGAATGTGCTTTTTCATGGCGCGGACTGCATATTTGACATGTAAGTCCCAGTCACACTTTTTCTATGTAACTGGCGATGGATGGTTAATACCACGACGTGATTATTCCTAAGCCACCACATGGGAAGTAGGTGTCACCCCGGGACCTTGCCTGAATTGCACTGCTATATTGAATGGGTGGAAAAACAATGTTCATTGTTGACGGCCGGGGATCCTGGCTAGGGATGGCATAGAAACTGGCTACAACGTCTGCAATGTGCTGCCAGAGCTGTTAGGTTGTGTGGTGTACCTAATTCACCATTTCATGTTTACGTTTACATTTACAAATTGAGCAGACACTTAGTTCTCATATTGCTGAGTACAGCACAGTCTGATATGAATACAAGAGCAGCTATTAGATGGTCTTTGTGCGTGGGGAGGACGTTCATATGCTCTGCTTGCCAGGCACAAACATTCTCCAACCCCTATAACATCACACTCCATTAGATATTTTTTTTTACTAATATTTTGCAGTTTAAGGTTTATTTTAAATCGGCTTCTTGACTCCTTTGAGAGTTTTTCGTTCTTTTCAAATTCAAAATTCAAAAATCTTTATTGCAAGACATTCTTATGCTACCTAAACATAGGTGTGGCAATTTTTGCAAATGCTAATAATTTTAGCATATTAGCACTTAAAATCAATCAAACACAAGAAAAAAAAAATAACATATACATAATAAGGTGTACGAACAAAGCATTTTGAAAATAAAATTACCCTAAATTAACCCTTATTTTCTTTTAAGAATTCTTCCAAGCTATAATATGATTTTAGTAAAAGCCATTCCTTTAGATTTAGTTTAAATTTTTTAACATTAACAGTTTTTTTAGATCTGATAATCTATTATATAACAATATAGCTGACTGGGTCGTGCTCTTTGATACTAACGTAGTGCGCATAGGCAATTTGTACAAATTTCCCGCTATATTCTGTCGCGTTTTGTACCCGGTAATATCAGAGACTACATTAAAGTAATGCGGATATTGTTTGACAAAACAGCAAAATTCTAGTATGTAAACAGAGGTCAATGTTAATAATTGTCTCTCTTTGAAAATACTTCGACAACTATCCAAATTTTTTATGCTGAATATTGCTCGTAAACATCGTTTTTGTAGGATAAATATTTTTTGTACATCCACAGAATTTCCCCAGAAAATTATACCATATTTTAAATGGGAGTATACATAACCATAATATGCCATTAGACTTGTTTCTACTGATGATACGGCCTGTTATCCGGATCGCCTCGACTTGTTTCTACTGATGATACGGCAGTAAGTACTTTAAGAGCATAACAAAAGGAGCTTAACTTATTTTCCAAGATTTGAATATGTGATTTCCAGTTAATGTTGTTTTCGATCATAATACCTAAAAATTTAGCACTGGTCACTTCCTCAATTAGTGTTCCTGAATATGTAATGGTTATGTCTTGTCTAGAGCCCTGATATGTATGAAATTGTATGATATTCGTTTTTGTTAAATTAAATTGTAGGTGGTGACATTTTAGCCATTCAATAATATTTGAGAGGGCATCCTTGACTGACGCTTCATGTTGTTCTGTACTCGTTTTAAATTGAGATGTAATTAATCCAGTGGCATCGTCTGCGAAAAGAATAATTTTGTGAAGTGTACATTTCGAAATATCGAATATATATATATCAGGAAAAAGAGAGGTCCTAGTACGCTGCCCTGAGGAACACCAGCTTCAATAATATTTGTTTTTGATGAGTATTCTTTTAATATATTTGTTTTTGTGTCAAAAGCCATTAGTTGTATAGTTTGACTTCTGTTATTCAAATAAGACTCAAATAATTTGAGTGGAATACCCCTTATACCTATATCTTCCAATTTTGTTAATAATATTTTATGATTGACAAAATCAAACGCTTTTGTCATGTCAGGTAGAAGTCCTGTTATTGGTTTTTTTTCATCTATACTCTTCCAAATTTCTGAAAAGATATCATATACCGCTTTAGCTGTTGAGCCTTTCTTGTACTTTTGGCCATGGAGGTACATTCAGATCGGTACTGTCACATCGCACTTTTCTGATTCACAATACCTAAAGTACAAGCAGATTTTTTTTCCGTGTAACACTTGCGATCAGTCCTCAGACTATAATTAGATTAGTTTTGAGATATAAGGTCGTGAACAGCGTGCCCCTCACTGGGAACAGCTAGTCTCTATGATTTTGAAGCTGCTGCCGATTATGTAGCTCCAGTATGTTGTGTCGTTTGAGCGTTTTGGGGCAGCCTTGATGCGTCAGCTGAGCTACCAGGACGTTGGGGTGACTAATCAGTCTTTTCTGATATGTGCTTGCATTGGACCGAATTTCCTCTTTAACAGTGTTAATTTGCAAATATTCGTGGATCTCACTGTTGGTGACAAACCACGGAACATTTGCTACGGATCGAAGGATTGTGTTTTGCAGTTGTTGCAGCATAGCAATGTTGGAGTTACTGGCGCCTCCCCAAAGTTGTACACCATGCACTAAATGTTATTATTTACGGTGTTCCTATTCAGGTTCAGGTTCAGTGATGTTTATTCAACATATGTTTTTATATTATATATATACATTAAACTGTACACGAGAAACCTTACGGTTTGTCCGTGTGTGACACAAATTAGAAATACTGTGTAATCTCAATAATCTGGCACTTTGACATATCGGCACGTCTAATAATCCAGCACCCTCCGCCCACCCGCCCACGGCCTCCCTCGCCCCTCTATACCTGTGCGCTTCACATGGGCGGAAGAAAACGGCATATCTGCCAAAGATATTATAATAACATGCGAGAAAATGTTTTTAAGCAAGGACTCCAAGTTGCACAAAAGCAGACCTCAATTAAGGATTATTTTAAAACTAGTCAATTACATATGTACCTGCATGTTAATTTAATATATTACATACATTTATTCTTTCTATGAAATGCTTTATTTTATTCATTACCTATGACTTTTTCACTATAATGCAGTAATCCGAACATTCTAATAATCTGGCAACCTCCTGTTTTGAATAGTGCCTGATTAGTGAGATAACACTGTACTAAACAAACATGAGCAGTTGTACACGGTAACTTTTAACTAATTTAGAAGGAAAAGAAAAATAAACAAACAACAGCATAAAATAAATTAAATAAGTAAACAATAAGAAATTATTAAGAAAATTTACAATAAAATAATCTCTAAATAATAATTGTCGCAGGCTGCTGCGGCTGCTGTTCGGCCCTGCGGCCGCGCTACAAGCGCCTCGTCGACAACATCTTTCCGGCGTCGCCGCAGGACGGGCTCGTCAAGTCCAACATGGAGAAGCTCACGTTCTACTCGCTGTCGAGCCCCGAGAAGCTCGACCGCATCGGCGAGTACCTGTTCCAGCGTGCGAGCCGCGACATCTACCGGAAGAGGAACGGGTGAGGACGCTGCGGGTGACATCGTTATGGGATGGTGGATTTTAGAGGGAAAAAGAAAAAATAAATATTAAGTACACGCAACATGCTAACATAGTCGCAGACGTATTAGAGGGTTTGTGTGGGTGAGGACTGATTTGACGAACACATTTTTAGAGCACATTCATGCATGTTTCACACATGTTTGGACTGTGTGGCATACGACGCACCGCAAATCTCATACAATTATATGGTCACTTTCAATTATATGGTTACACTCGATATCGACAGCATGCCACTTTTCATTTAGTAAATATACTTTTTCGTACTAAGCGTGTACGTCGCTTATTCCAAGGAATGTGGGAGGAATGGGTTCGGGTCCAGCCTTGCAGTATATTCGTTTTTTTTTATGTGACTGGACATGATGGCTAATACCACACCTTCTGTCATGGTATTACCCCAACACACCACATGGGAACTAGGTGCCATGCCAGGACCTTACTTATATTGCACGGCTACATTGAACTGGATGGAAAACACGGAAAATTTTCATTGCCGCTTCGACCATCGTTCATTCAATGCGATGGTACCAACCCAGGCGGGATTAACCCTACCACCTAGTAAGTAAGGAAGGGGACCTACAGTTTAACGTGGAATCCGAACCACGGCCAGCCTCTCAACGGTCTAATGGTCACCCATCCAAGACCAGACCGGACCCAGCGTTGCTTAACTTCGGAGAGCGATCGCCGAAGTTTCGCGCCTGAGGCTGACAAAGTAGTTATTTTTACAGGGATATTTCTTTAACCCCTTACTGCATAGAATTTTTGTTTTGAATAAAAAAAACTATATTGTAACATTCAGTTTGTAGAACACGGAAAAAATAAAGAAAAAAATATTGAACTAGCCTTTTCCGAGAAAACCCTGAAAATGTATGAAATCCATATTTGGCCTCATATGCAATGGCGGTTATTTATGCTTCCAAGCCATAAATGGTCTTATATGCAGTATGGGTAATATCGGTAGGTATATTTTATATTGTTATTTATTAATGTGGATATTTATACAGTGTATTTAAAAATAAAATATTTTTACAATGTTTTTCAAAACAAAATACTATCGGTTTTATATAGACGCCTCATGCAGAATTATTGGAGTCAATTTCTTAGCATGTTTTTCCTTCATTTCTTATGGATCAATGTTGTCTGGGTCAGCGATGTCGTCATCCATGTATGCATAAGGATCTTCGTCATCAGAATCTGGAATGACGACATTGATTTGTCTCTTTGTTCTTCTACCACTTCGGTATCGTTCATCATCTGATAAATCACTGTCTTCGTTATCAGATGGAATATTGGCATACAATCTTCTTGGATGCTGTAAGAAAATGGTGACATTTTAGCCAATTTCTTAAAAAAAACTATTCCTAATGCTAGAATAATAACGATTAATTCATGTATAATAATTTATACAATTTATTTGTATTGACACGAAAAAAATACTGAATGCCCCTGCCGCCATAATGCAAATAACTGATACTGCATGAAAGGTCACCTGTGCAGAACGAAAATTCGCCTAATTGCATGTAAAGCCACAAGTGGACGTTATTTATAATCTTCGTAATTTCGTATTCGATATCAAAAAACTTACTACAAATATGTGGATCAGCAGCGCGATGAGCTGAACACCACCAAACGTAATCCTCAGCAGGCAGTAAAGAATTAAAATATCATAGTTTGAAATTTATTTATGTCAAAGTGAAGGCTTGTGGCTTAGTATGCGGTAAGGGGTTAATTAATTGTATTGTATTGTATTGTTTATTCATCATCCATAGACAGTTCACTGCACTCGGATTTGTCATATTTTAGCATTGGCTAGTTCAGCAAAACAAAACACAGCGAAGAAGAATTGGAAAGAAACTCCGCTGTTTTTTTTTTCAACGTCCTCTTAGTCTAAGTTTACAAAAGTGTTTGTCAATTATTTTAACAAAAACATAGGTAAAACACTAAATTCACATGAATACACAAAATTTACAATCCATGCCGTATGCAACAGTTCATGACAAATATCATTTCATTTGCAAAGACAATCCCCTCCAACTAATATGCCAATTGGAGCTGGCCAGTCCCCACAAACAGCACCCGTTCACGAGCATCACGCAGTGCACAGCCATTACCTCTTTCAACCATATTTTAGGGAAAGAGATAACCCGAGCCAAGCGTCACCGTAAGCAAGGACCTTTAAGCGATGCACTGCTCCAGTGGCAACACAACACTGTGAAACACTTGCACATTAGGTTTTAATACTATAAGTTTTGTCATAAACTACTACTGTCAGCTGATCACATAATTACATATCCCTTTGTCCCAATGTGTCCTTGCTTCACGGTTGATTATACATACATACATACATATCACATTCAATTTCACTTTCTTTCTTTTCAGTGCTCAACCTAACATTTGACCTTTATACACTCTATTCACACTCTACAACAGCAACAGTACGGTGGCTGTCTACAACTAGGCCTGTCGTCATGTGCATCAAGCGTGTGCTACGATAATGTCACAATTTCGCAGGTTCGTGATAATAGCGATGGAGGCGATGGACCAGCTCCTCGTGGCGTGTCACGCGCAGACCCTCAACCTGTTCGTGGAGAGCTTCCTCAAGATGGTGCAGAAACTGCTCGAGTCCACCGAGCCGCAGCTGCAAATACTGGCGACGCAGAGTGTGAGTACCCTGTAGTACCCTATGAAACTGCTCGAGTCCACCGAGCCGCAGCTGCAAATACTGGCGACGCAGAGTGTGAGTACCCTGTAGTACCCTATGAAACTGCTCGAGTCCACCGAGCCGCAGCTGCAAATACTGGCGACGCAGAGCGTGAGTACCCTGTAGTACCCTATGAAACTGCTCGAGTCCACCGAGCCGCAGCTGCAAATACTGGCGACGCAGAGTGTGAGTACCCTGTAGTACCCTATGAAACTGCTCGAGTCCACCGAGCCGCAGCTGCAAATACTGGCGACGCAGAGTGTGAGTACCCTGTAGTACCCTATGAAACTGGTCGAGTCCACCGAGCCGCAGCTGCAAATACTGGCGACGCAGAGTGTGAGTACCCTGTAGTACCCTATGAAACTGGTCGAGTCCACCGAGCCGCAGCTGCAAATACTGGCGACGCAGAGTGTGAGTACCCTGTAGTACCCTATGAAACTGCTCGAGTCCACCGAGCCGCAGCTGCAAATACTGGCGACGCAGAGCGTGAGTACCCTGTAGTACCCTATGAAACTGCTCGAGTCCACCGAGCCGCAGCTGCAAATACTGGCGACGCAGAGTGTGAGTACCCTGTAGTACCCTATGAAACTGCTCGAGTCCACCGAGCCGCAGCTGCAAATACTGGCGACGCAGAGCGTGAGTACCCTGTAGTACCCTATGAAACTGCTCGAGTCCACCGAGCCGCAGCTGCAAATACTGGCGACGCAGAGTGTGAGTACCCTGTAGTACCCTATGAAACTGCTCGAGTCCACCGAGCCGCAGCTGCAAATACTGGCGACGCAGAGTGTGAGTACCCTGTAGTACCCTATGAAACTGCTCGAGTCCACCGAGCCGCAGCTGCAAATACTGGCGACGCAGAGTGTGAGTACCCTGTAGTACCCTATGAAACTGCTCGAGTCCACCGAGCCGCAGCTGCAAATACTGGCGACGCAGAGTGTGAGTACCCTGTAGTACCCTATGAAACTGCTCGAGTCCACCGAGCCGCAGCTGCAAATACTGGCGACGCAGAGTGTGAGTACTTATCTGTATCCCTTCGTAGTTGCAAACATTTTGTGCAATTGACATTTAATTTCATTCATTTAACTTTATAGCGGGTCTAACAGTCATTTCACGGACATTTAGATCTGAGTGTGTATTTCATAATTATGGACGGAAAAATATGTTATGTAAACCCGTGAAGTTTCTTTCCGGGTTCTTCTTTACTGGGTTGATCGAATCCGCAGATCTTTGTGACGTAACTTAGTGTAGTTTGGCTACCAAAGAGTTTAGATAAAAAAATAAATTCACATATTTATCTATTGCTTTTGGTTGCGTCCTGGATAAGATATAAAATATTGATCACCGGTAGGTATTCGCTGGCATGGTGCCTCGCTGAGCGTGGTTTCGCGGGGCGAGGTATATTTGGCTTTTTTGAGTGTCCTCAGCACAGCCACCATACCGGTTTTTCATAAAAAAAAATACAATACTTTGATTTATTTATTTAACACTATTGCTTTGAATGCACACTACCCCGCGGTGTTTTCAATGTCCTTACGTGCCGCTACACGTTTCAGTTTGTGCGGTTCGCTAACATCGAGGAGGACACGCCTTCGTACCACCGCCGCTACGATTTTTTCGTGTCGAAGTTCTCGGCGATGTGCCACAGCAACCACGCGGACGAAGCCACCAGGGACAAGATCCGGCTCGCCGGCATACGTGGTCTTCAGGTGAGGGCAAATTGAAGGGTGAAGATGCCATTCGTTTCGTTTTTTAGGGTTCCGTACCCAAAGGGTGGCAACGGAACCCTATTACGAAGCCTCCGCTGTCCGTCCGTCCGTCCGTCCGTCCGCCTGTCACAGGGCTGTATCTTAGTAACCGTAACAGATAGACAGCTGAAATTTGCACAGAGTGTGTATTTAATTTGCCGCTATAACAACAAATAGGTAAAATAAAAAAAATATATAAAAAAAAATTAAAAAAACATATTTTTGTTGTATTAAATATTTTACGATGGTACGGAACCCTTTGTGTGCGAGTCCGACTCGCACTTGGCCGGTTTTCCTGATATTTTGCAAAGGAGAATGCCCAAATCCAGGCCCCTTACAAATCATTCGTGTCTTTTATTGACACATATGCGATAATTTATATTTATTATTTTAACATATTTTAAACTATCTGAATCCCCATTTTTCACGGCCGGTTAATTGTTAAATAATCAAAAGCAATCATTCATAATTACTTCTTATCCTACTAATAAGACAAGGACAGAACATTGCATAGTACTTCCTTTATCACAAGACGTGTTCGGGTAGCTTGCTCCATGCCATTCCTTCCGGTAAGGGATAAAAAAAGGCGTAAATACGTGTGTAAAATTATCCCTAGGACCCACATGAAGGATTGTTGTTTATGAAATATCAAAGAGACATTAAACTCGGTCCATTTTAATTGCCTTTAGACTGGAGCATTTCGCTCTATGCTAAGCTATCTGGTGTCTCTGAAACATTAATAACCTCAAAACCGCATTTTGTCAATGACTTTAAAATGGCAATGAATTTGGTCTTGAATAACTTGAAAAGTTATATTATTTTCTAAATTATAACACTGGTTTGAAGGATAGACCCTAAATTTTGAAGAGCCCAAAATGTATGGGGCAATGGGCATTCTCCTTTATGTTATTCGTTAATTGTTATCATTAGGTGTACACTAGCGATGGGTCATTGCGGCTCCAAAAAGGAATGCATTTCCATTTCCACTTCACACCTCCAAAATTTTTTTTAATTTTTTTTTTTATCTCCCTTTTATATTACAATCTGTTGCATATTTGGACATTCAGTAATAGTTATGTGAATTGTTAGTGTTGGCTTTCTAGAAGCAACCTAATAGTTTACAAAGGTGAAGGGATCATCTTGTTATGAGGTCTTGAGGAATTCTCCTCTTCAATCGGCGATATGTGGGCTTTTCATCCATCAGGTGGGTAGCCAGGAAGTTTGGGTGAGTTCTAATGCGCTCTTTATATCGTTGTGTTAGTTTTTTTGCCTCTTCTGTGGTAGTAGGGATAGATAAGTCATCGTGCAGTAAGTTATTTGTGATGTACCAGGGCGCATCCACAATTATTCTGAGCATTTTTGACTGAAACCTTTGCAAAATTGCAATATTTGATATGGAGGCTGTACCCCAGAGCTGGATACCATAGGTCCAGATTGGCTTTATTATACTTTTGTACAGCATTAACTTTGCTTCTAGTGACAGTTGAGAATTGCGGCCCAGCATCCAATATAGGTTCCGTAATTGCAGGCTTAGTTGTTTTCTTTTAGTAAAGATGTGCTTTTGCCAGGTTAGTCTTCTATCTAGATGAAGACCAAGGTATCTAACATCATTGGCTTGAGGTATCTGAACACCGTTGAGGGTTACGGGTGGGCATGTGTCATGTCTCAGCGTAAATGTGACATGTACAGATTTGGTTTCGTTTGCGATTTCGTCCAGGTTACTTTGAAGCATGACTGAAGCAACTTTTGGATTAGGGTGCGAGGCGAGGACTGCAGTATCATCAGCAAATGTCCCAGTTGTGGTGTTAGTCGTGGTAGGAAGATCATAGGTGTACAAGAGGTATAATATGGGTCCCAGGACACTGCCTTGTGGGACTCCAGTTCGAATAATATTTAAATTAGTGATTGCATCTCCATATTTTACCATAAAGTGACTATTTTCGAGGTACGATTTCAGGATCATAAAACAGCTATTAGGAAGATTTGATTTGATTTTGAAAAGGAGGCCCTCATGCCAGACTCGATCGAATGCCTGTGAGATGTCAAGAAAGACTGCGGAACAATACTCTTTGGTTTCGAAGGTGTGATAAATTTGTTCAATCAGTCTGTGGACTTGGTCAATAGTTCCATGCTTTTTCCTGAATCCAAATTGGTGTGACGGTATTATTTCTTTTTTATTAATAATTGGCATGAGTCTAGACAATAAGAGTCGTTCTAGCACTTTTGCGGCAATGGGGAGCAGGCTTATCGGCCTATAAGATTTTGGGTCATGGGCACTTTTCCCTGTTTCAGAACCATCATTATCTGAGAAACTTTCCACTGTGGTGGGAAGTATTTTAGTCTTAGCACAGCATTATAGATTTGCATTAAGAATGCTATTCCTTTGGATGGCAGTTCTCTAAGAGTACGTGAAGTGATTAAGTCATACCCTGGAACTTTCTTGGGATCTATGAATTTAATAGCTGTCTTTACTTCATCCGCTGTAAATGTTTTAAGATCATCTGTGTCAGAGGTAGTTTTAAGAAAATTGGTAATATGCTCTTCATCACTTTCTGGACCCTCAGGGGGATGTGGGGTAAACACTTCAGATAAATGGGTGGCAAAAGTTGTGGCTTTTTCTGAGTCGCTTCTGGCCCAAGTATTATCTTTTTGTCGTATCGGGGGTTGATGCACAGATGGACGTTTCAGCGTTTTTGTTGCCTTCCACAGCGAATAATCAGTTGCAGCCGTAGCACTAAGATTTCGTAGATAGTTTTGTGTGCCATCTGTCTTTTCTTTTTCGAGCATTTTCTTCAGTTGTTTTGTCAAGTAGTTGAGTTTTGTCTTAAGTGTAGGATGTCTTGTTTGTTGCCATTGTTTTCGTAGTTTCCTTTTTTCGGCTACCTTGTCGGCAATGGCTTTTGAGAAGTTTAGGATGGGATCTTTTGTTTGTGTTATGGGTGTTGAAGCCCAAGAAGCATTTTGGACTTTAGTGGTAAAGAGTTCCACAGCATCTGTGATCTCGGCCTCAGTTTTTAAGCTGACTTTGGTGCTTAGGTATGTTTCAATGTAATTACGAAAACACTGCCAATCCGTTTTTTTGTTATGTAGGATACACTTTTCAGGCTTATTCAGTATTTGGTTACTAATAGTTATTAGCACCGGAGAGTGGTCAGATGAGAGGTCAAAGCATGATGTCGCTTTGATAACTGAGCTTGGTATATTCTTAATAACGCAAAAGTCTATCAAATCAGGCAGCCTTTTGCGGTCAGTTGGCCAGTACGTTGGTTCCCGTGATGACACTATGTTTAAACCCAGCTGATTTATTGCAATCAGTAGTTGGCGTCCTTTCTGGAGAGTTATTCTGGATCCCCAATGCACGTGTTTAGCATTATAATCTCCGCCCACTACAAATCGCATTCCCAGCGTCCTGAAGAATGCTGTATATTGGTCAGACTTAATGGAGTGTTTTGGTGGGCAGTAAATAGCTGAGAATGTGATTGGAACAGAATGTTCTTCTACAATTACATTGGTGGCTTGGATATAAGGCTCACAGAACCCATTGCTTTCATATTGTTTTATACTAGCTTTGACAATCACTGCTGAACCGCCATGGGCTTGGCCGTCTGGGTGCAATGTATAATAGATGTTATAGTGCGGGATTTTTACGAAGCTTTTATTTGTGAAATGAGTCTCGGAGATGAGCATAATAAACCTCCAAAATAAAGGTCCAATATTACTTCAGGGTACTATACTGGGTAAGATTCTCTGGAATGACTATTATGTGATGTGGAATATCTATTCAACTGCTTGGACAGTATCGATATAACTTAATGAGGAGGGGGAATAGGAATGAGAGTCAGTGAGGCTAATGTCAAAAGGAGTAACAGAAGCAGAGGAAGCTGAGAGTGTACACACAAAAATGGTTTTGTCAATTTTCAAAGACTGATTACTGCGGAGGAAGTAGAACCTACAAGAAACTTTTTCGTGAGTAATACAGGCATAGCAAACAACGGTATTGCTAAAATATTTTTTAATAATACCGGTGTCTAAACTACCCTGCCTACCCCCTAATAAATAGAACCAACAGTTTTACGTGAAATCCGAACCACGAAAGTCAGGAAAGTTTTCGTCAAAAATTCAAACAAAGATTGTTAGAGGCCCAACGATATATTTAAAAAAAAATGCCCCCTCCTCCGGTCCTTGCATATAGAATTTTATGCGTGCGTAAATTGAGACGGTCTATTTTATGTAAATGTTTGGTTATCTACATGGTTGGATTTATTATTAATTTTTTTCTTTTACTAAGTCTTATTTGAGACGTGTTTTTTTTATATATATGTAGCGTTTCTCAATTAGTACTATTTTTCTTGTAGTTATATTATGAAGTGTTAAATGTAGGACACCTGTCAATTTTTTTTTTTCGTATTATTTTATTTCTTCATTACTATGTGTCCTTTCCCTGGTTACTCGTATCACCAACCGGGCCCACCATAATATCAGCGCTATAGACACATTATCTATTATTCCGGGAGGTCACGACATTTTTGGTCACGACAAGGTAAATGGCTGAATCTGGGTTCACATGTTAGAGACCAACCCTCTGATGCTAAATATGTCGGTCTGCCCGTGCCAAGTGGTTGCGTTTTCTAGATTGGCTATAAAATAGATGCTGGTATGTACCTGTAATGAATATACTGATTATCTGGAAACATTGATACCTATTAATTATACAACAATAAACAGACGGTTGCTTAATTAAATACTTAAATATACCTAAAGTTATATGTGTAACCTAAATCGCATATAACTACTAAATGCAACCAAAGATTTGTTCAGTTTTTGTATTGCTAAGCAAGTATGTATTGATACTTTCATGCTTCGTCATTTGCATCCATTTACCTTATCATATGTATTTTTTGTCACCATAACTACTTTTTCAGGCGCCTTATCTACGTAACGCAACCACTTGGAACAAGCAGACTAACACATTTAGCTTCAGAGGGTTGGTCTTTATCCAGTGAACTCAGTTTCAGCCATTTACGTTATCGTTACCATTTTTGTCGCGACCTCCTAGTCTATATAGCATATGCTGCGATGGGTCCATTTTGTCTACTGTTATTTACTTTTCATCGTTACTATATACTTAAGTTTAATGCAAAAAAGAGACAAAAATTTTTTTTTCTTTCTTTTAACATGCATGGGAAGAAATGGTGTGGGGAACAAAGTGTGTATTGTGTGTGTAAAAAAGACAATTATAACTTAAAGATTAGTGAAGTTCCTTTGCAGGTTATTCTTTACCCGTCGATCGAATCCACAGATCAATCACATCGTGCCATGACTTAGTGTAGTTTGACTACCATAAGTTGAATAAATAAATGAAATGAAATACCCTCCGACAAATATTTCTATCTATACTTATATATATATACTATTATATTTAATTACGTTATGATCGTTTTATGCAGGGAGTGATTCGCAAGACCGTATCGGACGACCTCGTCGAGAACATCTGGGAGGCGCAGCACATGGACAAGATCGTACCTTCACTCCTTTACAACATGCAGGTAGCTACTATATTCATAAACGATTTTACCACTAAGTTACACATACAAAAAGAACCACAGAAATTAATGACACTGATGGAATTCAAGAAATAGTGTATCTACTGGTTCCTCTAAGTTGTGTTTTATTTAGGGTATGGGGACCATATTGAAGGCAATGACCTCACCTTTGCAGGTATCAATATTTTTACGAGCTGAGTATCATGCCTGCGATCCACAGAGTCGTCAGCAGATGGCGCCACTAGTGTCTGTGTAACCCAATAACACACAACTCTTACGCAAAAGTGATACCGCACACAACAAGTACAATTTGTGTATTTATTGTATATTCCCGAGTATCAAAAATGACTATGGCTTTTTACATCTTAATTTATCATAATACGAGCATCTATTAATTTAGAATGAATTAGAATGAATCTGGGGCTTGGCTACAAGCATACCCGTCTTGCCATTTAGGAACATTGCTCGATGCAAATACGACCAGAATTGCAGTGGCACTACGTTTAGGTTCAAATATCTGTGAAACACACTTATGTGTATGTGGTACCCAAGTGGGAAGAAATGGTCACCATGGCCTTTCATGTTGTAAAAGTGCAGGAAGATTCTCTAGACATAGCGCACTCAACGCCATCATAAAGTCTGGATTAAACACCGTCCATGTTCCATCTGTTCTAGAGCCTAACGGCGTTTCCCACCAGGATGACAAACGCCCAGACGGAATGAATCTTGTGCCCTGGATTAAAGGTAGGTCTCTATTGTGGGACGCGATTTGCGTCGTCACTTTGGCACAGAGTCATGTACGAGCTTCTTCGAGAACAGCTGGTGCCGCCGCGGCCGGAGCGGAGAACCTTAAGCGCGGCAAATACAAAGACCTCTTAAAGGACTTCGAATTTGTCGCGTTTGCGGTAGAAACGTTCGGGCCGTGGAGCGCAGACGCAAAGGCTTTCTCGGAGAGACTTTGTGTCAAATTAAGGGAGGAAACCGGGGTCCCACAATCGGGGGCCTACTTTTACTAAAAAAAAATAGTCTGGCTATTCAGCGCGGAAACGCCGCTAGTGTTCTAGAAACATTCAAAAAAGACTTTGCAGAGGAATATTTTAATTTAGTTTAGTTATAGTTATTTTAATTTTTGTTATGAAATATTGTTTTCGATTAAAAATGTGTTGTTGGACGTGCATGTTGGAATAAAATTAAATGAAATAAAAAAAAAATATATTAGAATAAGATGTCATTATGATAGTCAAGAGTTTGCTCTTCATCAATGTTCATATATATAATGTTCGGAAGTTTACTACTTTTTAGGGTTCCGTACCCAAAGGGTGAAAACGGAACCCTATTACTAAGCCTCCGCTGTCCGTCCGTCCGTCCGTCCGTCCGTCCGTCTGTCCGTCTGTCACAGGGCTGTATCTCAGTAACCGTAACAGGTAGAGAGCTGAAATTTTCACAGAGTGTGTATTTATTTTGCCGCTATAACAACAAATAGGTAAGATTAAAAAATAATTAAAATTAAAGGGGGCCATACAAAAAACGTGATTTATTTTGGTTTTTTTTCTACGATGGTACGGAACCCTTCGTGTGCGAGTCCGACTCGCACTTGGCCGGTTTTTTTTCATTGGTACTTACGTTTACCCAACGCAAACTCGTTGCTTCCCAGAGTCGCCATTATCGTTGGTTTGCCGAACGCAGCAAAAGGCCTTTTACATTCAGCCCGAGTGAGCAGGGAAGTGGGCAGGGAAGTGGGGAGGACGAGTATGTAAATGCGATACTTCTCATGCTCCTGCTACTGCTACTCGCGCTGCCGGGCGCTCCCGATATTAGCAGTTTTTTATGCGGAAGACAAAGTACTGGCAGCGCGAGCGGCAGTGCGTGTTCACATTCAGCTCCATCGTTATGTACGCTATGTACGTAGGTAATTACAGAGTTCTATTACGATGGATAGATATCATCCACCGCCTTCTACGACGACAAATTTTCTTTTTTTTTTATTTGGTATCTTTTTAAATTATTTACGTAACTCTGTATTGCAAGAAGACACAGCGCGAACGCTGTAATTATTTCGACGTCTGCCATTGCCGAGAGTCGAATGCGATGTGAGTGGCAGGGCAGTATGTGAACACACACTTCTCTCCGTCCTGCTGTGGCCAGCAGCGCGAGGAGGAGTGGCAGGGGCTGAATCTACAAGGCCTTTATGTGATGTTGGGTCTGGGCAGGGCGCGGTGGCGGCGGACGCGAAGGACGCCTGGCGGGCGGCGGAGGACGAGGGCGGCGACGAGGCGGAGCTCGACCCGCCGCGCCTCGCCGAGGCGTGCCTGCGCGAGCTGCTCGGCCGCGCCGCCTTCGGGCACATCCGCAGCGTGCTGCGCCCCGTGCTCACGTGAGTCTCGCACCTTTATCTCAGATTAAGGTGGCCCAACCCGGCGGGACTAACTCATTCGCGGGCACGGTACAAAACCGTGCTGTTGCGCTCTGGGATCACCTCTGTTTCAAAGAAAAAGACAGGCTCCGTGATGAGTAAGATGCAACATGTCCACAAAAAAGATAATGTGCATAGTGTATGATTTGGTAAGATTTACGAAAATTTTGATTTCAAAACGAATTATAGCTAAAAGTAAACCACGACCGCTGTAGTAAAAAATCTAACAAAAATCAAATAGATTATAAATCTCGATTAAATAAGCTATGTCTGATGACTAATCTTTTTAAGATTTTCTTACTTTATCATTGCGTAATAAACCACCAAAGTTATTGTTTAAAACGCGCGAAAAATTCGAACTTTCGGACCTTATAACTTAGAAACCAAACACAATTTTGCAATGCAAATGGTCATCACACAACTAGTTCGATCAAACAAAGCTCTTTTGAGCAAAATTTGGGATCTCTGATAAGAAATATAGGCGTGATCTTCTTTCCCCGTTTGTATGGGGAGTTGAGCGGGTTGGGCCACCTTAAAGAGAAACCATAGATAGCTACCGACATACTATATTCTATAGGGCGGTTAGTGGACTAGTGGCGCGGCGACTTGCCTAGCGTACCAGAGGTCTGTGTTCAAATCCTCGCCCCGACATGCACCACTTTCTTTCTCTTTCTGAGTTCGATAAGTGCATTTCGTCACGAATGCGAGCTGCTCCATCGTTTGGAAGCCATGTTAAACTGTAGTTCCCCTTCCCCTACTGGGTGGTAGGGTTTAAGCCCGCCCAGGTAGGTCAATGTTAAAATATGACAAATCCGAGTGCAATGTACTGTCTATGGATGATGAATAAACAATACAATACAAAAGAACCATCACATTGGATGAAAAAATGGTCGAAGTGGCAATGAAAAATTGTCCGTGTTTTCCATCCAGTTAAATGTGTGCTCATAAAGGAAAGAAATGGCACCTAATTTCTTCGGGAATGTGGGGCTAATATCATAACGGTAGTTGTGTGGTATTAACCGTCTATGTCAGGTTGCATAAAAAAAAGATAGCTACCGACGTACAACGTACAAAACCGTCTGCGACGGGAAGCATGAAGGAAGACTCTAAAAACCGTTGGGTTCTCAAGAGTTGAACAATATCGTCATTGAGAATTTATTTTTATTTCAGGCATTTCGATCGACACGAACTGTGGGTACCGAACGACTTCGCCATCCACACATTCAAGATCATCATGACATCGATTCAAGTGAGCGAAATCAAATTATTTTAAGACAGTGTCATCTTGATTTTCTGCCACCCTTATATGTTTACCCAAAAAACGTCAGAGAACCAAGTTCACAGTAGACAGTAGATGCCTTAAAGTGGGCCCGTAAGGATCAAAAAAATATGTGGGGACAAACGTAAGTTTTTAATCATTTAAAAACCACATTACCAATCTACGTGTCTGCATGTTTTTATTTATTCCGTAAAAGTATCCTGGCAATGGTGTTATCAGTTTGGCCGTAAATTTATATGGGTTGATATGGGATTCAAATTCATTTTATTCTCCCAAGAAACATTGCATAGAGCATCAAAACATTGCAAAGTTAAATTTGAGTTTCAGCGACATTTACATTTCAGATTATTTAAAAAAAAATTTACGCTTGAAATTATCATTTACAATATTTATGGTTGATAAACATTGCGACTAACAACACAAAGAACATAGAAGTAAACCGAGGCTTAGAGCGTAATAAATAACCTTAATTAATTAATTTAAACGACACACAACCTTAATTAATTAATTCAAATGTAGGAGAGACTGATTATGTGCGGTGTGAATATGGGTATTCTTATATTTCACTATTAGTTAGTTAGTTAGTAGGTTGGGCGGTTGTTGTCCACACTAAACCTACTGCTACAGAGAGGTCATTGTGCGTAACAGGGGTTACTATTTGAGCTCCAGCTCAGCCCAGAAGTCCAGCCGGTTTTTAAAGTGATTGGCCACACTCCTGCACTCCAACAGTACATGGGCGGTTGTCTCGGTTGCCTCCATGCGGCCACGGCATAGAGGGCTATCTGTTATCCCCAGTTTATGGAGGTGCTTATTGAGTGGTGTCACGTGGCGGAAAAAAAATGAATAAAAAAAAAGTGATGAGGTGGCGTTGTTAAAATAGATGAGTTTACGGGGAGATGGTGTTCGCATTGGATGCGAGAGGGTCACCAAATGTTTCTCCCAAATTCACGATTCTACTTTTAGGTGAAGCCGAAAAGGGAAAAGCGAAATGAATTTAAGTCTATAGACACAAGGGACTGAAGTTAAACATGATTTGAACTTTTAAAAAATGAAGTTAAATTTATTCGGCAATGCCGACAGATCCGCCACGGATCATACTCTCCAAACCCTTCCCGACGACGTGGGAACCAGAAGGGTCTCTAGGGCTGTGCCTGCCAAACTGAGTTTGGGAAAACACAAAGGAGAACACGAGCGAATCTTCACATACTATTTATTTCAGGAAAAATTAAACAAAAAAAGGTAAATGATAGTACGCTGTGCGCCTGAGGGACCTGAGACGGTTCCGGGGTGTCCCTCTTCACGGGGGGACTTATCTGGTCGACGCGGCGACGTCATCGACGCGGAGCGCGGAGGCGGCGAGCGCGCGGGCTCGGCTGAGCGGCGCGGGCGCGGCTGCTGGCTGCTGGCGGCTCGTGTGGCCCTGGGCGGTGCCTGGCATGGCACCACGTGGCAGCGGCCGCGTGGTGGAGGCGCTGGGGGGCCACGTGCGCCGTCCGAGCGCCAGGGCGGCTACGGCGGCCCCGCTCGACCGGTCGCCCTCGGGTCGCAGCGCAGCGGCAAGCGCAGCGGCGTCAGGCGTCGACGGTGGGAGTGGTTCGGCGGCAGCGACCAATGATACGGGTGGCTCTTAAGCCCCCGGGAGATCGCTAGTGGCACACAAAATGGCCACGTTAGCATGGAATAAATACGAATGAATCTACTTTTCTAAATAATTATTTTTTAACAAAAATCGCAACGATGCGACTGCAACAGGCAAGATAGGGTTTTTCAATTTGGCTATATTTCACTACATTTCAGTTAAACGTGACCAGTATTTTTAACGTGACCGAACGCACCGCAGGCGCAGTACTCGTACAGCGTCGTGGAGACGCTGATGAACCACCTGGGCGGCGGCGTGGCGTCGAGCCGCGCGCGCACCGCCATCGCCGACGTGCTCAGCAAGATCATAGCGCTCGCCGCCGGGGAGAGCATCGGTACGTACCCGGTGCGGTCGACTCTTAGTCGTGTTGTCGCAGCGTATCAATGTTTCATTGGAAACTAGCGACCGGGCCCGGCTTCGCACGGGAAGCACTCATTATCTATAGCCTGATTTATGCGGGATGGATGAAGCCCGTTATGTCACGAGTTTTAATACTGATATATTATGAACAAATAAATTAATGTATTACCAAATTCTACTTGAATAACTTTCCACATTCAAACAAAACACGATCAACTTAAAGTAATGAAAAATAAGATTTAGGCATAACTATCAGCTTAGGCTGCCTGTCTAAAATAAATAAATAATAATAAATATATGCCGCTATAACGCAATCCATTCTGTCATCCCATAGTAGTGCACGCTGCCAAAGTATGGGATGACAGTTCGACATCTTTAAAGGTACTGAGAGAAAATCCTTCTGAACTGCGGTTTGAATGTTATTTGCTTGTTGATAACTAAAAACTGAAAAAAAAAAGGTATATCCTGACATGATAATTGTTATTTTTCAGGTCCTTCTGTTCTGGAAATTATCAACAACCTGCTGACTCACCTTCGTTCATCTGTTGCCAGAGACTCTGAGGTGATTCTCACCTTAATTTTTCCATTTTTTTGGGTTCCGTACCCAAAGGGTGAAAACGGATCCCTATTACTAAGCCTCCGCTGTCTGTCCGTCCGTCTGTCACAGGGCTGTATCTCATGAACCGTAATAGGTAGGTAGCTAAAATTTTCACAGAGTGTGTATTTATTTTGCCGCTATAACAACAAATAGGTAAATTAAAAAAATAATAAAAATTAAATACAAAAAACGTGATTTTTTTGGTGTTGATGGCGAGTCCGACTAGCACTTGGCCGGTTTTTTTATTGTAATATGGATATTAGCCGAATAAACTGCGTTCCTGAAGAAATTAGACATTCATTTTATGAGGCTGGCTACATTGAACACAACCCAAAAGGATTGCACTGCCCAAGCGGGAGGTAAACATGTGGCAACTTAATTTGCCACATGTTTACCTGTTTTAATATCGTGCAACTGTATTCGCTTTCTCTGCAACATACGCATTTAGGAACGCAGTGTAAGCCGACGAACTTGGCGGCTGCCTTCTTGACAACGGGCTGAACGATCGACTCGAAACGTCGGAGAATATCTCCTCCCGCCGCGTGAAAAGCCGTTAGTTTTCAAACATACCCTTTCACGCTCGCCGCTGACGCCGCCGCTCTCGCCCGCAGCACGAGATCGACGAGAAGCACTACCAGGAGGCGCTGATCAACGGTCTGGGCGAGTTCGCGGACCACCTGCCCGACTACCAGAAGATCGACATCATGATGTTCATCGTGAGCAAGGTGCCTGCGCAAAGCCGGCCCGGCCGCGGCGGCCGCGCCGATCACATGCTGCAGACCATACTGCTCAAGTCTCTGCACAAGGTAACACGCCTCCATAAATTAATGAAGACCTAGTAGTACACTCCTGGAATCAACTAACACGGGAAGTCATAAGTGCCAAAACAGTTAATGGGTTCAAAAATTTACTAGACAAATATAAATATAGAAATAGAACATAAATAAATAAACAAAAACAAAAAAAATATTTAAAAATAAACAAGTGCACTCAGTAGTTTTAAAACCTGATATGCACGCATCAGCATGTTGTCAGCATCACTCTCCGAAGTTAAGCAACGCTGGGTCCGGTCTGGTCTTGGATGGGTGACCATTCGACCGTTGAGAGAGGCTGGCCGTGTTTCGGATTCCACGTTAAACTGTAGGTCCCCTTCCTTACTTACTAGGTGGTAGGGTTTTCCCGCCCGGGTTGGTACCATCGCATTGGATGAACGATGGTCGAAGCGGCAATGAAAATTGTCCGTGTTTTCCAACCAGTTCAATGTAGCCGTGCAATATAAGGAAGGTCCTGGCATGGCACCTAGTTCCCATGTGGTGTGTTAGGCTAATACCATGACGGAAAGTGTGGTATTAGCCATCCATGTCCAGTCACATAAAAAAAAAAGCTGCTAGTGTTATAAACCAAATAATAATAACCTAGATGTTTCACGAATAGGTCAATGCCGAAGGGACGAAATATAGATGGCGCAACTGCATGGATACACGTTTACGGCTATGGAAATACGATGACGCCACTTTCGTGACTAGATCTTGCAAAATAGCCAATAGAACATGCTTTAGAAACAAAGGAATTATTCATAGATTAATAATATAAATTTGTTTTAAAGTTGGAAAATATGCAATTTTGAATCGATACACACATTTTTTGACAACCCATAAGATATAATAGATTGAAAGGAGTAGCTGCGCCATCTCTTGGTGCAAACACTCTTTGTTGTGATCGATTGAATAGTGGTTAAAATCTTAGTTATATATTTATTGCAATAGAGGGCCAGCTTGCCTAATCCATATTGTATGAAACTTCCGTCACTATGGCGGTGGGCCATTTACTTACGCCAGTAAGTATTGATTAATCTATGATACCACGTTAGTTTCATTCTTTATAGCTGAGGTTCCCGTTCCGCTCGGGTCAATTTCCTTTTGGACGTTCATCCGAACGGAGCCCGGTAATTTGTCATTAGAAACCTTTGCGGGTATGTTACTCGGTCAGTAAAAAAAATCTGAATCTCGACAACACCGCGTACAAATATAGCTAGGTGATCCAAGCTAGGTGTACAATTTTCTTTTATCAGAATCGGTCAAGTTTCCATCCATCATCTTTTAATTTTTGGTGGATTAGCCATCGTGGCGTACTGACGCGTATCCGACGCGTGCGTGCAGGTCGGCACGACGTACAAGACGTCGCAGCTGAGCAAGGCGTTCCCGGCGCCGTTCCTCGACTCGCTGCTGCGCATGTCGGGCGCGCCGGAGCCGTCGACGCGTGCGCTGCTGCAGCGCATACTTCACACGCTGCTCGACCGCCACCGCAACTCGCACGCGCTCTCCATCATGACGTAAGCGTTACATTTTTTCAGCCAAAGTAGGCAATTTGTTTCGTCGTTATATTGCCTGTGGGAAGGCAGCAATAGATTAGATAGGAAGGAATAGATTTCTAACGTCATACCAGTGTTGAATAGGGATAGTAAATTATTGTTTTATACCTTTTTTATATATATATTTTTTTAAAATTGAATAGGGATGGCGCTCAATGAATGAAAGAACTTCACAAGACACTATTTAGCGCAACGTACATTCGATGTCCCGAATTCGTAAGCGAACTAAATACAGTGGACCTCTTGGTCTAATTTGTGGCTCCACTACCGCCATACGAATGAGTTTCCATCGCTTCTGCAACGCTCACTGGTTAGAGAAGATTTGTAAATACTACCAACCTTGCACCAAAGACGGATGCGAGGCGATTTAATAGAAGTGTATAAAATGCTTACTGAGAAATACAACTGTGAAGCAATGAAGGAAATGTTCACACTTAATCATAACACTCACCTGCGTGGCCACACTCTAAAACTGAATAAAACAGAACACAAAACCAACACACGGAAGCACTTCATAACCAACAGAGTGGTTGACGATTGGAACCAACTTCCAGAGGACATTATAAGTGCAAACAACACTAATCAATTTAAGAATCGTTTGGACGCTTATCTAAATAAATACATTTTTAAAATAAGTAACTAACTGAACTGAAACCGATTAAGTGAAAAAAAATAATATGTTAATATATCAATGAACTATGTACTCGATTTAGACACATCAGCCTAGGCTGCCTGTCTAATATAAAATAAATAAATTAATTAATTAAGTGGCAACCGAATTGCACAGTCCCCAAGCCACGTGATGGCCAAACCGTGTTGCGTCGCAAGAAATTGGCGACAGAGAACTAGGTGAGCACCTGCATGGATCCTGTCGCCAGAGGAAAGGCGCACCCGGTAACCCAATATCTGACACCGAGTCTTTAAACGTTTCGTTTTTGGGCAATAATGCTGATCCTTGACTTTTCTTCTGCTTTTGAGGTACCAAATTCTAGACTTAACTTTTTTTTTTTTTTATGTGACTGGACATGGATGGCTAATACCACAAGATCTGTCATGGTATTAGCCCAACACACCACATGGGAACTAGGTGCCATGCCAGGACCTTCCTTATATTGCACGGCTACATTGAACTGGATGGAAAACACGGACAATTTTCATTGCCGCTTCGACCATCGTTCATCCAATGCGATGGTACCAACCCGGGCGGGATAAACCCTACCACCTAGTAAGTGAGGAAGGGGACCTACAGCTTAACGTGGAATCCGAACCACGGCCAGCCTCTCTCAACGGTCGAATGGTCACCCATCCAAGACCAGACCGGACCCAGCGTTGCTTAACTTCGGAGAGCGATCGCCGAAGTGTCGCGCCACTGGGCCACCGAGGCTGACAACTTGACACTTCTCTACTTGATCATTTACCCTTACTTTCTCGAATAGTGACTGACCATTGCAGGGTGAACGTGGCCGAAATGGAGCTGACGGTGGAGAAGTGCTCCCGCCCCGATCTCATCTTCATCAACAAGCACGGCGCCGCCATCTACAGCTCTCTATACGAAGGTTGAGAGTTACTTCAAAGCACTTATAGACTTACTGATAAAATAGTGATCTGTGTATACGGCTCATACATGATGTACAGCTAGTTTCAGACTAATAAACCAGATATTGCCAACATTTGTTTGTACAGTGCATAACTTTATGTACCCGCAATGTTTAGCAAATTTGTGCAACAAGACGGCGCCCCATCATAAGCAGAACAGTCATGTCGGACCATATATCTGACCAATTTTGCGAGATGATTATGAAAGGTGTTTACTCTTCATTTACAGATACACAAGCTTTAAACAGTGTTTATTAGTATCAGTTCGAAGTTCAGGTGTTTAAGGCTGTCGGAAAGACACAAGAAATCAAAGTTTTAAAAATTTTAAGAAATGCATTCTTTGTCCATTGACCAAGGGCACAATTTTGCACAGCGACTGCCATTAAAATAGCAAAATCGTCTTCCAGGCCGTAACGTTTTCCTACCCCTAAACGGTTTCAGATTTTAATTAAAAAAAATTATCACATGAGAAAGCTTCTTTCTGTGTCCATATATTTTGATTTTTCTGTAAATATTGGTATTTTTCATTAAAAAAAAAATCTAAATTTGATTAATTAGTAAGGCTGTATGCCCGAGAACAATTTGGAATTTAAAGTCGATGAATTGTATTGGCAGGTCTGCAGCTGGAGTCGAACACGGCCGACAACGTCGAAGCGATATACACGACCCTCGCGCTTCTGTGCGTCGAACTCGCCTCCGAGGAGACTGTCTGCGATATGCTGCAACTTGTTCTAGCGTAAGTCTAACGGGCCCCATATTGCAATCTCTTTCTTAGAATGGTTGTAAAATTTTCTGGTTTGAATTATCAACGTCCTCCATGAAGTAGGGTTGCCAAACTTGGAAAACGCATTTCTTCCTTTAGCCAATTTAATGTTTTTACCTTAACTAATAATCGTTATGTAACTAGCCTAGTTCAGCATAAGATGGGAATCAATTCAGCGCCGAGGGGTCCGTCTTGTTGGTGACCCTTAAATTACCGCTGGCCTGGAGTCCCTGAACCACAGACGTTTGTGGGGTTGCTCAGTCTCTACAGGTACTACCGTGGATGTTGCTCTGTGGAACTTGCATCCCTTATTCCTCCCCATCCTACCTATTTCCGGAGCACCTGCCGTAGAGATTCAGAGCACCCTTTATGGTTGACATTAGGCAGTTGATGAGCAAATCGTTTCTCAAACTCAGTTCTCTGCTGCACAGTCAGGATATGTAACCGTCTGCCGGCGGGTGCCTTTCCTCATACCTATTACCTGGGCGTCTTCAAGCGTAATTTGAACACGCTCGATAGCTCAGCGATGGTCCGCAAATCCGCTGGCATGGTGCCACGCTGAGTGTGGTTTTGCGAGACGAGGTATATTTGGCTTTTCTGAGCACCTTTGCACCTCAGCACAGCCACCCATACCGGTTTTTTATAAAAAAAAGGCAGAGGAAGCTAGAAAAGTATGCTGTGATCGTACCGTATGGCACTCCATCGCCTCTGCATAATCTGTCTGGAAAGCTGACTGACGGTAGAGTCCGTGCGGAAAGAGAACCGTCGTAAGATCTGAGGGCGCACATGTGCACATTTACCGTATTTGTCCTGTTGACAACACTGAAACGTGATTATCGTATGACTGTAACAACTTGATATTTTGAGGCTGTGTTAGAATATAATATTTTACGATTCTCAGGTCTTAATAATTGTCTTAGTGTATGTTATGTAAAAATCTTAATGTTAGTTCCATTGTATGCCATGCCGGTTCTCTTTCCGCATGTACTCTATGTGTGTGTTTCCACCACAGAATCCAGCAGTCCGCCCTCTCCAACCCGGTGCTGAGCCGAGCCCAGCGCTACCACCTGCACGCGCTGGTCGTGTCCCTGCTCTGTCTGCTGCCTCACGTGCTGCATCTGCCCCACCTCATGGACTATGTCAAGAAGGTATTGTATTGTACACAATACCATACACAAAAGAGATAGACTGCTAACGTCATACTACATACAAAACTCACTAAATACTTCTTATTGTCGCTGTTACTTTATTATTTTATTATTATTATTACTGATAGTATACACTAGCAGCTTTAAGCTGATGCGTGTACTTTTAATTTAGATATTACTGTAACATTTCTAACCAGCGTCATCTCCTTTCACTGCCAGAACTAGTAACACCATTATTAAACTAAGCTTAATTCCAAATTTTGCCTAGGTAGGCATGGCATGATGAAAATGTTCCATTTTAACTAAAAATTCAGTAATGTCATTGTAAATGAAAAATATCATTCATATACATTGGTGTATTCTCAAATGTGTATTGCAACGCCATCTGTTGACTTTTATTATCCCTATTCAACATTTGTATGACGTTAGCAATATTTCCCTACTAATAATTATCTATTTGCGTACTTAACGTCAGCACTTAAGGCTGTCGTGAAGTCACAGGAAATCTCATGTTTTATAATTTTAAGAAAACAATTTTGCACAGTGACTGCCATTAAGGCCCTGGTACTAGCCAAGTCGCAAAGTTAGACGAGGCACCCCAAGTTAACTAATGTAACGGGCAACACGTCGCGTCAGACACGTTCAGCTGAAAACACATAATGGTGTATTTCGTGATAGATGCCGCCTCCCATGAGGGGGGCAAAATTCTATAGAATCTCTAGGTGCAGGCCATACCCCATTTAACGCTTCTCGACAGGCGGTGCACTAGGCACCTACCTAGGGCCAAGATGAGACACGAGACAGTTCGCGTGTCTTGATCTGAAGGGGTTTTACGAGTTCTCACTCTGAGGCTCACCAATTACAACCAGTTTTTTATGTTAAGTCGGCATAATAAGACTGGTTGGGTTGCATTATTTAGTTTTAAGTTCCAAACAACCATACCCTCCCAACACATGTTCTCTGTACATACCTGTATATAAAAATACTTATAAGTCGTATTTAGATAAAATTTACTCTAGGTAAGAACAAGGATATGACATTTATAAAGCGTCCCTTATAAAAAGGCACTTATTATTTTGGATTTTGAGCGTCTACGGGTTAAATGTTAATGACGTTTCCCATAGGATTCCATTCGGTTAATGTAAACCATTTTGAAGACTGCTGAGTCTTATTTGCCAAATCATTTCATGTGTCTCAAAACGCGTTCGTGAGTGTTGGTAAAACTTTCGTATTAATTGTACAATTGTAAATATTGCTAATTTTAGTTTAAACTTAAAATTAATTTATAGGCGCACAATAGCGACCAATAAGAGTAGGAACTCTAAATAAATATGGCATAGTGAGCCACTGAACATATAAACTCTCGGAAAGACAAAATTAAACACGGATTTTGAGAAAATTCAAATTGTATTAAGATATAAACATGCTAATTATATAAATACAATTAAAATACTTAAGCGTAGGTACTTAGTTAGTTAGTTAGTTAGTTAGTTAGTTCGCGTTCAGAGTGACACATCTTAAGTAGGATGTCGCTAGACACATTATAGTATTTAGAAAGTATACGGAATGTTAGAAATATAATGTCCGGAACACACAGTGGTTCCTACTATCGCTTTAATAATGCTGGTGGACACAACTTCGCTTAATAATGTTTTCTCATACTTGTCTTAATTTTTATTATTGAAAATACACTCAAGGACAAAACTTCCTTTATTGATGTTTTTTTTTCTTAAATTATTTGTCTTAATTCTTATTATCGAAAGTACACTCATAGATACAACTTCTTTAGTGATGTTTATTTTTATACGTATCTCAATTTTCCTTATTATTGAAAGTACACTCAAGGACACAACTTGTTCTCTTTATGCCTTGCTTTTCTTGTTTTTATTTAAAAAAAAAAAGACATTCATGAATATAATTTCGGCTAGTAATGTTTCTTCTCATACTCGTCTTATACTTTTTATTAATAATGAAAGTCAACTTAAAGGATATAAGTCATTGGGCTGTGGCTTCCATAGGATTGTAAATATGTGTTAGCTTGTACATGTGTGTAAATATTTTACTGATTGATAAAAATGTTACTTATATGTTAATGTCATAACACTGTGTTCGATATTAATTCTATTTCTGTTGTCATTTAGATGTTTTAGCATTCCATTGGGCTTGGCTTATAGTATTGTAAACCTGTTGAATGTCTAGAAATTTAAAACAGTTTTGCCAATCGATATCACATTGATGTAAAGATTATCATTAGTAACATTTTGGTTAGCTTCAGTATTAATTATTACTTTTGCACTGTCAATTATAGTTCAGCAATTAATGTTATAGTCACTGTGACATTCTGGTCACTTTGTTAAATGTCTAGGGTACTTAAATTCTTTTTTTTTTTGCTTGTTTTTTTTTTGTTTTTTAAGTAACCGGGTATTGTAGCGTCCGCCGCGCCGCCTTATGACGTAACGATACCAGGGGCGAGATTATCTTTTTGCATTGAGTGCGAGACAAGGACGCAACGGCATCGCTCCCAGCAAGGTGCGAGCGAGATGCTGCACCGGATCTCGGCACTGGTGCACAAACAGCGCCGTTTGAGTTAAATTCGTTAGACACAAGACAAGGACGCAACAGCAGCGCTCCCAGCAAGGTGCAAGCGAGATGCTGCACCGGATCTCGCCACTGGGGCCTTAGCGACGCCGATTGGGAATGTCGAAACACGCGGCAATCCTCCGCCGCGCCGCCCGCGGGACACGGGCAGAAGCGGGCAGCACCTTGAGACGCACGGTCGCGCCACGTGCTCCGACGAGTGCGGGTCCCGAGGCCGCGGAGTCAGGCGACATGAACAAAATGTGAAAACTTTCGCTCCCAAAAGTTGGTTGAGCTGTCCGCGTACCACCCTTCGCGAATATCGGTGCGCCCGCCGTGCCGCCGTGTTCCGTATCCGTGTGAGCAGCCGGGCGTGATCTACTTCGAGGCCACACCCACGCCTTCCGATGTCTTCAGCCCGTGGACCAGCAGCCACAGCTTCCGCCGTGCCCTGTCACAGTCGCCGGTCCGACATCTTCAACACGTAGACCCACCACCACAGCGTCGCCGTACGCCTGCTGGATCCCCGCACGGTACCTATACTCTAACGCCAGCCCCCCCCGTAGAAATCTACGATGAAACCGCAAAGAGCGTCTATCAGGACCACCCATTGAAGCAGAACACCGCCCATTCGACTACGCACGACCTCGGACCCACCCCGAGCTCCCGGCATGGAACCCCGGCCATTTGGATATTAGGTTAGGCTAAGGCCGTGTTAGAACACCGCCTTGATTGTTAATTATTTATAGTCTTCTTTGTGCTTCTAAATATAGGCTATTTTAGGTAGATGGTTAGATCGCCACAGCCCAATTTTCTTAATTTGTAGGTGTCTTAAATAGGACAATGCCTGGGTGTATTTTTGATTGTCTGTTTGTGTTTTGTGCCTCAAATGGTCTATAATTTATTACATCTTTTTTGTACCTACTGTAGTCTGTTAATTCGCTATTCATCGATTCCCTACAAATTCACCCATTCCCAACCTGTGAACAGCCTCCCCCACACGCTGCAGAGCTGCCACCAAGTACATTCATGAGATCCCTCCTCTACACATCACACTTTATACACCGGCGTAACCACCTGGATATCTTGTAGCCTAATTAAATTACAACGAACCACCGGAAGATCCCTGGGCCCTTGAAACCCTATATATGTCTGTCGGTCTGTCCGTGGCAACCACTCCTACTTACTCATTTCTTCTAATGCATCACACCCTCTAAATTAACAAGGCTACACTAACTAAGTCTGACGATTATAAGTGTCATTCTTACAATATATGATTCCTTGTCTAGGAATCAACCTATTTTCGTTAATGTATGTTTCCTTTTTCTATACAAAATACATTGCGGAAACGGTGTCCATTTCCGAACTTTTTTGACTAAATGTAAAAATCTAAAAGCAAATGGAACTTTTTGTTTATGCATATATGCTGTTTTTGCTTATATCTAGAAATCGAATTACTTTCAGATTTCTAATGAGAAAAATCAACTTTTTTTTTTTTATTATTATTTAAATAAATGATGGAATCGAAAAATATCAACAATCCATTATCAGTCTGGAGTTCTATTTGAATTTGCTGAAGCGTTTCACTACATATTATTACATTTGTTAAAAAGTGCATTTGTATGGCGCGAGTAGTTGGCTAGTCCTAGCGCCTTAAAATTGCGAAATCATCTTACAGGCCCTGAAGTTTCCCTCCCCCTTTAACCTACCCCTAAACATTGTCAGATTTTAGCTTCATTATATGTCCGTATGTTTTTATTTTTGTGTAAATATCCGGCCCGGGTTGACCACATAGGATGAAAAGATGGTCGAAGCGTCAATTAAAAATTGTCAGTGTTTTCCATCCAGGTCAATGTAGCCGTGCTCATAAAGGGAAGGTGCTTGGCTTGGCACCTAATTCCTTCGGCAGTATTGGGCTATTATAGCGGTAGTTGTGTGGTATTAGCCATCTATGTCAGGTTGAAAAAAAAAGGTCTGGATCGAATGTCTGACAAATTCCCCTAATTGAATTATTACCATGTAGGTTTAATAATATTCCATGTTCGTGACTACTAAGGAGTGGATTTAATTCGAATGTGTTTTTGTGAACAGATCGTGGAAGCGAGACAGAACGAGGCGTCACATCTGTTGCCGTCTCTCTCTGAGGATTATGAAGACCTACCCTCGCCGGCTAAGACTCCGCACCTCATGGTGGACCTGGTAATTATTTTGACGATTCTAATGCCCACACTTCACAATGAATAAGTCAAATAGGCTAATAGCAAAAATGTGCATCCCATTATATATTTTTTATTTTACCTATTTGTTGTTATAGTGGCAAAATAAATACATACTCTGGAAATTTCAGCCGCCTACCTATTACGGTTCGTGGGATACAGCCCTGTGACAGACAGACAGGGTTCGGCTTTGGGTACGGAACCCTAAAAACTTATTTACTACGTACCTATCGTGACATCGTTTCCTCAGAGGTTAGATAGAGTTCATAGAGGTCCAAACGCTAACTATGCACGTAGATGGCGGTGGGAGAGTGCCTGAAGGCGTCCGGCATCGACGCGTCCCGCCTGCAGTCACCGTCGCCGTACCAGTCCGGCGCCATCAGCCACTTGGCGCAACGGCACAGCTGGGTCGAAGTCGGTCAGTACCCTACACATATATGTCGGTGCCTGAATGGTGGAACAAAAGTCATAACTGTGCGACGAGGTTTCTGTCGATTTTTATTATAAGTTACTAGGATTATATACACCTTAGGGCTGATTTTTCAATCCTCAGATAGTACTTGTCGGACTCATAGTACAAATTTACATCGGTCAAAAGACGTATAGTAATTACCGAATAAGTTATATCTTCTGTGACAATTTTCAGCCTATAATTTTACTAATAATAATATGGACTATAACGGATGGATAAACAGAGGCGTAAATAGATCCGTCGAATAGTTATCTGACTGTTTATCAGATTGCCATGTGAAATTTAGTGATACCATTAAGAAATAATATTGCATTTGTGGCAGTGTGCACAAACAAACCTTATGAATATTATCCAAATAGTATTAAACTTAACTAAAAACTAAATAATATAAGTAGAAGTGCACTCAATATATCAAAATTATGAAGCTGAAAGCTGAGTATACTATCAATAATAATAATAATGATGTGCGCCACGATGCAGTTGAAAGACTTGTTTGTCTTGCAAAAAGAAAGCGGTCAAGCATAAACTTGTTCACGTGCCAAGGGTTCCGTCACTGCTGGACATGGACACGATGACTACGAGATATTGAATACGAGACAGAGTACGAAATGAAGAATTTCGCCCTTGCCTAATAATTATTTTGCAATTTCATACAAAATAAAAAACAAAAACAACAGTAAAACCACTATGAATGTAATTGATTAGTGCCACATCATTACGAAATTTCGTCGTCGTTGTTATGTGATTTTCTTTCACACAACTTTTTGTGATTATTGCCAGCCACAACAAAAAATGTTGTGAGACCGAAGTCAACTCCCAATTGACTTTTCCATCAGTATTTTTATTGGTAGGCTTTAGCATTCTAGGAAAACTTCGTCTAGACATAGAAAGAAAGTGATACATGACTGGGGCGAGGATTTAAACCCTCTTGCATGCAAGGCAAGTCCTCTAGCCCCTAGACTATGAGCTTTAGGGCCAAACAACATGATAATTTACTTAGTTTTTTTTTATGCAACCTGACATGGATGGCTACACACACAACTACCGTTATGATATTAGCCCAATTCACCACATTCCCGAAGGAATTAGGTGCCATGCCAGGACCTTCCCTTTATGAGCACGGCCTACATTGAACAACACGGACAATTTTTAATTTCCGCTTCAACCATAGTTTCATCCAATGCGGTGGTACCAACCAGGGCGGGCTTAACCCTACCTCCTAGTAGGGGAAGGGAACCTACAGTTTTACATGGGTTCCGAAACATGGAACAGCTCGCATTCGTGACGAAATGCAGTTATCCAACTCGGAAAGAGAAAGAAAGTGATGCGTGACCGGGCGAGGATTTGAACCCAGACCTCTAGGATGAAAGGCAAGTCCTCTAGCCTCTAGACCACGATCTATTCGAAAAGTTAGTTGTCCCTGTTGATTGCTCGAGGTCCATGTAAACGTGAGTGTGTGTGTGTAGGTGCGACGCAGGGGCGTGACAGCCTCGCGGACATCACAGCGGGCCCCATCACCGACATGGACTCCGCCAACAGCTCGCCCGGGGTCCAGAGAGTGAGTACCCACAGACCTATGATATTTTTTACCTGGGTTCTGAACCATGAGGCAAACAATCTGCAAAGCAAAGAAGACGTTTGAGTCTCGGGCCACTCCTTAAAATATCTGAATTTTGTTATTCAACCTGTAGGTTTTCGATATTCTTAACGCAAGCCAGATTTGCCCTTCGCACAACTCTTTATGACTTTTGCTAACTTAACTCAATTTGAATTCAATTCCCAATTACTTTATCATCAGTATTTTTATTTGTTGGCTTCAGCATCCTAGGAAAATTACGTCTAGATGTAGAATGACAGTGGTGCATGAACGGGGCGGGGATCTAAACCCATGAATTCTGGCATGGAAGGCAAGTCCACGCGCCCCTGGGCTACGAGCCGTATAAATGATAATTGAATAATAATTATCATTGTGCAGTTAAACGGCACCATTATATAAACAATATATGATGTTGAATGTTTAAAAAACCACAAAGTTGCATAGAAGCATACGAGATAATGACCGGGAATATGCTCACCTTAAATAAAAACACTCACTTAAGAGGACATAGCTTGAAACTCAACTGCACGAAACATAACACCAACACCCGCAAACATTTCTTTACAAATAGAGTTGTGGAGTTACGGAACAAGCTCCCCGAAGACGTTATTAATGCTAACTCAACCAATCAATTTAAAAATCGTTTGGACACTCATTTTAAAAGAAAATAAAACAAAGAACCAGTTCATTCATATTACAATGGCAATTGACTAAAACAAAAAAAAAAATCAAATAAATAAATGTGTTACCAAATACTAATTCAATAACTTTCCACATGACGATCAACTTAATGTAATGAAAAATAAGATTTAGATATAATATAAATATGATAATAAATAAATAAATAAATAAAAATTAATAAAGTTTCTTGCCAGTTTTTTGCTGTGATTTTGAACTGGTTCATTACAATATATGACTAATCCGAGTGCAATGTACGGACGTGTACGGATGAATGTATTACCTGTCCTAGCCCTGAACCAACCTAATCCTTCCACCCTTATAGCACATTGACTACTGTCGTGATTCACTGGACGTGCCCTATCAGAGATTCCTCAAGCGCTATCCGACCGGCGAGCGCTGCAGGAAACAAACGATCGGCCTTTATGTATGTGCTCCACCCTTAATTTTCTACCCATTCCTAATAATTACTGCTCATATGTATTTCTTTGTAATTACATTGAAGTCTATAATGACTAATTCTACGTACAAACTTATTGGAATTATGTTTCTTATCCTGCGTTTAGCGCATGGGAGCTACACGGGAAAAAGTGTCTGAGCGACACTTTTCCTGACACAATCCATTTTACTTTACTGAAACTTTATCAGCTTTTCCTGTCTCTTTCCTCGCTTGTCTTCTTCTTCGCGAAAAAGAAGACAGGCATTGGTGTCAACCTTCCGGCCGTAGTGAAATACCATGAGCAACTACCTCAACAGCTACCGATCAAGCCCATTAAAACTTTAAGAACCCCCAATAGTTAAGAAAGCATTGATGGTACATCCCATAGCTCATTAGATAAGTCGGTTTGTCCAATCCTAATACATGACTTTTCAATGGCTCAACACAGAAAAGGGGACATCCTATCCTGATACTCCTTTTGACGTAAATGAAGTAGGCACATCCCACGGAAGAGAAAGGAAGAAGTGGCATGCGCTCGATATAGCTTCTCCGCTATATGGTCAAAATGACCGTATAGTGGTATGGGAATCCGGCGGCGCGTCGTATGCCACAGTCGAAACATCACCACCGTGCGCGAATGTGCTCTGAAAAAGTGTTCGTCAAGTCAGTTTCCACTCACACATACCCTCCAATAGGTCTGCGACTATGTTTGAATGTGGCATGTACGTTTAACTTGTATTGGTAGTTTTTAAATATTGGAGACAGCGGTTCCCATACTAGGTGTGCTCGATGCCATATCTCCTCCCTTTTTTAGGGTTCCGTACCCAAAGGGTGCCAACGGAACCCTATTACTAGGCCTCCGCTGTCCGTCCGTCCGTCACAGGGCTGTATCTCATGAACCGTAATAGGTAGGCGGCTGAAATTTGCACAGAGTGTGTATTTATTTTGCCGCTATAACAACAAATAGGTAAAATAAAAAAATAATAAAAAATAAAGGGGGGCCCCCGAAACGTGATAATTGTATGTTAAATCTTATGAGATGGTACGGAACCCTTCGTGTGCGAGTCCGACTCGCACTTGGCCGGTTTTTTATCTATGGCAGATCCCATCCTGATACGGGCTCCTGTTCGAAGTCAGCGAATCACATTAAAATACCCACTCCTTTGGTAGCTCAACAGAAATGAGGACACATCCCATCCTGATTCCTAATCCTTACGTGGCGCAACAGAGAAGTGGTACAGACTTCTGGAACTGGATGGATGCCGGTGGGCCTCTGTCGCTTGAAGAGAGTGATCCGTCTCAGGTGAAATGTGTTAGTCGAACTACGATGACTCTTGCAGACGAATGTAGTCTGTAAGAGTAATCGATTGTCAGCTTTTTTCCAATTTAGCCACATGATAGACCGTTGAATAAAAGTAATAATAACTCCCTATTCTCTCCCAATATCTGAATTATTTTCTAGAGACCCTTTTCTATGCTCAAATCCACCGTTAACCTCTTGAAATCCCATTATTTTTGAATGCGCTGTACATTGATTTGACTAGAAGAACTTTTGCTCTTACTTCAACATAAATAAGACTTGTATATGTCACTGTTATAACCTTGGTTTATGACCGCGAAAGCAAACACGATGTTAGTTTTGACACATGATGTAATTGACAAAACATAACCTCAATCTAAATGTCATTGGTGAGAGTACTACATTTTAGGCTACAATATTTCGGTACACAACACCTTCCCTCTCAGATTGAACTATTCTATTAAACTAGAATACAATGAGTGGGTTATCTCTTTCGCAAACTTTCAGATGCGTAGCTCTGTGAACTCAATAAACGATAATCAACATACACTTATACTATATTGTTCATGCTATGTACCTTAATGTTCCACACTAATAAAATCTTCTAACACTGAATCACTGTCTATTCTTTTTGTAACTACAGCTCCTTTTGGAATACCTAAAACTTCCCTCATTTTTGTCACTTCTTCTCCTTCTGTTTCTTCTCCGCTTCCTGAGTTCTTGATGATTTGGTTAAGATGGCGTTGTATTATTTTGCCACTGTCTGTCTTTATTAAAAATCTCTGGTTGCTTAATTTTTTGTGAATGACCGCACATGCCCATTTATCACTTTTGTTATACAGGCGGTAACGAATGGGTTGACCTTCTTCAAAATGTCTGCGCTTAGGGTAAGGTTGTTCTTCTCTTGCATTTTGTGTGTTTGCATGTTGTGGGTGTATACAATCAAGGAATGTGCGAAATGGTCTGGCGTTCAGCAATTCTGCAGGCGTTTTGCCTGTGGTAGCGCTGGGAGTGGACTTCATGGCATATAACAATCTGGGTAATCTGAGATTCCAAGGGACATCAGACATCTTGCTAAGTTTTTCCTTGACGGTTTGGACTGTGCGTTCAGCTTGCCCGTTAGAAGCAGGGTGGTATGGTGGTACTAGTATGCTTCTTATCTGATTTCTGCTGCAGAAATGTTTGAACTCTGCAGATGTGAACATTGTTGCGTTATCTGAGACCAAGATCTCGCAGAGCCCTTGGCTGCTGAAGATTTCTCTCAATACTTGAGTGACTACAGCTGATGATGTATTGGGGACTATACGTACTTCTGGCCATTTTGAAAACGCATCAATTGCGATGAAAAATGTCTTTCCCATGTATGGACCAGCAAAGTCAACATGTAAGCGGGACCACGGTCGCGATGGTGGCGGCCAAGCTGTACATACTTTTGGCGGTAAGTGTCGATGGTTCTGACATATATCACACGAAGCCACAGTTGCTTCAATATCCTTGGTTATGTTCGGCCACCAAACATAACTTCTTGCCACCCCCTTTGTGGCAACAATTCCGTTGTGTGAGTCGTGCAATATTTTTAATATGTCCTTTCTTATGCATTCTGGAATCACAACTCTGTTACCGATTAGAATGCAATCTTTCATCGTCGACATCTCTGCGCGTCGTAGCCAGTATAGATGTAATGATTTTTCTGTTACCTTCTGTGGCCATCCCCTGCGTATCCAGCTATGCACTTTTGATAGAGTGATATCCTTTCGAGTGAATTCTGCAATTTTCTCGACCGTGAGATTCGGGTCGTTAGGTTCTGCTGTCATCAGCAGAACATCTCCATAGGCTTCGTCGTGTTTATCTTCATTGTCTCCTTGTTCTGGCCACCTGCTCAATGCATCAGAGTTGCCTAGTTTCTTTCCTTCTTTATACTTCAATACATAGTCATATGTGCTGAGCTGAAGTGCCCATCGGGTCATTCTGGGTGACAGTGTGATTGGTATTGGTTTGTTGGTTTCATTTCTGGATCTGGGCGGATAGATACTGCAGGTCCGTTGTATCTACCTAGCGATTGTTCGAACACTGTTGGATATTTATTTAAGATGCTTTTAAGGTAATCTGGATTAACCTGGTTTAGTCCATGAATCTGTATCTGTAGCGGAAGTAGCCAGTTTCTGCCGACTAAGCTGGGGCCGTTGCTTTTGGCGATTAATAGTGGAAGTGTGGCCTCACTGTTTGCATATCTGACTCTCACATTTATGACCCCAACTAAGTCTACTCCATTCCCCGTCCACGCTTTCAATCGGAGGTTAGTTTTCTCTATTTTTGGTTTGGGTTCTCGGTTCCATATCTTTTCATAGTTGTCTCTGCTGATGATGGTAAATGCTGCTCCCGTGTCGAGCTCAAAGTCATGTTTTACGCTGTCCATTGTAACTGTCATCATAAATGAAGGGAATAATTTCTTATCGGTGGTATTTTCGTCTCCTATGTTGTACAGACTGTTCATTATATGATCGGCATTGTTGTTTGTATCTGGATTATTTTCTGTGTTCATTTCATTGATGTTGTTCCTACG